>OY856411.1:395160928-395785474 GCA_963693085.1 Alisma plantago-aquatica | reverse complement strand
TCACTTGGCCAAGTTATAGCCAGGGGTATAGAACCAACTGCCCTCCTACTAGGAGTTGAATTCTCATGCATCTGAGGGATAGTTTGGTTAATCTAACCCTGATCTTCTTCCACCTCGCATGAGGGATAGAACCCACTATGGAAGGGTCAACCGCATAGTTGACTCCCCTCACATTACCATAGAATAAAAGAAGGTATGGGCACATGCGCAAACATTGGCTGAACCTAGAAAGGCACTAGACATGGCCAGTGATAGTCGAGGTCAACAGAATAGTGGTCAAGGTCTACATGTCCAAAACAAGTATGGAAGACACAACTAGGACAAGGGATGTCACCTAGATATCCCAGATGTGTGTCACTGGCCTTGTATGAGCACAACATGTCCTGGAGAGATTTTTCTAGCTGCACATCAATTCATGGGCCTATCATCTTCTCCAAGGTGATTGCCATCCTACTGATAGGACCTCGAGACCGCATGGGCTACTATGGATCTATGCAAGGGTAGACGGAGCCAGGAAAAGTTTCTTTCATGACTTAGGGTTTCTAAGCCCTTATATAGGATTTAGGGTGAGATACCACAACATCTATAACATGTTTTAGGATCTAGAAGATAACACCATCATCTACCAATGAGATAGGTTATTTACTTCCCATTAGGATAAGTTTGGTTGTGCAGAGATGAGTTGGGCAGACCCCATAATTGGTTGAATTTAGAGGGAAACATGTGAGAGAGTGATAAGGGGTAGAGAGACTATCCACTGAAGCACATACTCCTATTTCCATGGGGTGAAGGACAGATTCTTAGTGAAAGGAATGATCTCCCATTGGGTCTTACTAGATCAAAAATCCCATCTTAAATAGGAATCTATCCTCAAACTAAATATAAATCTTTGACAAAACTCCACTATCTCATACTAATTGTATAAATCACATTTCTATTATGTTTAATCCCAATTTTTGGTATTATCCTTTCATTTATATAATATGTCTTTGGTTAAAATATATAGCCTGAACAAGATCGTTTAATATACAAAACTTGAATTTGCAAGGCAAATCAAGATAAATTGGATTACAATATTTCTTAGAATACTCTAGAATTTCTCCCATAGTCTGATATTTGGATTATATTTCTTATATAATTATTATGGACATTTATCAAGAGAACAAAATACCAAAATCATCATTGTTCTCTTCAAGGACCAATATGCAAACTATAATTAGTCCAAATGGGCTTGAATTATGCTCCAAGGCCCATGTCTCCAACCCTAGACCTCCAAAGGGGTCCATAAGAATTTATATAATCTTAATCATGAAATTAAGGCTTCGATTGTCACAATAACCCAATGGAAGCCTCACATTAATGTGTTTGTTTGATATTAAATTATTTACTCAAATTGAGGACTTGTTCTAAGTCTAGAACTTAGATTCATCATTCCAATTCACTCATGGTCATACCGTTCATCTTATCATACTCTAATTATCTTAAAATATATCTCAATACATTATCATTGAAGAGATAATAATAGAAACTAAATTGACCCTAATTGGGAATCTTACATTCACCCCTCCTTAAAAAGGAATTGTGTCCCCAAAATTGAAACCTACTCATATGAAGGTGAAAGATATCTCAAATTAAACTCGACATTAGGGCTAGCAACCTTTCTTGGGAAGGTTTTATCTAGGTTATCTTTAATAACTTCAATTGGTATGAGAATTCCTCATATTGTTGGGATTGGAACCTGAATTCAATCCAAGGGTATTCCCACATCCTCATTCTTAACTTACATTATCACTCATTGAATACATTATCCCATTCCATCTGCAGAGATGGTGTGACCAAACATTATTTTATCATTCAAAATTTAGGTTGAAGCAACCTTAACAAGGACTCTAAACCAAGAATACACTTTATTTCCACACATTTTTAGATGCCGCAAGTTAAAAATTCATAATTTGTTTCCGGATACAAAGGGGTCTAGGAACTTCTATGCAACCAACATACAACAATGACAAATTAGCAATCTTTAACATTGTCATATGAGAAAACACTAAGTGTGATCACTTCCTAAAGACTATTAGAATTAGTATCAACAATGCAAAGTAATGATTTGATGATGAGTGGTTCATGTAGATCATGGCAATTGGACAATGAAAAATATAGGCTTACAAAAAAGTTTCAAAATGCATAATAGATAGAACAAAGCAGTGAACTGATGGAGTGAATAGAAAATCCCACTAATCATTCTTTTGCTAAAAAATTCTAATCTCTATACCCAAAATGGGTAGAGAACAAAGAAAATAGTTGTCATGAAATTTCTCTTTTCTTGATTGAGTTCATGGATTTATCTAAAATCTCTCTCAATAATATTCTATTATTTTATTTTGTTCCCCTATGGATAGTTCTTAGTTTCAAAAAGATTTGTGTCATGAAATAGCAGTGGAATGATAATCATTGGATCTGTCACAAACAAAAATCATATCAAAAACCCCAACACGACAACTTTTGAGTAAGAAATCACATATGACTAATTTGATATACTTACTAATTGGGAAGAGAAAGTATAATAAATGATATTGATTCCTCTTCATGTCTATAGTATATGTGGTTTGTAATGAAAGATGAATTGTGTGCACAGTTGTATGCCAATGTCTTACAAACAAGTTGTTACATATTTGAACAAATTAAAAAAATACTTAGGGGCATAACAACTACACATAGGAAAAAAGTGAAGAACTGAATATGTAGTATTGAGTATTGTCATTAAATCAAGAAATTAGGTGTAAGAGTAAGTAGTAGAAGATCAATATGTGAAGAAGAGGAGGTGCAAAGGAAAGAAGAAGAAGAGGATATATAGGGATGAGAAATGAAGAAGCAACGAAGAAATAAATGAACACTATAACAAATAAAAAGAGAACTAAACTACTATTGCAAATGGAAGGTATGATATTGTTGGAACCACTCTGTCAAATCATATTGTCATTGCCTTCTTGAGTGCCTTTAAGGAGAGCTGAAGTCATTAATTTACAATAGGATATGGAGGTTACAGACTAAGATCTGTAAAGTTGGAGCCCTTACAAGATTATGTTGCTACAACATCCAACAATTGTTGAACTCTTCATTCTCTGAAAGCTCTCGTCAAGAATTCAAGATAAGAAGGTAAAAGAAATTGAAAATGTTGACCACAAGTAGAAATCTATAGTGTGAAAATTACAAATTAATCCTCATACGACTCTTGAAAGACAACATTCTTTATGTAGATTAAAAAGTTTGGTTTGCAATTCAAAAAATAATGGAAAAAATTGTAGCAAAAATCCAAAATGACCCTTCTTATATTTAAGTAAAGTGCTCAATTTTAATAATATTAAGGCAATATGTAGAGTGTGCTCATATAATTATGTGCCATAAAAGCAAATAATTTCTCAACAGTCCATTCACTTGAACATAATTTCACAAAATGATATCTTATGGGTAAATTTTAAATTGTTTGTATTATGATAAGTTCCACAAAAAATCTTTACTATTGGTGAACCAATCTAACACAGTTTGATACCATGAATCAAGAATTCATGTTTTATTTGAGTTATAGTTAAACGCCTAAAAAAACTGTTGAAATTAGCTCAATAAGAGCAAACTAAAGGACAACTTAGGTCCATATAAGTTATTATTAGTTTTTTTATCATAAAGCATGGACATCGTCATTGATGTGTAAAATAAACTAATGTATAAATTTGGCATTAAGTGACAAGTTTATGGACAGTAAAGTAAGACATTTTCCTACGTATTTCTGAACTTATATTCTTCATGTCATTATAAAAAAAGTCTTATGATAACTTTGATTCATTCCTATTTGGATCTCCCTTAAATTTGATTGTTACTATTAAGAATACAGGAGACCCAAAATAGTATAATGAGATGATTATGTTGATGACTTGTGTTGGTAGCTCTACATTATCAATGTAATGGATGACATGATCAACCACAAAAAATCTTCATAAAAAGGTGCACACCAAAAATATTATCATTTCAAGTTCTATGTTGGTAATACTAGAAAACTATCCATAACTTTTGTTATATACTTTAAACAAGCAACTAGAAATATGGTAGGTGCAATCAGATAAACATAAACAATTTTTTAATGGGTCATGTAGATATATAAATGATTGATATATAATCTTCCCTTAGTATGCTAGTTATTAGTTCTCTTTGTATGGTTACACACAACCATCCTATTTAAAATTTGCATTAGTTTTGTAGTAAGTGTTTATTTAGTGGGAATGTCCCTTTAGGAACATCTAAACTAAATATAGTTATCTGTCTAGTGATGCTTCCTAATGTTTTGAACTACTTGTAAGCTATGTTCAAGTGATTCATTGGTGTTGGTTGGTATAAATAGAGGGAAATTAATAAATGTAATGCATGAGATAAACATGAAAGCTAAGATAGAACCAAAATTTTAATTAGAGGGCTGGTTAGCTAACATGTGAGGGATGTATTTGAGACATCCCATGATAGTCTACTCACCCATTGATACATCAAAAATATAAAAGGGTTGCACCAATCCTAATTAATCTTCAACTCTTCAGTATCATGTGAAATAGTTTTCTCCATCAATGTTATATGTGGGTCACTCTCTGCATAATCGTGTTTACCAAAAACAATGATATAAATGCTCGAATCCTCTATAGTTTCTTGGAAACACAAACTAAAAAAACATAAGTTATATTGCCCTTATGCTCATGACAAGGTGGACAAATATTGTGAAATAAGAACGGAAATATGTTGGAAAATGTCAGGGCATCATGGCTCCATGAATTAAAGCATTAATGGATGTGATCTTTTAGTTAGAATATTATTTCGGGACAAGGTGTATACCATTCTTAACCATGATTTTAGGAGTTGTGGCCATTGGACCCCTGGGTTCATGCATGAGGCAGGTACTAAACCTACAAAGTTATGACATTTATATTGTTTTGAAGAATGCTCATATTTTAATAAGCAGTTCTAATCATCATTGGCACTATCTTACAATTTTATGTATGAAAAAAGTAGACTTAAAAGTTTCATCGATGAATAGATATCCATAGAAACATACACCTTCATTCTTATGGGAGATTCCCTCTTTGTTCTTTAGTCTATTACCAACAAAGACCTTGGCTGTCAGATTGTAGATCGTCCATAGATAGAAAAAAAGGAAGTTCGTGGTCTGTGAAAATAAATCCCAAATAAGAGCCTCAGAAATGGCTTGGCCTCCAGAGTTACTTTTTTATATCTACAACAATAAATTTGAAATCAAAATAGGGGAAAAAGGATCCAATAAGAGGAACATTTGTTTCCCTGCTATAGATGAGGATGTTGTTGAGAAAGGCACTCATTTCCTCTTCTAAGCTCATTCTCTAGTACGTGTGATAGGTTCCCCTTTATAATAGGTGATAGATCCTACACCAGTGTGTTATGTTCTTTACTATTTGTGTTATCTCCTTGTAAAACCCCTACCTATATTTATGCTTGATTGTGTTTACTTTGTATAATGAAATGCTTAAACATTATCTAGTCTCTTGAGATTCCCTAATAACATGTGACATGCTTGTATTTTCAATTTTGTCCAATTTGAATGATGTCTGAGCTATATTTGCTATGTATGTGCTTATTTTGGACCAAGTTGCAATTTACCCATGAACGAGGGTTATCTTGCAAATTGTCACATATAGAGAGTGTTTTTTGTGTGGTAGCATCATGATAGAGAAGATGATTCTATGGGACACCTTTTTTTAATCATGTTTGGTGATGTGACATCACATAGTGATATTAGGGTTTCTTGGGTTTGCCTTGTTTGATGTGGTGACCATGCTAGGGTTTGAGTGTTGCAACCACTACACTACTCTTGGGTGAGTGTAGTGACCGCAATACATACCTTAGGTGTTGTTGTTTCGACCATGATGACCTAGAGAGGGGTTGGTTGAAATAGTTTGTGCTTTGGTGAAGTGTATAAACCATATGTATATGGTGACCTAGGGTTTTGATAATTATAAGTGCAAGGAAGTGTTTCAACCGAAACAAAGTGTTAGACGACCTAGAGGGTCACTACACTTTTCTAGATAAACATCAAATATTAAAAACATGCATCAAAGAGGATATAAGGCTATTTTTTAGGACATGTGTCCCTTGATAACCTCTTGTGTTGACACCTCATAAACGCTTGCTTCTCTTCAACCTTGTGTATATAACCCCTGCTCTTCTCTATCAAGTATCATTTTTGGCCCCATTCTCTTCCTTCTCTATTGCAACTGACCTTGGATCTTTGGGAGAAAAGGATGTCTGATCTTGAATCTTGGGTGGCCGAACAACCTTGCATGTTGAAGATCTTGTGATTAATCAACGCTTTGGTTGTGATTGTTGGTGATTTCTTTTCTTGGTAAGTGATCTCCTTCTCTTGATCACATTTTCCCTTTCTGAAATCTCTATCTTCATCTTCCTCTCAGCCATGAGACAATGGATCTACCATGGTGGCTTTCCTTGAAGATCTTCTCTCTTCACAAGGGATGGAGATCATGTTTGGCATGGTGGTACCAGAGTGAGAAGAAGCTAATTTCTTTTCTTCTTCTTTTGGTTCGAACTAGGGTTTCTTGTTCCCTCTAATTGAGCTCTTTTGTGACCATGGTATTCTTCTCTTTTTAGGTGATCCTTTGCCTGAGGAGTTGCACTTTGTTGGAGTTCTCTTTCTCTCTCTTAGATCTAGAGATTTTGGAAGCTTTGATCATCAAATCAAAGGCAGGTTATATAACTTTTCCCTCATCTATTACTTGCACCATAAACATGATTATATGTTTCTGTTCTAAGTCTTAAAAATGTGTCCTTAATGATAGAAGAAGTGATAATGTTTTAGGGTTTAATTTTTTAGTATTCTCAAGAAGTTTTCTCTTTCTTATAAACCCTCAAATCCTTATACCTGATTTGGTGGTGATTGAAAAGATTAATATGTTTCCTTGGCATCTAAGGAACTATGTTACCTTATGTATGGTTCGTTTATCATGAACAACAGGAGGTTTTGAGTATGTTCACATGCATAAGAATCTCGGTTTTCTCCTTCTAAACATAGTTCTTTTGGTAACCTTCTATGACCCATAATCTAGGGTTTGGTGAACACCTTGTATGGAGAATTCCTCTAAGTTAACGCTTGGTATTCATAAATCTGAACAGTTTGTTTGACCATGTAGGACTAGTTATGGAGTTTGGCACATAGCTGACCTATGGTCATAACACCCCTTGGACTTCCCCTTCACCGACAATTTTGCGGGTGGTTGTTTTGACCACAATAACCCTAAAACCTAAGGGTTGTTGGTGACAACGCAACGTTGTTCCCTAATTACTTACTCTGTTGGATAACATTGCATTTGATATGGTTCAATGTGATAGTCTTAACACTTGATTAGAACTTTTTAGCAGTCAAAACATGAGTCTTCATGTGGCATAGTTTTTGCACATGAGTTGGTCATGGGTCATAACACATCTTTGTTTAAATGGTCGAAACACCTTCGTGTAGTAGTAGGCACAACACCTTGTTTGGATGTTATCTAGTGTTATGACCGCAACACCATGTTGCATGTGACTTGGTCATAACACATCATCACCTAGTGTGGCGGTCACAACATAGCATTGCATGGAGAGTTGAAACACCTAGATGTGTTACAGTCGCAACACTATGGTTGGTGATCGGGTCGAGACACCTATACACATGTAGGAGCATGGTCGCTACATAGTATAGGTCTCTACACCTACTATTTCATTAATCCCAACACATGGCATATGGTCTACGCATGATTATGTGATGGTGTATAACTAATCATTAGCAATGGTATTTAACTTTAATACACTCCAAGTATTTGGGAAGTGATGAAATTAGATTTTAGATGTTGAGGGATACTATGAAACCCTAATAAACTACATATGAAACCCTAACCCAAATCTTGTGATAATGTGAGGTATGTGCTTAATTTAATTCTACATTATTATTACATGATGGTGTTTTCTCTCTCCTACTTGTGTCACCTTATCCTTGCAGGTTAGAAGAATGTTATAGCTATGAGAATGATATGGTGATCCCTATGTAATTATAGGGTGGTTATTATGAGCATTGTTGAGACATATTGTGATATTGAATGTACAAGAATTATGTGATTAGGTCTAATTACCTGTTGCACAGTTTGAGGTGGAATCCTCAAGAAATATGATTGATGGATTGATATCTCATAGTAATATGATATTGGTGATGGCTTTGTAATAGAAGTAATACAAGTGTCATGTGATTATGATACAAGTTCTCACTTTGTACATTTTATATCTTCTAAAGTTGTACCCTACATTTAAATTGTAGAATCTATTTAGGGTTTATATGTTGTAACTTGATTCATGTATTAAAAGATACCGAATTGGAATACTTAATCAAGTGAAACCCTAATCATATAGTTTCCATGTACCATAGATCCATCTTCAGCATTAGTATCTTATTGGATGGTGAAACAAATAACTCCTACAGAAACTCAGAGCGCATATTATTGAATATGCAGGGTGCAAGTCGAAGTATCTCCTTGTATCCTTAAATTGTTGTTATAGTAATATGAAGCTTTATTGTGAACGGACATGCATGAGCCTATTCTATAGTGTTGTGCCATGTACCAAGGTAGGCTAGTTGTTTTACAGGACCATATCATTGACTATGATTTTTTGTCTATAAAACTATAGCTTTGACTATAAGTTGATAACTTTGGCATTCTCACTGTTATGTTACTGCGTTGCAGACTTGAACTGACTGAGTAGTGCATGTGATGATCATGGAGTTAGTCTCTTATGTGGATCTTGTATGGTATTGATTTTGACTTAGCAGTGGTCAGTTGGATTTCAGTGGTATGCCTCAAGTCTTCATGGCATAATAATAAAAAATTAAATAGTTGTGTAGTATATTTTCTTAGGGTCAAATACAAATCACATTGGATGACCACGTGCCTAGTTTGTTATATTTCTTAGTTTATAACAGTTGTACATGTTCTTCATATTCCTTCTTAAATCATCAAATGTCCTAATGATTAGTTGTAAATGCTTAATTGCTCAAACAATATATAGTGTTTTATATACATGCTCTATTGTATTATTATGATTATAATAGACGTTGGAAAAGAGTTATATCTCTCATTGGGACGTTGGTCAAACCATGGGTTCCACATATTTTAGGTGGTCATGCACGAGGAGGTAGAGGTTGTGTAGTCGGTGCTGAATAGAAAGGAGAGTAGTAACTATCAGAAAGTTGGACGTGCTACTAGTGTAGTGTTTTGTAGTAGAGTCCTATGTGTCGTCTATGTACTCTTAAGTCTTTGGGGGGATTTTTTTATTTTGTATATCGACACATATATTTTGGCTTTATGCCATGAGTGCATAGAAATGGCATGTATATATCTAAGTAGGTTGTAATATGTAACAATGGTGGCTTGAGAGCCTTGAACATGAAATGTAATATCTTTTGGCATATATGAAATATAGATGTCCTGGGTTTGCGGCTTGTTCATGATATGTAACAACTTGAGCAATTGTATTAAAAATGGTTTTAATTTACCCTTTTTTTTGTGGTAATATGTTTTTTTTTAAGTTAAATAGACAAATTTCATTATGGAGGAGCCATACGGCATCTACATGAGAAGAAAAATAAACTAAAGGACCACACAAAGATCAAGAACACATACAAACTACCACAAAAACTCATATCGGAATTTGATAAGAACAATGATGTATAGATCCCTCTTCTCCTTCACTGGCTAACGCAGCTTTCTATGAGGAATACCTCCAACCTGAGTATGTATATGTGGTAGAGTATCTGTGCCAGATCGGTGTTCCAAAAGGATATTGTCCCCACACTTGCTGCCATACAACACCACAACAAAATTGAATGAGAAAGAGAAATCTACTACGAGAAGAGACAGAAGCACTGATTAACAGCGAGAGAGACAAAATAAGAGACCAACCTAGTCTAAATAGAAAGAAAGTAAAAGAGAAAGGAGGTAGGAAACTCGTCGCAGTCGGGCTCCATGACAGGGAGGAAGAAGACCACTGTCTCCAAAGACAACATGCATGTACGCCTCCCGAAGAAGAGACCCTGCTGAAGACGGGTGAGAAGAGGCTGAGGGGGAGTGGGACACCGCTTTACGGTGGTCAAATCCCCCTCCCCCCAGTCAGCCGTCTCCGGAGGAAGAAACCCTAGTAGCACTAGGGTGAGAGAGCAACCACTGGTAATATGTTTGTTAGTGATAATTCCACACTTTGTTTTGAGTAATCTCACTTTGTGTGGCAAAGGGCATCACACTCCTCTTCCATTGTGAGTGACGACTCTTTCACAGCGAGCGACAACTGATCCATTATGAATGGTGACAACTCCATTGTACGCAAAGACTCCTATTGTGATCACCCTACCAGCGAGCACCCAGCTGTGAGAGAATAAGAAAGCATTGGAAGAGTCAAGAGTCAACTACAGACTCCTCTTATACTAAAGACTGCAAATATTGTAAAGAAATCCAGAGAACTACATAGATGTTATTTCTCAAATAGAATTAAGGACTTGCTTGTAATTTGGAAAAATGAGTGCAAATGTTAAAGTGGTGTCGGTGCCGATGGAATATCATGCATGTCACCCCATAATTGGTTGTATTTAGAGGGAAACGGGTGAGGGGGTGATATAGGAGAGAGAGAGGTGTCTACTGAACCACAAACTCCTATTTCTATGGGGTGAATGGTAGATTCCAAGTGAAGGGGATGATCTCCCATCGAGTTTTACTGGATCCAAGAGTCCATCTAGAATAGGACTATCTTCAAACTAAATATAAATCATTGACAAAACTCCACTTTCTTATATTAACTATATAGATCATATTTCTAATATTTTTAGTCCCAAGTTTTGGTATTATCCTTTCATTGCTATCATATGTCTTTGGCTAAAATATTTATCCTAAACAACATTATTTAATATACAAAACTTGGTTTGCAAGGCAAATCAAGATAATTACTGACTTCATTATCTAGGTTACAATATTTCTTAGAATTCTCTATAATTTATCCCATAGTCTAATATTTTTATTATCTTTCATCTAAAATTATGATGAACATTTATCAAGAGCATGAAATACCAAAATCATCATTGTTCTCTATGAGAACCTATATGTAAACTCAAACTAGTCCAAATGGGCATGAATAGGTTCTTAGGCCCATGTCTCTTACCCTAGGCCTCCAAAGGGGTCCACATGACATAATATAATCTTAATCACGAAGTAAGGCTTTGATTATCATATTAATCTGATTGAATCCTCACATGAATATGTTGTTCAACATTACACTATTTACTTAAATTGAGTACTTGTTCTAAGTCTAGAACTTAGATTCATAATTCCAATTCACTCACAGTCATATCGTTGATCTTATCATACTCTAATTATATTAAAATAGACCTCAAAACATTATCATTAAATTCAAAATAATAGAAACTAAATTAGCCAAAACTTGGGGATCTTACATTCATTTTCCCCTCATTAAAAGGGAATTTTATTTCCTCTTTTGGTTGAAACTAAATTTTCTTCTTATTCAAATTTTTGGTTGAATCACCCTTAACAAGGACTCTACCATGAATATACTTTATTTCCACAAATGTTTAGAAGATGCAAGTTAAAAAATTCATAATTTGTCACCAATTACAAAGGGTCCAGGAACTTCTATGCAACCAACATACAACAATGACAAATTAGCAATCTTTAACAAGAGAAAGCACTAAGTGTGATAATTTCCTAAAGTCAATTTGAATTATTAACAACAATACAAATCAATGAGTTGATGGTGAGTGGTTTATGTAAGATCATGCCAATTGGATAATAAAAAATATAGGCTTTCAAAAAATTGTCAAAAAACATAATAGGTAGAACAAAGCATTGAACTGATGGAGTTAATAGAAGACCCCACTAACCGTTTTTTGCTAAATATTTATAATCTTTATACCCAAAATGGATAGAGAACATAGAAAATAGTTGTCATCAAATTTATCTTCTCTTGATTGAGATTATGGATTTATATAACATCTTTCTCAATAATATTCTAATATTTTATTGTATTCCCATATAGATAGTTCTTAGTTTCAAAAAGATCACCATCATGAAATAGTAGTGGAATGATGTTCATTTGATCTATCATAGACCAAAAGCCCATATAATGCATCAACACGACAACTTTTGAGCAACAAATCACACATGACTTATTTGATATACTTACTAAAATGAGAAGAGCAAATTTAATAAAGGACATTGACTGCTTGTCATGTCTATAGTCTTTATTGCTTGTAATTAAATCCGAATTGCATACACAGTTGTATGCCAATGGCTTAAAAACATGTTGTTACATATCTTAACAAACAAACAAACTAATTAGGGGCATAACAATTGTACATAGGAAAAAAAAAGAAGAACTGAAAATGTATTATTGAGTCTCGTCATAAAATCAAGAAATTAGGTGTATTAGTATGTAATAGAAGGTCAATATCTGAAGAAGAGGAGGTGGAGAGGAAAAGAGAAGAAGAGGATACATGGGGAGGATGAAAAAATGAAGAAGCAATAAAGAAATGAAGGGAAACTATAACAAAGAAAAGAGAACTAAACAATTATTGCAAATGGGAGGGAAGATAATGCAGAAACCACTTTGTCAAACCATATTTTCGTTGCCTTCTAGAGAGGATTTAAGGAGATTTGAAGTATTTACTTTACAAGAGGATATGAAGTCCGCAGACAACAAAAATACAAAATGGCTCTTCTTATATAGAAGGAAAGTGCTCAATTTTTAATAACATTGAGGAAAATGTAGGTGTTCTCATGATATTATGTGCCATAAAAGCAGATAATTTCTCAAAATTCTAATCACTTTAGCATAATTTCAAAAAAAAATTATCTTATGGGTAAATTTTTCATGTAGGTGAACTAATTTATCACAACTTTTATAGCATGAATAAGAACTCATGTTTTATTTGAGTTATAGTTAAAAGCCTAATAGAAGCATGGAAATCATCTTACTAAGAGCCAACTGAAGGACAACTTAGGTCCATATAAGTAATTATTAGTTAGAAGTACAGACATTTCCATTGACATGTAAAAAAACTAATGTATAAATTTGGCATTAAGTGACAAGTGTAAGGGTAATAGAGTAAGTCATTTTCCTATGTCTATTTAAACCTACATTCTTGAGGTCAGTAGAAACAAAACCTTATGATAACTTTGATTTATTTCTATTTGGATTTCCCTTAAATTTGATTTTTACTATTGAGAATATAGGAGACCCAAAATAATACAACGAGTTGCTTATGTTGATGACTTGTGTTGGGAGTTATAAATTATAAAGGTAATGGATTACATGATCAACCAAAGCCAATCTTCATAAGAAGGTGCAAATAAACAAATATTGTCATTTCAGGCTCTATGTTTGTAATTCTAGAAAACTATCCATAACTCATATTATATACTCTCAACAAGCAACTAGAAATATGGTAGGGAAATCAGATCAACATAAACAATTTTTTTAATAGTTCATGTAGATATATAATCTTCCCTTAGTATTCTAGTCATTACTTCTCTTTGTATGGTTTCGTACAACTATCTGATTAAAAATTTACTTTTGTTTTATAATAAGTGTTTATTTAGTGTGAATGCTTCTTTAGGCACATCTAAAATAAATGTAGTTATCTATATAGTGATGCTTCCTGATGTTTTGAACTACTTGCAAGCTATGTTCAAGTTATTAATTAGTTAGTGGTGCGATCACAAAGTAGAAAGAGAGGGAAATTAATAAATGTAATGCATGAGGCATGAGCCAAACATGAAAGTTAAGATAGAATGAAGATCTTAATTAGAGGGATGGTTAGCTAAGCTATGAGGGATGTATTTGAGGAATCCCATGATAGTCTACTCACCCATTAATACACCAACAATATAAAAGGATTTCACTGATCCTAACTGATTTACAACTCTTCCATATCATGTGAAATAATTTTCTCCATCACTTTTAGATGTGCTACTCTCTACAAAACCAGACTTACCAACAACAATGATATAAATGCTCGAGTCCTCTATAGTTTTCTGGAAACACAAATTAAAAAAACATAAGTTAGGTTCCCTCATCATCATGATAAGGTGGACAAAGATTGGAAAATAAGCAAGGCAATCCATTGGAAAATGTCAATGAATCATGGCAATGTGATTTATAGAATTAATGGAGATGATCTTTTACTTAGAATATTATTTTTGGACAAGTTGTATATCATCTTTAACCATGATCTTAGTAGCCATGGTCGCCCGACCCCTGGGTTCCTAGGTGACGCAACCACTTAACCTACAAAAATCTGGCATTTATACTATTCTAGAGAATGTTCACATTTTAATAAGCAGTCTTGAACATCATCGGTGCTAGATTAAAATTTTATTGTTGAACAAAGGAAACAATAAGTTTAACCGATGAACGGATATCCACATAAATATATAAATATGACACCTTATTATTATGGGAAATTCCCCCTTTGTGCTTCAGCCTATTACCAACAAAGACCTTGGGTGTTAGATTGTAGATTGTCCATATATACAAGAAAAAGGAAGGTCATGGTTGTTGAATTTAAAGACCAAATAATAGCTCAAAAATGGCTTGGCCTATAGAGTTATTTGTTTTATATATGTAACAATTAGTTTGAAAAGAGAATAGGGGAAAAATATCCAAGAAGAGGAACAACTGTTTACCTACTATGGATGAGGATGCTACTGAGAAAGGTGCTCATTTCCTCTCCAAGCTTGTTCTCTAACACGTGTGATCGGTTCCCTTTTATAACATGTGACAGATCCTCCATCAAAGTGTGATGTACTCCACTACTTGTGTTATCTCCTCCTCCCCTGTGAGTGACTACTCTTTCACAATGTGTGATGACTCGTTCATTGAAAGCGGTGACAACTCCATCGTACATGATGACTCCTACGGTAATCACCCTACCAGTAAAAACCCTAGCAGTGAGAGATCAGGAAAGCATTAGAAGAGTCAAGAGACGATTATGGACTCCTTATACACTTAAGACTGCAAATATTGTAAAGGAGTCTAGAGAACAACATAGATCCTATTTCTCAAATAGCATTAAGGACTTCTTCGTAATTTGGAAAAAATGAGTGCAATTGTTTATGTGGTGTCAAGTGTCAGTGGAATATCATTCACATCAGCCCATAATTGGTTGGATTTAGAGGGAAATGGGTGAGAGGGTGATAAGGGAGAGAGAGTAGTGTCTACTAAATTACAAATTCCTATTTCTATAGGGGTAAATCACAAATTCTGAGTGAAGGGGATGATCTCCCATCAGGTCTTACTGGATCTAAGAGTCCATCTAGAATAGGACTCTATCCTCAAACTAAATATAAATCTTTGACAAAACTCCACTTTCTCATATTAATTGTATAGATCAAATTTCTAATATGTTTAATCCCAAGTTATGGTATTATCCTTTCATTGCTATAATATGTCTTTGGCTAAAATATATAGCCTAAACAAGATCATTTAATATATAAAACTTAGTTTGTAAGGAAAATCTAGATAATTACCTACTTCAGTATCTAGATTACAATATTTCTTAGAATTCTCTAGAATTTCTCCCATAGTCTAATATTTTGATTATATTTCTTCTATAATTATGATGGACATTTATCAAGAGCACGAAATACCCAAAACATCATTGTTCTTTTCAAGGACCTATATGCAAACTCTAATTAGTCCAAATGGGCTTGAATTAGGTTCTAAGGCCCATGACTCTTACTCATGGCCTCCAAAGGGGTCCACATGACTTAATATAATCTGAATCACGAAATTATGGCTTTGATTATGACAATAATTTGATTGAAGACTCACATGAATATATTTGTTCAACATTACACTTTATACTTCAATTGAGGACTTGTTCTAAGTCTATAACTTAGACTCATCATTCCAATTCACTCACATTCATACCATTGATCTTATCATACTCTAAGATAGATCTCAATACATTACCATTGAATTCATATTAATATAAAATAAATTGACCACACTTTATGAATCTTACATTCACCCTTCCTGAAAAAGATTTTTTTTTGCCAAAATTCAAACTAACTCTTATTAAGGTGAAAGATATCTCAAATTAACCTCAACATTAGGGCTATTAACCTTTCTAGGATTGGTTTTATCTAGGTTATTTTTAGTAACTTTTATTGGTACGAGAATTCCTCATATTGTTGAGGTTGGAACTCAGTTTCAATCCAAGGGTATTCACACATCCCCATTATTGACATTACATTATCACTCAGTGGTTACATTTTAACCTAGGTTTCAAACCTACTACTCATCTATTATCTATAAGGGTGAGGTAAGACCTCTATCCTCCAAACTATTA
This sequence comes from Alisma plantago-aquatica, assembly GCA_963693085.1. Classification (NCBI taxonomy): domain Eukaryota; kingdom Viridiplantae; phylum Streptophyta; class Magnoliopsida; order Alismatales; family Alismataceae; genus Alisma; species Alisma plantago-aquatica. Next base: position 395,769,012 of record OY856411.1, on the reverse strand, counting down.
TTTTCAACTTTGGGTATTCATTATCATATGTCAATTATGTATCACATGTGACTACCAGATCTCTCTCACACATAATAAAATGAAATGAATATTTGGCTGCAGTCTAAATGCAAAGCTCATCCTATTCCATGTGCAAAGATGGTGTGCCCACACGATATTGTATTATTCATATTTTTGGTTGAATCACCCTTCACAAGAACTCTAAGACATGAATACATTTTATTTTCATGAACTTTCAGAAGTTGCAAGTTAAAAATTCATAATTTATCGCGAGTTACAAAGGGTCCAAGAATTTCTATGTAAACAACATACAATAATGAGAAATTAGTCATTTTTAACATTGTCACAAGAGAAAACACTATGTGTGATCATTTCCTAAAGTCGATTAAAATTATTAACAACAATGCAAAGCAATGAGTTGACGATGAGCGGTTTATGTGAGATCATGCCAATTGGACAATAAATATATAGGCCTACACAACATTATTGAAACACATCATAGGTAGAACAAAGCAGTGAATCGTTAGAGTTAATCGAAGATCCCACTAACCATTTTTTACTGAAGATTTCTAATCTCTATACCCAAAATTGGTAGAGAACATAGGAAATAGTTGTCATGAAATTTCTCTTTTCTTGATTGAATTTATGGATTTATCTAACATCTTTCTCAATAATATTCTAATAATTTGATTTTGTTTCCCAGTAGATAGTTCTTTGTTTTAAAAATGTGTCCATCCTGAAATAGCACTGGAATGGTGTTCATCTTATCTTTCATAGAGAAAAAGCCCATCTAAAACCCCAACACGACAACCTTTGAGCAATAAATCACACATGACTTACGTGATATACTTACTGAAATGGGAAGAGAAAATATTATAAAGGCCATTGATTGCTCATCATATCTATAGTCTTTGTGGTTTGTAATTAAAGACAAATTGCATGCACATTTGTATGACAATGCCTTACAAACATGTTGGTACATATGTGAACAAAAAAAAGTTAGGGTAATAACAACTACAGATATGAAAAAAAGAGAAGAACTGAAATTGCATTATTGAGTATCTTCATTAAATCAAGAAATTGTGTGTAAGAGTAAGTAGTAGAAGGTCAATATCCAAAGAAGAGGAGGTGGAGAGGAAAGGAGAAGAAGAGAATACATGGGGAGGATGAGAAATGAAGCAGCAATGAAGAAATAAAGGAACAACGTAATAAAGAAAAAGTGAACTACACAACTATTTCAAATGGGTGGTATGATATTGCTGCAACCACTCTGTCAAATCTTGTTGTCGTTGCCTTCTTAAGTGGCTTTAAGGAGAGATGAACTCTTTAATTTACAACAAGATATGGAGGTCGTAGACTTAGATGCGTACTGTCGGAGCCCTTACAAAATCGCGTTGCTAAAACAACCAACAATTATTGAACTCGTCGTTCTCCTGAAGGTCCCGTCAATAATTTGAGATAAGAAGGTAAAAGAGAATGAAAAAAGTCGACCATCGGAAGCAATCTGTAGTGTAAGAATTAAGAATAAATCCTTAGATGACTCTTGAAAGACAACATCAATGTAGAATAAAAAGAATGGGTTGCAATTCTAATAAAGGCAACTGGTTGTAGGAGAGTGTGTCGGTGACTAGTACATCGATAGGAGGGTGTGACTCCTTCCGATGCCTTGTGTGACAAGGCAATCAGAGTTCCAGGTGGTCTGTGTAGACTACTACAGAGGCGGGAGACTTCTGCCACTCGAAGGATAGTTGTCAATCCCGACAGTCCCGGTGAGACTAGGAGCTGCACATATACCGTCTAACACCGGAGGTGAAGACCGCACAAGCCACGAGGTAACATCTCCGAGCTATCCTAGGGACAAGGTATGTCTCTGCAAACCATCCTTCCTATTGTATAGACATTGACGCGATTCCTTTATACTGGGTTCGGGGGAGAAGAAAATTTTTGTTTATGCTGCCTTCTCTGTCTTCTCCCCTAAAACCCAACTGTAGTATCAGAACCACATCAACTGCTCTACACTTTAGGATTATCGATATGATAGATTTTAGTTTGTCACCTTTATTTATTGAATATGATGCGAATAAAATTGACTTTATGCATGTCCACTCCTAAATCCAAAAATCCCAATATACATATATGATATGTAATATGAATGCACTCGATATGTGTCACCCTTAAACGAGTTTTGTGGTGGATGTATAGTGTGGTTATGGCCAATAAACCCTATGTATGTGTGCTTGGTTGAATGTGGTTGCTTGCATCTCGGTCTGCGCACTGATTCCCTATCTCTTATTCCTGATGTAACTCGAGATAACTCGAGATTTCTTTCCTACCTTTGCTCCTCCTGAATGTCACTCGGGGTTTCCCAATTTAAATGTAAATAGGATAGATCTTTTTATATTTCCTGTTATGTCAAAGAATGGAGGACATCTGACGACAACTAAGATGATCGGTTCAAGGCATGAACCGATCGGTTGACGATCCAGATGACCAGTTCAAGGCATGAACTGATCAGTTGACCAAGAAGATCTTATGTCGAAGCAAAGGTGAACAAAGATTGGAAAATAAACAAGGCAGTCCATTGGAAAATGTCAGTGCATCATGGCAATGTGAATTATAGAATTAATGGAGATGATCTTTTACATGCATATTATTTCGGGACAAGGTGTATATCTTCTTTAACCATGATCTTAGTAGCCATGGCCGCCGGACCCCTGGGTTCCTAGGTGAGGCAGCCACTTAACCTGCAAAAATCTAGCATTTATACTGTTCTAGAGAATTCTCACATTTTAATAAGAAGTCTTGAACATCATCAGTGCTAGATTAAAATTTTATGGCTGAACAAAGGAAACAATAAGTTTGACCGATGAATAGATATTCACAAAAATATATAAACATGACACCTTATTTTTATGGGAAATTTCCCCTTTGTGCTTCAGTCTATTACCAACAAAGACCTTGGGTGTTAGATTGTAGATTGTCCATATATAGAAGAAAAAGGAAGGTCGTGGTTGGTGAATTTAAAGACTAAATAACAGCTTAGAAATGGCTTGGGATCTAGAGTTATATTTTTATATATGTAACAATTAGTTTGAAAGCAGAAATAGGGGAAAAAATATCCAAGAAGAGGAACAACCATTTACCTACTATGGATGAGGATGCTACTAAGAAAGGTTCTCATTTCCTCTCCAAGCTTGTTCTCCAACACGTGTGATCGGTTCCCTTTTATAACATGTGACAGATCCTCCATCGAAGTGTGATGTACTCCACTACTTGGTGTTATCTCCTCCTCTACTGTGAGTGACTACTCTTTCATAATGTGCGATGACTCGTTCATTGCAAGCGGTGACAACTCCATTATTCATGATGACTCCTATGGTGATCACCCTACCAGCAAAACCCTAGCGGTGAGAGATTAGGAAAACATTAGAAGAGTCGAGAGCTGATTACGGACTCCTTGTACACTTAAGACTGCAAATATTGTAAAGGAGTCTAGAGAACTACATAGATTCTATTTCTCAAATAGCATTAAGGACTTCTTCATAATTTGGAAAAAATGAGTGCAATTGTTTAAGTGGTGTCAAGTCTCGGTGGAATATCACGCACATCAACCCATAATTGGTTGGATTTAGAGGGAAACGGGTGAGAGGGTGATAAGGGAGAGAGAGTAGTGTCTGCTAAATTACAAATTCCTATTTCTATAGGGGTAAATCGCAAATTCTGAGTGAAGGGGATGATCTCCCATCAGGTCTTACTGGATCTAAGAGTCCATCTAGAATAGTACTCTATCCTCAAACTAAATATAAATCTTTGACAAAACTCCATTTTCTCATATTAATTGTATAGATCAAATTTCTAATATGTTTAATCCAAAGTTATGGTATTATCCTTTCATTGATATAATATGTCTTTGGCTAAAATATATATCCTAAATAAGATCTTTTAATATATTGAACTTAGTTTGAAAGGAAAATCTAGATAATTACCTACTTCACTATATAGATTACAATATTTCTTAGAATTCCCTAGAATTTCTCCCATAGTCTAATATTTCGATTATCTTTCTTCTATAATTACGATGGACATTTATCAAGAGCATGAAATACCCAAAACATCATTGTTCTTTTCAAGGACCTATATGCAAACTCTAATTAGTCTAAATGGGCTTGAATTATGTTCCAAGGCCCATGACTCTTACCCTGGGCCTCCAAACGGGTCCACATGACAGTCTAATCTGAATCACAAAATTATGGCTTTGATTATGACAATAATCTGATTGAAGACTCACATGAATATATTTGTTCAACATTACATTATATACTTCAATTGAGGACTTGTTCTAAGTCTATAACTTAGACACATCATTCAAATTCACTCACGGTCATACCATTGATCTTATCATACTCTAAGATAGATCTCAATACATTACCATTGAATTCATATTAATAGAAAATAAATTGACCACACTTTATGAATCTTACATTCACCCCTCCTAAAAAAGAATTTTTTTCACCAAAATTCAAACTAACTCTGATTACGGTGAAAGATATCTCAAATTAACCTCAACATTAGGGATATTAATCTTTCTAGGATAGGTTTTACCTAGGTTATTTTTAGTAACTTTTATTGGTACAATAATTCCACATATTGTTGAGGTTGGAACTCAGTTTCAATCCAAGGGTATTCACACATCCCCATTATTGACATTACATTATCACTCAGTGGTTACATTTTAACCTAGGTTTCAAACCTACTACTCATCTATTATCTGTAAGGGTGAGGTAAGACCTATATCCTCCAAACTATTATTTTCAACTTTGGGTATTCATTATCATATGTCAATTATGTATCACATGTGACTACCAGATCTCTCTCACACGTAATAAAATGAAATGAATATTTGGCTGCAGTCTAAATACAAAGCTCATCCTATTCCATGTGCAAAGATGGTGTGCCCACACGATATTGTATTATTCAAATTTTTGGTTGAATCACCCTTCACAAGAACTCTAAGACATGAATACATTTTATTTTCATGAACTTTCAGAAGTTCCAAGTTAAAAATTCATAATTTATCGCTAGTTCGAAAGGGTCCATGAATTTCTATGTAACCAGCATACAATAATGAGAAATTAGCAGTCTTTAACATTGTCACAAGAGAAAACACTAACTGTGATTATTTCCTAAAGCTGATTAAAATTATTAACAACAATGCAAAGCAATGAGTTGACGATGAGTGGTTCATGTGAGATCATGCCAATTGGACAATAAATATATAGGCCTACAAAAAAATTATCGAAAGACATCATAGGTAGAATAAAGCAGTGAACCGTTAGAGTTAATAGAAGGTCCCACTATCCATTTTTTACTAAAGATTTCTAATCTCTGTACCCAAAATCGGTAGAGAACATAGGAAATAGTTGTCATGAATTTCTCTTTTCTTGATTGAATTTATGGATTTATCTAACATCTTTCTCAATAATATTCTAATAATATGATTTTGTTTCCCTATATATAGTTCTTTGTTTTAAAAAGGTGTCCATCCTGAAATAGCAGTGGAATGGTGTTCATCTGATCTGTCATAGAGAAAAAGCCCATCTAAAACCCCAACACGACAACCTTTGAGCAATAAATCACACATGACTTACATGATATACTTACTAAAATGAGAAGAGAAAATATATGATAAAGGACATTGATTGCTCATCATGTCTATAGTCTTTGTGGTGTGTAATTAAAGCCAAATTGTATGAACATTTGTATGCCAATACCTTACAAACATGTTGGTACATATGTGAACAAAAAAATAGTTAGGGGAATAACATCTACGGATAGGAGAAAAAGAGAAGAACTGAAATTGCATTATTGAGTATCTTCATTAAATCAAGAAATTAGGTGTAAAAGTAAGTAGTAGAAGGTCAATATCTGAAGAAGACGAGGTGGAGAGGAAAGGAGAAGAAGAGAATACATGGGGAGGACGAGAAATGAAGCAGCAATGAAGAAATAAAGGAACAATGTAATAAAGAAAAAGAGAACTAAACAACTATTTCAAATGGGTGGTATGATATTGCTACAACCACTCTGTCAAATCTTGTTGTCGTTGCCTTCGTAAGTGGCTTTAATGAGAGTTGAACTCTTTAATTTACAACAAGATATGGAGGTCGTAGACTTAGATGCGTACAGTCAGAGCCCTTACAAAATCACGTTGCTAGAACAACCAATAATCATTAAACTCGTCGTTCGCCTGAAGCTCCCGTCAACAATTCGAGATAAGAAGGTAAAAGAGAATGAAAAAATTGTTGAAACACATCGTAGGTAGAACAAAGCAGTGAACCGTTAAAGTTAATAGAAGATCCCACTAACCATTTTTTACTGAAGATTTAACATCTTTCTCAATAATATTCTAATAATTTGATTTTGTTTCCCTATAGATAGTTCTTTGTTTTAAAAAGGTGTCCATCCTGAAACAGCACTGGAATGGTGTTCATCTGATCTTTCATAGAGAAAAGCCCATCTAAAACCCCAACACGACAACCTTTGAGCAATAAATCACACATGACTCACGTGATATACTTACTGAAATGGGAAGAGAAAATATGATAAAGGACATTGATTGCTCATCATTTCTATAGTCTTTGTGGTTTGTAATAATTGCCAAATTGCATGCACATTTGTATGCCAATGCCTTACAAACATGTTGGTACATATGTGAACAAAAAAATAGTTAGGGGACTACGCATGGGAAAAAAAGAGAAGAACTGAAATTACATTATTGAGTATCTTCATTAAATCAAAAATTAAGTGTAAGAGTAAGTGGTAGAAGGTCAATATCTGAAGAAAAGGTGGTGGAGAGGAAAGGAGAAGAAGAGAATACATGGGGAGAATGAGAAATGAAGCAGAAATGAAGAAATAAAGGAACAATGTAATAAAGAAAAAGAGAACTAAACAACTATTTCAAATGGGTGGGATGATATTGCTGCAACTACTCTCTCAAATCTTGTTGTCGTTGCCTTCTTAAGTGGCTTTAAGGAGAGCTGAACTCTTTAATTTACAACAAGATATGGAGGACGTAGACTTAGATGCAAACATTCGGAGCCCTTACAAAATCACGTTGCTAGAACAACCAACAACCATTGAACTCATCATTCGCCTGAAGCTCCCGTCAACAATTCGAGGTAAGAAGGTAAAATAGAATGAAAAAAGTCGACCACCGGAAGCAATCTATAGTGTAAGAATTAAAAATAAATCCTCAAACGACTCTTGAAAGACAACATTAATGTAGAATAAAAAGAATGGGTTGCAATTCTAATAATAGCAAAAATCACAGCAGAAATCAAAGCGGCTCTTCTTACATACTAGTAAAGTGCTCAATTTTAATAACATTGTGCAATATGTAGAGTGTGCTCATCTAATTATGTGTCATAAAAGCGGATAATTTCTCAATAGTCCAGTCACTTCAGCATAATTTCACAACATCATATCTTATTGGTAAATTTTTAAATATTTGGGTTACGATAAGTTACACAAAAATATCTTTACTACTGGTGAACCAATCTAGCATACCTTTGATAACATAAATCAAGAACTCATGTTTTATTTGATTTATCGTTACAATCCTAATTAAAGCGTGGAAATCAGGTTACTAAGAGCTAATTGAATGAAAACTTAGGTCCATATAAGTAATTATTAGCTAGAAGCATGGACATCACCATTGACATGTAAAAATAACTAATGTATAAATTTGGTATTATTTGGGAAGTGTATGGGTAATAAAGTAAGCCATTTTCATAAATGTATTTAAATCTATATTCTTAAGGTCATTAAACACAAAGCCTTATAATAACTTTGACTGATTTCTATTTGGATTTCCCTTAAATTTGATTTTGACTATTGAGAATATAGGAGAGCCCAAAATAGTATAATGAGATGATTATGTTGATGACTTGTGTTGGTAGTTCTACATTATAAAGGTAATGGCTGACATGATCAACCAAAGCCAATCTTCATCAAAAGGCACAAATAAAAAAATATTATCGTTTCAGGCCCTATGTTTGTAATTCTAGCAAACTATCCATAACTCCTATCATATACTTTCAACAAGCAACTAGTAATATGGTAGGTGCAATCAGATCAACATAGAGAATTTTTTTAATGGGTCGTGTAGATATATAAATGTTTGATATAAATTCTTCCCTTAATATACTAGTTATTAATTCTTTTGTATGGTTACGTAGAACTATTCTATTTAAAATTTACTTTTGTTTTGTAATAAGTATTTATTAAGTGTGAATGTTACTTTATATACATCTAAACTACATAAAGTTGTTGATGCTTCGTGATGCTTTGAACTATTTGTAAGCTGTGTTTAAGTGATTAATTAGTGTGGGATGGGAGCACAAAGTATAAAGAGAGGAAAATTAGTAAATGTAATGTATGAGCCAAAGGTGAAAGTTAAGATAGAACCAATATCTTAACTATAGGGATGGTTAGTTAATCTGTGAGGGATGTACTTGAGACATCCCGTTAGTATGCTCACCTATTGACACACCAATAATATAAAAGGAATGCCCCAATCCTAATTGATCTGCAACTCTTTCATATCATGTGAAATAGTTTTCTCCGTCCGTGTTGGGTGTGGGTCGCTCTCCGCATAACCAGGCTGTGAAGATGGAGTAGGCTGTTGTGCACGAGCATGCCGTGAAGTTAGTGGAGTTTTGTGAGCAGGCGGAGGACACTGACTACGGTCGTCCGCAAGAGAGGGACGGAAGTTGGGAAGCGAGAGCTGGGCGTCTCTATGCCTTAGGACTTTGAGTCTGATTCAGTTGCCATCCATGAGTTGTTTTTTTATAACTAAACAAGGGATTCATTTATGACAGGATTCTGAGTCATATCCTTACCGCTATCCGTTCAACCAAACATGCCGTAAATAACCATAGCTAGCTCATCACAATGTATTTTGAACTCATAAAAATTGTCCCGGGAAGGACGGCTTTTCCAGTCAATGCCGAAATAGATGGTATTGAAAATACAAGCCTCCTGTCCAATTTGCTGTCCTATTTCATCTTTCTTCCCCATGATTCCATGAATTAACGGTGAGCTCTGCAAATCATATGCAGCTCACTACCCACACCTTCTAAAATACTGACGCCATCTATCAGAATATTGGGATTTAAAAAGTAGGCGGACAAATTAATTGAATTCGAGACAACAATGACGCCGACCAGCACCCCATGAAGAAACTCCTCGACCCTGAAAGAATCAAGCACGCAAGTGAGATTCCGGTTGGTTAAGTGGTGGATTACAGGAACATCAGTGAGATCAGGGGGCTTATTGTTGTGCCGGCGTGTCGTGCGGCGCAAGTAGGAAACTTCGTGGAAGTTACCTTGAATTCCATAAGGTGTTCGCAAACTGTTTCTGCCTCCAACGCCAGGGGTGACAGAACCAAGTATAAAGGCCCGGCCCACGAGATATAATTGTTTGTACCGTCCTCCCGCAACAGCCAACTGCTCTGCAGACAGAGAGCATGTTCATTACAAGCATTATGGATGTTGTTGTTGCTACTTCTGCTATTGGCGGCTACCCCGGCCGCCGCTACAGGGTGAGGTCCTCTTGCGCGGTCTTCTTCATCGTGGCAGTACCTCCGGCTCTACCTCTGTAACCGTCGTCCCCCACCGAGCTCTACCTCTGTAACCCGTATCAGGCAAGGAGATAAAGATAGTGTAGGTGCATGAAGCGGCATTGGACATGAACGTTATGAACCGATTTTCCAATTCTTTTTCTGTTTTAATGACGGGTACGTGCACTACTAGGTCAAAAAAAGAAGACATGTTGGAGATGAATACAGAAAGAAAGAAGGTCCGTTTACTATGGTCTTCTACCATGTTGGAGAAGTCGACGTACACTTCTGTCAGCTTACATCACACCAAAACTCGAAGAATTGAACCTCAATTTATGGCAGACGTCGCATCTGCAGGGGACCACCGCGTCGATAGCAACAGCAACGATCACTGTCGTGTAGGCGGGAAGTGCCGACATTCCCCGCTGAGAGAACAGGGTGGGGAGCAACTTGTAAGGAAGAAGACTTAGAACGTTGCAAATCGAGCACAGTGGAAACTTAGAACGGAAGAAAGAGGAACAAGTTTATGGATGAGTCAAAATAGCATACGTGGCGGCACTCATGTGCAGTTAGGGATTATGTTACGAAAGATGGCAACCATTTCTCTGTCTAATAGGCTTTGATTCAACCGTTTGAATAGAGAGATTACCTTCCGGATCCTTAGCACGTTTGGTTTGCCGAATTTTTAGAAATCTTGTATTTTGTCTATCCCGTATTATTAAAATGCTGCATTGTCAAAATCCCGCAAAATAAAATTTTATGTTTAGTTTGTTGGATTTTGTAAGTGCGGGATTTATTTTTTTTCGTGTCTACGACGTTCGCCTTGTTGGATTTTGGCGTCCGGGAGAATTTTGATGGAGACCAAAATACGGGATTCCTATTATATCTGAAAATCTCGGCATTAGCCTGAGTTCTCCAATCCTGCAAAGGAAACGTAAAATTTGTTGAACTGGATTCCAAAATACAATCCAATACAGTAAAATCTAAGTAACCAAACATGCCCTAAGCTTGATTGAATCGTCTCTCTCTCTCTCAAATTGCACCTTCTCGCTTAGGCGGGTCCGTGAATAGAGACAGAGACAGAGACACGAATTATTTTCTCCCTAGCATTAATCCTGAATCGTGCAAAGCAAACGTACCCTCTGATGCGTTCTCATCCACTCTATAAAAATTGCACACTCTCGCTTATTATTTTCTCCTACCTCAAACTTGGCTCCTTTCTTCTTCTCCGACCTTCCGGCGCCACCCCACCGGACCAACTATGACGAAGCAGGTTGTGGTCATTGCGGGGGATGTCCGGGCGGCGTCTCCCACCAAGCGTCCCTAGTCGCAAGCAATTGAAGGCCGCGCCGGTCAATTTCTTAGGAGGCGTCGTCTGCCCTCGCTCTGAAGCTGTTTCTGCTGCTGTGTCGGTAATAACCACCACCACACATAGCCTTGGATGAGTCAAAATAGCATACGTGGCGGCACTCATGTGCAATTAGGGATTATTTTTTTAAGGTTGTTTTTTTGACGACACTCATGTGCAGTTAGAGATTATGTTACGAACGATGGCAACCATTTCTCTCTCTAATAGGCTTTGATTCAACCAGTGGCGAAGCCAGAATTATTAGTAAGGGTGGGCACCATATGAAACGTTAGTCATATATGCCATACAAGTTGAATGGTTATTTATTATTGCTATAAGCTCTATATTTCAAAAAAATGCTTATGTAGCTAAATCATCTAAGTATGTCAATCTTCACTTCATTTGAATGTGTTCTGTATAAGGAAATAATGTTCTTTTCGACATCAAATTCAAATAAAATGAGAAATATATGTTTCTATCCTCTCGTACTGTACGAATGGTTTTTAGTATACAGTTCTAGGTGGAGAGAAGTATATATCTCTCACATTATTTTTTTTCTTCAAAATATATCAGTATTAGTCTTGTTGAAAAATATTTTATTGGAAATCTAATTATTATTATTTTGATAAAAGAATATATAAAAAATAATAAAATTTTATGAAAATACTTTCTAACAAGATTAATGTTGACATACTTTGAAGGAAAAACATAATATAAGAGATATATAATTCTCTCCTTTATCATAATGTACGAATGTTAATTTTGTACAATACTAATACTTACTTCTCTTATATACTAAAAGGTTATGTATGAATGCCAATTTTTCTCATAACTCTCATAAGTATTCTAATAAAAGTACAGTAAGAGATATGATAAAAATATATGTACAGAAGGTGAGAGAAAAGAAGTATATATATATATATATATATATATATATATATATATATATAATTCTTTCTCAAAAGTGTGTTATTGTTAATTTTATTTCAAAGTGTTTTGTATAAAGGAATTAATATTTTTTGTTTCGACAAAAAAGATCATAGGAATAATATGAGAAATATATGTTTCTATCCTATCTCGTACCGTGTGAATGGTATTTAGTACACATTCGTACAGTACGAGAGAGGATAGAAGTATACACTCTTATTTTTTTTTTGAAAATATATCAATGTTAGTCTTGTTAAAAAATACTTTTTATTTGAAATCTAATGATTTTTTGAAGTATCTATGTCTTCAAATTTATTGGATTTTATTATATTTTATAGTAAAAAATATAATAGAGATAATGGGAGGCACTCATCCATGTTTTCTACCACACAAGTGTGTTCTTTTTTTTCATTTTTCTCACTCTTATTAATCAATCTCATTAATCTAGGAGATAGTGGTTTCTTTACGTAAAGAAAACAAGTCTCAATGAATCAGGTGGTTCCCCGGAGATGGGAGGGTGTGTGTAGTGTAACTCTTTTTAGGTGCAAGATTAATAAAACACCAATGTATGTGGCACTTTCTTCTAAAAGTGTGCTCCTTCTTGATTATGTAGGTTGTTTTGGGCATGCTATGTACTTTTACCTTAAGTAAATAGTTTTATTCCAGATCTAGTACGTTTTTTGTTATATCTTCTCTTTCTGGTTAGGATTGTTGGTTTGATTGAGCTTTTTCTTGCTTGAACTTCTATTTCTGCCTAGATCGAGAGATTAGTTGTAGAAATAGATAAGAGAAGGTAATTTGGATCGTATCTGAAAGGAGGAGGTCTAAAGGAAGTTGTTCCTAACAGCTTTGAACCTGAGAGGATTCCTGGGATATTTGGGCGTGTTGATCCATAGTCCTTGAGAGAGGTTTTGGATCAACTACTACATAAATGGCTTATAACGTCACATTTAAAGGCGTCGGTTGTATACAAAAATCAACGCCTAAATAGTACAACGTCAGTTAAATAATGAAATCGACATCTATCAGTGAAGGGTGACCAGACGCGGGTATTGGTTTTTATTTAGCGTCAGTTACCAAATAAGAAACCGACGCTTAAAATTGACCGCCAAATCCAATTTTTCGAGCAAAAAAATTTACCTCCAAAATTTAACATACAGCGTCGGTTATTAACAAAGAAACTAACGACTAAAGGTTTTCTGCAAAATAGAAATTTGACCAATTTTTGTGTCGGTTTTCTTACAGTAACCGATGCAGATGTGTTTTCGCACGTTTAACCGCGAAAATTTTCACCACCATATAGCGTCACTTTTTACAAGGAAATCGACGACTATGGTCTTAATTCGAGAACATTTATTTTTGTCTGCATATATATATAGACATCGGTTTTTCTTGTTTGAACCGATGACTAGAAGTGAATATAAGTGTCATTTTTTGTTGGTAACTAATGCCTATTGTTAACTTAACAGCACCCGCGCGAGCCAGACTCTTCCCCTTTCTCTGTTTCATTCATTCTCGATTGAGAGTTTTAGCCTCCGGCGATTCCTCTGCTCACTGCCGCTAGCTGCTCCTGAGCCGCCGCTCGCCTCTGCCGCCGCCGTTTGCTGGTGTTCCGGTCGCTGGTCTCCAAGCTGGTCACCGCCACGAAGGCCCTCTCTGCTTGTCGGCCACTGCCCTCCATCTCTGTTCGCCCTCTCTGCTCGTCGGCGCCCTCTATGCTCGATCGTCGGTGCCCTACCGTCATTCTCCTCTACTGCCGCACCTGCTCTGCACCTGTTGGTCAGTGTCGCCGCTCTCTGGAGCTCCTCACCTGCACGTTGCTCGCACCAGCTGGTTGTTGCCTCTGCTCGAGGTACCCTCTTCTTCCTCCTCTTGTCCCTTGTGGTGGTGAGCTGACTTGACGGTGGTGGGGAGCATTTTTTCTATGTCACTATTGTTGTTATTGTTTCTTCTTGTTGTGATGTTGACAGTGGTAGGGTGTGAGCAAATTCATGTATTAAGTCAATCCTTAAACCGCAGTAGATCGGATATCTATATAAGTGTGCTCATCGAAACAGTAGGATTTTTTAAAGGGAGTATTTTTTAGATTAAATGACTGCAGAAGACACAATATTAACTCCAACATAATCTCATGCGTAGGTGATATTAAACTTTGAGATATTAATTTTTTCTTAGACCCAGGTGATATTTTGTTTGATTTAAACAGGATTGGGCATTATTATGACTAATTTTTTCCATAATAAGGTAATTTTTACAATACCTTGCTCTTGTTCTAATTGTTGGACAATTCATATACTCTCAATTGGGAAATATTATTACTCTTCTAAAATTATTCTTATCATGTTGAATCGGGTCAATGACCACACCTGCTATTGTGCCTGAATTATGCCATGTATATATGTTTGTAAAAAGTGAATCTTATCGCTCTAATTGTGAATTATTGCATGTTTGAAACTATTGAATTCTTGATTTATTATTTAATAATGCTCTAAGTGTGAGTGATGTAATGTAAGTGAGAAAATACATGTAGTGGATATGTACTCATTAGCCTAGAAGTCCATCCAAGATTTGGTCATTAGGAGTAAATCTTAGATAATCCCCGATTTGGGATTGTTCTTGAACACCTAATCTTACTTAGGATGTAAGTGTATAATGTGTATTGGGTTTTCAAGAAAATTTCAGTAGCATTTTCTCGTTTGTTCTCTAAGTACATATGTACTTGGAGAACAGTGAGGAAATACTGCCGAAATTTTCTTGAAAACCCAATACACATTATACACTTACAAGTGAGATTAGGTGTTCAGGAATGGGATAGGTGGTACACATTTGTTATATATAAGAATGACATCACATGTATTTGTTGGCCTAGAAACCCGTCCAAGATTTACTCATTAGGAGTAAATCTTAGATAGTCCCCAGTTTGGGACTGTTCTTGAACACTTAATCTCACTTAGGATGTTTTAACCATTAATTATATATAAGACCTTAAACCCTAAAGTTTTAACCACAAACCCTAATATTTTAACCCTAGACCCTAATCTTGTTCTAATATATACTTGTTTTCTCTTTTATCATAGAATGGATAGATCATGGATGTCCATTCCAAATCACTGCACCCCCGAGTTTATTTCTGGTCTTGACCAGTTTATTAGATTTACCGAGGAACATAGGAAACAACCTGGAGATAGGTTCTACTTTCCATGTAGGAATTGCGGTAACAATTTAAAAGTCAGCACTGGTGACGAAATCCAAAGTCATGTCATGTGCAACAGGATTATACAAGGCTATACAGAATGGCACTGGCATGGAGAGATTTCAAACCTAAAATCAGTGGATGTCAATAGCAGTGCTTGTGTGGAAGAAGAAATTGCCTTTGATGACGTAGATGTGAACGAACCAGTTCTAGTAGACATCATTGATGCGATGCTGGATAGTTGTAGGGTAGAGCACACCGATCCACCTCCCATATTTAGAAATATTGTGCATGATGCTGAGATATCGTTATACACAGGTTGTAAGTTTACGAAGCTTAGCGTTGTGTTGAGATTGTATAAACTGAAAGCTAACAATCGATGGAGCGACAAAAGCTTCACATCATTGTTATCTTTGTTGAAAGAAATTCTTCCTGAAGGAAACGAGCTGCCAATCTCAACATACCGGTTAAAGAAATTGTTGTGTCCGATGGGAATGGAGGCCAAGAAGATACATGCATGCCCAAATGATTGTGTATTATTTCAAAAGGACTATGTGGATTTGAAAGATTGTCCAAAATGTGGTGTGTCAAGGTATGAATTGACGACTTCGGGGGAGTCCAAAATTGGTTCTCCTACCAAGGTGATGTGGTATCTACCTATAATACCACAATTTCAACGCTTGTTTGCCAATCCTATAGATGTGAAGAATTTGAGGTGGCATGCAGATGTTAAGAAAAATAATGATGGGATCCTACGACATGCGTCTGATTCCCCACAGTGGAAGAAGATTGATTTATTGTACCCTGAATTCGGTGAAGACAGGAATCTAAGACTTGGGATTTGAACAGATGGGATGAATCTGTACGGGATAGTGAGCAGCCAACATAGCACTTGGGCAGTTATGCTTGTTATATACAATCTTCCTCCCTGGTTGTGTATGAAAAATAAGTATGTTATGTTGTCATCTTTGATATCGGGTCCTAAACAACCTGGAAATGATATTGAAATTTATCTTGAACCTTTGATTGATGACTTGAAGAAGCTCTGGGGTGAAGGTGTGATGACCTATGATGCTTCACGAAGAGAGACATTTCGTTTGCACGCTATGATGTTTTGCACTGTGCATGACTTTCCAGCGTATGGGAATTTGTCTGGATATAGTGTCAAAGGATCTAAAGCGTGTCATATATGTGAAGAGTACACTGATTCAATACGACTAAAACACGGCGGCAAGACTGTATATCTTGTCCATCGAAGGTTTCTTCCAAAATTTCATCCGTATCGTAGGTTGCGCAAAGCATTCAATGGACGGAATGAGGAACATAGTGCACCTAAACCTATATCAGAGGAGGATGTTTATGAAAGATTAAAAGACATCGCCAATGAATTTGGTAAGAGATCACAATGTACGATGTCCACATGGAGTGACAAGTCTTTATTCAAGAAGAAGTCAATATTTTGGGATCTTCCTTATTAGAGTTCTTTGACAGTCAGGCATTGTATCGATGTCATGAACGTTGAGAAAAATGTATGTGATAGTGTCATCGGTACTCTATTGAATATACCAGGTAAGACTAAATATGGGATAAAATCCAGAATGGACCTACGTGAAATGGGAATAAGGACAGAATTAACAGAAGTAGTTAGTAGTGATCGGAGAACATACTTACCTCCCGCTTGTTACACGTTGTCTAGAAAGGAGAAGAAAGCTTTTTCTGAATTCTTGGTAAATGTTAATGTAAGGACCCTGACCTGTGTTTAGGGTTTACCCTGTTCATTTTGCTTAATCTTGGTGCTTTGATGCCTGCTAATCACCTTTGAGTGGTGATTAGGGTTTAGTTGTGCTTTGTTGAGAGCTTAAGGGTCTACTTGAAAATAACCCAAGTTTAGGGTTTTGTGTGCAGGTTTGCCATCTTGAGAGGTGTTTTCCCCTCTTTGCTTCCTCTAGGGTTGAGAGGAAGGCTTGGGCTTGTTGTTTGAGTTTCTTGGGCCTTGCTTGAGCTTATTTGGGCCTTGAGGTGTCTTGTTTGGGCTTGCTTGAGCCTTGTGTCGGCCAAGTGGAGCTTGTGTCACCCAAGGAAGAGTGTGTGTCGACCTAGAGGTGGTGTGTCGACCTAGAGTAGAGTGTGTCGCCCAGCAGAGTTGTTGCTTATGTCGCCCATGTTGCTTGGTCCAACCTTGACCATGTTTGGTGGACACTTGGTATGTATCCTTGACAAGTGTCTCTTGGTGTGCTAGTGTGTTGGCTTGAACCCTAGGACAAGTGTCCCTTGGGTGGACGACGCATAGCAAGGGTGTACCTTGTTTTCTCCTCCCCTTCTTTCTATATATGTGGTTCTTTCCCTTGCCTTAGCTTCCTTTGCTCTTTTGGTCTCCCCTTCACCTTGAGTGCACGACACTCCTCCCTTTCTTGCTTGTGTCGGCCGAGACACTCTCCTGGAGTTGCAGTGGTGGCCAATACCTTCTCTTGGATCAGCTTTGGTGGACGACATCCCTTGGAGCTTGAAGTGCTTCTTCTTCCTTGGAGCTTGGAGCTTAAGGCGGGTTGCATAACTTCTAACCCTAACTTCTTTACCTCTTGTTCTTGTTATTATTCATAGATTAGTAGCTTAGACTTGTACCTTGCTTGAGTTTCCTTTGGTGGTCGATATCCCCTTAAGGTTTAGGGTTTCTAGTGTACCTTGTGATCTAGGGTTTGTGCTCCTTGAGTTGGAGGTTGATGGTGACCTATGGTTGGGCGATATCCTCCCTTGGTTTGGGTGTGTTGGGCGACACCCTTGTTCTTGTGATGGGCGATATAGTGGTGTTCTTTGAGTTGGTCGACATGGTGACCATGTTCGGTGACATGGTCCTTGTATTGAGCAACACCTGTTTCTTGTGTTGAGCTTGATGGTTTGTTGGTGTTGGGCGACATGGGTGCCTTGGGATGGATGATATGGTGGGTGCTCTTGAGTTGGGTTATCTCCTTGTCCATGTGGTGGACGATAGGGCCATGTAGGGCATGTGTGTTAGGGTTGGACGATAAACCATGCATGTTGGTCGATGGATGTTGATGGGCGATACATCTTGTTGTGTTGGCCGACATGGTGAGCATGATGGGTGAGACGGTCCTTCTTGTGTTGAGAGACATCCTCTTCCTCATGGTGGATGATAGACCTAAGTTTCTTGGAGGTTTGTTGGTGCTGGCCGATAGCCATGCATGGTGTGCTGGTCGATATCCATGCTGGTCGATATCCATGCTGACCGACACCCATGATGGCCGATAGCCATGGTGGGCGACAACCTTGAGTAGTGCTGGCCGATAGGGTTGGGTATGTGTCGGCCGATAGGCCATGATAGGTTTTAGTAA
Source organism: Alisma plantago-aquatica (assembly GCA_963693085.1). Lineage (NCBI taxonomy): Eukaryota > Viridiplantae > Streptophyta > Magnoliopsida > Alismatales > Alismataceae > Alisma > Alisma plantago-aquatica. The sequence continues at coordinate 395,750,578 of OY856411.1, read as the reverse complement.
GGGTTGATAGGAGTTATGGTGAGAGTCTTGTAACCCTATAGTAACGGTCTTTTGTGATGAGGAAATGGTTAGCTATGCACCAATAAATTATGGTGGTGTCTGGTTAGTGATAACAACAATGAATATGATGCCTTGCAAACAATAATAATGCCAATGATAATGTTGTTGATAGCAATGATATTAATAGTCATGTGATGATGGTAATGCTTTGCTAGTAATGAAAGTGATAACGTTGATTAATGATGGTAATCATGTTGCTAAGTGACAATTACATTAATAGTTGGCTTAATGACATGGCAATAAAGATAATAGTGGATGATAATGCTAATAATATTAATGATGATAATGGTAGTAGTGATGATAATGAGGAAGGTAATGGTAATAAGATGCATGATGTGATCCTTATGCTTATTTGATTATAATAAAGAAGATGATAGTAAAAATGATCATAATGATGATGACAATAATGATAGTAATGATATGCATGAAGTAATCCTTGTACTTAATTATTAAATAAGAATGGTGATAGTTACACTAGTAGCTTGCATAATGGTAATAATGATAATAATGGTGATAGTGACATAATGGTAGTGGTAACAATAGTATTTGTTCTATATGTTTGAACATCTTGATTATTCATATAATTCTGAGATAAGGATAAGTATAGATAGGGCTTGTTAATGATGTGCTTTATACACTTGATCAGCAAATTGTGTAAGAATGATAAGTAGAGTATCTTGAATGGAATTTCATGATGGTAGCATATTCCTTATGATTGAATCTACGATTATTGTGTATCCTAACCATGCAGGTGGTGAGTAGCCATGAAAGGGCTATGAGACATATGTGATGAATAACATCACTTTGATGATTATTCTATGAGGTTGTATGAATGATGTGTTTGTTCCATGATGATGATGTGAGCCTTGAGAGGCAGTGACAGTACATGATGAGGGATTGAGATCCCATGGTATGTGATGATCCTCGAGATGGATCTGGATGGTTGGCAAGAGGCCAAACGGTAACATGTGATGTGGGATCCTTGTAATGGATCAGGTTGATGTAGTTTCCATAATGAATATAATGTTGTTTACTTTCTGTTATGTTTTGCATGTTATATAACTTGGTTGAATCCTGCAATCCATCTAAAAGATACTAATTAATCACAGTGAAATATATCATGTAGTTTGCCCTGGCCATAGATCCATCATCGTCAGGACTTGGTGATGGTGAAACAGGTTCTCCTACGGGTTAACCTGGAAGCGCATATTGTTGAATATGTGTAGGTTACTCCTAGCCTGAAAATGAGGAGGTAAGAGTGTAACTTTGGTTATAGACTCATATATGTACATAGAGCGTGGTGAACAGGCCCATGGCTCAGGATATGTGATGTGAGGAGCATGAATGCGTTCATGGCTCAAAGCACGGTGAACAGGCCCGTGGGTCAGTTTTACTAGCGCTGAGACCTGTACCAAGGCAGGCTAGAGTAAGGGTAGTCTATGGAGCTGACCTTGTGTCTTAGACCACTTCAGCATGTGACTGCGGTCCTGCTTGTGTTGTACTCGTGTACTAACCACGAGGTGGGAGGTCGTGGAGTCCGGCTCTTCCATTGACCTTGTATGGCACCGACTTGGGTTTCATAACCGAAGGTTGGATTTGAATGGTACGGTTCAAAATCCTCAGGGCATAATAATACGTAATACAACCGTTTAGTACTTATTGCTTAGGACAAACACGAAACATTGGTTGAGGCCTTGTTTGTGCAATATCTTTATTATACCTTGCAGGTTATGTGATAATATGTCTGATCTTGATAAGCCGGTGATGTGACATTATATCTTGTTCTAATAATCATGTTACATAGGGATACATCTTATCTTTCTAATCATATTCCTTGAGATACATCGGGTTATATGCTTTTGTATAGCTGGTAAGCTTGTCAGTAAGAATAGCTATGCTTTATATATAGACTGCTCTTGTTATACCTGTTATTAGTTATCTGTTGTCATAGTTTATCTTGCTGAGGTTCTGTAGTTGTGGTGGGGAGTTATGTTTCCCACTGGGACAATTGTTCAATTGTCTCACTCCACTGGTTTACCCCTTTTTTAGGTGGTCGAGGTAGACGTGGTCGTGGTCGTGGCATTGCGACCGAGCAGCTTGACGAGCAGTAGAAGGCAAGCGATGGACATGCTACTGTTTTGGATGTTTTGTAGTAGAGTCTAGAGTCATCCCTGTACTCTCAGGTCCTTGGCAGTGTTTTGACGTTGTTTCACGATGAACGATCGATGATGGTTGTATATCCTGCTATTGGCCGGATGTGGGCCTTTATGTATATGAATAGGTGGTGAACTCACAAGGTGGACGAACAACTATTCCTGAGCTGTGGACACGTATCTGATCTCGTGGATGTATATATATGACATGTTTCTGTGCAGGATGAGGACTAAAAAGCAATAGTTTCATAGTTTACCAGTTTTCCGCAATCGGTTTTAATTAACTTGTGTTTTCGATAATCTGTGGTTATGATGATTTCCGCTCATTTTCGCGTAACACCTCGTTATCTGTGTGATAATGGGATGTGTAGCCACAAGTTTTTGGTATCAGAGCTTTAGGTTCGCTGAGTCTACAGGGATTTAGGACTAGGTTGAGTCTGTTCTCATGAGTTTTCCAGATTTTCTTACAATATCTTCTGCCCTCAGCAGAAGAAAAGCCAAGATGTCTGGAAACCATGAACAACATGCTCCTGAGCATATTGATGCTGCATCGGTTGATGGAGCAGATGGACAGGCACATGAAGATCGGGTGCCTGAGGTTCCCCAATTTAACCCAGCCATACTTGAACACCCTGCCTACCAACAGCTTATGGGGCAGTTAATGGCTACGATGAATCTCATGGTTGAGCGATTACCAGTGCCTCCTCTGCGAGCACAGGTTCCCCATGGAGAAGCATCAGGTATTGGGGAGACCTTTGAGCGGCTTCGCCGAGTTGGAGCTTCGGATTATGCTGGAACGGCTGATCCAGCGGATGTAGATCTGTGGTTGACAAGTCTCGAGAAGGATTTTCGGATCCTTGACATCCCCGAAGCAGACAAGGTAAAGAATGTTGTCTACCTTCTGAAAGGTAGTGCTGGTTACTGGTGGACCATCGAGGAAGAGAAGCGTCCTGGTGAGGTGATCTGTTGGGAAGTGTTTCGACATGAGTTCGTCACCAGATACTTTCCGAAGACGTATCTGGATGAGAAGATCAGTCAGTTTGATAAGTTGCAACAAGGAACGATGAACATCACCGAGTATGAAGCTAAGTTTATGGATCTATTGAGGTTCTGTCCTCACATGGCGGCAATAGATGAGGAACGGATCAGATGTTTTGAGAAGGGTTTAAGTGCTGAGTTGACAACCCCGATGTCTGCGTTAGAGAACCGAGAGAGGTTTGCTACGTTCGTGGAATTAGTTCAGCGGATTGAGAGGACAGTACGGGAGAAAAGAGAGTGTATGCCTCTTAAAAGACCAGCTCAGTTTCAAGGACGAAGGTTTGGTGGCTTTAAGAAGCCCAGGTTTTCAGCACCGTCAGCGATGAGAAGTTCTGGTGTACCCTCTCAGTGGTCTCCGAGTAAGGGGAAAGGTTATGTTTCTTCACCATCTAAGGCACACAGTTCAGCTTCTGTGGCAGTGACAGGGCCAGCTAGGCCACAGTTTGAGGACAAGTCATGTCATCTTTGTGGACAAGTCGGGCATTTCATGCTTAATTGCCCGAATAGAGACGTTGAAGTGACACAGCAGCCAAGGCAGAATCTTCAGAGGTCAGAGAGACCGCAGGCCAGTGGTAGCATAGGTCGAGGACGCGGTCAAGCATCTCAAGCTGGATCGTCTGCTCAAGGAAGCAGAGGTCGTGGACAGCAAGCAACAGCTCGATTCTATGCCATGAATCAGCCGGAGGCGATTGTCAACCCATGAGTGGTGACAGGTCAGATGGAGTTATTTCATTATGATATGTCTTCTTCTTACTTTATATCTGTTCTGGTTTACCCGGGTGCTACACACTCTTTTATCGCCTATAGTATGCTTGAAAACTATCATTTACCTGTTAGTTGTAAGAAGGATAGCTTGTTGTTAGAAACCCCTCTTGATGGTTCCTCTTTACTTCGAGAAGAGTGTCCATCTTGCATCATGTCTTTTTCAGGACACCGTATCCAAGTGGATCTTATAGCACTTGATATGCATGGTTTCGATGTTTTCCTAGGGATGGATACCTTAGAAAGGTATAAGGTTGTCTTGGACTGTGGTTCCAAGCAGGCAGTGTTTGATGTTGCTGGAGAGAAGTGAATCTTCCAGGGAGATAGGAAGATTCTTCCGACGTGTTTGGTATCAGCTATGGTGGCAGATAAGTTGTTACGAAAAGGATGTGAGGCATTCCTAGCTCACGTGGTGGATATCGTTGTGGTCACCAAGGCGAAAGGTCCTAGTCTTGAGGAGGTGTCAGTAGTTCGAGAGTTTGCAGATATGTTTCCTGAGGAGTTTCCTGGTGTTCCTCCACCCCGAGAGATTGATTTCGAGATCAATCTGGTTCCAGGTACATAGCCAGTTGCACAGTCACCATATAGGATGGCTCCAGCAGAGATGGCAGAGTTGAAGAAGCAGCTACAAGAGTTGTTGAAGAAAGGTTTTATCCGACCGAGTACGTCTCCGTGGGGTGCTCCCGTGTTGTTCGTTAGGAAGAAGGATGGTTTGATGCAGTTGTGTATAGATTACCGACAGCTGAATAAGGTCACGATCAAGAACAAGTACCCGTTGCCGAGGATAGATGATCTGTTTGATCAGTTGTGTGGTGCTACAGTGTTCTCGAAGATTGATATACGGTCTGGATATCATCAGTTGAGGATAAAGGCGGATGACATACCAAAGTCAGCTTTCAGGACGAGGTATGGACATTTCGAGTTCGTGGTTATGTTGTTTGGGTTAACCAATGCACCTGCTGCTTTCATGGATCTAATGAACAGAGTGTTCCATCCGTTCTTGGATCAGTTTGTAGTAGTCTTTATAGATGACATCTTGATCTATAGTCGGGACAGGCTAGAGCATGAGCAACATCTTCGGCGAGTGTTGACTCTTCTTCGTCAACATCAGTTATATGCCAAGTTCAGTAAGTGTGAGTTCTGGTTGGATGAAGTGACTTTCTTGGGTCATGTGATATCTGCAGAAGGAGTCAAAGTAGATCCGAAGAAGGTGGAATCCGTTGCGAATTGGGAACAACCGAAGACGCCGACAGAAGTTCGTAGTTTCCTTGGTTTGGCTGGATACTACAGGAGGTTTATCAAGGACTTCAGTGTGATCACGTTGCCGATGACGAAGTTGACCAGGAAGGATGTACCTTTTGTTTGGGGTGATCGATGTGAGCGAGCTTTCCAGAGTTTGAAGGAGAAGCTGACCAGTGCTCCAGTGTTGATCTTGCCAGAGCCTGGGAAGGGCTATGTTGTTTTCTATGATGCTTCCAAGAAAGGTTTAGGTTGCGTTTTGATGCAGGAAGATCATGTAGTTTCTTTTGCCTCGCGACAGCTCAATAAGCGTGAGGAGAACTATCCAACTCATGACCTGGAGTTAGAGGCTGTGGTTCATGCGTTAAAGATTTGGAGACACTATCTGTATGGGGAAGTGTGTCAGATCTTTACGGACCATAAGAATCTAAAGTACATCTTTACACAGCAAGAGTTGAACATGCGACAGCGACGATGGATGGAGTTGATCAATGATTATGACTGCACTATCGAGTATCATCCTGGTAAGGTGAACGTGGTAGATGATGCGCTTAGCAGAAAGTCTTCTTCTCTTTCTTCAAAGAAGGCACAGTTAAGTTCTCTGGTATGCCATAAACGAGATATGTTTGTTTCTCTTCGACAGATGAATGTGCAGATGGAAGTTTCTTTGTTGTCTGGTCTTTTCGCACAGATGCAAGTTAAGCCTATGTTGAGACAGCAGATCAAGGATGCACAATAGATAGATGATGCAGTACAGTTGATTAGATCAGAGTTCGGCAGCGGCAAGCGTGATGGGTTTCATGAGTCCGAGGATGGACTAGTTTGCTATCGTGATAGGATGGTGGTTCCAGATGCGGATGATCTGAGGAAGTTGGTGTTGGAGGAAGCACATACGTCGATGTATGCTATGCATCCAGGTGTCACCAAGATGTATCATAGTCTGAAGGACTTGTATTGGTGGCCCGGTTTGAAGAGAGATGTAGCTGAGTTCATGGCGAGATGTGCGGTGTGTCAGCAAGTGAAGGTTGAACATCAGAAGCCAGAAGGTATGTTGCAACCTTTGCCGATACCGCAGTGGAAATGGGATCATATAACCATGGATTTCGTAGTTGGTCTACCCCGGACAACTAGGAATCATGATTCCATTTGGGTGGTAGTGGACAGATTGACTAAGTCTGCCCATTTTCTACCAGTGAAGATGACGTATACAGCTGAGAAACTAGCTCGAGTATATGTGGATGAGATAGTACGTTTGCATGGTGTGCCAGCGATGATAGTTTCTGACAGAGGTCCTCAGTTTACGAGTCATTTTTGGGAACAATTGCACAGAGCATTGGGAATACATTTACGGTTCAGTACAACTTTTCACCCGCAGACAGATGGACAGTCTGAGAAGACTATTCAGATTTTGGAAGATCTTCTTCGAGCTTGTGTTCTGCAGTTTCTAGGAAGCTGGGATGTACATCTGAGTTTGATAGAGTTTGCCTAAAACAACAGTTATCAGTGTAGCATCGACATGGCTCCTTATGAGGATTTGTATGGAAGGAAGTGCAGATCTCCTTTGTGTTGGTATGAGTCTGGTGAGTATCACCTTTTGGGTCATGAGTTCGTTCAGCAGACGACAGATAAGATCAAGGTGATACAGCAACAGTTGAAAGTGGCACAGGACAGGCAGAAGTCTTATGCAGATAATCTCCGACGACCTTTGGAGTTCCAGGTAGGAGACAAGGTGTACCTCAAAGTCTCGCCGTGGAAAGGTGTGCTAAGGTTTAATTGGAAGGGTAAGTTAGCTCCTAGGTATATGGGGCCTTACCCAGTCATAGCACGTGTTGGCAAAGTAGCTTACGAGTTAGAGTTGCCTCCAGAGTTGCACAAGTTGCATCCAGTGTTTCATGTCAGTATGCTGAAGAAAAGTCATCCGGATTCAGGTGCGGTGATACAGCCAGTTGAGGTCGAGCTTGATGCAGATGTGACCTACGAGGAAGGTCCTGTGGCAATCCTTGACAGAAGGATCAAGAAGTTGAAGAGGAAGAACCTGGTTCTTGTGAAGGTTCTTTGGCAGCGCCGTGGCGTTGAGGAAGCCATGTGGGAGCTTGAGGAAGAGATGAGGAGGAAGTATCCCTCACTTTTCTCTTCAGATTTCGGGGACGAAATCCCTTAAAGGGGGTTAGATTGTAAGGACCCTGACCTGCGTTTAGGGTTTACCCTGTTCGTTTTGCTTAATCTTGGTGCTTTGATGCTTGCTAATCACCTTTCAGTGGTGATTAGGGTTTAGTTGTGCTTTGTTGAGAGCTTAAGGGGCTACTTGCAAATAACCCAAGTTTAGGGTTTTGTGTGCAAGTTTGCCATCTTGAGAGGTGTTTTCCCCTCTTTGCTTCCTCTAGGGTTGAGAGGAAGGCTTGGGCTTGTTGTTTGAGTTTCTTGGGCCTTGCTTGAGCTTGTTTGGGCCTTGAGGTGTCTTGTTTGGGCTTGCTTGAACCTTGTGTCGGCAAAGTGGAGCTTGTGTCGCCCAAGGAAGAGTGTGTGTCAACCTAGAGGTGGTGTGTCGACCTGGAGTAGAGTGTGTCGCCCAACAGAGTTGTTGCTTGTGTCGCCCATGTTGCTTGGTCCAACCTTGACCATGTTTGGTGGACACTTGGTATGTATCCTTGACAAGTGTCTCTTGGTGTGCTAGTGTGTTGGCTTGAACCCTAGGACAAGTGTCCCTTGGGTGGACGACACATAGCAAGGGTTTAACTTGTTTTCTCCTCCCCTTCTTTCTATATATGTGGTTCTTTCCCTTACCTTAGCTTCCTTTGCTCTTTTGGTCTCCCCTCCACCTTGAGCGCACGACACTCCTCCCTTTCTTGCTTGTGTCGGCCGAGACACTCTCCAAGAGTTGCAGTGGTGGTCGATACCTTCTCTTGGATCAGCTTTGGTGGACGACATCCCTTGGAGCTTGAAGTGCTTCTTCTTCCTTGGAGCTTGGAGCTTAAGGCGGGTTGCATAACTTCAAACCCTAACTTCATTACCTCTTGTTCTTGTTCTTGTTCATAGATTAGTAGCTTAGACTTGTACCTTGCTTGAGTTTCCTTAGGTGGCCGATATCCCCTTAAGGTTTAGGGTTTCTAGTGTACCTTGTGATCTAGGGTTTGTGCTCCTTGAGTTGGAGGTTGATGGTGACCTACGGTTGGGCGATATCCTCCCTTGGTTTGGGTTTGTTGGGCGACACCCTTGTTCTTGTGATCGGCGATATAGTGGTGTTCTTTGAGTTGTTCGACATGGTGACCATGTTGGGCGACATGGTCCTTGTATTGAGCAACACCTGGTTCTTGTGTTGAGCTTGATGGTCTGTTGGTGTTGGGCGACATGGGTGCCTTGGGATGGACGATATGGTGGGTGATCTTGAGTTGGGTTATCTCCTTGTCCATGTTGTGGACGATAGGGCCATGTAGGGCATGTGTTTTAGGGTTGGACGATAGACCATGCATGTTGGTCGATGGATGTTGATGGGCGATACATCTTATTGTGTTGGCCGACATGGTGAGCATGATGGGCGAGACAGTCCTTCTTGTGTTGAGAGACATCCTCTTCCTCATGGTGGATGATAGACCTAAGTTTCTTGGAGGTTTGTTGGTGCTGGCCGATAGCCATGCATGGTGTGGTGGTCGATATCCATGCTGACCAACACCCATGATGGCCGATAGCCATGGTAGGCGACATCCTTGAGTAGTGTTGGCCGATAGGGTTGGGTATGTGTCGGCCGATAGGCCATGACAGGTTTTAGTAAGGGTTGATAGGAGTTATGGTGAGAGTCTTGTAACCCTATAGTAACGGTCCTTTGTGATGAGGAAATGGTTAGCTATGCACCAATAAATGATGGTGGTGTCTGGTTAGTGATAACAACAATGAATATGATGCCTTGCAAACAATAATAATTCCAATTATAATGTTGTTGATAGCAATGATATTAATAGTCGTGTGATGATGGTAATGCTTTGCTAGTAATGAAAGTGATAACGTTGATTAATGATGGTAATAATGTTGCTAAGTGACAGTTACATTAATAGTTGGCTTAATGACATGGCAATAAAGATAATAGTGGATGATAATGCTGATAATATTAATGATGATAATGGTAGTAGTGATGATAATGAGGAAGGTAATGGTAATAAGATGCATGATGTGATCCTTATGCTTATTTGATTATAATAAAGAAGATGATAGTAAAAATGATCATAATGATTGTCACACCCCAATCTCACATTAACCACAAACCACGAAATTAGGGCGCGACAGATGGGATTTACACACAAGCCAACCACTCATCACTTTTTAAAGCATTTTAAAGACATTTAAAAGATAACCAGATTTAAGCTGTAAACTAAAGCTAAACAAACTGTAGAAGCATTTCTATTAAGCTGGCTAGAGAACATAAACAGATTTTACAACATGTAACATTGTTTAACAGAAAGTAAACATAACAGGTAATTTACATCTTTATACACACTCCACATACGCACTCTCTCTCACCCACACCATGTTCCAAGGATCGAGGGGAAAGGACTAAGAGACCTCTAACTAGACTAACTACAAACCTTCTAAAGACTAAGTGTTAGGATGAAAAGATCCTTCCGATTCCTGTTGCTGTTGTTGACCTAAAAAATGTTTGAGTAGAGGGATGAGCCTACTCGCTCAGTGAATAGAATTTCATTTAGCTATCACTAAACAACTCATCAGATAGATAACACTTAATTAAAAGATAAATGCAGTACTAAACAGGACAGTTCTAATGACATAGCAGATTTACAGATAACAATCTCATTTGAAAGCAACATCAGATAATTTAAACAAATAAACTGATATAGAGAATTTGCACAGAAGTTCAAATCTCTTAACATATTAAATTTACTGTGATCCTATATGATTACATAATTATATCATTATGCGCCAAACATATGCAGCGCACTCTGCATATGAAGATCTGTAGCGAACTACGATCTCACCGTACAAGACTTAGCGACACACCCGGGAAATGCTAAGTCTGACTTTCCGTCCTGGTCTGCACAAGACTCTCAGGCTCTCAAGGGCCTCAGGCACTCAAGGGCCTCACAGCACTCTCAGGCTCTCAAGGGCCTCACTGCAGTTCTTAGGCACTCAAGGGCCTCACTGCACTAACTCTGAGTGCTCTAGACTCCTCCCGCAACCTGTAGTGCACAGTCGGAGGGTCTGGGTTACCACCGTGACACACGCACATATTATTGTTGAATAACTGGTCGCCGACCATCTAGACTCAGGGCTAGATCGGTTGTTTCACCCCAAAGGTACAGGCCGCGCAATGGGGTTCTACGGTGTTGGAGCACCTAAGTCTATTAACTGATTAACATATAAACAATTAAACAGGAATATCACATTTCATACTTATTTCACATTATGGATATCACTTAAAAACACATATATATATCATTTGTCATCTTCAACATGACTCAGTATCACTTATTCAGATTCAATTCTAACGACCGTCTTTAATCAGCATATCAATGCAACTGTAATACATAAATATTCCATCATTTCCATCGATCACATTACGTATTTCAGGTTTCAATGAATCTATCATACACTATTGTATGTGTTACACTGTTTAGAAGTTATACCAAATGATACTGAAGCAATTAAGCACTTAAATTGAGTTAAATAATGATTTCTGAATGAACTGCCACTCACACTCTGAAACTCGGCCGATCACTCTGGAACTCGGCCGATCACTTCACAGTTTCTGAAACTCGGCCGACCAACTTCGGCCGATCAGCAGGAAACTCGGCCGATCCACTGGGAAACTCGGCCGATCGAAACACAGCTCATTTACCTACAAAAGAAACTCGGCCGATTCAAGACCAAACTCGGCCGACCAAAACGCTGTTCGAAATCCTAAACAAGGAACTCGGCCGACCAAAACACGAACTCGGCCGAACCGCGCACAGACAGAAAATAAAAACGGACTTGCAGATGTCGATTTCACTCGAATTGACGGGCAAAACCCTCGATTTGCGTTGCAAATCACTTGCAAAAGGTGCACACCACCAGGGACTAGCTGGAGGGGGAAAGAAAGACGAGCTAGGGCTGCTCTTGCACCCTAATCTTCATGCTATCTCCTTGTAACCGCAGCTCCTGCTGCTAGCTAGATCGATTTGATGGAGAAGAAGATGGAAGGAGGGAAGAAGGAAGGCCGCAGTTGCAGGCCGGAGCAACTCCAGGGCTCTAAGACGCTTTTCCCTTCTCAGCTCTCTTTCTCTCTCTCTCTCTCTCTCTCTCTCTCTCTCTCTCTCTCTCTCTCTCTCTCTCTCTCTCTCTCTCTCTCTTTCTCACGCGAAGGAAGAAGAACGCTTCTGTGTTCTCTCGTTTCTAGAAAGAAACGGATAAGGGGGAAAGAAGAGATAAGGAGGAAAACTTAGGGACCAAAACGCTAAGTCCAAGAACTTCCAAAAACTACAAACGGGTCCCTACAAGCCCAAAAACATGCAACTTTTGACTCGAAGGTCGGATTCGAACGATTTCTCTGGCAACACTTCAAAAGTAAGATCCTACACGTTTTAAGAGCTAGGATTCACACTAAGCACATATCGTATCCGTTATAAACATTATTAACAAAAACAAGCTTACAGCTTAGCAAAGCAGCTAAAACACATGCTTATCAGCATACTTACAGGTTAAGCTCGAGGCGGGTCGTAACAATCTCCCTCCCTTATAAGAATTTCGTCCCGAAATTCCTAAAAGAGAAAAGGAAACTTGCTACGCATCTCAGACTCAAGCTCCCACATAGCTTCTTCAAGATTATGGTTCCTCCACAGAACCTTTACCAAAAGAATCTCACGGTTCTTAAGCTTCTTAATCCGGTGATCAACTATCTGCACTGGTCCTTCCACATAGGACACATCTATCCTAAGCTGTGCCAGATCTGGATCTAATATTTTCTCTGTACCGGGATGACACTTTTTCAGCATAGACACATGAAACACATCATGAAGATTTGCCAACTCAGACGGAAAATCCAACCTGTAAGCTACAGGTCCAATCCTCTCAACAATAGGATATGGGCCCATGTACCTAGGGGTCAACTTACCCCTCTTGCCAAACCTTAACACTCCCTTCCACGGTGAAACCTTCAGATAAACCTCATCACCAACCTCAAACTCAAGAGGTCGACGTCGTCTCTCTGCATAACTTTTCTGTCTGTCCTGAGCAGCTTTCAACTGATCCCTGATTACAGATATCTTCTCTGTAGTTATATCAACTATCTCAGGTCCAAGAATTTCTTTCTCACCAACCTCGTACCAACAAACTGGCGATCTACACTTCCTGCCATATAGAGCTTCATATGGGGCCATTCCAAGACTAGAATGGTAGTTGTTGTTATATGCAAACTCCATCAGGCTTAAGTGTTCTTCCCAGTTACCTCTGAACTGTAGCACGCATGCTCTCAGCATGTCTTCAAGAGTCTGAATGGTCCTCTCAGATTAACCATCTGTCTGCGGGTGAAACGCTGTACTGAACCTCAGCCTTGTGCCCAACGCACGATGTAAATGATTCTAGAACCTAGATGTAAACTTTGGATCTCTGTCAGAAATAATGGAAACTGGAATCCCATGTAATCTAATTACCTCGTCCACATAAACCTTGGCCAACTTTGGAACATCAAAGGTTGACTTGACAGGAAGAAAATGAGCAGACTTAGTTAGTCTATCCACAATCACCCATATCGAGTCCGAACCCCTAGGCGTCCTGGGTAACCCTACCACAAAATCCATCGTGATGTGTTCCCATTTCCATTCAGGTATAGGAAGCGACTGTAAGGTACCAGCAGGTTTCTGATGCTCAGCTTTAACCTGCTGACACACTCCACATCTAGCCACGTACTCAGCCACATCTCTTTTCATACCAGACCACCAATACAGTTCTTTGAGATTCCTGTACATTTTTGTGTTACCTGGATGCATAGCATACATAGAAGCATGCGCTTCTTCAAGAATATGCTCTTTCAGCTCACTGTTCCCAGGTACACACAACTTGTCATGAAGGTACAACAAACCATCGTCAGAAAGCCTGAATTCTGTTCTCTTACCTTCTGACATATCCTGCATAATTTGCCACAACTCGTCATCACTCTGATGCAACTCCTTAATCTGATCATAGAAAGTAGGCTTGACCTGCATCTGAGCAATCAACCCACTCTGTCCAGTCACATCCAAGTCTAAGTTCAACTTTCGCATATCTACAAGAAAGTCTCTCTTGAAACATGCCATAGAAAATGCATTTGCTGTTGAACTTGACTTTCTACTCAAGGCATCTGCCACAACATTCGCTTTACCAGGATGGTAATCGATTGTCACATCATAGTCTTTGATCAGCTCAAGCCATCTGTGCTGTCTCAAATTCAAATCCTTCTGAGTGAAGATATACTTTTGGCTCTTATGGTCTGTAAAAATCTGACATGTCTCACCATACAGGTAGTGACGCCATGTCTTAAGAGCATGAACTATAGCAGCCAATTCCAGATATGAGTAGGGTAGTTCTCTTCATTCTTCTTAAGCTGTCTATATGCGTAAGCCACAACTTTGCCTTCTTGCATCAGTACACAGCCCAAACCTCTCCTGGAAGCATCGCAGAACACTATATAGCCTTTTTCTGCTTCTGGCAAAACCAAAACTAGTGCTGAAGTCAACTTTCTCTTCAAGATCTTAAAACTTTTCTCACAGTTATCAGACCAAACAAACGGTGCATCCTTCCTCGTCAAGCGTGTCAAGGGTGATGCTAACACACTGAAGTTCTGTATAAACCTTCTGTAATAGCCTGCTAATCCCAAGAAACTTCTAATCTCAGTAGGAGTCTTAGGCCGTTCCCACTGAAGTACAGAATCAACTTTATTAGGATCAACACTAACTCCATCTCTCGAGATAACATGTCCAAGAAATGCTACCTCGGCCAACCAGAACTCGCACTTGCTAAACTTAGCATACAGTTGGTGTTGCCTCAACAACTGCAACACTACTCTCAGGTGTTGCTCATGATGTACATCACCTCTGGAGTAGATCATAATATCATCTATAAAGACTACAATAAACTAATCTAGGAACGGTTTGAAAATCCGATTCATCATATCCATAAAGGCTGCTGGGGCATTGGTCAGCCCAAACGACATGACCAGAAACTCATAATGCCCATACCTGGTTCTGAAAGCTGTTTTGGGAATATTAGAAGCCTTTATTCTGAGCTGATGATATCCAGATCTCAAATCTATTTTAGAGAAGATCTTTGCTCCACGCAACTGATAAAACAGATCATCTATTCTTGGAAAAGGATACTTGTTCTTAATAGTGATCTTGTTCAGTTGTCTGTAATCTATACAGAGATGCATGGTACCATCCTTTTTCTTAACAAACAGGACTGGAGCACCCCATGAAAAAGAACTGGGTCTGATGAAACCCTTATCCAGCAACTCCTGCAGCTGCACCTTAAGTTCCTTCAACTCTGCAGGTGCCATTCTATAAGCTGGCAGTGCTACCGGATGACTACCTGGATATACCTGAATTTCAAAATCAATGTCTCTGACAGGAGGTAAGCCTGGCAACTCTTCTGGAAAAACATCAGAAAACTCACGAACCACAGGCATATCATAAACACTGGCGGTGCTCTTTTCTGCTCTAGTGTCAACCACATGAGCAAGGAACGCTTCACATCCTTTCTGTAGCATCTTATCAGCTATAGCAGTTGATACTATGCACGTAGGCAGAACTTTCCTGTCTCCAGTAACGACACAAGAAAATTCACCTTGTTGAAAGGTAGCTTCCTTCTTCCAACAATCGAGTTGTACTCGATATGTCTCAAGACAATCCATACCCAGGATGACTTGAAAAGTATTGACATCCAGGGGTATGAGATTAGCAGCAAAGGTGTAACCTCCAAAAGATAACAAACATCCGAGACAGCACTCCGATAAAAGTGTTGGCCCACCTAGTGGAACCCTCAACACTAACTCATCTACCAACTGTTGAGTTAACAAATTAAGTTCACCAACTAAAGAACGTCGTATGAAAGAGTGAGTAGCACCCGGATCTATCAAAACTGAAACTGGTATACTATTAAACAAAAGCATCTCTCCTGTAACAACTTGTGAAGAGATTATACCTTCTTGAGGTGTCAAAGAAAAGAAACGTGCTGGAGCTCTCCCTCTGCCACGCTGTCCTCTCTGACCACTCATGCCACTAGGCACTCCGCCACCTCTGGAACCGGAAGCCACAGAAGAACTCGGTCCTTCAACTGGAGGTTGTCTCTGAGCATCATAAAACTGAGACTGAGAGGCTTGTGATGTTGCTGGTTGAAGCTGAGGGAAAAACCTTTTTATATGTCCTGTCTGCCCACAGTGGTAACACTCTATATAGTTTGAACCCTCACATTTCCCATAGTGTAATCTTCCACAAGCATTACATACTCGCATCACCTGTCTCTGTGGACTAGTCACAGACGTAGATGATCCAGATGGCCGCTCACTAGACGCACTGCCCCATCTCCCTGGGTTGTATCTCCCTCTGCTTCTAGAAGAAGTAACATCCTCAGATCTCTGCCTACTGAAACAGCTAAAGCCACGCCCGAGTTTATAAAAGAAACCTCTACCTCCACCTCTATATCCACTACTGGACTGTCCTCTACTGAAATCTGTAGATCTCTTCTTAGACTCAGGCACCTTGTCAGCATTCACAGATTCCTCAACCTGTCTAGCAGCCTCAACAAACTCACCAAAGTTCTCCCTGTTCCTTTTACTAATAGCAGAAACTGTATGTCGAATCTCTGGCCTCAGTCCTTCTTGAAACCTTCTGCATCTTTCTATGTTGTCAGGAACAAGCTGCGGACAGAAGTTTTCTAATCGGGTGAAAAGTGCTTCATACTCAGTAACTGTCATGTTCCCCTGCTTAATGTTCTGTAACTGTCTGATTTTCTCATTAATAAAGGTGGGTGGATAAAACTTAAGATGAAACTCTTCAGAGAAGTCCTGCCAAGAAAGCTCTGTACCTCTCCTCTTTTCCTCTACACCACGCCACCACAACTCTACATCGCTTGTCAAAAGATAGACTGCATGATTAATCTTTTTCTCTTCTGAAAGCTCCATCAGGCGAAAGACCTTCTCTATCTGTCTCAACCACTCATCAGCCTCTGCTGGATCTGTAGTACCATTGAATTCTGTACCACCAAGCTTCTTCACAAGCTCATATGATCGCATCAGATCCTTACTGCTGGTAGAAGTAGAAGCTCGCCTATCAGCCTTATACCTCTCTGTGGTCTCCAAAAACATTCTGTACATCCGGGATGCTTCATACACATGGTCACCACCACCTGGACCCAAGCACAGTGGGTCAGGGCCAACATGGCTCTCATCCTGATCATCACGATCAAAGCCTCTTTCTGCCATCTACAATGATATAACATAATATTTCCTGTTAGAAAACTACAGATAGTAGAAAGACACCTAAACCTTAATCCTATTGGTCTCTTATTGTCCCCTGACTTGGACTCTTGAGTAACTATGTACTCAACCTATGCTCTGATACCCAAAAATTGTCACACCCCTATCTCACATTAACCACAAACCACGAAATTAGGGCGCGACAGATGGGATTTACACACAAGCCAACCACTCATCACTTTTTAAAGCATTTTAAAGACATTTAAAAGATAACCAGATTTTAACTGTAAACTAAAGCTAAAAAAATGGTAGAAGCATTTCTATTAAGCTGGCTAGAGAACATAAACAGAGTTTACAACATGTAACATTGTTTAACAGAAAGTAAACATAACAGGTAATTTACATCTTTATACACATTTCACATACGCACTCTCTCTCACCCACACCATGTTCCAAGGATCGAGGGGAAAGGACTAAGAGACCTCTAACTAGACTAACTACAAACCTTCTAAAGACTAAGCGTTAGGATGAAAAGATCCTTCCGATTCCTGTTGTTGTTGTTGACCTGAAAAATGTTTGAGTAGAGGGATGAGCCTACTCGCTCAGTGAATAGCATTTCATTTAGCTATCACTAAACAAATCATCAGATAGATATCACTTAATTAAAAGATAAATGCAGTACTAAACAGGGCAGTTCTAATGACATAGAAGATTTACAGATAACAATCTCATTTCAAAGCAACATCAGATAATTTAAACAAATAAACTGATATAGAGAATTTGCACAGAAGTTCAAATCTCTTAACATATTAAATTTTATGTGATCCTATATGATTACATAATTATATCATTATGCCCCAAACATATGTAGCGCACTCTGCATATGAAGATCTGTAGCGAACTACGATCTCACCGTACAAGACTTAGCGACACACCCGGGAAATGCTAAGTCTGACTTTCCGTCCTGGTCTGCACAGGACTCTCAGGCTCTCAAGGGCCTCAGGCACTCAAGGGCCTCACAGCACTCTCAGGCTCTCAAGGGCCTCACTACAGTTCTTAGGCACTCAAGGGCCTCACTGCACTAACTCTGAGTGCTCTAGACTCCTCCCGCAACCTGTAGTGCATAGTCGGAGGGTCTGGGTTACCACCGTGAAACACACACGGATTATTGTTGAATAACTGGTCGCCGACCATCTAGACTCAGGGCTAGATCGGTCGTTTCACCCCAAAGGTACAGACCGCGCAATGGGGTTCTACGGTGTTGGAGCACCTAAGTCTATTAACTGATTAACATATAAACAATTAAACAGGAATATCAAATTTCATACTTATTTCACATTATGGATATCACTTAAAAACACATATATATCATTTGTCATCTTCAACATGACTCAGTATCACTTATTCAGATTCAATTCTAACGACCGTCTTTAATCAGCATATCAATGCAACTGTAATACATAAAAATTTCATCATTTCCATCGATCACATTACGTATTTCAGGTTTCAATGAATCTATCATACACTATTGTATGTGTTACACTATTTAGAAGTTATACCAAATGATACTTTTTTTTAGGGAAGTCGGACGATTATTTTATTCATCTCGCTCACCCCGTGCAAGCATATTCAAAGACAAATTACATATTTGAGTTATTTGCATAGAATTAAATATGGTAGTACTACTACCATTACAGGTAATGATTTGTCCAGTATCAATGACATCCTTAGGGGGGACATTGTAATACTTGATTTTGCAGGTTTTTTGTAGATGAGCCTTAGCCAAAGCATCAGATGGTCCATTATTCTTCCTCTCCACATGTTGAACAGTTGCATTGTCTCCCAGAACAAGTTGGATTCCCCTAATAATGCTCGCATATCTAGGATGCTTGTAACAATCATCATGTAACATCTTCATAGCCGTCAAGCAGTCTGTGATCACAGCAGTACCTTGTAAATTGACGGATTTAATAATCTTTGCAGCAAGGGCAATGGCCATAAGTTCAGCTTGAAGAGGGCTGTCCGCTGAAATCAGTTGGCCAACTCCACCTTTCCATTGATTATTGCAATCCTGCACAATCACAGCAATGGCGCCTTTGCCCCTCTTCCAGGCGGCGTCCACATGCATCAACAGCTGTCTGCTCCCGTTGCAACTTTGAAACGTCATTGTACCAGGCTTCTCGTCGGCTTCGTTCCCAGCCCAAGCTACGACGGTTCTGTTGTATTCCAACAGAATTTTGTTGACCTGCTGTAACACAGGTGTGTCTTTGGCTTCAAAGACTGCCAGGTTACGTTGCTTCCAAATAACCCAGCAAGCTATGAGGAACATAGTTCTCATGGCCTCGCTAGAGCGAAGCCCCCTGCTGATCCACTGCTCAAGATTAGATGAGCTCCAGAAATCCTGTGTGATAGGTGCGGCATTCCTAGGCGTTGCTCCAGCTAGTAAACGTAACCACACTGGTTTCACCTTGTCGCAGTCTCTCAAGGCATGGAGACTGGTTTCATCTTCTTTATTGCAGCAACTGCACACAGCATTGGTGGTCATCCTTCGTCTTCTCTGTTTCCAGTTAGTAAGAAGGGCTCCATTAGCAGCGAGCCACATGAAAATCTTTATCTTCGCCGCCACCTGGGCTTTCCAAATAACCGGCCACTGTCCTGGTCTTTTAACTTCAGCGTTCGCCCTCAAAGCCGTGTAGGCAGACTTGGCCGTGTAACTGCTCCCATTGTTGAGCTTCCATACATAGATATCTTCGACTTCAGTCTCAACAGGAGGTTGAATATTAAGGATCTCCTTGACTACACCTTCAGGAAGCCAAAGATTGAGAAAATCACGGTCCCAGTGACCTTCCAGATTCACTAAGCTGCTCACCTGCAAGTCACGCAGCTCATCAGGGATATTTTGTCTAACGTGGTCCTTCAAACAAATACCACTAGGAAGCCAGCTGTCCTGCCACACATTGATTTGGTTCCCACTCATAGGGCACAGGAAAGTATTAGCATGCATGAAGGAATTCATTTGCAGAACAGTTCTCGCCAGGAGGGATAGATTAGAGGTAGTTCCTGGATTGCTTCTCATCAGCTTGTCACGCATGGCCATGCACCAAAGAGTCTTTCTGCCACTCCAGATATCCCAGTTATGGCGGAGAAGAAGAGCCTGGTTCCAATCCCGCATAGATTTAAGACCCAGACCACCATGGATCTTCTTGATCGTAAGCCTTTCCCAAGACACAAGATGCATCCCTCTCCTTTTCCGTCCACCGCTCCAAATGAAGCGCCGGATTTCACCATCTATCCTGTCACATAATTGCAGAGGGAGCTTAGAAGTTTGCATGATGTATGTAGGGATGGTAGCGAGGGTACTTTTAGCAAGACATATGCGCCCCGTTAAAGATAAGGTCCTAGCAGCCCAGGAGTTTACTCTGCTCGTGACCTTATCAAGAACTTCACTGTAAGTCTTCTTGTTCACCCATATATGGAGGATCGGGACCCCTAGGTATCTCCCCAGGTCCTGAGTGCGTTGCAGCCCACTTCGATCACAAATATGAAAAGCTTCCTGCTGGGTTACACTCTTGGAAAAGAAAATCCTCGTCTTCTCAATAGAAATCGCTTGGCCCGAAGCCATCTCAAACTCCCTGAAGCAGTGCAAAATAGTGTCAATGTTGGTTAGATTGGATTTGGCAAATAGAAGGATGTCATCTGCAAAACAGAGGTGAGCAATCCGCGGGCCCTTCCTACCCAGCTGTATAGGATGCCATTTTTTAGAAGTAACACACTCTTCAATCATCTGACTTAAACATTCAATACAAAGCACAAAGATATAAGGACTTAAAGGATCGCCTTGTCTAAGACCACTTCTCGGCCTAAAACTGGTCAAATTTCTGCCATTCCAAGCAATGGTAGAACTGCCGCTGGTGATAGAGCTCATAATGTAAAGAATCATATTATTAGGAAGATTCACTTTTTTCAGCGTATCCTCAATGAAATTCCATGCCAGTCTGTCATAAGCTTTAGTGAGGTCGATTTTAATGGCCATTGTCTTCTTTGAATTCTTCCTTTTCATAGAGTGTATGATTTCCTGAGCTACAGATATATTATCAGATATCTTCCTGCCCGGGACAAAGGCACTTTGCGCTGGGTTAATCCAAACTGGTAACCATTTTTTCAGCCTTTCAACAATGACTTTA
Organism: Alisma plantago-aquatica; assembly: GCA_963693085.1. Classification (NCBI taxonomy): domain Eukaryota; kingdom Viridiplantae; phylum Streptophyta; class Magnoliopsida; order Alismatales; family Alismataceae; genus Alisma; species Alisma plantago-aquatica. The sequence goes on along the minus strand of OY856411.1, from coordinate 395,729,708 downwards.
GAGCAGAGTTTAAGGATGGTATTATTAAGAGAAATAGGGTGAAACTGACTTGCAAGTTCTGGCTTAGGAACTTTGGGTATAAGAACCACGGTAGCATTGCACATTTGTTCATTGAGAATACCATCATTTAGCGCCTCCTTAACTGTCCTCCATATAGAATCTTGAAGCACAGGCCAGTTAGTTAATAAGAAATGAGCCAAAGTACCGTCTAGACCAGCAGCCTTGTAAACGTCCATAGACTTAAGAATAGCAAGAATTTCATCCTTATGAACTAGTTTGGTCAGCCGGCCATATTCCTCGCCGACCACCGGAGCAAACCGCGCGGGGATAGTATCAATCTATTGTTGGCAGGTGTTGCTATCAGAAGTAAACAGCTCGACAAAGTAATCTGTGACCAGATGGAATATGTCTTCTTCATTTGTGATCCAGTCCCCCGACCAGTTTTTGATAATTTCACATTTATTGGACCTCCTCCTTTGGTTCACATAGGCTTGGTAGAAACGGGTATTGGAATCACCCTCCCGAATCCAGTTGACGTGGCTTTTTTGTTTCCAATCCTCTTCTTCATGCTTGAGAATCATTTTGAGCTCATCCTCCATCTTGGTACAAAGATTGTCAGAAATAACATCATAATGAACATCCATGTTAGTTTGAAGGGTATTTATATTACGCAAGAGCCTGTCTTTTGTTTCTTTTCGCTGCTTGTTCCACATGGAATCCCACGCATTGATGTGCTGCCTTGCGTGCTCAAGAGCCTCATGGAAAGGAAGATGTTTGCTCCAGTGTTGATCAAGGCAACGATTGAATGAGGGGTCTTGACCCCATGAAGCTTTGGTGACAAACCTTCGCTTACTATACACATTCGCCTGAATTTGAATAAGAAGGGGACAGTGATCGGACTCAACCTTGGGAAGATGAGTCACCGCAACCTCTGGAAAGGCGATGAGGAAATCGGAATTGGCCAAGCCGCGGTCGAGTCTGCTCTGTTTCACACCATGCCTATAAGTGAATTTTTGTCCAGAAAAACCCAGATCAGTAAGACCTGCTTCGAGCATAGTAGCGGAGAAAAGCTGAGCCTCACGATGGTTGTAAGTCTGATATCCAACAATTTCCGAAGGAGAGATGGTAGTGTTGAAGTCACCAGCAACTATCCACGGTTCAGTGAAGCTATTGCCCATGTCATTCAAGTGCTTCCACAGAAGATTACGGACCTGAAAGTGGGGGTTAGCATATATGAAAGTAGCAATATAAGACTTATTCACCCGACAGGTTATAAATTGGCGGTGTGTCTTGAGAATCTGCACGTCACACACTGTCGCGTCCCAGCAGATCCAAATCCCACCCGAGTAGCCCCGAGCTTCAGATCGGTGTGAATTCGGAAACCCAAGCTTTTTAATTGTTTGAGTGGCTTTGTCCGCGCTAATGCGGGGTTCTAACACAGCCGTAACAGCCGGCTTGTGTTTGGAGACAAGATCTTTTAGCACTCTGCCTGTGTCATCATTTCCTATCCCTCTCACATTCCAACACAGCAACTTCGACATCCCACAAGAAATGTAATTCAGCTTTCTTCTAAAGAGAGAATTAAGACTGATTATCATTGGGTTCCCGATTTTCTTCACAACAATTTTCTACTCCTTCTAGCATGTCCACGCTATTTTCTGTGTTTGCACTTTCTCTCAGCCTGGGGCTTCTACGGATGCTTTCTTCAGCCACTTTAGCAACACCTGCTCTCTTCATCTTCGTCCGACTCCCCTTGAAGATCTTTCCTGCCATAACTTTCCTTGGAGTGGCCGATGTGGACGCTACACTGTCGCTGTCCCATTTTCTGATTCTACTACATGTTGTGTGCGTGGTTGCAGCCCGTGTCACAGGGACCACATCCTCAGGGATGATTTCAATAACCTCGTCAATCGCCGGGTTCACAACTGTATGTTCAGGAGTTTGTTTGGGCTGCTCGACTTGCGCAGATACTTCTTTAGCTTGTTGAGATTGGTTTGTGATGTCCCTAAGGACTTTCCTTTTTTGATCAGCTGTTTCCATTTGCTCCGGTGCCTTCTTCTTCCTCCAGATTTTAGGGTTCTTGTGTGCCACATGCTTTTCAGCCGGCTTCTTTCCATATTGACTAGTGTTCGTGACTTCCTCAGTCGGTTCATCCTCTGCTATCAAGTTTTCGAACTGATTCCTGATTAGCATAGTAGAGCTTACAGGAGTTTTGTTGGGCTGCTGTTTCCCCTGGGATCCCCGCCGGTTCCTCTGAGTTCTCCATGGATTTTCGGGCTCTGTAGCCGGTACCTCCGGAGGGACGCTGTTATTACGTTGCCCTTCTTGTGGTTTTGTTCCTGCTCGACATTGCACAGACGTGTGGCCGTCTTCTCCGCAATTCGCACATTGATACGGGAATCCCTCATACTCGACTTCAAAATCAAGTCCATTGATAACAATACTCGCCGCCAATTCGGTAGTGGTGTCAAGCTCGACGGCAAGGCGTGCGAACTTGCTTCTTGTGCGTTTCATGGTGTGTTCATCGACTTTCACCAGTCTGCCGAGGGCCTTGCCTATGCAGCTGAAGATGGTTTGGACATAAAGGTGTAGCGGAAGGTTCATGATCCTGACCCAACACACAATCTTCCGTGGTAAATCAGCAGAGGGAACAAAGAAAGGATTCCAATCCCAAACGATTAAGTTGCAGCCGAAAATCTTCCATGGACCTCCCGTCATTGCCATGTCGTAGTCCCGCTGGCATGATAGTTGGATAACAAAGTGATTCATATCCAATTCGTATATGTTGTACTTACCAACAAGGCTCCACATGGCTCGGAGACGATCCTTAAGGGTCATATACCATAACTGTGTTCCCATAGCCTTCACAACTACCGCATATTGCCACGGGCGAATAAGAAACTCTTCATACATCGGATCTATTGTTATTTCCGGTTGTCCATCCGCCATGTACAGATTGACCGCCTCCGGGTCAAGATGTTCTTCGAAAAGTTTATTAAGGAAGAGGTTTGTAGATCCGTTCGGCGCCGCTGCGGTCGAGTCTTTGGACTTGTTCTGTCCCCATGCACTTGCAGGTTGGGTTATCGGGGGGGTCTGCATCTCTTGGTTGCTGCCTGCGAGCGGTGGGAAGAACCCTAGGGTGCGTGTTCCTTCTACCGCGACTGGGATTCACTCACCGCCGCCTTCCTTCGGGTCCAACCCCGCTAGAGTCCCCTCCTGGGACGGTCCCCGCATTCCTCCATACTGAAACTCAATGCCAATATTAGGGATACATAGTTTGTCCGCGTTCATGGCAGCCACGTCTAGGTTTATGCCAGCGCCGCCACTTCTTGCCTTTTCTGGACTCCTAGGTTGTCGATCATTGTTCTGTCCCTGCTGACGATCGCTTCCTGTCTTGCGCCCCGCCTCCAAGGACTCCCTGGTCTCTGTAGAGGCCGTGCCAACTGCTTCTCCTGGATCGCCCTCCGCCGCCGTCCCCCACTCCGCTTCCATCTTTTCTGGACTCCTTATACCAAATGATACTGAAGCAATTAAGCACTTAAATTGAGTTAAATAATGATTTCTGAATGAACTGCCACTCACACTCTGAAACTCGGCCGATCACTCTGGAACTCGGCCGATCACTTCACAGTTTCTAAAACTCGGCCGACCAACTTCGGCCGATCAGCAGGAAACTCGGCCGATCCACTGGGAAACTCGGCCGATCGAAAAACAGCTCATTTACCTACAAAAGAAACTCGGCCGATTCAAGACCAAACTCGGCCGACCAAAACGCTGTTCGAAATCCTAAACAAGGAACTCAGTCGACCAAAACACGAACTCGGCCGAACCGCGCACAGACAGAAAATAAAAACGGACCTACAGATGTCGATTTCACTCGAATTGACAGGCAAAACCCTCGATTTGCGTTGCAAATCACTTGCAAAAGGTGCACACCACCAGGGACTAGCTGGAGGGGGAAAGAAAGACGAGCTAGGGCTGCTCTTGCACCCTAATCTTCATGCTATCTCCTTGCAACCGCAGCTCCTGCTGCTAGCTGGATCGATTTGATGGAGAAGAAGATGGAAGGAGGGAAGAAGGAAGGCTGCAGCTACAGGCCGAAGCAACTCCAGGGCTCTAAGACGCTTTTCCCTTCTCAGCTCTCTTTCTCTCTCTCTCTCTCTCTCTCTCTCTCTCTCTCTCTCTCTCTCTCTCTCTCTCTCTTTCTCACGTGAAGGAAGAAGAACGCTTCTGCGTTCTCTCGTTTCTGGAAAGAAACGGATAAGGGGGAAAGAAGAGATAAGGAGGAAAACTTAGGGACCAAAACGCTAAGTCCAAGAACTTCCAAAAACTACAAACGGGTCCCTACAAGCCCAAAAACATGCAACTTTTGACTAGAAGGTCGGATTCGAACGATTTCTCTGGCAACGCTTCAAGCGTAAGATCCTAAACGTTTTAAGAGCTAGGATTCACACTAAGCACATATCATATCTGTTATAAACATTATTAACAAAAACAAGCTTACAGCTTAGCAAAGCAGCTAAAACACATGCTTAACAGCATACTTACAGGTTAAGCTCGACGCGGGTTGTAACAATGATGATGACAATAATGATAGTAATGATATGCATGAAGTAATCCTTGTACTTAATTGTTAAATGAGAATGGTGATAGTTACACTAGTAGCTTGCATAATGGTAATAATGATAATAATGGTGATAGTGACATAATGGTAGTGGTAACAATAGTATTTGTTCTATATGTTTGAACATCTTGATTATTCATATAATTCTGAGATAAGGATAAGTATAAATAGGGCTTGTTAATGATGTGCTTTATACACTTGATCAACAAATTGTATAAGAATGATAAGTTGAGTATCTTGAATGGCATTTCATGATGGTAGCATATTCCTTATGATTGAATCTACAATTATTGTGTATCCTAACCATGCAGGTGGTGAGTAGCCATGAAAGGGCTATGAGACATATGTGATGAATAACATCACTTTGATGATTATTCTATGAGGTTGTATGAATGATGTGTTTGTTCCATGATGATGATGTGAGCCTTAAGAGGCAGTGACAGTACATGATGAGGGATTGAGATCCCATGGTATGTGATGATCCTCGAGATGGATCTGGATGGTTGGCAAGAGGCCAAGTGGTAACATGTGATGTGGGATCCTTGTAATGGATCTGGTTGATGTAGTTTCCATAATGAATATAATGTTGTTTACTTTCTGTTATGTTTTGCATGTTATATAACTTGGTTGAATCCTGCAATCCATCTAAAAGATACTAATTAATCACAGTGAAATATATCATGTAGTTTGCTCTGGCCATAGATCCATCATCGTCAGGACTTGGTGATGGTGAAACAAGTTCTCCTACGGGTTAACCTGGAAGCACATATTGTTGAATATGTGTAGGTTGCTCCTAGCCTGAAAATGAGGAGGTAAGAGTGTAACTTCGGTTACAGACTCGGATATGTACATAGAGCATGGTGAACAGGCCCATGGCTCAGGATATGTGATGTGAGGAGCATGAATGCGTTCATGGCTCAGAGCACGGTGAACAGGCCCATGGCTCAGTTTTACTAGCGTCAAGACCTGTACCAAGGCGGGCTAGAGTAAGGGTAGCCTATGGAGCTGACCTTGTGGCTTAGACCACTTCAGCATGTGACTGCGGTCCTGCTTGTGTTGTACTCGTGTACTGACCACGAGGTGGGAGGTCATGGAGTCTGACTCTTCCATTGACCTTGTATGGCACCGGCTTGGGTTTCATAACCGAAGGTTGGATTTGAATGGTACAGTTCAAAATCCTTAGGGCATAATAATACGTAATACAACCGTTTAGTAATTATTGCTTAGGACACATACGAAACATTGGTTGAGGCCTTGTTTGTGCAATATCTTTATTATATCTTGCAGGTTATGTGATAATATGTCTGATCTTGATAAGAAGGTGATGTGACATTATATCTTGTTCTAATAATCATGTTACATAGGGATACATCTTATCTTGCTAATCATATTCCTTGTGATACATCGGGTTATATGCTTTTGTATAGCTGGTAAGCTTGTCGGTAAGAATATCTATGCTTTATATATAGATTGCTCTTGTTATACCTGTTATTAGTTATCTGCTGTCATAGTTTATCTTGCTGAGGTTCTGTAGTTGTGGTGGGGAGTTATGTTTCCCGCTGGGACAATTGTTCAATTGTCTCACTCCGCTGGTTTACCCCTTTTTTAGGTGGTCAAGGTAGACGTGGTCGTGGTCGTGGTGTTGCGGCCGAGCAGCTTGACGAGCAGTAGAAGGCAAGCGATGGACATGCTGCTATTTTGGATGTTTTGTAGTAGAGTCTAGAGTCATCCCTATACTCTCAGGTCCTTGGCAATGTTTTGACGTTGTTTCACGATGAACGATCGATGATGGTTGTATATCCTGCTGTTGGCCGGATGTGGGCCTTTATGTATATGAACATGTGGTGAACTCACAAGGTGGACGAACAGCTGTTCCTGAGCTGTGGACACGTATCTGATCTCGTGGATGTATATATATGACATGTTTCTGTGTAGGATGAGGACTAAAAAGCAATAGTTTCACAGTTTACCTGTTTTCCGCAATCGATTTTAATTAACCCGTGTTTTCGATAATATGTGGTTATGGTGATTTCCATTCATTTTCGCGTAACACCTCGTTATCTGTGTGATAATGGGATGTGTTGCCACAGTTAAGGTGTCACAGGGTTACTCATCGAACATCGTACATTGGTATCAATGTAAGATCTGAAGTTGATAGATCTTAAATCTCATGATTGTCACACTCTAATGCAACAAATATTTCCCGTGGCAATTCGATCTATATTGGCGAAGCATGTATGGTTTGTAATCACCAGACTTTGTTTCCTTTTCAACAGTCTGTGCAGCAAAGTTATTGACCCTAATACTCTCAATAAATTGCAAAGAGAAGTGGTTGTTACCCTATGTCAGCTTGAGATGTATTTTTCTCCTTTGTTCTTTGATATCATGGTACATCTTGTTGTCCATTTGACTAGGTAAGTGAAAATGTTGGGACCAATTTTCTTGCATTGGATGTATCCCTTTGAACGATACATGAGCATTTTTAAAGGTGATGTTTGAAACCGTTATCGGCCTGAAGGGAGTATTATTGAGGGTTATGTGACGAGAGAGGTTATGGATTTTTGCAATGATTTTCTGAGTGCTAATGACGCTCATGTGAATGACAAGAATATTGAGGAGCATTTTGGCAAAGGAATTTTAGGATCACAGGAGAAAGTAATCAGCTGTGAGCAGTTGGAGCAAGGTCACTTGTATATTTTACACAACATCGACGAAGTGAGTGTTTATATAGAGGAACATACCAATTTCATCAAGAGACAATATCCTCATTCCAATTCAATGTGGCTTGCTAGAGAGCATAACAAGACATTTATTAAGTGGTTTGAAGATAAAGTCTTACACCAACTATCTCAAACACCAGATAATCTTACTGAAACCATCAAATGCCTCACCTTTATACCAAAATTGAATGTTATGTCTTATGAAGGGTTTGACATAAATGGATTCTCATATTACACAAAGCGTCAAGATGATAAGAGTGTCGTCCAAAATAGTGGGGTCACCCTTTAAGCGTCTTCATTATTTTTTGCAAGTGCAAAGGATAAGAGTCCACGTGAAGCTAAAATGTCATATTACGGTGTCATTGAAGACATATGGGAGTTTGACTCTGTAGATTTCAAAATTCTGCTCTTTAAATGTAATTGGGTTGACAACAACAAAGGAGTTATAGTGGATGAATTGGGTTTCACGTTAGTGAACTTTGAAAAGATTGGCGAGAAGGGGAAACCATTCATATTGGCATCACAGGCGAAACAAGTATTTTATATCGATGATCCTACAAAAGATAAATGGTCAGTTGTTCTTCATGGTAAAAGACAGTTCATTGAAGATCCTATAGATGAAGAAGAGTACTATGATATGTATGATGACTCCAGTCCATTCTCAGTTGGGTTTCCAACACCACCAAACATTGAAGCTGGGGATCACAATGATTTGTATGTTCGCGGGGATCACAATGAAGGATTGTTAATTGATAAAAGATCACAATATTAGAGGCATGAATGTTTATATTTTTTATATGTTTTATTTTTCTGAATGTGAACTTTACAATGTGAATGTGGAATTTACAATGTGAATGTGAACTTTACAATGTGAATGTGAACTTTACAATGTGAATTACTTTACAATGTGAATGTGAACTTTACAATGTGAATTACTTTACAATGTGAATGTGTACTTTACCATGTGAACTTTATAATTAGTGTTACTTTACAATGTGAAATTTATAATTTGAATGTGAACTTTCAGATGGTTGAGAATTCCCATGATGACTGTGTTGATCATCACCGTGAGGGTGAGGACATGTTTTAAGAATATATCCCTGAGGTTTCTATCTATATGTTCATTTATAATTATATCATGTAAGTGTGTTTTTTTATCAAATTTTAGGTTGGTGATGTATCCCCTGAAGAAATTACAGCACTTGATGAGCAGCAAAAGATAATTGAGAAAGTTAGGGGCATCAAAATGATGAATAAGTTAATACAGCAAAGGGGCAATGGACCCAAATTGGTTGTGGATTTCTATCATGCAGGAAATTCATATGTTTGAACTGCAACTCATTTGTTTCATATCTTGGGGTTCTTACTCACAGCCATTGCAGCCCTATCCTAAAATCCTGGCATAAATTTTCTAAGGGGAAGAAAGACCACATATGGAAGGAACTATGCGAGAGTTATTATTATTTTTAATTCTTTTTGTATAGATTACTAATTTTTAGGATACTAGTTAATAGCAATTCTATTTAATTTGCAGAGCATATTTGATCTGGATGAAAAGTTGCATCGTAAATGTGTGATGCAACGCTGTGGGAGGGTCCTAAGGAACTATAGGACCAATCTCACCTGAGATTACATACGCGATGCTGATAAGAGGTTCTTGATTGATTTCCAATTCTAGACATTGATCATTATTTCACTAACTCTTCACTAATAATTTTTGTTTGTATTCTCTTTAAAAAATAAATTTAGGCAGAAGGAAGCCACACATCAATGGAACTACCTGGACCCCAAAGACTGGGAGGTGTTTGTTACCCAAAGAAAAATAGATGAATTCCAGTTATTAAGTGCCACTCCCAATTTAATTAATATACATTTTTATGTATTCACCTATTCAAGATTAACCTTTAGGTATTAAGCAATGCTCAATGAGCAAGGTGTGCACTGAATGTGCACAACCAAACAATGGGTCCAAGTGGATATGCAGATGTTCGCCAAAGACTACAGGTTGAGTCTGCTCAGCCTACTGCTACTCAAGAGACTGCAGAGTCCTCTACTACTGCTCCCGCACCTCTGCCTCGCCATGCTATGTGGAAAGTTGGGAGGCAAAACAAGAAGAGAGACATATCGAAGCCCGCAATTGTTGAGGCGGCTGTAAAAATGGTAAAAATCAACTCTTAGAGCAATCGATCGATATTAATTATTGTTATATTTACCACTACTACAGAAATGGCTTATAACATCACTTTTAAAGGTGTCGGTTGTAATAATACACCAACACCTAAACAATACAGCGTCAGTTTATAAAATAAACTGACATCAATCTGTGAAGGGTGACCAGACACAGGTATTGCTTTTATTTAGTGTCGGTTCCTTAATAACAAACTGACGCCTAAAAGTAACCGCCAAATCCAAAATTTTCAACGAAAAAAATTACCTCCAAAAATTAACATACATCATCAGTTTTTAACAAAGAAACCGACGACTAAAGGTTTTCTGCGAGACAGAAATTTGACCAATTTTTATCTTCGGTTGTGTCACAATAACTGACGCCATTGTGTTTTTGCGTGCATAACCGCGAAAATTTTCACCTCCCTTTAGTGTCAGTTTTTTGTTGGTAACCGACACCAATAGTTTTTATTGTCGGTTGTTGTTAATAACCAACACCTATTGTTAACTTAATAGCGCACCCGCACGAGACAGACTCTTCCCCTTCTATTTCATTCATTTCCACTGAGGGTTTGTTGGTCCGGCGATTCCTCTGCTCCACTGTCGCTTGTTGTTTCTCTGCCTCCACCTCCGCCGCCATTTTCTGGTGTGTGCTTTGGTCTCCGACACCGTCGCCACTCGCCGCCGCTAGTCACTGCTCCTCTGCCGCCACACCTCTGCTAGCTTCTGCCTCTGCCACCTCTGCTTCCGCCAGACGCCGCCAGTTCTCTGGCCGCTGCTCTCCAGGCCAGCCGTGGCTCCTAGGGCTCTTCTTCCTGCTCTCTAGGTCACTACTCTGCTCCGACCACAGCTCCTGCGTGCCCAACGCCGCCACAAAGGTACCCTGCTCCTGCTCTTCTTCCTCCTCTTTTTCCTCCGCCCTCAAGCAGGTACCCTGCTCTCGAATAATGTTGGAAATGCGTAGATTGTGAATAAAAAATCCTCTTATTCACATTAATATTACCATGTTGTATATGGTTTTGATCAGAAAAATAAGTAGATTGTGAATAAAATATACTTAAAGCTCTATTATTCTTATTGTTACAAAGGTATAGTTAGTACACAAATATTAGATGATATTCAAGAAAACCCTAGTTTGATGAGCATGTTGTTAATCATGTTAATTATGATTCTTTTATTTATTCTGATGTCAGTATATAATTATGCGATTCCAACATCTTAAGTTGAATTAGAATGATTTCAATGAATTATAGGGTTTTAAAGTTGATAATCATGTACAAGCGGAAATAGGGTTATTAATAACGTAGTATGTTAAATATGATGATTAGGGATATATATCTAATGTCTAGTAAAGATTCCTAGACTTTTTGTCATTAGGGTAATTTTTATATATGTTTGAGTAAATTAGGGTTCTAATCAACCCTTTTGTCCTATATTTGATGCTAATTGTGCATATATGTTGAGTTTCATCTTACTCTTACCTAAGAAATTTTTTTCTTAATCTCTTATACATCACTATATTTAAGGTTAGTCTGTCTACTAGAGTGTGGGGATTAACCATGTTTCCTGTAGTTTATAACATTGCATTATGAATCATTGCATGTTTGAAACTATTGATTTCTTGAGTTATTATTTAATAATGCTCTATAGATTAGGATTAACCATGTTGCCTGTAGTTTATACACATTTATTATATATAATAATGACAACACATGAATTTGTTGGCCTAGAAACCCGTCCAAGATTTACTCATTAGGAGTAAATCTTGGATAGTCCCCAGTTTGGGACTGTTCTTGAACACCTAATCTCACTTAGGATGTAAGTGTATAATGTGTATTGGGTTTTCAAGAAAATTTCGGTAGCATTTCCCCATTTGTTTACTAAGTACATAAGTAAAATAGCGGGGAAATGATGCCAAAATTTTCTTGAAAACCCAATACACTTTATACACTTACTAGTGAGATTAGGTGTTCAAGAATGGGATAGGTGGTACACATTTATTATATATAAGAATGAAAACACATGTATTTGTTGACCTAAAGTTTTAACCATACATAAACTCTAATCTGTTAACCCTAGACCCTAATCTTATTGTAATATATAGCTTGTTTTCTCTTTGATCATAGAATGGATAGATCATGGATGTCCATTCACAATCGCTGCACCCCAGAGTTTATATCTGGTCTTGACCAGTTTATTAGATTTTCCGAGGAACATAGGAAATAACCTGGAGATAGGTTCTACTGTCCAATGTGAACTTTACAATGTGAATGTGAACTTTACAATGTGAATGTGAACTTTACAATGTGAATTACTTTACTATGTGAATGTGTACTTTACAATGTGAACTTTACAATTAGTGTTACTTTACAATGTGAAATTTATAATTTGAATGTGAACTTTCCGATGGTTGATCAGGACCGTGCTGATGATCACCGTGAGGGTGAGGACGTGCTTGCACCGCCTGAAAATGTAAGTTTTAAGAATATATCCCTGAGGTTTCTATCTATATGTTCATTTATAATTATATTATGTAAGTGTGTTTTTTTATCAAATTTTAGGTTGGTGATGTACCCCCTGAAGAAATTACAGCACTTGATGAACAGCAAAAGAAAATTGAGAAAGTGAGGGGCATCACAATGATGAACAAGTTAATACAGCAAAGGAGCAATGGACCCAAATTGGCTGTGGATTTAGATCAGGCAGGAAATCCATATGGAGTGAACCGCAACTCATTTGTTTCATATCTTGGGGTTCTTACTCATAGCCATTATAGTCCTATCCTAGAATCATGGCATAGAGTTCCTAAGGGGAAGAAAGACCACATATGGAAGGAACTATGCGTGAGTTATTATTATTTGTAATTCTATTTGTGTAGATTGCTAATTTTTAGGATACTAGTTAACAGCAATTCTATTTAATTTGCAGACCATATTTGATCTGGATGAAAAGTTGCATCGTAAATGTGTGATGCAACATTGTGGGAGGGTCCTAAGGAACTATAGCACCAATCTCACCTGAGATTACATACACGATGCTGAGAATAGGTTCTTGATTGATTCCAATTCTAGACATTGATCAGTATTTTACTAACTCTACACTAATAATTTTTGTTTTTATTCTCTTTGAAAAATAAATATAGGAAGAAGGAAGCCACACAGCAATGGAACTACTTGGACCCCAAAGAATGGGAGGAGTTTGTTACCCAAAGAAAAACAGATGAATTCAAGGTATTAAGCGCCACTCCCAATTTAATTAATATACGTTTTTATGTATTCACCTATTCAAGATTAACATTTAGTGTTACTAACCAAATCAATGTGCTAACTAACTAGGCTATCAGTGATGCTCAACGAGCAAGGTGTGCACTGAATGTGCACGACCACACAATGGGTCTAATAGGATATGCAGGCGTTCGCCAAAGACTAAAGGCTGAGTCTACTCAGCCTACTGCTACTCAGGAGACTACAGAGTCCTCTACTGCTGCTCCCGCACCTCTGCCTCGTCATGTTATGTGGATAGCTGGGAGGCAAAACAAGAAGGGAGATATACTGAAGCCCGCAACTGCTGAGGCGGCTGCAAAAATGGTAAAAATCAACTCTTAGAGCAATCTATCGATATTGATTATTGTTATGTTTACTTACGAATTTTTGTTGATGGTGATTAGCGGGAGCTGCACAAGCAGAGGAAGGAAGGCAAGTGATAACACCAAATTATGTGATGTTTTTGGCCCTTATTTCGTTGTCAAATCTGCCCTTTTAAACTATTTTCCTCTCCTTTTTGTCATGTTTTGGAATAAACATGCCACGCTACGCCCTTAACTCAATTCTATCATCTTTTGTAGGTTTTTCCTCAAATTTCAACTCATTTATCAGCAAAAAGGCCCGTCCCGGCCCACGAACGCGATCCACCTGCATCGGCCTTCCTACCAGCCGGCTGACACGCTCGTTGCTCGACATAGGGCATCACGATACACTACCGTGCGATACAGGGGTGCCGCACAAGATGGAGCTGACGAGCGATACGCCATTTACCCGATAGGGAGCTGGACTCACCACGACTACTGAAGCGTGTCGCGCGATACGAGCCACCCACCAGTAGGTGCCACTCGTCACGATGACCGACATGCTTACAGACGGACATCCTTGTGCTGGGTGACACACATATCGGGCATCCCTGAATCCACAATGATAGAGCTGATGCAGGACACGTGGTGCCCACAGAACCACAATTTCCCCCAACCGTTGCCTATAAATAGCAGCTACAGGACTCCAATGGGACGAGTCGGAATCTCATGAAAGCTAACTTGGGAAAGAACCTAGAGCTAGCATGTCACGTCCCAGAGGTGTACCGGTCAATACTAGGTGACCACTTCCCTGACCCGAGAGGGCGGGAATGGTTCACTTAGAATCCATCCTGGTCACCACAGCAGCCCGATATCAACCAACAAGGACACCCGATATGAGTAACCTGACACCCTAAACAATCTCTAGCCTGACACGATACCGAGCCCGATATGAATCACCTGTCACAGTGTGTTGCCCGAGAGGGTGGCGTCCCAACACGACCGTATCGGGCAAGGGAGCTTTGGTCAGTACGTCTGCCCATCATGGCCTATCGTCCGACAGGGAGTGCCGCCCGACACGGGCATATCGGGCAGAACCCCAACCGGTATTGGGCTGAACCCCAACCGGTATCGGGCTAGAGAGCTCTTAGGGATCTGCTACTACATGTCGCTCTTCTACATCAAGGAAGCGATACTTATCTTCCTTTTTCAGTCATTTACTTTCTTTACTTACGCAATGTAACCAAACCTCTTTTATATAATGACTATGCTAATGGAATTAGAGAAGTTTTAAATATCTGTTGCTTTATGTTTGGTTCCTTTTTTTGGATGGTTACTTTGTTTAGCATCCAAACTCTAGCTTGCATGCTTGGATCATGTTTTGACTATCTATCGAATCGTGTTTCCCGCTGTCGCAGCCTCAAGAGAGGTGTTGTAGCTCTAGTGTTTGGTCTGATCAGGGAGTACGAGAGTACCCAGGATCGGAGTTGCTTCAGTTTTCTTTCCACTCTAACCCAAGGTCCAGCAACCTCGAGAGAGGTGTTGGTGCTTAGTTAGAGGTACCCTCTTTGAGAGAAGGGGTACTGGATGTTCATGATGCCGCTTGTTTTACCAAATTTTCCTCCTTCGTTCCTTACCGAAGCAATAGTTTTATCTCCTTTGGTTCTATTGTGCAAAAACCCCTAATAACTGATAAATGCTTAAAACCTAATTTTACCTAGTAACTCCAGTTGGAGATAGTTTTCTTTTATTTATCGATCTTAGCCTGTTGTTCCCTCTGGGAACTTTATCCTCATCTTACCCTTGTCTGAGTGTAATGTGTTGATTTTGTGTTCTTGACACTACCCCCCTTGTCCCTGTGGTTCGACCTCGATCTCTACTTCGGACCCCGTTATCATTGTGGGGGCCTAAGAGTCGGGTAATTTAAAAGTCTGACTACTTCAAATCCGCTCCTTTTGGGACGTGCAATTTAGGCCGGTCAACTTTTTGGCACCGTTGCTGGGGACAAGGCAAAATGGTACTGTTGACGAACCCGAATCCATTAACTACACTCTTGAGCCTCAAAGCTTAGAAATGAGCTTGACAACACTTTCTTTTTCCTTTTTGATCTTCTAACCTGAAATGAGTATAGAGTAGTTCGTCTTATTAATACAAGTTTTCTAACTTGATTATACATTCTATCCAGGTACTCAGGAAAGAAGTTTTCTGCTCATCTAAGCACCAACATCACTAGACATGCCACCTCACGTCGAACCACCTCTTTCAGAGGGTGAGCAACATGCGAGAGTTAGACCTCACTCGCCTCCGCCTGAAGACAATGACCGTTATGATGGTAACCATCAACATGAAGATCCTGGAACAGAACAATTCGAGGATGACCATCGCCATGAGAGACGTCATCATCACCGAAGACGTAGAAGAAATCAACATGACCAGGAACAGAACCAGCAAGACAGTGACATTGAAGACTCTAGCGAAGAAGAAAAGACCCTTAGAGAGTTGGCTGCTACGAAGGCCAACAACTCAAGATGTCATGTTGTCATCCCAAGGTTCAATGCCGTAAACTTTGAGTTGAAACCTTCTATCATATCCATGATCCAAAACAAGAGTTTCCGAGGAAGTTCAAAGAATGATAATCCTTACCATCATCTAGATGCCGTCAAGAACATTTGTGATACGATTAAGATGTGGGGAGTCCCACAGGAGGTCATTTACTGCAAGGGATTCATCTTCTCTTTAGGGGACAAGGCTCTATCTTGGTACCTCGGGCTGTCGCATCAAGCTCTGAATGGATGGAGTGCACTTGCAGATGCTTTTGTGAATAAGTTTTACCCTAAGGAGAAAACTGTCAGGAATAGGCAAAGGATAACGTCATTCATGCAAAATCCGAATGAGAATCTACATGAAGCCTGGGAACGGTATCAACAATATCAGAGGGATTGCCCCCATCACAACTACAAGAAGGGATTTCTGATAACCACCTTCTACAACGGTCTGACCCTTGAGGAAAGGTTTTCGCTTAATGCAGCTGCAGGCAGTGACTTTCTGGGGAAGAAGCCAAGCAGATCCAAAAAGATCATCGAGAACATGGCCGAATTACAAGTCGGCACCGACTATGACAGATCTGATAGAGGACATGATAAGAAGGCTGCTAGCGAAGGGCCCTCCATCGAATCCAAATCTCTCGAAGCTATCACTTCTCAGATCTAGAAGTTAGCCACCGACGTCAGACAATTGAAAGAATCAGGTGGAAATGAAAAGAAACAAGTTGAGAAAGTTATGAAATGTGTCACCTACGGAGAGGGTGGACACGGGGTTGATAACTGTGTTTACACCCGACTTGAAGGGTCGATCGAAAGTGAATCCGAGATAGAGGACGCTGAGAACGTCTCTTTTGTGAACTTCAAGAGGTCAGATCATCCTGGTTTTAATTATGGAAATAAGGATGCGGATGAAAATTCACATCAGATAAATAACCCCACCAAGCAACTCCAAGGTTTTGAGAAAAGAGGGGGACAAGGTTAGTTCACAAGAACTACCACTTTCCAATCGAACAAGGCAAATTTCCAAGGACAGGGAAAGTACCAAAATCAGCAAGCAGCTAACCCTAGTCATAGCCTAGGTCAAGCCAAAGAGAAAAGTCAGGACAAGAGCCCAAACCAACCAGATTTGGTGGGGCAATTGTTTGATTTTGTAAGAAGACAAGATACTATCAATAACCAGCTGGCGCAAAGGGCACTGTCAAATTCAGGAGTTCTAAACACGATGCAGGTTCAGATGGCAGACATGCAGACTCACCAATGCCAAATCGATCAGCAGTTGGCCCAGATGGCTGAGTTGATAAAGAACCCCTCGGGTAAGATACCCTCCAACTCTGAATCTACTAAAATGGCAGTGCTAAGATCAGGGAAGGCAGTAGAGAGTCCTGAAGCATCCAATCCCGTGGAACCTGAACCAAAGATTTTGGCAGAGATTCCAGCAGAGGAAGAGAATCAACAAGATCATGATAGGGAGCCCGAAACAAGATCTATTGAGGAATTGTTTGGTAAAAGGAATCCTTACTCTCCCAAGTTGCCTTTCCCTTACAGATTAATAAAGTCACATCTTAAAAGGCGTTATGAGAAGTTTATGGAGTCAGTAAAGAAACTTCACCTCAAAGTACCCTTCTTGGATTCTTTGGAGGAGATGCCGACATATGCAAAGTTTTTCAAAGACTTGATCACAAAGAAGAAAAGAGGAGGAAGAATCGAGATATTGCACCTAGATAGCATGTCTTATGCTTTTGTTAAAGTAGATTTACCAGCTAAGAAGAAGGATCCTAGGGCTTTCACCATTCCCTTTGTTGTTGGAGACAATATCGAGCAAAAAGGTCTTACCGATTTAGGGGCTAGCATCAGCCTTATGTCCCTAAGCCTTGTGAAACGTTTGGGTCTGACTGATATGGTTAAGACCAACATGATGATTGAATTGGCGGACCATACGTTCAAGAGGCCCATTGGTGTTGTTGAGGATGTATCGATCCGTGTTGGAAGTTTCTTCATTCCCTGCGATATCATGGTCATTGACACGGTGGAGGACCCTGGCTGTCCTATCATCTTTGGACGCCCCTTCTTGGCTACAGGAAGGGCGTTGATTGATGTTGCCGAGGAAATCATTACTCTAAGGGTCAGAAATGACCACTTAGATTTCAAAGTAAAGGATGCTATGAAAGGACCTTCCCTTCTAGTATCCGCTTACTTTGTTAAAATCTACAACCAGCTTTGTGAAGAGATGGAAGAGGATACCGTAATGGTAGACCTGCTTGTGAAAGCATTAAGCAATCAAGATTCTGATGTTGAAGATTTAGAAAATCTAGAAGTTGTCGAGTTTCTTAATTATCTTAATCAGTCTGATGAAGACCTGTGCAACGATGAAGAGGTAATAGAAATAGTTAAGTTTGCCTCTCTAGAGGAGGCACCAGAAGAAAAGGAATCCAAGGCTAAGCTTGAGTTGAAGCAGCTACCTAAAGGGTTAAAGTATGAATTTCTAGATCAGGAGGAGAGAAATCATGTCATCGTTAATGCTTATCTTATGAAGGATCAATTGGACAAACTTCTTAGGGAGTTGAGACTCCACATCCAGGATATAGGATACTCGGTAGAGGATATCAAGGGCCTTAGCCCTGCGTTATGTATGCATCACATCAATTTGGCGAAATCTGCTAAACCTCTAGCTCAACCCCAGAGAAAATTGAACCAGATGCTGAAAGAAGTTGTGAAGAAAGAAGTAATCAAACTGAGAGATGCTGGGATCATTTACCTGATCAGTGATAGTAACTGGGTGAGCCCGATCCACATAGTACCGAAGAAAGGAGGCATTACAGTAGTTAAACAAGAAAAAGGTGATGATGTGGCAGTTCGGACCGTCACAGGATGGAGAATGTGTATTGACTACCGAAAACTGAACCAAACCACTAAAAAGGATCATTATCTGCTTCCTTTCATTGATCAAGTTCTTGAAAGATTAGCACATCATGACTATTTCTATTTCTTGGATGGTTTTTTAGGGTTTTATCAAGTTCCCATCTTTCCGGACGACCAAGAGAAAGCTACTTTTACCTGTCTCTATGGCACCTATGCCTTCAGGAGGATGTTTTTCGTCCTTTGCAATGCTCCCGCAACCGCAACGTTTCAGTGTTGCATGATATCGATGTTTTCGTATTTTCTGGAAGACATAGTGGAAGTTTTCATGGATGACTTTTCTATCTATGGAAAAGACTTCGATGCCTACCTGAAGAACCTATCTATGGTCTTGCAACGCTGTGAGGAAAAGAGTTTTCTTTTGAACTGGGAGAAGTGCCACTTTATGGTCTGAGAAGGCATCGTGCTAGGGCATAAAGTTTCGAGGTGTGGCATCAAGGTAGACGTTAGCAAAGTTGAATCCATATCTAAGCTTCATCCACCAAATTCTGTAACGGGAGTGAGGAGTTTCCTCGGGCACGCCGGCTACTACCGAAGATTTATAAAAGACTTCTCAAAGATCTCGAAACCGTTGTCCAATCTTCTGGTAAAAGATGTTGACTTCAATTTCTCTGATGATTGTATAATTGCTTTTCAGGCCTTAAAGGATGCCCTTGTCTCACCGCCTATCCTTCAAGCTCCAGACTGGTTGCTACCTTTCGAGCTTATGTGTGACGCCAGTGACTATGTTGTAGGAGCAGTACTGGGTCAGAAAAGGACAAGAAGCACCACATCATTTGCTACGACAGTCGTACTCTGGATGAAGCTCATGTGAATTATACGACTACAGAAAAGGAAATGCTCGTGATAGTCTTCGATTTCGACAAGTTTAGATCCTATCTTATCGGTGCAAAGGTGAAGGTCTACACAGACCATGGAGCAATAAGATATATCATGCAAAAGAAGGATACCAAGCCAAGGCTGTTAAGGTGGGCTTTGTTACTATAAGAGTTCGACCACAAAATCGTTGATAAGAAGGGTGCAGAGAATGTGGTCACCGACCACTTATCAAGGATCATGGTGGAAAGACAGAAGGAACCACCTATTAATGACAACTATGATGATGAAGCCTAGCTGATGGTTGAAACCAATGATGAGAATTTACCATGGTTCACAGATATTTGTAATTATCTCACCTGCAGAAAGTTGCCTCCTGATATAACCTATAATCAAAAGAAGAAGCTCTTTTTGGATGTAAAGAACTATTACTGGGAAGATCCTCTCCTTTTCAGAAGATGCGCTGATAACCTATACAGGAGATGTATCCCCGAAGAAGAGGTACCAAACATCCTGAAAGAATGTCATGCCTCTCCATATGGAGGACACCTGGGGAGCGAAAGGACCGTCGCCAAGGTGCTACAATCGGGATTTTACTGGCCCTCTTTGTTCAAAGATGCTGCAAATTATGTTAAGGTTTGTAAGGAATGCCAATTGACAGGAAACATTAGAAGAAGAAATGAGATTCCAATGGCCAATTGGGTGGAGGTCAAGATTTTTGATGTCTGGGGAATTGACTACATGGGTCCTTTTCCCCCATTAAGGGGATACCAATATATTCTAGTTGTGGTAGACGATGTGTCTAAGTGGGTAGAAGCGGTTGCAACCCTGACGTGCGACTCAAAATCTGTGATCAAGTTGTTTGAAAAGACTATTTTCCCTCGCTTTGGAGTACCTCGTACTGTGATAAGCGAAGGAGGATCACATTTCGGGGGAAAGCAGTTTGAAGCCCTCCTACGAAAGTATGGAGTCAGGCATAAGGTTGCTATGCCATATCATCCTCAAACTTCGGGACAAGTAGAGGTCTCGAACAGACAGATTAAGTAGATTCTAGATAAAATTGTCATCCGCACACAAAGGACTGGTCCATGAAACTCGATGATGCCCTTTGGGCCTACAGGACAGCATATAAAGCACCCCTTGGAACTACTCCTTATAGATTAATCTATGGGAAATCTTGTCATCTACCCTTAGAGATAGAACACAAGGCTCTTTGGGCGATTAAATTCCTAAATATGGATCTAGAGATGGCAGGAGAAAAAAGATATCTCTAGTTACAGGAACTAGAAGAGTTGAGGCTACATGCCTTTGAGAATGCAAGGATCTATAAGCAAAGAACCAAGGTGTGGCATGATGCCCACCTGAGGAAGAAAGATGTAAATGAAGGTGACAAAGTGTTATTATTTAAATCATCTATTCATCTTTTTCCAGGGAAACTACAGACAAGGTGGTCCGGGCCCTTCATAGTAGCGAAGATATACCCATCAGGCATGATGGAGTTTCATGATAAAGACGATCCATCTAAAGTTTTCCAAGTGAATGGGCATAGAGTAAAGAGATACTACGAAGATGCAACATTTGTAAGAAGTACAGAGATCAGTCTACAAGATATGGAAACAACTGAAGGTGCAAAGTAAAGGATATGAAGATGTCGAGCTGACGACGATAACTACAACGCTCCTCGGGAGGCAGTCTGAGCTTTACTTTTCTTAGAATAGGATGTTATTTCCTTTCTAGCATGAAAAACATTATGAACATTACTATTGTAATAAGGCCCGAGTCAGTGCATGTGTCATATGCTCTAACTCTTCTGTTTTATGGGCCACTGCTCTGTTTTATGAGCATTGATGAGTAATACTATCTGAGGCTGGGAGCTTCACCTTAGGCCAATGATGTTTTACCCATCAATCGCTTTTTCCTTCGCTTTGATTTTGGTTTTTCATCAAATATCCTATTCTAAAGCCTTATATCGGGCAAGGATACCTCCTCCAGCGGACCATATCGGGCAAAGACTCGGGCAGCGTGCAAGTACGCCCTTATCGGCCTGGTGTATCGGGCGACGCGCTTTAGCAATGAACCGTTTCAGACGATATGCCTGAGCAGCGAGCACCCGTGTCGGGCGGCAGGAGTAATAACCCTTGACTTGACGGATGGGACTGCTAGTCTCAGGAATGATTTGTCTTCTCGCCCGATACGTACCCCTATTTTACCTGATTTGCCCCCGACTTGAATTTATATATATAGTACGGAGGTTTTACCATGTCCAGCTACTACTTTTACTTTTCCAACTACCCGTATCATGCAGTAGTTTCTCCCTTTTGCTCATGTGTCGTCCAACTAACTTTTGCTCTCGTGTCATGCAAGATAGCTTCAGATAGCAAAGGTATAGCCCGACAGCCGTGTCGTCCTGCTTGCCCGACACGAACTTCATATCGCACACTTTTGTATCGGACTCACGACTTTAGTTAATTTCTTTGTATCGCCCAACACACCTTTGCGTCGGCTGCGTGACTTTTTCCCGTGTCGCGCGACACATCTTTAACGTGTGCTTGCCCGATACCCTATATCGGGCGATGCCCGTGTCGCCCAACCTCACATCACTTCATTTGTTTCTGATGTCAGGTGACACCTTTTCTGTTGGGACGACCCTATCGGGCGATCCGCATCACGTGGTTGTGTCACCCGACATTCTTTGAATTTGTAGCATACCGGGCGATGGCTATATCGTTCGGTTTCCTCCCGTGTCGCCCAGTTTTGTATCGCCTAGCATGTTCTTCCCGATGGGCAACACCTTTCTTAAGGATGATCGTATCAGGCATGAGATCTGTTTGATGACGCCTGGTATCTCACGATGAACTTATGCGATTTTCAGATGAACTCCGTATTGCCCGACACAAGCGTATCAGGCAAGAATCATATCGCCCAGTTTTGAGGCCCGATACGATGGTGTCGGGTAGCTTTTGTATCGAGCCAAAGTTTTCTTATCAGACACTGATATCAACTTTAAAACATTTAGATACTTAATAAACTTATCTGATGATAACAGAAATGGCCTGCACCAAGCAAACCGTGGTTCGAGTTGACGAACACGGTTAGAGGATCGATACTGAGGCCGCAGCTGAAGCAACAACAGTCGGGCAGAAACGCCCGAATCCCGAGGTAGTTGGGCCATCAACGGCTGAGAACAGTGCAAGGACAGAAGAAGTAACGGCTCCAACAACAGCTTCAGCCGCAGCGGAAGAACCCCTAGATCACACACCATGAAGGTTTGTGCCAAGAGATAACAAACACAGGTGTCGGTACTCAGAATTGGCAACAAAAATCTACAGGTCGAGCAGATTCTGCCACCATTCGTCCTTCCTTCAACTAGGTATCTTCAAAAGAATGGAGAGTGTCCTAGTTGCAGTGGGACTAAGGAAGATCTGCCTCAGCCGCTCCGCCTCCTACACTGAACTCACCAGGGAGTTCATGTCATCTCTCCGTCGGGTGAAGAATACACCTGAGGACGTTGAAGAATATGGCGGAGTAGACAGACTGCAAGGGCGGCTATACAACTCAGAGCATGTCATCTCCGAGAAGTTGCTCAATGAGATCTTCTCTTAATAACGGTGCGAGGATCTCCGAAGGAGATGGGTTCAACCCCGTGGAGCTCTGGAGGAGGTTGACCGGCGAGTCATCATTCAAGCTGGGAAGCAAGGTGGCGGCGGTGCACTCCTACTTCTGGAGGATAGTATACAAGCTGGTGGCGTGCCTGCTCTTCAACAAGAACGAATCAAGCAACATCTACACCAAAGAACTCCACCTCATGTGGCACATGATGGAGGGAAAGGTGATCAATCTGGGCGCTTCTTGCTGAATAGGCTGCACCCAATAAAGGATGCCACCAAGGAATATTGCATGGGTGACATCATCAATCTGATCGCGGTTGGGTTAGGGTTCCTATAACACCCCGATTTTCATATCACATGAGCGGAAGCATTTTTTTTTTGGTATCACAAACATGACTATCATTGCAATGAAAGTAAATGAAACACTTTGCATTTAAGAAAAACTGATTCATACATAGTTTTGACAAAGGAAACAAGTCATCTAATATACTGTGATAACAAGACCATGCATAAAAGAAGAGGTCTAAACTCTGGATCGTCTCGGTAGATGGCACCCCACTAGGCAAGCTTGAAAACCTGCTACACCTTTTCTTGTTCTTTAAATCTCCCACTGCTCCAAACCCTGCGGACCTCGCGTCCCCAGCCATGCATTGGGAAAAACAGTCATTAGAGTAAGTGGCATGAGTATTCTAAAAATGTACATGACTAATAATCTGAAATTGACATTATAAATGACAAATTACTATCAAGATCTGAGTAAAATCTAAAACATAAAATCTCTTATTTCTTAATCAGAAATTTATATCTTTCTATCTTATCTTTCTCTAGAGACATGTACCCTGGTACATGGATCTCATGACCTATGCCAAAGTGCCTAGGTCTTACATATCTTATCTAATACCCTCTCATCATTACTCATGGATGAGAATATGGGCATCTCTAATCTATGGTATCTTTTACTTACGATTTTTATCTAACTGTGGCCACCATTATACAATAAGACCTCCTCTGTTTACACTGAAGTGTCCTCTGTTGACACTAAAGTGTCCTCTGTTGACATCGAAGTGTCCTCTATGGTGCAACGCACCCTCTGTTGGCACAACGTGCCCTCTGTTGACACTGAAGTGTCCTCTATGATGCAACACACCCTCTGTTGGCACAACGTGCCCTCTGTTGCCATAAATGCCCTCTGTGACACCCGCACTGTCTGACGCAACGCGCCCTCAGAATTGTCCTGGGACTCTCTGGTGAGGACTTATTATATAATGCATTATGCAAATGTTTCAAATTAATTATCTTAAGTCTATCTTTATCTGAAACTGAGTACTAAACGTGTACTAAATTCTGAATCTAAAATCTGAATGTGAATCTGAATCTGAATCTGAATATGAATCTATATCTGAATGGAAACATGTATCTCAATTACTACATAATTGGGATTGGGTCTATAACCCATATCATGTACCTTTATTCAAAATCTGGCTACTCACACAGTGAGTAGTCTAAATCTGAATCTAAATCTTTTTATTCTTAAGTTCGAAACTGAATTCATTGCTGGATTTAGACATGTATCTCATTATCGGGGTAAACTTTGTTTTAAAACTCTTATTTGGTCAAATTACTTCACTTATACCAATTATATGATAAATAGCTTAGGAAAAAGGACTTGAAATTCTCATAGAATTACTAGGTATACAAAGTATCTTAAGTCAGGTTCATAAATGTATTTTAAGTACAACATATCTAAAAAAATATGAATTCTGACAAGGTGGTTCAATCCTTCTGTTAAATGTGATGTTACCCTGAACCTTAATATTTGCATAAAACTTACATGTTAAACCTTAAATATCGGAATAGAAATCTCATAAAATATTGTCTTGCAACCTAATCGTAACTTAATTTGTCATTATCTTATAATACCATCATAAACTCATTTTACAATACCTTCAGATCCCAAACGTACTTTTATTAGTACACCGTGTCCTAATATTTTCAAGTTCATATTCTTACATTGTACTTGTATTTTAGATACTATTTATTCTAAGGAATCTAGTTCTTGATTTCTACATATGTATGAAATCTTAATGGCATGTTTCTACTTAAAATCTTACTACATAACTATGACTATAAATATGAGAAATTATAATAACATATATGTACTTACATTCTTAATACAAAGCTATTTGAAATCATCAACAAAGTATGGATACATTACTGGCATATCTTATCTTGAAATCGTATTCATTACTTCCAAATATTTCTAAGAAATCTTATAGGAATATGATTCTTCAACTTTCTCATGGACTTGGTCCATGAGTCACAACTATTTTGAGCAACATATCACTATTTTAGACTTTGGGTATCTACACTTGCATAAAGATAGAAATATGAGAATAATATTGTTTGTAAATCTTAACATTGAAGTCTTAGAACATTAAATCACATAGATCATGAAACTCTTATTAGGAGACATGTAAACATATTGAACATAGACTATGAGTACTCATGTGCATGGACCACTTACCTCTTGTACTGGGGTATCTATAAGGAAGTCATGATTCTAATTCCATAACTTTAATAACCTGGATATCATCACAGTTTTATCAGTCCAAGACTATGTTCCCTCTTTCTATTCCTAAATCTCAAAACCCCATCTTCCTAAATATATATACCAAGTTAGGGTTCTAAATCATAACTTTAATCTGTAAACACCATAAAATCTTGGTGTTGAAATAAAATAAAACTCATACTATATAATCAATAATATTATCTTTATACTCAAATAAGACATAAGTCGTCTTATGCAGTCATACGAACATATAGATCAAAGAAAATCTCAAGCATAATCACATATACTAATATTACTTGACTCTATTATGAAATCAAATTAAAAACCATTTAGATAAATAATATCAGACTAATTAAGCATATATATCACTTATAGTGTCAGGGTAATCATTTATTATGCTTTCATAATGGCTACTCATCTAAAACTAAATACTAATATAATAGCACAAGAAACTTCATCAAATCTCTAGAAAAGTATTCATATAATGTAGGAATGATCATGTATTAAAATATCAGGTCATTTAAAAATCATATCATGGGTGAAATACCCAAAATACCCTTGTTAAGGTTTACATTATAAACCTCATTAAAACTTCATATATGAAAGATCAGGATCTGAATTAATGTTAAACATATCAAAATACACATTCAATAAAATTCGTATGAATTTCTAAAGGCGTTTACTATTTTTAATTGACAAAATATCAAAATCATATAGTTTTTCCTACCCAACATATAATAAATAATAAATATCCAAATCTTATTCTGGAAATATTTTTATAATATATTACACTCTAACAGCTTTCCATAGGTACCTTGTTTGTCCCAAACCGAGATCCGTAGCTCAAGATATGAAATTTTGAAGTTACCTAACATTGGCCAATATCGGTCGCCAAGATCTGATCTGACGACTACAATATATCGCATGTCACAAGCTTAGGGATGGCGCCCCCCCCCCTTTCCTTCATCTTCCTACGTCTGTAAATGCCCAGAACAGAAGCCACTATGCCCATAACTTCCGATGAGCTTGATCTCACTTCCTTGACGACGAACTCGCGCGAGAAACCATGCCCAACTTCGGCTTGGTCTATACTCCATGAACGGTGCGCGCCCTCTCTGTGCCTTGGGTGGATGAGGCTGAAGATCCCCAAACCACAACCATACTGCGGCCGCCGCCCCTTCTGGCATTCTTCTTCGCTATGGATCCCCCCCTCTTCTGCTCATGCTTCGCGAAAAACCTAGATCTAGGTTCGTCTAACACTCGCGGACTAGAAAATGCGACTTTTATAAACTCTTGCCCCCCGAATCTTGGGCAAGAATCCTCCGCTTGGGGGACTCTGTTTGGTTTCAAAAATAGGGGCACAGCTCTCTGTCCGCGAAGACTGGGTCACCCCCCCCCTTTTATTTATTTATTTTGCATAAAAGTCCATTTTATAGAAATATTTGTATATCCCAATTTGTAACTCCGTTTGATCCCAAAATTTGGGAGATACATAGTACTCTAATAATCTTTACATTAGAAATACATTAAGTAAAAACTAATTAGATAGACCCTCCAAATTTGTCTATTAGATAAATATTAGATTATTACTAATTTAATCACCTAGGCCACTATATACATCAAAATAATCTAAAATTTCTCCCACCATCTTATATTCTAATTATTATTGTAAAAAATATATATTTTTTGAGCATTCATTATGACCATGAAATACTTAATTCTCAATTTATACTCCAAGGACCTTTTTGTTGAACTTAATTGGTCTAATAGGGCTGGAATTGGGCTCTAGGGCACATGGCCCACCCCTTAGTATTTCAAAGGGTCCATGAGCTTAATGGAATTCCAAATCATGAAAATAAGTCTTCGACCAATATAATTTCTCAAATGAAGCTCATGCATGGCATATGTGATCAATATTTCTTTAGTTATATAACATGAAGACCTAAGCTAGGTCTATGGCACAAGCCATGAACTGGATTGATCATATTACATATCTGTCACATTATTGTTCATAGGAATAATTCATTTATATTCATATACAACTGACTATAGTCGTACACATTTAAGCCATTATGTGTGTATTGGTTGATCAGATGGCTTGTATTACACATTCTTTGAACTTAATTACATACCTAGCCATGGTTACGTTCATTGCATCCCTTGACATGCCTTTACTAGAAAACCCCACATTAAAGGCTTACTTTAGCTATGAAATTGAGGATGTTACAATTCTACCCACCTTAAAATAAATTTTGTCCTCAAAATTTCTCTAGGCTACTACCCACCTTAGGGTTCTACTTACCTCTTCATTTATTGTAAGACACATTTATGTTCAAACTTTTGCATGAAAAAATATATGTAATGCATTTTCATTAAAAAAAGTGAGTATTATCTATTACCTTGGTCTACTTATCAACTCATACTTAGGGTTTGTGAAACTAAACTTGGATTTATACTTAGGGCATCCATCTCAACCTTGTCATAACTTTCTAACATTAGTTGTACATGACTGTCTAATCTAAGGTCCTTCAGGTAACTCCTACATTCCTAGATATGTGGTGATTAGGAACATACCTAGAGATGTGGGATCCTGAGATGCTCTCTCTCACTCACCCACTGATACATGTGTCCCATACCATATGGACCAGTAATAAATGACAGATGCATAAAAGGTCTACTGCTTAAGACATCCCTCTTCAGTCCTCAATTGGCTGGCCATAACCATTGAGAATGAAGAGGTTATCTCATTAACTAGGTTTAGGTTGCTACTTTAGATCTAAACTAGGTTGACTTTGGCCTCTAAGATATCTATCTATTCTGAGCTTAAGCCTCTTAATCACTCTAGGTTATGGTATTCTTCTTATGGAATCTATCCCTAAACCCTAATCTTACCTCTTCACTCCAGGGTGACTATGAGAATCATGTTTGCCTAGTGGCCATTCACCAAATTGCTCTGATACCATATTGTAACACCCCGATTTTCATATCACATGACCGGAAGCATTTTTTTGGGGTATCACAAACATGACTATCATTTCAATGAAAGTAAATGAAACACTTTGCATTTAAGAAAAACTGATTCATACATAGTTTTGACAAAG
Organism: Alisma plantago-aquatica; assembly: GCA_963693085.1. Taxonomy (NCBI): domain Eukaryota; kingdom Viridiplantae; phylum Streptophyta; class Magnoliopsida; order Alismatales; family Alismataceae; genus Alisma; species Alisma plantago-aquatica. The sequence continues at coordinate 395,701,080 of OY856411.1, read as the reverse complement.
GAAACAAGTCATCTAATATACTGTGATAACAAGACCATGCATAAAAGAATAGGTCTAAACTCTGGATCATCTCGGTAGATATCACCCCACTAGGCAAGCTTGAAAACCTGCTACACCTTTTCTTGTTCTTTAAATCTCCCGCTGCTCCAAACCCTACGGACATCGCGTCCCTAGCCATGCATTGGGAAAAACAGTCGTTAGAGTAAGTGGAATGCGTATTCTAAAAATGTACATGACTAATAATCTAAAATTGACATTATAAACGACAAATTACTATCAAGCTCTGAGTAAAATTTGAAACATAAAATCTCTTATTTCTTAATCTGAAATTTATATCTTTCTATCTTATCTTTCTCTAGAGACATGTACCCTGGTACATGGATCTCATGACCTATGCCGAAGTGCCTAGGTCTTACTTATCTTATCTAATACCCTCTCATCATTACTCATGCATGAGAATATGGGCATCTCTAATCTATGGTATCTTTTACTTACGATTTTTATCTGACTGTAGCCACCATTATACAATAAGTCCTCCTATGTTGACACTGAAGTGTCCTCTGTTGACACCGAAGTGTCCTCTATGGTGCAACGCACCCTCTGTTGGCACAATGTGCCCTCTGTTGACATCGAAGTGTCCTCTATGGTGCAACACACCCTCTGTTGGCACAATGTGCCCTCTGTTGGCATAAATGCCCTCTGTGACACCCGCAGTGTCTGGCGCAGCGCGCCTTCTAAATCGTCCCGAGACTCTCTGGTGAGGACTTATTATATAATGCATTATGTGAATGTTTCAAATTAATTATCTTAAGTCTATCTTTATCTGAAATTGAGTACTAAATGTGTACTGAATTCTGAATCTGAATCTGAATCTGAATCTAAATCTATATCTGAATGTAAACATGTATCTCAATTACTACATAATTGGGATTGGGTCTATAACCCATATCATGTACCTTTATTCAAAATCTGGCTACTCACATAGTGAGTAGTCTAAATCCGAATCTAAATCTTTTTATTCTTAAGTTCTAAACTGAATTCATTGCTGGATTTAGACATGTATCTCATTATCGGGGTAAACTTTGTTTTAAAACACTTATTTGGTCAAATTACTTCACTTTTACCAATTATATGATAAATAGCTTAGGAAAAAGGACTTGAAATTCTCATAGAATTACTAGGTATACAAAGTATCTTGAGTCAGGTTCATAAATGTATTTTAAGTACAACATATCTAAAAAAATATGAATTCTGACAAGGTGGTTCAATCCTTCTGTTAAATGTGATGTTACCCTGAACCTTAATATTTGCATAAAACTTACATGTTAAATCTTAAATATCGGAATAGAAATCTCATAAAATATTGTCTTGCAACCTAATCGTAACTTAATTTGTCATTATCTTATAATACCATCATAAACTCATTTTGCAATACCTTCTTATCCCAAACATACTTTTATTAGTACACCGTGTCCTAATATTTTCAAGTTCATATTCTTACATTGTACTTGTATTCTAGATACTATTTATTCTAAGGAATCTAGTTCTTGATTTCTACATATGTATGAAATCTTAATGGCATGTTTCTACTTAAAATCTTACTACATAACTATGACTATAAATATGAGAAATTATAATAACATATATGTACTTACATTCTTAATACAAAGCTATTTGAAATCATCAACAAAGTATGGATACATTACTGGCATATCTTATCTTGAAATCGTATTCATTACTTCCAAATATTTCTAAGAAATCTTATAGGAATATGATTCTTCAACTTTCTCATGGACTTGGTCCATGAATCACAACTATTTTGAGCAACATATCACTATTTTAGACTTTGGGTATCTACACTTGCATAAAGATAGAAATATGAGAATAATATTGTTTGTAAATCTTAACATTGAAGTCTTAGAACATTAAATCACATAGATCATGAAACTCTTATTAGGAGACATGTAAACATATTGAACATAGACTATGAGTACCCATGTGCATGGACCACTTACCTCTTGTACTAGGGTATCTATAAGGAAGTCCTGATTCTTGTTCCATAACTTTAATAACCTGGATATCATCACAGTTTTATCAGTCCAAGCCTATGTTCCCTCTTTTTATTCCTAAATCTCAGAACCCCATCTTCCTAACTATATATACCAAGTTAGGGTTCTTAATCATAACTTTAATCTGTAAACACCATAAAATCTTGGTGTTGAAATAAAATAAAACTCATACTATATAATCAATAATATTATCTTTATACTCAAATAAGACATAAGTCGTCTTATGCACTCATATGAACATATAGATCAAAGAAAATCTCAAACATAATCACATATACTAATATTACTTGACTCTATTATGAAATCAAATTAAAAACCATTTAGATAAATAATATCAGACTAATTAAGCATATATATCACTTATAGTGTCAAGATAATCATTTATTATACTTTCATAATGGCTACTCATCTAAAACAAAATACTAATATAATAGCACAAAAAACTTCATCAAATCTCTAGAAAAGTATTCATATAATGTAGGAATGATCATGTATTAAAATATCAGGTCATTTAAAAATCATATCATGGGTGAAATACCCAAAATACCCTTATTAAGGTTTACATTAAAAACCTCATTAAAACTTCATATATGAAAGATCAGGATCTGAATTAATGTTAAACATTTCAAAATACACATTCAGTAAAATTCGTATGAATTTCTAAAGGCCTTTACTATTTTTAATTGACAAAATATAAAAATCATATAGTTTTGTATACCCAACATATAATAAATAATAAACATCCAAATCATATTCTGGAACTATTTTTAAACGATAGTACACTCTAACAGCTTTCTATAGGTACCTTGTTTCTCCCAAACCGAGATCCATAGCTCAAGATATGAATTTTGGAAGTTACCTAACATTGGCCAATATCGGCCGTCGAGATCTGATCTGACGACCACAATCTATCACGTGTCACAAGCTTAGGGTCGGCGCCCCCCCTCCCTTTCCTTCGTCTTCCTATGTCTGTAAATGCCCAGAATAGAAGCCACTATGCCCAGAACTTTCAATGAGCTTGATCTCACTTCCTTGACCACGAACTCGCGCGAGAAACCATGCCCAACTCCGGCTTGGTATATACTCCATGGACGATGCCCTCGCTGTGCCTTGGGTGGATGAGGCTGATGATCCCCAAACCACAACCATACTGTGGCTACCGCCCCTTCTGGCCTTCTTCTTTGCTATAGATCCCCCCTTTTCTGCTCATGCTTCACGAAAAACCTAGATCTAGGTTCGTCTAACCCTCGCAGACTAGAAAATGCGACTTTTATAAACTCTTACCCCCCGAATCTTGGGCAAGAATCCTCTACTTGGGGGACTCTGTTTGGGTCCGAAAATTGGGGCGCTGCTCTCAGTCCGCGAGGACTGGGTCGCCCCCCTTATTTATTTATTTATTTATTTTGCATAAAAGTCCATTTTATAGAAATATTTGTATATCCCAATTCGTAACTCCGTTTGATCCCAAAATTTGGGAGATACATAGTACTCTAATAATATTTACATTAGAAATACATTAAGTCAAAACTAATTATATAGACCCTCCAAATTTGTCTATTAGATAAATATTAGATAATTACTAATTTAATCACCTAGGCCACTATATACATCAAAATAATCTGAAATTTATCCCACCATCTTATATTCTAATTATTATTCTACACAAAAAATATTTTGAGCATTCATTATGACCATGAAATACTTAATTCTCAATTTATACTCCAAGGACCTTTTTGTAGAGCTTAATTGGTCTAATAGGGCTGGACTTGGGCTCTAGGGCACATGGCCCACCCCTTAGTATTTCAAAGGGTCCATGAGCTTAATTGTATTTCAAATCATGAAAATAAGTCTTCGACCAATATAATTTCTCAACTGAAGCTCATGCATGACATATGTGATCAATATTTCTTTAGTTATATAACATGAAGACCTAAGCTAGGTCTATGGCACAAGCCATGAACTGGATTGATCATATTACATATCTGTCACATTATTGTTCATAGGAATAATTCATTTATATTCATATATAACTGACTGTAGTCATACACATTTAAGCCATTATGTGTGTATTGGTTGATCAGATGGCTTGTATTACACATTCTTTGAACTTAATTACATACCTAGCCATGGTTACGTTCATTGCATCCCTTGACATGCCTTTACTATAAAACCCCACATTAAAGGCTTACTTTAGCTATGAAATTGAGGATGTTACAGTACCCAAGGGAACCACACAGTCTTTCGAGGACAAGGGACGACGAGTTGATCGACCTCAAGTTCCTCATGAGGGCCAGCATCATAAAGAAGGAGGGTCGAAGCTACTTCTACAAGTTTGCAAGGACAAACACCCTCCTTCACTCACTGACCCGCCTACAACGCAGAAAAGCTGGTCTTCACCACAGTAGAAATCGAAGCTGTGGTAACAGAAGTAGCTTACGCCACCACCACCAGTATTCAAGAGAGGGTGGCTGTGAGAGGAGAATCAATTCCTCTCGACCCGAGGAAGGACAAAACTTCAACGACCCCTGCCGAGCCATCCGCCCCTTCAGAGCCACCGACGACATCAGTTGATAGAGTTGTCATCGCACCTACTATACCAGCCACAATCATGACAACACCTGTCGTGGCTGAAGAAGTATCGGTGATCGTTGAGGTCGCCGAAACAACCGAAGGAAAGACAACAACGCCAGCCCCGACGGGAGTTTCCGCGGAAGAGACAGCTGCAGCCCCCGAAATTTCTATGGTGCCCGTGGTGGCAGAAGAAGAAGTGCAGCCGGACGCCAGTAACGGGATGTTCGCCAACATCCTGGAGATGGAGCTCAGAAATGCACAGCTTACGCCAACTCCACCGTCGGTGTCTCCTGTGATAGCTGCAGAGGAGGTCATCGAAAGCAGAGAGTTGGAGCAACACCCACCCACATCGCGTCCTTCTCCACCACAAGAAGGCGAGGCAGAGACAGCCGTAAAAGCATTGACGCCTTGCCCAGCAACATCCACCTCGCGGACGATCGAGATAGGTTATACCTCATCGGGTAGACCCTCGCGCGAGAGGAGTATCACGAGGACGATACGGAGATCTGCAGGAGCACTTCCGTCGCTCTGGAAAATACTGGGGCACGAACTCGATTACTTGCGGGAGGTAACAGAAAGGCACTCGGCTACATTTACTTCTCTAACCCACAAGTTTTCATTTTTCCTGTAGAGACTGAATAGCCAGGAATGGGAACTGCTGACTCTAGTTGGCCTTCCCGGCCAACTAGAGGCACTCAATGCCATGCTGCAGCAGGTCCTCCAGTGCCTCGACGTGATCGAAGAGAGGATGGATAGAAGAGACGATCACCCACGCTAAAGGCAGTCGAGGAGGTCTCTGTCACCACCCGGATCAGGCTATCAACCCTCCTCATTAGCATCTTCATCAAGATCGTCGTCCACTTCCTCCTCCAGCGGGTCGTATCCAACACCTGAGCAAAGGACGCCGCAAAGATCAGCCAACTGAGCTCCAGTAAGATAGGCGAGCTCCCACGGTCTGGAAGAAGAAGCTCTCTCAGTCCCCCATACAAAGTTGAGGATGACAACGAAGCATTTAGCGTCGGGGAGGACTCTTCTAACGAATCTGAGGGAGAGGGGGGGACATTTGTGCCGCCAATGAAAGACACCCCCCAGAGGAAGAAGCTCGACGGCAGATGAATTCTCTGCACCGTTAGAGATACCTTCCTTCGAGATGGCCGACTTCGACAGAAGGATCATCGACTACCTATCGATCAGGGACCAGAAATTGTTGAACAAGGTCCTAAGGTCGCAGGAAGATGAAGAATACGTCATCTGGAGCGACGGCTACTTCTCTGTATGACGGGGAGCACTGAGAAGCATTTTCCGCTCACCAGCCATCATCAAAAAGAAGTTGTTCAGGGTCCTAGAAGGTGTTATAATAAAGAATATCAACACCGAGACAGGTCGGAGAACAATATACAATGCCACCCCGACCTTGGCAAAAAGATTGATGATGGGAGTGCCAGACTCCATCACGGTGGCCAACATGCTGCGACACCTCGAAGAGCACAACACGAACATCGTGTTGGCCACGTACAAGCACCGCAATATGTGGTTCCTGTGTGTGGCAGACCTCCAGAACCATGACGTCCAGCTCCTCAGCTGCTGCAACAAGGAGGTGCCACACTCAGGACTCATTTTCAGTCACCCAAAGGATAAACATCTCAGGCTCCTACCGCTGCGTCTTCTCCGAGCAATCAAGCAAGGAGTCCAATGTCATAGCGGCATTTGGAACTTCTTCACTATCGGAGACTTCCCCATCCAAGCAGAAGAGGGGAGTGGGAACAATGTCTTTATCATCTTGCGCGCCATGGAGTTGCTCAACATATTCGGATACATAAGGCATCTCCAGGGCCAAAATTTCTACCAGCTCAGAAGCACATATGCACTACTACTGATCAAAGACAGGCGCTACTTCCAAGATGCATGGGTACCAGAGAGGCTGCGGGACAGTGATCAGGCAGATGAATCTTCGCAACCCAATAGCACTCCTGAAGCTGAGATAGAAGTAGACATCTATGGGGCAGGCAAGCGGTTAGAAATCCTACGGGAAGTTCACAGAATCGAAGACCCCGCTTCGCCTAAAATCGAAGACCCCTCTTCGCCTAAAATCGAAGACCCCGCTTCGACCACTTCTCGTGCTCTACACTCACGCAAGAGTAGGTCAATGAAATTCTTCTAAAGTTAGCTGACTCTACCCCGACAAATGTTATCAATGAGGAAGGTAGTGTCATAGTCCTGGTTGATGACTTGAGGGACATGGTAAAAGAAGGAGGATGTCTGGCGATATCTGTGGCGGCTGCCTACATCCAGACACTACAGAAGAAGTTTGAACACGCATACATAGCTCATCCAATGTTGTTCAACGACATCTGCCTTGCCGACAAATCAAGAGTGAAGCAATCATTTCTGGCAGAGTTGCAGTGCAGGGTTCCACACACAATCTTCCTACCCATCCTGTACTACAACCACTGGACGCTCCTGACGATGTACACTCGCCAAGGAGCAGGGATCTTCTACAACAGCTCGGACAACAACAAAGATCATCCGATGTAGTGTACATCGATAGCGTTGACACCCCTCGATCGCTTAGTAAGAAAATACTACGAGGACGTGACGACGCTGATACAACCATTCCTAGACATAGCAGCTAGCAAATGGCACGAGCTTCAGTTCTGCCACCGTAGTCCACAACAGATTCCCTTATCCAACGACTGTTGCGTCTTCGTGCTGGAATGGATATCAAATGAAGAGACGCCTGATCAGCTCCACCACATTGACTACCACAGCAAACGAGGAGAATATGTGTGGGAGCTTCTATCTGGCACAGGCGCGCTCACTAGCTAACCCTCACAGGGTTGACATTACCCTACCTTATCTACTTCACAACTCTGGGACAAAGTGTGGAGTAATTTTGGGGGGGACACTATGTACCAGTGAGGGAGGTACTAAAAGCACTTCAAACTTCCACCCCTTTTTTCTTTCTGCTCTTTTTCTATATAACATGTGTACATATACTTATACATGCTCATACAAATATTTTGCAAAAATTTTGCTTATTTGTCTCCATACATACGTACAAAGACACTGTATAGTAAAAACATGATACGACTTCTTGCCAGTTTGTTTTCAATATGTCCAAAGAGGTACAGGTTTTGCTATGTCTTTTTGAAAATGCAGCCTCAAACAACAAAACACTACGACTTTCCATGCCAAAAATTTCGAAAAATAATCTCGCAATAGCTAAGAGACGTGTATGCAGAAGGAAAAAGTTGCCCAAACAGCAAAAATTTCTCTTGTTTTCGCTTACCTAACAAAATCCCAAAAAGAGAGAATAACCTTATGAGAGTGAATAAAAGCATGAGAGTTGTGCCAAATGAAAAAAAAAATATATATATATACACACTTGTGCTCTAAAAGTACCCATCTTTAGGCATGGTAGATCCAGGGTAGTGGTACGTAGGATGTGAAATCACTACTCTAAAGCCAACTGGCTTGGACTGCAGGGACCACTCTCCCACTAACAGACCCATACCTGGATGGACTAATGGGAAACAAGAAAAACCCAAAAAAAGCCTCAAACCTACCCAAACACAACTTTCTGTTCCCAAAAGCTATTTGGTGTGAAAGCTAACTTCGAAATCATGCACCAAAATCTCGCCGAAGTTGTGGAGAATATTTTGCTTAAATAAGGCAGGAAAAGAAAAGTTTGTTGTTCGTGGATGGGCAGTGTTCTCTTTAAGACATTTCAAATACCCACTCAAACTCATGGTCTGAAAACCATACCCGTTAAGAAGAAGAATCACAAAACAAAGTTTTAAAGATTTATTGAGGACAATCAAAATGCTAAGTTTGGGAGAGTTGATAACACCAAATTATGTGATGTTTTTGGCCCTTATTTCGTTGTCAAACCTGCCCTTTTAAACTATTTTCCTCTCCTTTTTGTCATGTTTTTGAATAAACATGCCACGCTACGCCCTTAACTCAATTATATCATCTTTTGTCGGGTTTTCCTCGAATTTTGACTCATTTATCAGCAAAAAGGCCCGTCCCGGCCCACGAACGTGTTCCGCCTGCATCGACCTTCCTACCAGCCGACCGAAATGCTCGCAGCCCGACACAGGTCAGTACGATACACTACCACGCGATATGGGGGTGCCACGCAAGACGGAGCTGACTAGCGATACGCTATTTACCTGAAAGGGAGCTGGACTCGCCACGACTACTGAAGCGTGTCATGCGATACAAGCCACCCACCGGCAGGCGCCACTCATCACGATGACCGACATACTTACAGCCCGACATCCTTGTGCCGGGAAACACGCATATGGGGCATCCCTGAATCCAGGATGATAGAGCTGATGGAGGACATGTGGCGCCCAGAGAACCACAATTTCCCCAACCGCTGCCTATAAATAGCAGCTACAGGACTCTGATGGGACGGGTCAGAAACTCACAAAAGCTAACTTGGGAAAGAACCTGGAGCTAGCGTGTCGCGTCCCAGAGGTGTACCGGGCGATACTAGGTGAGCACTTCCCCGACCCGAGAGGGCGGGAATGGTTCACTTAGAATCTGTCCCAGTCACCATAGCAGCCCCATATCAACCAACAAGGACACCCGATATGAGTAACTCGACACCCTAAGTGATCTCTAGCCCAACACGATACCGAGCCCGATACGAATCATCTGTCACGGTGTGTCGCCCGAGAGGGTGGCGTCCCGACACGACCGTATCGGATAAGGGAGCTTTGGTCGGTACGTTTTCCCGTCATGGCCTGTCGCCCGACAGGGAGTGCCGCCCGACACGGGCGTATCGGGCAGAACCCCAACCGGTATCAGGCTAGAGAGCTCTTAGGGATCTGTTGTAGCAGGTCACTCTTCTACATCAAGGAGGTGATACTAATCTTCCTTTTTCAGTCATTTACTTTCTTTACTTACGCAATGTAACCAAACCTCTTTTATATAATGACTATGCTAATGGAATTAGAGAAGTTTTAAATATTTGTTGCTTTATGTTTGGTTCCTTTTGTTGGATGGTTACTTTTTTTAGCATCCGAACTCTAGCTTACATGCTTGGATTATGTTTTGACTAGCTATGAAATCGTGTTTCCCGCTGCAGCAGCCTCAAGAGAGGTGTTGTAGCTCTAATGTTTGGTCTGATCAGGGAGTACGAGAGTACCCAGGATCGGAGTTGCTTCAGTTTTCTTTCCACTCTAACCCAAGGTACAACAACCTTAAGAGAGGTGTTGGTGCTTAGTTAGAGGTACCCTCTTTGAGAGAAGGGGTACTGGATGTTCCTGCTGCTGCTTGTTTTACCAAAGTTTCCTCCTTCGTTCCTTACCGAAGCAATAGTTTTATCTCCTTTGGTTCTGTTGCGCAAAAACCCCTAAAAATCGATAAATGCTTAAAACCTAATTTTACCTAGTAACTCCAGTTGGAGATAGTTTTCTTTTATTTTATCGATCTTATCCCGTTGTTCCCTCCGGGAACTTTATCCTCATCTTACCCTTATCTAAGTGTAATGTGTTGATTCCGTGTTCTTGACACTACCCCCCTTGTCCTTGTGGTTCGACCTCGATCGCTACTTCGGACCATGTCATCGTTGCGGGGGCCTAAGAGTCGGGTAATTTAAAAGTCTGACTACTTCAAATCCGCTCATTTTGGGACGCGCGATTTAGGCCGATCAGCAAATTCATCCCTCAGGGCACAAGGGATGAACAAACAGTTGCTCTGGGTAACCCAGAGCATCCTGGACGTGTAAGGGGTGCAGGCACTGGTGTGGGCATCAAAGCGTTCTTTGAGCCATCCCAGTGCAAACCTGTCCCAAAGCGGGACTTTCACAAGCTGAGGTAACTTATTCTTATTTTAGAACGTTATTGCAAAAGGGAATTCAATAATCAAAAACTAGCATTTCTTTTATCCATGTATAGGTAGATTCCTTATTTGATAGGAGATTCAAGGAAGTAGTTGATAAAAGACTCCAGGAAGCATTTAACAAGTGGCAGGCGTCTCAAACTGTCACTCAGACAGTACATGTGGTGAACCTCTCTTCTCCTACTGCTCGTACTGTAGAGGTTGGGAGTAATCCTATAGACCCACAACCTATCACATCCTCTGTAAGTATTTTTATGGCATATATAATAGCTAGTCTATTCAAGATGATCATATGTTTGTGTATATATGCATATAACATTCTTTACGTAAATTTGTAGGGGTTGAAGCCATGTCGACTACAAAGTGAAGGATATATCATTGTAGATGCATCGGCTTACCCACCCCTTAAAGGGTGCATGTTTCATGGGAGTCCAATACCAGATGGCATGGTATGTGTGAGCCCGATACATATACTCGCTGGCTGGACGAATCTTGCACTGCCTCATGCACACCCAGATGCTGAAACACTTGGTGAGGCAATAGGCGGAGTGATACTGTGGCCCGAAGCGGATGTCCTCTATACTGATATTGTATGATAAATTTCCATTACTTTAATTTGTTAGTGTGTATATATATATGCGTCAATTGATATGAAATTATATATATAGGTAAAAAATACGAGACCCACTACATCTCAGCCTTCACCTCCTCGACTACCAAGTTGGCTTCCAGGGGACCTACATGCCTCGATAGGTCCTAATTGTAGGAGTGTGGTAGTATGGATCGGCAAACATAATCCAAATTGCCCTATAAATGTTACTATTCTAGAGACTGCTGCGGGTAAATCATACGATAACAATCTATTTATACAAGTTTAGCATACATATTAATGCATACGTAATAGAAGTTCTGGATACATATTAAAGCAGGTCAAACATTCAGAAACAACATATTTATACAAGATATTTTGGAGTTGTTTAGTTATGAATGGCTGAACACATCTATGATAGAGATGTGGATATGGTGAGATTAATGCATATGACAATCTGGTTTACACATCCATATACCTTGTTTTATATTCGGAACTCTGGTTTCTTATATATTAATGCATACGTAATACATGTTTTGTAGCCACTTACACAAGACATGTACATATTTTGAGTTTTCCCATGTGGGATTTTTGGTTCCATCTTTGATTAGTCTTGTAGATACAAACCCGTCTTCAGTTACTTCATACTGCTACGATGCTTTTGAATATTTTGGTAAAAATAATAAGACGGCGATAATAGCTCCATTCAATGTCGGGTAAGTTTACTTTTCTTGTAATTTGGACTTAAGCAAATTACATTTTTATTATGGATATTGAGTTATTAATTTTCTACTTTCTTACCTGTAGTGCTAAGCATTGTGAGTTATTAGTTATTGTCTCCAAGACATTAACTATCTATTATCTAGATCATGTGGGAAGTGATTTGGATGTATTATATGGACATGCAATTAAAAGGCCATTATTCTCGTGAGAAATATTTTATGTTTTTATATCTGTTAACATCTGTTACTGTATTACTATTTAATTATGCAATTTAATGTGTTACATTAACATATATAGGGCTTTACAAGAATACCAAAAAGATGGAGGAAAGGTCCCCAAGAAAAAAAATCTGACACTCATTTGGGAGAATGTGAAAGTAATTTCCTGACTCCAATGTATATATTATTTATGTGAACTGTGCTTATTTTATTTTTGAATATTTTGTATGTTTCAATTTATAGTGTGCTACACAAGACAACGGTTGTGCATGTGCCTACTATGTGATGCGATTTATGGACCTAATCATCAAACATGTCGTATTGGAAATCGATAACTTACAAGAGGTATTATACATAGTCTCGTTAGATAATATGAAATATATGAATATTATTATATATTATTATAATTATGTATGTACGTCATTCTTTTTGTAGGTCCTTAAAACTGAGGACTTCAACACAGGTGCAAAGCATTTCGATGTACATGCTCCCTATACGAGAGATGAATTAGATGATGTAAGAGAAGATTGGGAAAAAGCCCTGCAAAGAGTGGGAATTTTTCAATATGATTTTGCTGACAATGATGACAATGATGAATAAAGAATAACTTTTTCTCATAATTAATTTTGTGTGAATGTGAATGAATTTTTATGAATTGTCATGTGTGTGTGAAAATCATCAATACATGAATGTTTCTACATCTGTCTGAATGTGAAAAGAGATGAAATAAATGGAACTGTAGGTTGCTACTGGTTTCTACATGTGTGTGATGAAAAAATAATATGAATTAAATGTTCTTATACAAGAGTGTGAATCACATATAGATAATATTATCCATGTTAATTTTGCATGTTTGTGGCCTATTGTTGGCTGATATCAATGGTTGTCATAAAACCTACAGTTCATAACTGAACTGCAGGTTTCTCATCCTACGACCAGCCGCAACAGGTCTACAGACTGATAGAAAAAAACATAAAATAGGCGTCGGTTATTTGTATAACACCGACGACATATGGTTATAGTGCCAGTTTCCATACTAGTAACCGACGTCGATTTCCCTAATGAGGCCAGACACCATAGCCGTACTGGCCAGCACGGCCGTGGCAGCAGACCAGACATAAAATAGGTGTCGGATATTTGTCTAAAACTGACGACATATGGTAACAGTGTCGGTTGCCCTACTAGTAACTGATATCGATTTCCCTAGAGGCCAGATACCACGGTCATGCTGGTCAGCACGGCCGTGGCAGTGGGTATATGGCGTCAGTTTCTAAGCTAATAACTGACGCCTATACCCCCTGCTGGTACATTTTTGGCGTGTTTTCGGTGGCGCACGAAGGGTTGTGGCATCGATTTGAGAACCAACGCATAACAGTTGGGCTTTTAGCGGCGCCCACATAGGTGTCGCTTAAAAACCGACACTAAAGGCCAGTTATGTACTAGTGTACTTACTAATTTTTGTTGATGGTGATTAGCGGGAGTTGCACAAGCAAAGGAAGGAAGGCAAGTTCATCCCTCAGGGTACAAGGGATGAACTGAAAGTTTCTCTGGGTAACCCAGAGCATCCTGGACATGTTAGGGGTGCAGGCGTTGGTGTGGGCATCAAAGCGTTCTTTGGGCCATCCCAGCACAAACCTGTCCCAAAAGCGAGACTTTCACAAGTTGAGATAACATATTCTTATTTTAGAATGTTATTGCAAAAGGGAATTCAATAATCAGAAGCTAGTGTTTCTTTTATCCATGTATAGGTAGATTCGTTAATTGAGAAGAGAATCCAAGAAGAAATGGTGAAGTGGCAGGTGTCTTAGCCTGCCACTCAGACAGTACCTGTGGCGGGCCGCTCTTCTCCTACTGTAGAAGTGGTTGGGAGTAATCTTGTAGACCCACCACCTAGCACGTCCTCTGTAAGTATTTTTATGACATAATAGCTAGTCTGTTCAAGATGATATGTTTGTGTATATATGCAAATAACATTCTTTACGTAAATCTGTATTGGTTGAAGCCATGCCGACTAAAAAGTCAAGAATATATCATTGTAGAGGCGTCGTCTTACCCACCCCTTAAAGGGTGCATGTTTCATGGGTATCCAGTACCATATGGTGCGGTACGCGTGAGCCAGATACATGTATTCCCCAATTGGATGGATCTTGCACTACCTCATGCACACCCAGATGATGAAACACTTGCTGACGCTATAGGTGGAGTGATACTATGGCCCGAATCGGATGTCCTCTATACTGATATTGTATAATAAATTTCCATTACTTTAATTTTTTAGTGTGTATATATGAATCAATTGATCTGAAATTATATATTCAGGTCAAAAATAAGGGACCCGCTACATCTCGGCCTCCACCTCCGCGACTACCAAGTTGGCTTCCAAGGGACCTACACGCCTCAATAGGTCCTAATTGTAGGGGTGTGGCAGTATGGATCGGCAAATATGATACAAATTGCCCTATAATTGTTACTATTCCAGAGGATGTTGCAGGTAAATCATACGATAACAATCAATTTATACAAGTTTAGCATACGTATTAATGCATATGTAATACAAGTTCTACATATGTACGTATTAATGCATAGGTATTAATGCAGGTCAATCATACGAAAACAAGATATTTATACAAGATATTTTGGAGTTGTTTAGTTATGAATGGTTGAGCACATCTATGATAGAGTTGTGGATATAGTGAGATCTTGTTTATACATCCATATACCTTGTTTTATATACGGTGATCTGGTTTCTTATATATTAATGCATACATAATACATGTTTTGCAGCCACTTACACAAGATATGTAGAGATTTTGGGTTTTCCCATGTGAGATTTTTTGTTCCATCTTTAATTAGTCTTGTAGATACTGACCCTTTTTCAGTTACTTCATACTACTGTGATGTTTTTGAATATTTTGGTAAAAATAAGAAGACGGTGATAATAGCTCCATTCAATGTTGAGTAAGTTTACTTTGCTTATAATTTGGAATTAAGAAAATTACATTTTTATTGTGGATTTTGAGTTATTAATTTTTAACTTTCTTACCTGTAGTGGTAGGCATTGGGAGTTACTAGTTATTGTCCCCAAGATGTTCACTATCAATTATCTAGATCATGCGGGGAATGAGTTGGATACATTATATGGACATGCAATTAAAAGGCCATTATTCTCGTGAGAAATATTTCATGTTTTTATATCTGTTAACATCTGTTACTACATTACTATTTAATTATACAATTTAATGGGTTACATTAACATATGTAGGGCTTTACAAGAGTACAAAAAAGCTGGAGAAAAGGTCATCAGGAAAAAAGATCTGCCACTAATTTGGGAGAATGTGAAAGTAATTTCCTAACTCCAATGTATATATTATTTATGTAAATTGTGCTTATTTGTATTTTTGAATATTTTGTATGTTTCAATTTATAGTGTGCTACACAAGACAATGGATGGGCATGTGCCTACTATGTGATGCTATTTATGGACCTAATCATCAAACATGTCGTAATGGAAATCGATAAGATACAGCAGGTATTATACATAGTCTCATTAGATAATATGAAATATATCAATCTTATTATATATTATTAATTATATATACGTCATTCTCTTTGCAGGTCTTTAAAACTGCTGACTTCAACACAGGTGGAAAGCATTTCGATGTACATGCTCCCTATGCGAGAGATGAATTAGATGTTGTAAGAGAAGAATGGGCAAAAGCCCTACAAAGAGTGGGAATTTTTAGATATAATTTTATTGACAATGATGACAATAATGAATAAAGAATAACTTTGTTCTCATAATTATTTTTATGTGAATGTGAATGAATTTTTTATGAATTGTCATATGTGTGTGAAGATGATCAATACATAAATGTTTCTACATGTGTCTGAATGTGAAAAGAGATGAAATGAATGGAATTGCAGGTTGCTACTAATTTCTACATGTGTGTGATGAAAAAATAATATGAATTAAATGTGCTGATACATGTGTGTGAATCACATATATATAATATTGTTCATCTTGTTAATTTTGTAGGTTTGTTGCCTATTGTTGGCTAATATCAATGGATGTCGTAAACCTGAAGTTTAGAACTGAACTGCAGGTTCTCATCTTGCTGACCAGCCATACAACAAGCCTACAAACTGATAAAAAATCTTAACATAGGTGTCAGTTATTTGAACAAAACCGACACCAAAGACATACGGCAGCGGCTTTTGATAAAAAACCGACGTCTATGTGTCCAGGAACCAGCACGGACGTGGTGGCATGCAGGGGATATGGCATTGGTTATTTGCACAAAATTGAGATCGATTCAGCTGATATGGCCAGGAACCACGGCCGTGATGGGAAACACGACCATGGTGGAAGGGGATATGGCATCGGTTATTTGCACAAAACCGACGTCGGTTCAGCTGATATGGCTAGGAACCACGACCATGCTGGGAAGCACGGCTGTGGTGGTAGGGGATATGGCGTCGGTTATTTGCACAAAACCGACGTCGATTCATCTAATATGGACAGGAACCATGGCCGTGCTGGAAGCACGGCCATGGTGGCAAGGGAGATGGCGTCGGTTATCTTACAAATCTGACATCGGTTCAGCTGATATGGCCGGGAACCACAAGCGTTCTGGGAAGCACGACCGTGGTGGCAGGGGAGATAGTGTCAGTTTTCTTTAAAAAATCGACGTCTATAGTCCCTTTGCTGGCGCGTTTTCAGAGGCAGGAAGCTTTTTGGCATCAGTGGGGAACTGATGCCGAAGGGGTCCACCTTTAGTGGTGCCAACTTGGGTATCGCTTAGAAACTGACACAAAAGCCCTTAATTAACCGACGCTAAAGGCATGTGCTGTAGTAGTGATCATTGATGGAGTTTTAAACACGCTGTGTGAGAGTGAGTGGGACGACCCCCACAAGAGAAACTACCATGGTACATGCTATGTACTATTGTTATATGCTTGTTAGGGTGTTTGAAGGTTGTCTACGCTCGAGAACGGGTGCATAAACTGCCAAACTCATGGTTACACAGCCAAAAACTCCTTCTCTCTGATTAGTAGAATATGGCAGGCTCTGTTTAGCTTTCTTTTCTTTGCATTTCTTAATTTCGTGACATTTTACTAGACTAGTTCTAATTCCTTACATTTATTAACTTTCAGATTGTCTTAACTGACATAAGAACAACATCTTATGCATCCTAAACTTATCCACATCCCTGTGTTTGACCTTGTATATCTATGTCGATCCCATAATAAAGTTGTGAGGGTCCTTGAAGGTTTCAGGTTATAAATTTAACATCGAATTTACCTTTGGGATCATGCATCTACTTTTGGAGCATGCCCCTAGGGCCGATCATGTACTGGTCACATGTAGACTATACATCGACATCTAGTCAAACATTACTTCCCTTCAGTTCACATATGCATAATTGAGATATTTTCCAACTTCTAAACCATATTGTATTTTTTTTTCTAAAGAAGAGGGGTTTCTATTCATCATGTCCCTTCATCAGACTACTCCAAAAATCACAAAAGACTATAGTCCAAGACATATTTGGATCGCCGGGTCCCCATTCCATCCCAAAAAATAAAGCTATCAAACATATACCTCCTATCTATGATCTCCACACTCTTTTGATGTATGGTATCCTCAACCTATCACCCCTACAAAAAGAGAGAATGTTCACCAATATACTCTCAAAAAACTGTACATCTACCTCTCCTTGGCATGCCCCCCATGTCGCCATGTATGAAGCCGCCTTGATAGCATATCGTTCAATTTTACTGATTGTGATGGCAAGTTCCTGGGTGGTGTCCCTCACGCTCTCTATTAAAACTTTAGTCCTCCAAGGAAAGACAAATCTATTGCTCGAGATCTTGGCCATCTCCTCATGTTCCTTCTCCACCTCATCCACCCTAACTCCCTTACTTCAATAGAAAAAGAACATGTATATCATCTCTCTAAGACTGGCCTCATTTTCTCCTGACCTCTAATATTCCCCAATATGGAAAACCTCAGGCATCCTATGTTGTCTCTCACCAGAACACCTACCACAACCATCTTGGCTTTTAGGTGTGCCTTTGACGATACATCTTGTTTACTGCCTGCCTTCCCCCATCAATGTAAATCATTTCATTAATTCTTATTTAAATGTAAAGAATAGAGAAAGAAGATAAGAAATGGAAAGACACCATCAAATCAATGATACGACAACCACCTTAGGTGTTGCTGGAAGTGCATCAACCATTACTCGAAGGCAGGAGCGGGTTGTTGCTAGTTGGCACCAAATTTTTGGAGGGGATGCACCACACCAAACATTAGGCATATCGGGTGTCGACTGAATTCTACAAGAGTGGTTGTCACTGAAACCTTACGAATTGAATGGAAGGTGGAGCCCATGGTGTCACACGAATGAGTCCTAACAACACACCTATGGAGGGGTTGAAAGGTTGGAACTTGGAAACGAGTGCGAGTAATGAGGTCACTAGGGCAGGGTGAGGTCGTAGCAGTGGCTATAGTATGATTGTAGGATGTAGTATCGAATAGAGGAGCTATCTGAATAACTTGGACTCCCTTTATTAATTAAATGGGTATGTGGTTAACACAAAAATAAGTAAGTAGTAACAAAAATCTTTTTCCTTATCCTTATACTACAAGGTATAATATAAAGTAAAAGAATATAGGTTCACCCATTAACATCTCTACTCTCAACTTTTTTTACTCTTTTTTGTTTGGGATCAAATTCTCTATGGACACATTTGCTTTGTTGTATTCATGTGGATTTAAGAAAATACTTGTTTCTTATAATCTTGTTATTCAGTATCTTACAAATTTTGCATCTAGAAACTTTAAGTTTGACCGTTTGGGTTGCATTTGGAACATAGATCATTTTTTTACCTTTTAGGAGTGCAAAGGACACAACAATGTGCTAGACATTGTGTCCCATTGCTTTTGAATTGGAGGGCATCATCCAATAGTTATCTACTATTCTAAAATTCAAGACAATCTTCATTTCAGTGTTACAGCAAATCAAACATGATATTAGCCTTGGTGGAAATAAATCAAATCCAATCCGACTGAATACAAGTAATAAAACATGCCCTATGATGGCTTGGTATGCCGACTGTGTGCAAATCACATCTAGACTGTATACTCACATCTAGTCAAACATTACTTCCCATCAATTCATATACGCATAATTGAGATATTTTCCAACTTCCAAATTGCATCGTCTTTAATTCTATAGAAGAGGGGTTTCTATTCATCATGTCCCTTCATCGGGCTACTCCAAAAAATCACAAAAGATTACACTCCAAGACATATTAGGATCGTCGGGTCCCCATTCCATCCCAAAAAATAAAGCTATCAAACACATACCTCCTATCTATGATCTTCACACTTTTTTGATGTATGGTATCCCCAACCTATCACCCGTACAAAAAAACAAGAATGTTTTCCGGTATACTCTCAAAAAATTATACAACTACCTCCCCTTGACATTCCCCCCCATGCCGCCACGTCCAAATCCGCCTTGATAGCATATCAGTCAATTTTACTCATAATGATGGCAAGCTCTCGGGTGATGCTTCTCACGCTCTCTGCTAAGACTTTCGTCCTCCGTGGAAAGACAAACCTTATGCCTAAGATCTTGGCCATCTACCTGTGTTCCTTCTCCATCTCATCCACCCTAGGCGATGTTTGGTTTGGAGGAAAGGATTCTAATGATTTCCAGTAATGGTTAGGATAGGATAGTACATATGCAGGATAGAACTTGTGTTTTCCTATCATGTGTTTGGATGACCATGGGAAGGGATACTAAACCTTGTCTCCTTGGTCTGTTTATGAAACCAACCAGATCTTATGTTGAAGCAAATTTTATCATATGAGAAAGTACTTTGATGTATAGTGTTGCGGCAAGGAACAACAACATTAACATAAACTGCATCAATTATCTTGCATTAAAAATAAACCACTTGACGAAAGCACAACTTCTTCCTGGTCCTAATTTTTCGTTTCGTGATGTCGTTGTCTTATGCTAATCAACTTGTACTAGGAGCGAGGAGGTGCACGTACTCCGTTAGGGGAGGGAGTTTCATGGAGACGCTAGTGGAAGCGAACTACAAACTGTGAACATGAAGGACCCGAAGATAGATCAGAACTTTTATCGAAAAGTTAAGGGAATCACAGGCGTCGGGGTTATCGGGGAGTAGAGGTCATACCTATCTAGAGTAATACCAGGGGGTGTGCATAATCGAGTTGTCCCACTTCAATAGGACTCCATGGCCCGTGTTTTAGAGATCCCATGTCAAAAAACAATGCAACCAAACGTAGGTTTGTAGAACTAGACAGTATTCTATCTTAGATTTAGGATACTGATAGATGATGGAGCCATTGGCTGCCTGCTTACATTGTCTTAGTAGTGGGTATTTATAGGACATAACAAAAGCATAGGGTAGTGGGAGAATTATGACATGTTATCATTTACAAGAAAGTAAAGGCGGTCCATACATGCAATACGGGAGTCGAGGAGGTTGCTGCTTAATCTTTGTGTATCTATTGTTGAATACTCTTACCGCCCCCCGCAAGTTGAGCCGAAGATAATCGAAGGCCCAACTTGAGAAGAGAAACCGGAGTGAAGCTTTGTGAGGTGCCTTGTGGCAAGTTTTCTATTGCGTTGACATAGCAGGTTCTCTTGTCTACAGAGTCGTGAAGACGGGTCGCTTGTTGTACCTTGTGGATGTTCTTTGTATTCTTTCATTGTTGGTGGTGTGTGGCAACCAATGGATTGTTTCTCTTGACATTAGTTGTTAGACAATTGGAAAGAATAATTTTGATTTGATTTGTTGGAGAGGAAAGGTTATCTTTTGGACAGAGTAAGAGAGAGAAAAAGGGAAAAGACTTTTGGTTGTTTGATATCATAGTTGAGGTTGACACACATATTAGTGTCTTTAGGAGGTTATTTTGTAGATCTCTGGGAAGAGAAATCAGGAGGTGAATGTATATTTAGGAAAGGGCCGAAGCTTAGAAAGCAGTGGTTTAGTCGAAGTCAAACTCAAACACAGAGTCAAAGTCAGCAGCAGTGGCTACTGGGAGGTGCAACACTTTTTTTTTTGGATCCGAAATAAATTTTTAGATTTTTGGTATTCCGAAACTAGAGTAGAATCTGAAGAACTAGAGTGGGTTTCTTGCTATTGCGAGTGGGAGAATACACAACAGGAGGGAGAGGGTGGAAGAGAGAGTAGGTGTGCCTTTAGGACCTGCAGTTGGATGATAGGAGATCACATGGGAGAGGAGTTGCAGAGTCCTTTGTGGAGAAGATATAGTAGATCGTCCAATTACGATGGGAATATTGTAATGCTAGGAGAGGATATGTTTACTGGCACTGTGGGACTTTGGTAGAGGTAGATGGGGTAGGCGACATCACTGCGCTGTCTGGCTTGCAGATGTTCTAAGCGTGGGTCTTGCGATGGCGGTGGTGGTTCTTGGTGCGGTGGAGGGAGGGAATAAGGAGGAAGGAGAGATAAAGGGAAGCAAGGAGCTGACGATGCCTCTGTTCTTCCAGAGTAGTGGGGATAAAAAAAGAAAGGGAAGTGGAGATGGGAAGAGGCAGACTGGCAATTAGTCGTACAGAGCAGAGGAGGCCGGTGACTTGGTTCTTTGGTAGACGCCGCACATCCCATCTGCAGAACGAACAGAAGCTTATGGGAGGCACTGAATTTCATGGCCTCGTGCAGGCAGTCGGTCGCGCAGCCTGCCTTGTGTGTGGGGACGGAGGGTCGGGTGGGAGAGGCGAACTTCGATTGCAAGACAACGGCGATAGCAGTAGCACTCGGAGTAGTTGTACTATTTGAGACACTGAACAAGGTGGATAAGGTGTGGAACGACGGCATGGGAAACTGCCGATCGGCGGTGCCGCCGGCAAACTGGCCAGATCTGTGCTCCATGGTATACACAGAGCAACGAGATGGGTAGACGGAGGAAGGATTCGATCTCTTCAGGGGAAGCTAGGCAGGAAGGTGTTCCTCATTTCCCTATCCACACGATGAGATTCCGGAAGACGAAGAGGTAAGCCCAACCAGACAGGAAAACCAAAGGGCATGGATCTTCATTGGGCGTGCTCCAGGTTGGATGATTAGCGTGACTAGTGGTGGTTTGATGCTTGATACTTGATAGTGGGATATCGAAGCAAGCTAGCAGGACTTGGAGATGGGTTGAGGCAGATGAGGTGGACGAAGGGAAGAACATTGGTAGTCATCTTGCAGCAGCGGCTGGTAGCTGGGGTTTAGAGATTGTGGGTAGGTAGGGTAGAAGGAGGCCATTGTGGATCGGGAGCCGGTTAAGGCAATTGACGCTCTGATACCATCTTAGATTTAGGATACTGATAGATGATGGAGCCATTGGCTGCCTGCTTACATTGTCTTAGTAGTGGGTATTTATAGGACATAACAAAAGCATAGGGTAGTGGGAGAATTATGACATGTTGTCATTTACAAGAAAGTAAAGGCAGTCCATACATGCAATACGGGAGTCGAGGAGGCTATTGCTCAATCTTTGTGTATCTATTGTTGAATACTCTTACATTCTAGTCCAATCCTAGAATTAATACTACTTACCAAACATGTCGTAACTCCCTTTGGTATGCATATGACTTTGTCTAGGGCCATGACCGATGAGGAGAAGCCCCAAACCACCTCACATTTATCATATCACTCCAATCCTCCTACTGCGACTCGAGAAGTGTGGTTGCCCATAGATTTCCACTTCGTCTCTGTGTCCCCAGGAGGAGGCTTGACCCAGCATAAAGGGAGGTACAACTGGAGTAGAGGAGGGGAAGACGGAGGCCATTGTCGAGCCAAGTCGCGGTGGATAGTTCATCACCTCCCATGTCCTCAACAATAAGGCCATGTTTGCTACTGTGTAATAAGGGGTAGTTGACTGAATAAAAACATGCATCCAATATATTCACACCATTTGTTCGACACCAGTTTCATTTGGTATCATATAGGATGAACGTACTGAGTCCTCTTATAATCATTTAGTACGCAGTACTTAGTTTTTTTTCCTAGAGAAAAGTAGGTCAAACCATTTCACAAGCGGAACTTCACCCGACTACCTAGAAAAATGGCGCGGTACCAATGCTGCATTTTTTCTAAAATCTATCAGGATGTTGCGTTATAATTTAGTGAATTTGTTTGCACCACTGTAAACCAAATAAAAATCCTACTCAAAAGTATAAAATCCTTTGTAAAGAATTCGTCTGTCATCCTACCAAACTACCACTAATCCTGCTCAATCATAGCAAGGTTGAAATGGTGAATAGGCTCACGCCAAACCGGTCAGGGATTGAAGTTGTTGCCCCTTATCTGCTATCACACCTAGCCTTCCATAAGCACCACGTGGTAATTTGAGGAAACATGCCTCTCAACTTCCCAAAGGAAGGAAAAGTGTGTCAGGTGGGCCCATCACCTTTTCAGAGCATCCTACAACCAGAGTTGTTGCAGACATTTTAGAGGCTTCGGGACAGAGATAAAAAATGCGCCCTCTGTATACTCAGGGCCGTTGCAGACATTTTAGAAGCTCCAGGGAGAAGATAAAAAAATGGGCCCTCTATATACTCTTATTTAACAAATTTAAATAAACACAAGTTTATTCATAATTGTCAAAAGTATCATATAAAAAATAGAACATATTCTTACAAATAAAACTAAAAAGAACTTTAAAATTAAATATAGATATCTCCTTATCAAGCTTCACTCATCATATAAAATGATTTCTTCAAGACTTTCTAGGTGCAAAATCTTGAATAACAGTGTCAACATCAATATTTCCCAACATAACATTCTCAATGCATAACACTGCCAAACCGTTCAATCTTTCTTGAGACACTGATGATCTAAGGTAGTTTTTCAGCAACATTAGCTTGGAAAAACTCCTTTCTGCAGACTCTACTGTCACTGGCATTGTCAACAAAATACGATAAGAAATTGTGAGGGAAACATTTTGCATCTTTCACAAATTCAAGAACTTCAATAGCTGACTGTTGTTCTTCTGACAAATTCACCTACAATACTTTCAACTCGAAAAAAAAGTCATCCAAGTTTATGTCTGATTAATTTTCATGAGAAAAAGTAGCATGAAACTTAGTGCAACATGTCGGGTAGATTCATCCAATGATTTTAAAATCTCTGAGTTATATAGGAATCTAAAAGTATCTTCAAACATTTTCACTTGCTCAAATCTCTCCTTCAAAGAAGAGATTGCCATATCCACAACAACTAAAAAGTAATTCACTCGAAAAGACTCTTTCTCTAATTGAATAATATCATCATCATCATCATCATTCTCATCAATTTTTTTCCTAATAATGTGATGCTTAACTTGAAAAGTTGGCTCAACATTCATCTCAGAGGCAATCTCAGTAGCAACAACAATACTAGAAGCAAATCCTTCATCTCTGTATTTCTCAAAAAAGACATCATATCTTTCAATAACTTAATAGTAGCATCAATGCAAATAGATTTGGATTGTAACTTCTTACTTACTATATTCACTTTATATAAAATATCATGTCAAATAACAATACTCAATAGAAACTCAAAACTCTCGATCGAGTAAACCATTGTTTGTTTCATTTTGTATCTTAGCATCATCATGAGACTTGGATAATTCCAATAGAGCCAACCTGATTTGAGAAGCTTGAAATCTAATAGATTTGACACTTTTAATACGACTCTCCCAACAAGAATTGGATAGTGATTTAACAGTCAAACCTGAGACATTGTCAAGAAAACACTTCCACCTTTTCGAAGAACTTGCAAATAATGTATATATGTGTTGTATGATTCCAAAAAAAAAAGGAAATAGCCGGAATACAAGAATGAGCCATATCACTAATAGTGAGATTAAGACTATGACAAGCATAAGACATATATAACGCTCTAGGATTTGCCTCGAGTAACCATTTTTGCACACCTTGGTATTTTCTCTTCGTATTAGAACCGTTGTCTTAACCTTGATCTCTCACGTCCTCCACATTAAGATCAAGAGACTCAAGAGCATTTATAAGTTCATTATAATAACTGCCGAAGGATTAGCAGAAGTCACAAACTGCACAAATTAGAATTTCAGAACAGCAAGAGATGTTTAGAAAAATAAAATTATGGGACCCCTCTTTGTTGGGCCCCTGGCCGTCACCTAGGTTGGCCCCCAATAGGCTGGCCCTGCCTACGGCATCCTACAACCGTAAAGTTGTAGCTTAGAGAATGAATGGGCAAGAATGGATTCCAGCTTTAGTCCAAAGAAAGCAAGTTAAGTCTCCCTTGACGAAAAGATGCGAGGAATCTTCGTAATTGCCCGTGTTACTGCACTCACAACTTGGATGTGGGGGGGACGTGGCAACACATGATCGTGTCATCCACTGCAATAGCTTGATGAATTGAGGCGGGCCGGCCAGCTTGGACGTCAGACACTATCCTATAAAATACGAGTCTCTCGCTGATTTTCTACTACCTGATCCAACTTCTTCTCTGTCTTCCCTTCCTGGTGTAAGGCTATTCGTTCCACGCCCTTCCAACTGGACGATCCATGACGCAGATTGTGGCCGTTGTGGAGGATGTCGAGGCCATCAACTTTCCCCTGGCGTCTGCAGTCTCTCTGACCGGACACGGCAGATCTGGCACTTTCCTCCCCCATGACAGTCTCACTGCCCGGAGCGTCCCTAGTAGCAAGTACCTGAAGGCGGCGCCGGTCCATTCCTCTGGAGGTGTCGTCTCCCCTCGCTCTCATGCTGCAACTGTTGTATCGGTAACCTCCACCGGGCATAGTACAAGATGAGGCGCCTCGCACCATTCATCCTTCTGAGCACGGCGGGGGTTGGTTTGGCACGGTTCCTACACCGTGTTGATGGAGTTTCAGTGGGGATGACTTCTGGTATGCTCCTCATGTTCCTTGCAGCGCAGCTGGGGTTTCTGGTGCTTTTCGTCTTCATCCGCACCAACCCATCACTATAAAAAAAAATAGGGTATAGGTGACATTTAAACATATCAACTTTAAGTGAAAAGGTGACATGACTACCCATCATTTATTTATTTTTTGAGGAAAGGTCATAGCATATATTTAAATCACATCGAAACAAGAAAACACCTGCTTTCGTGAGTTTCGTATAAGATAGATGGGAAAACATAATAAAAACGTTTGAGCCGGGTGGAGATAAAATCTAAGTTCGGATGAAGAGGGGGAGACACCCCTCAAACAAGCCTCAAGAAGCGTTTAAAGAAGTGAATATCTAGTCTAGAAAATGTTAACAGTGCCTAGTGAGGTGTTTTCATAGATGTTGTTGCACTATGCTGACTCCTGTTTCGTTATCCACCATGGCTTTAAGGTCGCAGAAAAACTTGGCTTCCGATTCACCTTCATCAGAATCAGCTTGACCTTCTTCTTTTTGTTTACCTGCATTTTGATAGAATGTGAAGATCTGCATCTATTTGCGATATAAGATTTTGTCTCATTTTTTGGTAGTTGTTGAAGATTCTGTTGTTCCTTTCTTTCCAAAGATTCCAACTGATGGTGATGAATATGTCGCTACCCTTGAAGTTTTTGTATTGTCTATTTGGTGTGATTTGTGGTGGGAATGTTGCTTCCTTGAAATCTGAAATGTAATTGTGTGTGTAGTGTAAGATGACATTTTGTGAAGTGGAACACTTGAAGAAGATGTGATCAATTGAGTCAGAATTTGTTTTGCATAGAGAACATCTGAAAGGACCAATGAATCTCTTTTTTGTAAGGTTTTCACCTGTGAGCAACTTGTTATGCAGTAGGAGTCATAGAAATGTTTTAAATTTTTGCAGCCAAAACTGTTTCCATATTTTTGTGGTGGGTGGGGCGAAGCCTCTGTAGGTGAGAAAGGAGTAGGCTTGCTTAACTGAGAAAGTGTTTCCCCATTTCCATGTTATGTTGTTTGAGGTGTTGTTTTCCAAGGAGAGCTTTAAATTGCAGAATTCGTCTTGTCTGAGATGCATGAGGATGCATCTTTTAAGTGAGTTTGTTCTGTTGCTGGTTAAAAGGTGGAGAGCTTTATCAATTTTGATTTTAAGTAGACTGTTTGGGATGGTCTAGTTTTGGTGGAGATTAATGACTGAATTATTTTCAAACCATGGATCGAACCAGAAGGAGATATTCATGTGGGAGTGTGGAGGGGTATTGATAATTTGAGTTATTTTTTAGATATTTTTGTTTATGTATTTCCAAAGAGGGGAAGCAGATTTTTTTGAGACTATATGCCAGGGAGGGGATTTTTGGTAGTATTTTTGGTTGATGAGTTGAGACCAAATCTTAGATTTGTTTTGGATCAGGCTATTGATAATTTTTGTTATAAGGCAGAAGGCATGTGTTTCAATATTTAAGATACCCCAACCTCCCTGATCAAGCAGAGCAGTTATTGTTTTCCAATTTACTAGATGGCAGTGTTTCCCGGGTTTTTCAGATTTGTGGAAGTTTTTCCAAAGGAATTTTCTCCTTATTTTATCAAGGATAGTTTTAGTTTTTGAAGGGAGAGGAATACAGCTCAGGAAGTGTGTGGTGATGGGGGTGATGACACTATTTAGGAGGGTGAGTCTTCCTGAAAGATTGAGGAAGTTATTTGTCCAATCAGAGAGTTTTGTGTTTATTTTGATTATAATAGGGGACCAGATTGCATTTGTTATGTTGTGAGGTGTGATTGGTAGGCCAAGGTATTTGATGGGAAAGTCTTGAATCTTACACCTTAAGAGATATCTAAATCTCTCCAAAGAAGGTTGATTTAGGTGGACCCCAAATATAGATGATTTGTGCAGATTTATTTTGAGACCCAAGATATAAGAAAAGATACCCAGGATTCCGAAGATGTTTAGAAGTGATGAGTCTTCAGGGGAGGAGAAGATTATGGTGTCATCAGCAACTTGGATGATGTTCTCTTTGCATTCCCCAGGAGAGTTTATGATACCACTTTGTTTTCCCAGATGAATCATATGAGAAAGGATAGTTGTGATGATGATAAATAGATAAGGAGAGAGAGGGTCTCCTTGTCTGAGGCCATTTGAGTTTTGAAAGTAGCCAAAAGGGACACCATTTATTATTGTTGAAAATTGGTTTGTAGATATGCATGCATGTATCCAATTTACCCATTTGTCAGGAAAACCGAAACTAGAGAGAGTTTTAGTTAAGCAGTTCCAGTTGACAAAATCAAAAGCTTTCTCAAAGTCTAGTTTGATGGCCAGAAGGAGGGTTCTATTTTTGTGGCAGAGATGTATAGTTTCATTGACCATCAAATAGGCATCTTGGATGCTTCTATATTTGAGGAAAGTGTTTTGATTGAGTGGAAAAATATCGTTCATGTGTGGTTTGATTCTGTTTGCTAGTGTTTTTGCAATGATTTTGTATGAAGTGTTGATAAGGCTAATGGGCCTGCATTGGGAGATGTGATCGGGTTGACTTGTTTTTTTTATAAGGGTGATAAAAGTTTTGTTTAAGAACTTGATGATGTTGTGGGGGTTTCTACATTCGTAGAAGGAACGCAAAAAAGCAAAGAAGTCAGTTTTGTAATGGTCACATTTAGCCAGATAGAATTCTATGTTAAGGCCATCGGGTCCTGGCGATTTATTTAGTCCTAAGTCTGATATGGCTGAATCCAATTCTCTATGGGAGAAGGGTTTTATAAGATCTTGAGGGTTTTTTATTTTTTCATGACAAATCCTGATCCATTCCAAGTCATTTAGGCAGGAGGGGTTGTGGTTGTTATTGAAAATGTTTTTGAAATGGTTTGTGATGTGGGTTGAGATAGATTGTTTGTGTGAGGTGAGTCTACCATTTATATGTAGTTGAGTTATGGAATTTTGTCGATAGTTTTTGTTGCAGATTTTATGAAAGAATTTTGTGTTTTTGTCGCCTTCATTGGCCCATGTTATTTTTGCCCTTTGTCTCCATCCGGTTTCAATACATTTATTTTTGAATTCAAGTTCCGCTTTAATAGAAAGAACAAGAGTCGGGTCGGCGGTTGGGTCCTTATCCACAAAAAGGAACTGTTCTTCTAGATTTTTTTGTGTTTCATATAAATTGTTTGGGTTTGTGAGTTTCCATTTTTTGATGTGTGTTTTAATTTTTTTGGTGTTTTTTAGGATGTGTAATCCTATGTTTTTTGTTTGGGAGTCAGCAAGTTTCCAATGTTCAGAATAGGTGTTGGTGAAATTGTTTATAGAGAGCCAACTATTTTCAAATTTGAAAGGCCGTTGGCCCCAAGAGATGGATTTTGTGTCAAGAATGAGTGGGAAATGATCTGATATGGCTCTATGAGTGATATGGACAGAGGAGAGGGGGTGATTATCTTCCCATTTTGTGGAGCATATGAAATGGTTAAGTCTGGCAAATGATTTATTTCTTGACCAAGTGTAAGAGGCATTTGAAGGTTTGATGTCAATCAAAGTGTGATTTGTGAGCAACTTGCTAAAGATTTTATCTACTGCAGATATAGTTTGAGAGGAAATTGTGGAGTTTGAGAGAATACCTGGCTTTGTCCTGTTGATGATGATATTATTTTTATCTCTTTTTGACCTGGCATCATATTCTTCTGGACGTAGCTTCTTTCTTGCCTTTGTTTAGGACTCTCCTGATCAGAACTCTGCAAAGAGTTGTCATCCTTAAGCTGAGGATTGCTTTGATTTCTTATGGTGATTTGGTTTGGATTTTGAGTCGGACAACATTCTTTTGTTGAGGTTGGAGATGGGAAGATGGAACCTGCTGGTATGTATGTGTTTTCATGATATGAGGGTTCAGATGTTCTGGTTCTTTTCCTGTTTGTGTGGAGGTAAGTGTTTTCTGTGGTGGTGGACTTTTTTCTGACCCAAACATGGTTGCGATCACCAGAAGAGCGGGTATTCGAGGTAGTCTTTCTGTCTTTGTTTGGGCAAAGCCAAGAGGGTGGATGGTTTGAGAGATCGGAAAAGGTTGTCTTGTTAACTGAGGGATGTTCAGCAGACAGTTTGATATTGTAGATCGATTCACCGATTCTAATATTGATGGTAGGAGGTAGAGATATTGTTGCTTTGACAGCAAAGAGGCAAAAAGCTTTAATGTATTGGGTAGGATGCAAGGTTTCAGGGCTGATATATTAAAGAATAGCCCTGATTGAATGAGCTATACCCCTGGAAATCTCAACTTCCCATAGGTGGGGTGGGAGATTTGTGATAGAAACCCAGTTAGAGCCACCAGTAGGAGCCGGGAAAGCACCTACGTCAGCAGACCATTTTGACAATCTGGCTGTAATGAAACTAGATCCACAAGGAATCGTGAGAATTTGGTTGAAGAGATGGTTGATTTTTGTTCCTTCAGGGACAGTGTAGATGAGTTGAGTAGGAGAAAAGATTTTTGGTTTTAAGATGGTCTGTCCAGGGATAAGAAGGGCTAAGGCACGGGTGATGTCTAGGACATTGATAGGGTTGTTGTCTGTATTGTTTTCGATGGAGATGAGGATGCTTCTCAAGGTGAGGACCTTGAGAAGATGCATAGAGTTTGTAGGCAGGTCAAGACCAATCGCATACTCCAGGTGATCCAGCGTTTTCATGTTTGTTGTTGCAGGTGGGGTGTTTGTGTTATGTGTTGGAGTTGAAGTTGAACGGTGAGGGTTTGGGTAGCGGGTTTTTGGTGTTGAAGCTATATGATATTTTGGTTTGTGGTAGGGTTTTGATATAGG
This sequence comes from Alisma plantago-aquatica, assembly GCA_963693085.1. Taxonomy (NCBI): domain Eukaryota; kingdom Viridiplantae; phylum Streptophyta; class Magnoliopsida; order Alismatales; family Alismataceae; genus Alisma; species Alisma plantago-aquatica. The sequence goes on along the minus strand of OY856411.1, from coordinate 395,670,341 downwards.
CAAAGCCCTGGGGTTTATGTTCTGGTATCGAGAAGAGGTGGTGTCTGCATGTTCGGTCGGGAGGCTTGCGAGGCATGCAAATGTATTTTTTGTGAGGGGAGGAGATTGAGGGGGTTGTTTTATGCGCCTGTGGTCTGTGATGTTCTTTTTTGGAACTTTAAATTTTTGTGAAAAGATGATCTTATTTCTGAGGAAGAGCGTTTGGAGAAGAACGTTGAGTCTGCATGGGTTCTATTCTGATTTGGGAGAGGGCGTACAAAACAAAACCTTTTTATGTGGCCTTTTTGTTGACATCTAAAGCAGGTAAGGCGGGAATGGCATCTAGAAGTTGAGTGGTTCTTTCTGAAGCAAAGAGAACAGTGGAGAGCCCGAAAAGGTTTTTTGGGGGGACCGTTTTCCAAGTTTGGGTGGTGGGTTTTTTCTCTAGGAGTTTTTTGATGAGGTGAGACGATTGGTCTTGTCCTAATAAGGGAAAAGAATAGTTTAGGAGATCCAAGTCTTTTGGCATGATATCAGCCACAGGGAGGGATCGGGGTTTTAGGGTTTTTTGTAATGAAGATAAATTGGGAAGATTGTTCTTCTTAACCATGGGGGAAGGAAAAAGTTGGTACCTTTCTGCAATGGAGCTTGTTTGTTGTTACGTTGTAGGTGTGTCAGCGTCGTCTTCCTCCTCTGAGCCTGAGGAGATTGAGATGGGCCATGATCTTGAACCCATTAGGGGTTGGTGCTCGTCCCGAATGAAGAGTTGGTCAGTAGAGTTTTATGATGATGAGCTCTCCTGGTTGTGTCTTTTGTAAAGGTATGATAACTCGGGAGGCTTATCGTTGATGAAATCACGCACCCAAGCAAGGAAAGTACGATTTTCAATCAGTTTGATGAAGATCGACCATTCTGGTTTGAGCTTAAGTTTAGTGATCATCTCTCTCTAGCCCTCTGAGATGAGAAGGGTAGGGACTTTGTTGCCCCAAAATTTTTCGGTAGGGGGGGACCATGAAACTATCACTTGGAAGGAACGATGGCCAATGTTGATCATGCATGTTCCCGGTGAGATATCAAACTTGTGGTAGATCTAAGCTTTCGGTAAGGGAATGCTTGTGGAATAGGAGGGGTTTGAGAGTGGAAATTCCAGGAAGGTGAAGTGAGAGTTCATATCTGTGGGAGTGACAGAAGACCTTGAATCTCTGTCAAGCGCCGAGGGTTTTTTCTTCATCAGGGCAAGGCGGAAAGCATTCGGCATGCCGCATTTAGACATGCAAGACTTTTTTATGCATGAGGCCAGGGTGAGCACGCCTCCTGTTCTCATGGTGTTTTTTGAGCAGGGGTAGGAACTTAAATGATATTCTCTGCGTAGATAAATGTTCGGACTGATCGGACAGCCGAGTAAGCTTTGAGAAATGAGCACTGAAGTCGGCAAAAGAGTGTGAAGCTTGGTGAGCTTTTTGATGGGATGTTTTGAAAATGCAGCGGACCTTGGGAATGACTGATGAGGAGCGAAAACCCTAGCCTCTAGTGTTGGGTATGCCAGGAGTTAAGATTTTAATGCATGCATGTTGCTATAATCCTTTGGTAGAGCTAGAGATGTGTCTCGATGGAGGTCTAGAGCCTCCGAATTTATTTCAAAGGATTGTAAAGGGAGGAGGAGTTATGAGGATGTTACCTGTATTAAAATACCGCCACAGCAGGGTAGCCTTCGAAGAGGCATCGAACATCCCTGAAAAAGAAAGGGAGCACTTGGCAGGAGAGCACAGCAAAAGGACATGCCGAGGTGTTGCTGTAGTGAGTTTGGGCTAGCATACAGTTTTTTCCCTTTTGCGCAAAGGATAGCGCAGAAGTAGGGATAGCATGTAGCACCCTGGGTGGGGGGGAAAGTCGATCGCGGAGAGGGAAGAGTCTGCCAGCACCAAGGAGCAGAGCTAAGTCGAGCTATGTAGAGAAGGTTGATGCACCCCGGATGTAAGCCAAACGCCGATCAGGGAGTGATCAAGTCTGGATGGGGGAAATAGATGATCGCGGAGAGGGAAAAGTCGCCACTGCAAAGGAGCAGAGCTAAGTCGAGCATCGAAGAGTAGGTTGAAGCACACCGGATGCAAGCTAAATGATGATCAGGATATGACCAAGGGGATGTTTCTAGAGAGAAGGTGGAGCTTTCTCTCACTTACCTGCCGTTGGCTAGTTCGAACCGAGGGCAAAAATACTAAATCTGTTTGACTACCCATCATCTATAAAATGAATGTCACTCATTAAAGGTAACATTTGTGCTATGTAGCCTATATGAATGAACATCACCTATTGGGGGCTTTCGGATTCCAAAACCTAACAATAGGTGACAACATAGAGCATCACACATGTTAAAAAAATCACATGTACAGATGTCACCTATCTAGAACAAAGTGACGATAAGCCATTACCAAACAGCTAATAGGCAATAGGCATACATGATATGTATGGATACATAATGGCCAACAATTGATTATAAGAGATTTTACATCCCCTACCTTCACATCAAATATATGCAAGCATCTTTTTAACAAAATAACAACTAATTTTCATCGGGAAGCTATAAACTATTTGTATTCATAAGAATAGCACAAATGTATAAGGAACAATTTCATTTCTTGTAATAAGTAATCTCATACATTTGTTTAATGTGTTTATATCCAACACTCATACATATGATCGAAAAACAACCCGACGCACAACCATAAAACCTGAACATGACTTGAATCTGGAGTTCAAGAAGAACCACAACAGCCAGACTCAAACAAGTTTAACCCACAGGGGCAAACTTGAATAGACCTGAACGACACTAATTGAATAGTACCCATGGAATGACTCCCGAATTACATATATTCAAGGAACCAATCCATGGAACAAAAGCCACTCCAATTGAGAAGTTTATGTTCTTTTGTCAACGCACTGACTGTCCATCTTCATTCTTTGACTTGATACGGAAAGAAAAGCGATCAATGTTGGATGGCTAGCAGTTTTGCATTTTTTTGACAGGCAGTTGTGCATTTTTCTGAAATACAATAGCAACATCACTTCAATCTCAACAGACTCCATCTGAACACATAAAAGAAACAAAATAAGTCAACGATTGGAATGACACTTCTCTAATACAGAGATGATCGAATATGAATCCTTGTATGCCCATATTTAACCAGATAAACTACCAAGACTTTCTTCTATTGTACTTAGTTACAGAATCAAAAGAAATAAACCTACGGATAGGGGAAGAAGCTAGCAATAAATATATAATTGTCTAACAATAAATGCATCCAACAGTAATTAGTCAATGAAAGAGCATAATAATAGATCAGTAAACAGAAATCAAAACAACAACTAGACACAATCAGAGAAAAATTAGTCTGATTGTCTATCGTCAAATAGTGGCAATGGTACTGAATTCAGAACTATTTTAAATAAAGGCTCCAGCTAAAAAGACTATTAACCAGGTTAGATCTGCTGAATTAAGAGTTTCGTTCTCATTCGAGGTGATAGAACTGGTAGCAGCAACAACACCTTCATCTCTCGTCACGGTTCAGCTTATATGGATAGGTGCAAGTCATCCAGGAGACTCCCGACAGAAAGGCAGGGCGAGGAACGGATAGTTCTGAGTAGGTGAGAGATAAGCTATTAAGTGTGAAAACAAGAAGAACACAAGTGGAGGAAGAGACATTTAGCTATTGCAAGTGCTCAAAGATAGGTGTTAGTGGAGTGAAGGCCATTTTCCATACAAGTTTTAATGATTATTGTAAGAGGGTTCTTTCCTCACAACATCTCCACCATTTCTGATGTGAGATGGGAAAAGAGCCCATAAATTCATCCTTTTTCTTTTTTCACATCAGGAACAATCATATAAATCTACTTATTCAAACTGTAAAATAATGGATCTAACAATGTTGTCCTACTAGATACTAAATATATGAAGATAAAATTTTTTATAAAAGGTATGGGGGGCATGTGTTTGAGGCCAAGCCACACAAGAGCATTCTGTTTGGACGGTGATATGAATGAAAGGCTAAGTCACCAACTAATGTAATAAATGTCACATAAGGAAATATACATATGCCTATCTTCCTTCTATTCACTTGTCAACTTCAGAACTAAAAATGAGTAGCATCAGCTTATAGCTACGCCTTTTACTTACACAGGTTCTCAAAAACCAACATACTATGATTCTTGAATTTGTGAATCACATTAGAAATTCCAACTCCACCCAGTGATTCTTGAAAGTGTGAATCGTATTAGAAATTTCAACTCCACCCACTCATATAGCATAAGTGATAATAGTTTTGGCTAATAAAATGATGATAAGAGAAACTCTTCCGAGAATGGTAATGATCTTCCTCACCACATGTTGCTGCATCCAGGCAGCCATCATTGCCACACAAACCATTTAAATAGCATACGGGATCGGAGATCACCTCAGGAGGCAGTACTCCATGACAAACATAGAGGATGAGTATGCCATTGCAATGGCACTAGACATTAGAGGTCGTATTCCCAATTCCAAGAATATTAGAGCCGAAATGAATCCTCTTCCTAGTCCAGGCAGGCAGCCAACTACTCCAGCAAGCATGCCAAATGTGCAGTATAGTAGTAGTTGTTGGGCATTCCCATCTATGGCTACACCCTTGGATGAAATCACCCTCCTTCCTTGATACAAGCTCACTGCTGCATACAAACTTGACCCACACACCAAGAGGTACGTATAAATAACACATTAATTGCAACACCAATGACAATGCCAAGCATAAGCACATAGGTTGCACAAGGTTGCACATAGGTTATAGCGTGCATCTTGTTGATGCCAAGACTCTAAGACATCCACATTTGGCCTAAAGGTAGGAATCCAAGATTTAACTAGGAGTGAGCCAATATTCTAGCTTCAAACCAACACAATTAGCTTTATATATAATAGTAAGCCCACATGTGCCTCACAAGTGAAATTTTGAATCTATAAAATTTGGTTGTTGTTATCAATGGAATGATTCATAAAAGTTAGATGTTGTATCAATATATATATTACAAAAGAAACTATAGTTTTATGTAGTATATCTGATGATAAAATGGGTATGAAAAATAAAATTGGATAGAGAGGTTCAATAAAAATGAATTCACTTTTTTGTAGTGAGTAGATGGTAGGATTTAAACACTTACAGGGAGCAAACATTAATAAGGAGAGAGTCCAACTAAGAAGAGTAAGGGTTGTAGAATGAAATCTTAGAGTCAACGTATGTTGTATAGAAGCTCATATGGATATATGTCATATTTGGCTCATAACTTTGTGAAGTAGATGGTTAATATCCACAGCTACTGGAAGGGGACAACCTTTTAGTTCACAAAGGCGGTTGTCCATCTAGATTAACAAAAATGTCAAAGTGTATGGGTCAATATACAGAAGACGCAAAATGAACACCAACTACCAACTAGCCAATATTGTTATGTAACACCAGTCTAACTTCTCAACAACTCACTGAGAAACATGACCTCACCGAGGCAAGTAGATCTTCCATACATAGAAATAGAATAAATGTAGTAACTATGACTCAAAACCTCAACTAGGAGGATGTCAACTACCAAGATCTCTTCTTGGGTCCAATTCTTATGTAAACCAACTCAAACAGTATTACAATGACAGAGACTTGACCTCACCGAGGCAAGTAGATCTGTCATACGTAGAAATAGAAGCAATGTAGTAACTACGACTCAAAACCTCAACTGGGAGGATGTCAACTACCAAGATCTCTTCTTGGGTCCAATTCTTAGGTAAACCAACTCAAACAGTATTACAATGACAGAGACTGATGGTCGGAGAGAGCTTACTCTTGCTGTCAGCAATGGAGAAATGGACCAAAGTAACAAAAAGCTACTATCCACGTTGTGAGCTTTTCCATCACCCCTTATTCCACTGACATTATGGATGTTGTTGCCACCTGCAACGTGCAAAGCGGGTTGTCTGTAGGCAAATGCTTGTCTCATCCAAACTGTGCTTCATCAAAGCAACTACTGCTCCATGTATAATAATCAAATGCTAACTCTCCTAGACAATAAAAGTATATTGATAAAAGTCATAATATGTAGTTTATAATGCAACATCACCATTGTAGCTTCTTACAAATACATGGTATGATTTAACATGCAAGTAAAGACCCATTCTCTTGTAGCCTTCTATTGAGTTTTTTTATTAAAAAAATTAAGATCTACAACGTTTTTTACTTGTTAGCTAATTGTCACTGCAATTTAAGCACCACTTCAAAATAGCCGTGGATGGACTACATGCCATCGGATGGACTACTGTGTTTTTTATTCTATGATCTACGGTTGCTATTCAACCCAGCCCAACAATTGAAATATATGGGCTTTTCATTTATTTTTTTGCTATATAGCCCATGGTGGGCTTTTTTCCCTCCATCCCTGGGTCCTGAATATAAGATAGCTTCCTTTGCTACTTTTCCAATTTCATCAGTCGGCCCTAGTAGAAAGCATATGGCGCAAGGCCATCCTCTTCCACTTCCCCTCCTCCTCTTCCCACCTGGTTACTTGATCGTCAAAAATTCAGGGCAAGACCTACCTGCTCTACTGCTAACACCATACGTACAAACCTCCACTCTGCAATCAGTACTCTGTCATCGTGCATGTCTCTGGCTCCAGCAGCTTCATCAAGCGTATGTTCATGCTCCAAATAATTGGCCAAGGTAGTCAGTGTGCCAAGATGTTGGGAAACTCGTGATCTCTATGGATCCAACCACATTCAACGCCATGTTCATCGAGTGGGTGTTGGAGGTCTTCTATTCGACCTGGACAAATCATGGATCTAGAAGATGCTCGTTCACCAGGAACAATTAGATCGACCAGCATGCAATGGCCCCTTTCTGGAGATGGCACTACTGGGGGTTTCCCAAATAGGCTAGGCTAGCAAACCGAAGATAAGTTCAATAAGATGGATCCTCTGTAAGAGAAATTGTTTCTTTTGCTTTTTTGTATTGAAAGATCAAGATTGGTCGATTCATTTATTCTATTTTGCCCTCTTTGTTGACGGTGTCCAGGTGTTAAGATGAGGTTGGAACCGATGGGTAGGAGACAAAAAATCTGATTACATAGTGGGCAACGTGATGAGGCATGGATGATATTCACAGAAGTGGTAATGGTGGAGAAACACGAGTAGTTAAGATCAATAAAATAAAGAACATGCATTAAAATACATAATTCTCTTTTTCTCCAACCTCCTGGGATTTCCTCATTGATGTAGTCTCATGTTGTTTGATATGACTAATTTGGAGGGCATTGAGCAAATAGGACAAGCAAAAGTGGAAGCCAAACTGCATCCCTAGTCAGGAATCAAGGAGGTCCCTGTACGTACCCTTAAATTTTTATCATGTTACCTTCAAAGTCAAGTATATTGCAAATCCTTTACTGATTTAATAAACTTTTCATATGAGATCTTTGTGGGAGATCTTTCATAGTACCATTATAGGAAGCCATTGGTAATTTAGTAAAAGGTGTGCATTGCTCGAACAGAGTCATTTATCTCTTTTGTTCTTAGTTGGGTGCTTCTAATGTGAAGGGGTGTCTATGTAGAGGTTTATTTAAAGATAAGAATTAGTAGTTATCCTAGTTGATTGTAATGTCTTTTTTATATTTTATGTAATCCCTATGAAAAATTCTTAGTGCAGTACTTTTTGTCACAGTCTCACATAAAAATGAATATACACGACAAACAGTTTCGCAACCCCTATTTACAGAGTTGCCAAACCATCACAACAACTATATCTGCACAAAACTATGCTCTACTTGAAGGATAAGATCATTGTGTAGTTTATCTTAGCCAAGATAGTTTGCACATTGTGCTGCTATGATAATGATGTTTATAGCTTCTTCATACTATGTAGATTTTTTCCATTCACTAAAGGAAGCACTCAGGTTACGTTTGGTTAGACACATTCTAAGTAGTTGTATTTTCTATATTAAATGCTCATAAATTATCTATTGTACGGGATTCTAACTACCGTTCTATAATTGGATCTAATAACCTCGATATCAGGGGGAGGGAGAAGTGCCATTTTCCTTTGCCATTTTTACTTTCTCTACAACAGCTTGTATGACTGACAGCTAATTGTTGACATTGTTACTGTGAATTAAGTAGCTTCTACTATCATCCAGGAAACTGATCTAGCTCTCAGGTACTAGGATTGGAAAAGGTGGGGGCCGAACGACCCCTCATTTTACTTTTATGTTATTAAAATATCAGATGAAGTTCTGGTATGTTATTATAATCCAAGTAGCTATTTAAGTATTTATTTTCCATATAATGTCAAGTCGAAGTTATTATACTCCCAAAAGATAAAATTTTAATCAAACAATTCATGAAACAAATGTATTGTCATTTGATGTTCATTTTTGGTAATCTCTTCTAACATATATACTTCTATAATATTCTATTACTTTATAAATGGAAATCCACCATTTATAACACGACTGTCGCAAATAACATGTATATGTTGCAATAATTGTTTTATTGTAATATTCAGCATTCACAAAAGCTCTCTCAAATATTACATAAATACTTTAATATGTAAATCCTTTTCTATGGTTGAAAACTTGACATACAAATATCTTCATACTAAATAGCATTATCTTAGTAATAAATTTCTGCACCAATGCAAGTGAGCAAAGTCATTGGTTCCATTATCCTAGATTCTGATGTACAAGGATAACTTTATACTTGTCATAATTGCTTATTGTAATAATGTAGGGTCTCCATGTAGAAGTTCAAAGGCTTCTAGATGTGACATAATCCATATCAAAACAAACTTTAAAAGAAAAAATTGATACTACTACTTTATTATATGTCGTTGAACTAAAATGGTTTTTGAACCTAGTAATGTTGTGATCTACAATGAATTCTACCTATAGCTTCTGCTTCAAACCCTTCTCTCTCCCTATTTGCCCATGTTCACCCTTTTCCACCCCTTCTTCCACAATACTAGTATATATTAACATTTGGAAATTTGAGGAGTGGGTGATTGTGGTTTGAAGGAGGGAGGTGTAAGGGATTATGGACGCAAGGGGGAGTTGGGGTGTTGTGGGCCTTAATGTTTCTTGTCAGAAGAGGTATGATTTTCCTCTCATGCAGCAAAAGGGGATATGAAATGTGATGTATGGAGACACGACTTTTTTTGTCTTTACATATAAAGGTTGTCAAATTTGGTATTTTTGTAGCCTTTTGCTTATATTGTGGTTGCACGTTGATTTAGGATTTAATCTAACTTTGGTCTCATTTAACAGTTTGTCTTATTTATAAATATCATTTTTTTACTTTTATATAGGCAAGCATACTACAAGTTAGTCAATGCAAGAAACTATGGAGGTCATATACATTTGGGAAACTACTCGATATCCTCTCATGTTAAGAGGGATATCCTCTACATGTAGGAGGCAAGTGATAAGTCAACCTTAGGGTTATTATAATAAAGGTAATATAAATTAATGTGTTTTATTTGACTAAGATTTCTTCTCATCAGTATGTTCTAAATCATTTCATTCATATATAGGAGGATTATATCTAACAGTTGGGGTACACCAAGGATCCACACTTAGCCCATATATGTTCGTTCTTGTTATGGATGAGTTGACAAAGAATGTTCAGGATAATATTCCTTGGTGTATGCTATTTGTTGATGATATTGTTTTGATTGACGAAACTAAAGATGGATTGAATGATAAAATTGAACGTTGGAGAAAGGCATTGTAATCAAATGGATAGAGGATTAGCAGGAGCAAAACTGAGTATATGCATTGCAATTTCAGCCAATCTCGTAGTGTGAATGATGGAGCCAAGTTGGACGGAGTAGATATATCAAAATGTGATAAATTCCGTTACTTGGGTTCTATTATTCAAATAGACAGGGATGTTCAAAATGACGTTTGTCACCGGATCACTATAGGATGGTTGAAATGGAGGAGTGAAACTAGAGTTTTATGTGATCAAAAGATCCCTCTCAGGTTAAAAAGTAAGTTTTATAGAACAGCTATACGACCAGCCATGCTCTATGGGAGTGAATGTTTGGCGGTGAAGAAACAAGGTCTTAACAAGATGAACGTGGCTGAAATGCATATGCTGAGATGGATGTGTGGGAAGACTAGAAAAGATTTCTTGAGAAATGAATATATCAGGAATAAAGTGGGGGTGGCGAACATTGAGGACAAGTTGCGCGAGGGCCGACTAAGATGGTACAGACATATGCAACGCAGACCAGCTAGTGCGCCTATACGAAGCAATGCTATTGAGCCAAACACTATAAATAGAAGAAGAGGAAGGCTGAAATTAACATGGGATGAGATTATAAAGAGAGATTTTGAATCTCTTCATCTCAACTAGAATATGGCCCATGATAGAGCTGAATGGAAATGAAGGATCCATGTAGCCGACCCCAACTTAGTTGGGACTAAGGCTTACATCATCATCATCATCATCATCATCATCATCATCATCATCATCATCATCATCATCATGATGACGATGATGATGATGATGATGATGGCCTAGTAAGTCTTTGGCCTTTATGTAGGTTGAGTATTGCCCTGAACTAAGACCTGAACTAAATTAATGTATCCCTAAGATGCATAATTATGGCCTAGTAAGTCTTTGGCCTTTATGTAGGCAACTAGACTAGGGCTTACAATTGGGATCCTCATTTAGTGCCCATTGTATCTATTTGGTCGCCTGCACCACTAATCTTCTTTGTTACTTGGGATTATTTTAATTGAGTGTGACATTTCTCTATGAAGAATAAGTAAATATTACATTTGTTTTAACAATACTAGTAGGTGTTTGCTTGTCTTAAAAATATGTTTCAACCCATGCTTTGTGTGTCTATAGTGAAGAGCTTGGAAACATATTGCAGCCTCATCATGTTACTTTCACTCATGCTATCTTTTACTATATTTTGTGACTCATCTTAAAATGTGAGATCCTTTGTTTACTACAATTGATATATCTACTAGTTTGGCGGTTCTAAGGAAATATTTAAGTATTTCAAACTCCTTAAAAATAATAATTCCATTCTCCTATAGTCAGGAGTATGCTTCCCTCGTTAAAAGTCAGACTCGATGTCCTTGTTTTGAATGTCATACGGTGGAATTGGAGTTATTCTAAATGAGTTGCCTTGGTATATGCCTACTTATTTTGAGACTTATCTTTTAGGACATTGCCTCTGGGGATATGTTGTACACTTTCATCTCTTTAGATTTATAGATCACATATATAAGAAGGGAGCCATTTTATAAGCTGCAAGAAATATATAAATATGTGTATGTACTTCATCTGGTTGACTACTCTGCAATACACTTTTCACATTCTTTTTATAGCTGACATCCGCTTGGGATTTGTGTTGCAGGTGAAGAATATATAATTTGTGCTCTTTTGACCATGATCTGAAAGACAACAGGTTTCAAGTATGGATTGGAGATGGTTATCAAACCAGACCAGCTGCAAAAGAAAAGATCACTTTAGGGGAGCTATAGTGAAGGCTAGATACATAAACATGTCATCGGATATAGTTATGGTTTAATTCTAGTATAATTGTAAGATGTTGGCTCATTTACGTAGTTTTCACACTTGTAAATGTTGCTAAGTTCAACAACATAATGACACTATGCTGCTTGAAACTAATCATCAGCAAGTATGTATATGTGACTGTGTACATGCCAAACTGAATCAATGTTATCTTATTCTGAATTTTCAGAAAACTATACTATCATCCCAGCCTGTGTGGATTGATTGGTCATTTATTGGTGGTGTATTCTTGTAGTCAGTTAAAGGATCATGAGCAGCAGATCTGGATCGTGTTTGCTGCAATTTCAATGTAATGCCAGTTGCTTAATGGAAGAAGGCACGATCATTTGGCTCAGTGTTCAATAGAAACTATACGTTTTGATGTAGACCCAGGTGTTTTATTATTAAAATGTAATGCTCTACATTTTTTTAATTTGGTACCATCAACGCAGTAGATGTTATGTCATGTCCTACACCTAGGAAGGCCAAACCCATGTACTATAGGTGAAATATATTTTACTGCATTGAGTGTAGATGGTTTAACATGTTCTACTGCTTTGCATATGGAACATGAATGTTTTTTTTGCAGTGCACAGACCTTACCAATTTACCCTGAGGAAGTAGAAGACTTTGTTGCCAAACAAATTTTCAAACTGATACAAAGAACAAAGCTAGTAACAATTACAAGGTACATCTGGATTCATACTAATATTGACTAAGATGTCATGCATTACCATTGCAGCTGATTGCACCAATCCTCACTAATATTGACTAAGATGTCATGCATTACCATGTCCCCCACCACAATTTCCAGACCTCATGTTAGTCTCTTCATCACCGTTCCCATCAGCAGCCACACTCAATAACACTCGTAGTCTATACAAATACTTTGAAACATGTATTAATAACATATTGACTGGAAAAATAGGTACTACTTCTGAAATTCCAAACAAACAAACTTTTATAAACATGCACGATTTTACCTGCCAGATATGATATGCAGGTCCTTCCAGATGTAGAAGAATACAGGATATGGTCTTCTCCTATTACTCATGATGTCTTCACAGTTTGTCCTAGCCTGTTGTTATTTTTGGTGGCTAGATAACACAAGAATGAATTAAAAAGAAGCAAAAAGAATTTGATTTAAGGTTGTGAGAAAAAGGACGAATTCTTCCAGATGCTAAGAAATACCTAAAGGGGCGGCCTTGATAGAGAGTGGGATCCTTCATTCCCGTGCTTGGGGAGCTCCTTTTCTGGAGGCGTCTTGAGCTGCCCATAACGTTGATCTGGGTCGCCACCCTTGCCAGCGGGTTCAACATTGTCCCTGGACTCATCACACAGTGACTAACGATGCTCATCTCATCTACTACATGTTCTTCAAGGCAATTTTGTTGTTCATACTTGAGGAACCCACAGTCCCTTCAACATCCCTCGAAGGAAGCAGAGCCGGAAGGGAAGGGGGTACATGACACAAAATCGGATATGGGGGACGCAGAGCTAGGAGGGAGGGATGGCTTGGAGGATGTGAACTCCAAAGCAGTGGGGGATGGGAGGTGAAGGCGGAGGATTACAAAATCAGGAAATTGGGCAGTGGAGGATGAAGCGTCAGACGGGAGGGTTTTCGTGTGATTAGGTGTGAGTGGGGAGAGTGTGAAGCGGCGTATAGAGGTGTCACATGAAAATTTACAATCCTCTAACCCATCACTTTTATTGATTTTTGTTAAATCTCATCGAGATCTAGATTGAGAGAGAAAAGTTCTTTTCCAGGTCCACTAAATTTTTTTACAAGTCCCTAAAGACCCAAACAATATTGAAATACCAATTTTTTTTCTAGAAACCCTAAGTTATTATTATTCATGCTGCCTAGGTTGGTAGGTGTCGAGTGTGGTACACATGAAGGGGAGAGTTGAATCTCATCGTCATAAATTTTGAGGGCGGGTTTAGGACGTACAAGCCATGAGTGGGAGATGATATTTTTTTACAGCCTATTTTGCTAGTATGTCTGCAGTTATGTTGGCTGATCTCTTGGTATGGATAATGATTATGTTGTTATTTAATGAAAGAAGATGTTGGAGTTCTATGTAGAAAGGTTTAAATAGAGGTGGTGTCGGAACAATCTTTGTCAAAATATTCTAGGCCATGAGGCTGTCAGATTCTACCATGATGTGTTTTGCTTCGTTGATGAACTGTGTGATACCCCTGATGATTGCTTGAACTTCAACCTGTAGGGAATCCGCGTACGGGGAAACTCGGACTCCACCATTGATCCAAAATCCATTGGCGTCACGGAGGATGAAGCTAGTGCTAGTAGTGTGCATTCTTTTGGAGACAGCGGCATCTATGTTCATTTTCAATGATTGTTGTGGTGGCCGGCTGTAGGAGATGTTTGCATAATTGAGTGGAGCATCTATGTAAGCACTTGCATGTGCATAATACGTGAGATCAACCTATTTTTTATTTGCCTTGACATGTAGTTTGAATTTATTTTAGATTAATATATATTTATTAACCTTACGTCAATATTACAACGCATATTAATATATGTATTGATATATCTCTGTGAAAATGTATTTGGGAGGAGCCATGGACCATATCATCACAATTTCTCTGTACCAAGTCCCTTAAAATTTTCTGGGGCTCATATCATGGAAGTGTCCTCTCCCAGCATGTCTCTGAGAATGTATTGGTGAGGAGTCAGAGCTTATATCAGGAGAATATCCTCTCACAACAAGCTATGAAATACATTTACGAGGGGAAAGGATCCATATCAAGACAATGTCCTCTCAGAACAAGTCTATAAAATACTTTTGGGAGGTGCTAGGATATATATGATGATAGTGTGCTCTCACAAAAAGTCCATGGAAATGATTTGATCTTAGACGTGTATAAATGTATTGTCCTCTTGAATGTTCATAAAGGAAATGTAATGTAAAACTACAAGCTAATTTAAAATAAACGAAGCGACAATCATGGTCATTGTAAATGTACAACTTTTGAGTCCTGGTTGCACAGGGATTCGTGTGACTATTGTGCCTCCTGGTCTGCACCCCAAACTGCAGCCACGAATGGCGTATTCTTCAGCATCTCCTCTTATCAAGGACTGTTGGTTGATGTTTTCCTCCTAGTGGTAGACTACGGCCTCCCGCCTCTATGGTAGTCTACACGGACCGCCTAGAACTCATGTCATCCTGCTAGAACGATCATGAAGGAGTCGTCCCTCCTGTTGGTGTACTAGTCACCAACTTACTCTACAATCACCATGAGATGCCACATCACCAACCATGATTCAAACAAGGTGCCCCATAGACATCATAAAAGATTAAATTAAGGTTTAATCATGTCATTACGTAAAGTAATTATAATTAAGCATTAAATTAGGTCACGAGTCTTACAAAATGTGTCAAGGATGATCCAAGCCACATACCTTCAAAGTGTCCTCTCACAATAAGTCCTTATAAATGTATTTGGGTAGAGTTGGGGCCATATCCTAACAATATCTTCTCACATCAAGTCCTCAAAATATATTTGGGAGGTGTTGGGGCCCATATATTAACAGTGTCATCTCACATCCACATCAATTCCTTGAAAATATATTTGTGAGAGACCATGGCCCATATCATCAAAATGTTCTCTCATAGAAACTCCTTAGAAATGCATTTGTGAGGATCTTTGGCCCATATCACGACAAGGAGCAATTTGCCTCACAAGAAAAAGGCCCATTAGCCTTATAATGATCACAAAAGAGACATGTGTATGAGTTGGGATGATTGTGATGCCAATATTCCTTTATGAATGATTCTAAGCATCGATTTCTCTCACATGTCTCCTTTATGAATTATCATTTAAATACATTGATATATCCCCACAAAAATGCATTTTAGAGAAGCCATGGACCATATCATGATAGTGTCCTCTCACAACAAGTCTATTGAAATGCATTTGTGAGGAGTTGGGGGCCATACCATGATAGTGCCTATTGGTATGTATGCCCAAAGAGTCAATCATATGATGATTGTAACGACATATCTTGTAAATGATTTGATTAATATTAAAGGCAATATTCCAATTTATTCTATTTTGTTAACTTATGAGATAATGATGTAACATAATAAATGTCTAAAGAATGATATTACTCAATGACGTATGTATTCATATTGACGACTTGAATGATGAGATCACACAGATATGAAGACTATATACATTCTTGTTATGTCCCTCGTCATATCTTATTAGGGAAGGTCTTGTTCGTCTCTTGACCCTCAGATTTCAATTGAATGGAGGCACAATTTTCTTCTACGTACCTTCCGCCTTCAGACATTGTTCTGTGTGAACAATGCTTTAATTTTTCTGACTCTATTCTCTCTTATCTCTCCATGATTCTTCACACTTTCATCATCAATGAATTCTTGGGATGATTGCATACTCATCTATTCCCACTTCCTTTGATTGTTCTCCTTCCAGTAAAAATCCTTATATCAACCCCAAAGACTCCTTTTTCCTCAAGGCCGTATATGTAAATCATACCTATAAAGTGTGCACCCCTAGAGTTGTCGGTTGGAGAACAATCATATCCCATGCTCAATTTTCCTAAAAGTGATCACATCCCTTATATCAAACTCCTCTCCCAGAAAGTCCCCGGAAATGCATTTGTAAGGAGTCATGGCCCATGTATCATGAGAATGTCCTCCCACACCAAGTTCGTGAAAATACTTATGGGAGGAGGGGCGGGGGTTGGGTGACAAGGAATTGAGGATGGGAGAAGATGAGCAACTGTTGCATGAGTGGAGGAAATAAAGGGGAGCATGGGATTGACGGGGTTTCCATTGGTGTCGCGACCACCATGCAACATGGTGTCACGCCGATGACAACCCAAACATGATGCCACATTATGCCCAACATGAGACAACAACAACACGATCAAAGCAAAAAGGCAATGTCATGATTGAAGATCAAGAACAACATCGCGACCAACCACTACACCTAGGCGTCACGACCCTCTCACAATGCAACATCGCGACTGCCTCCATGACGCACGTCACGACTCTGATATAACAGGATACAACAACGTCAAAGCAAGGCATCACGACCAGAGTCACACATAGGCTTCACGACCAACCCACAACACAACGTCATGACCCACCCTCACAACACAACATTGCGACCACAACAAATGCAGTGTCGCGACCCGACCAAAATGAAGTGTCATGTCCAGAAGCAGAATGGACCATCACGATTGAAACAAGGCCAACCATCACAACCAAAACCATCCTAAGTCCTTGAAAATACATTTGAGAGGTTTCGTGGCACATATGATGATAATTTCATCTCATAGTAAGTCCTTAAAAATGCATTTTTGAGGTGTCAGGTCCAATATCATGACAACGTCCTCTCATACGCTAGTCCATGAACATACATTTGGGAGGTGTCAGGGCCCATTTCAAGATAAATGTTATCTCACATCAAGTCCCTAAAAATACATTTGTGATGGTGTCCTTTCACAACATGTCCCTTTAAATGTATTAAGGAGGATATATGGCCCATATATTGGTAGTGTCCTCCCATAATAAGTCCCTAAAAATGAACTTCGTTGAAGTTTGGGCCCATATCATGACAATGTCCTCTCACACCAAGTCCTTGAAAATACATTTGGGAGGTGCCATCGCACATATGATGACAATGCATCTCACAGTAAGTCCTTATAAATGTATTTGGATGGTGTCAGGTCCCATATCATGACAACATCCTCTCACAGTAAGACCATGAAAATGCATTTTGGAGGTTTGAGAGCCCATATCATGACAAATTTGTATTTAATGTCAAGTCCCTAAAAATGCATTTGGGAGATGCCATGATTGATATTTTGATAGTGTCATTTCACAACATGTCCCTTCAAATGCATTAAAGAGGCTACATGGCCCATATATTGGTAGTGTCCTCTCATAATAAGTCTTGAAAATGCATTTTGGTGAAGTTTGAGCCCATATGATGACAATTTCCTCTCACTCCAAGTCCTTGAAAATACATTTGTGAGGTGCCATCGCACATATGATGACAATGTAATCTTATAGTAAGTCCTTAAAATGCATTTAGGCAGTGTCAGGTCTCATATCATGACAACTTCCTCTCATAACAAGGCCATCAAAATGCATTTGGGAGGTGTCAGAGCCAATATCATGACAAATGTTATCTCACATCAAGTCCCTAAAAATGCATTTGGGAGGTGCCACGACCCATATCGTGTTAGTGTCCTTTCACAACATGTCCCTTCAAATGAATTAAGGAGGATCCATGGCCCATATATTGGAAGTGTCATCTCATAATAAGTCCCTACAAATACATTTTGATGAAGTTTGAGCCCATGTCATGACAATGTCCTCTCACACCAAGTCCTTGAAAATACATTTGGGAGGTGCCATGACACATATGATGATAATGTTATCTCACAGTATGTCCTTAAAAATGCATTTGGGAGGTGTTAGGTCCCATATCATGACAACGTCCTCTCATGATAAGTCCATGAAAATGCATCTGAGAGGTGTCATAGTCCATATCTTTACAAATGTTATCTCACATAAACTCTCCAAAAATGCAATTGCGAGGTGCCATGATCCAGATCATGATAATGTCCTTTCACAACATGTCCTTTCAAATGCATTAAGGAGGAGTCAGGGCCTGTATATTGACAGTTTCCTCTCATAATAAGTCCTTAAAAATGTACTTCAGTGAAGTTTGGGCCGATATATGGCATCGTCCTCTCACGCCAAGTCCTTGAAAATACATTTCGGAGGTGTCATGGAGCATATGATCACAATGTCATCTCACAGTAAGTCCTTAAAAATGCAATTGGGAGGTGTTAGGTCCCATATCATACCCTAAAATGAGCACTGATGCATTTCTACCTATGGTGTTACACACTACTAAATTAGAGTTTGAATAGATGTAACCCCGCAAACAACAAACACGATGGATCTTTCAAAATTTATATATGGACCTAGTATCACACACTTGTTTAACTAACCACACGTGCCCATATGAGCACGGGGTCTTGTTGTAGTATAGGCAAGTGGCAAGAGTAGGGTGAATCCTCAGGGAGATGGGGGTACTAGAGCTATGTTAATGTGAGCTATGTTCCTAAAGAAGAGAGTAAGGTTTGAGGGTTTAAAAGTTGGTTTTGGATTATTATGCTTCATTTGAAAGTGATTAACAATAAGAAGGAAACTAGATCTCATAATACAACATTGCAACTACCTCCACGACGCATGTTGCGACCGCGATAGAACGTGATACAATAGTGTTAAAGCAAGGCGCCACAACTAGTGTTATACATAATCTTTGTGACCAACCCACAACACAACGTCGTGACCCACCCTCATAACACAGCGTCATGATTGAAAGAAATGCAGTGTCATGATCAGATCAAAATGAAGTGTCACATCCAGAAGCATAATGGACCATCACAATTGAATCAAGGCCAACAATCACAACCAAAACCATCCCAAGTCCTTGAAAACACATTTGGAAGGTGCCATGACACATATGATGACAATGTCATCTCACAATAAGTCCTTAAAAATGTATTTGGGAGGTGTCAAGTCCCATATCATGACAACGTCCTCTCACAACAAGTCCATGAAAATGCATTTGGGAGGTTTCATGCCCATTTCAAGACAAATTTTATCTCACATCAAGTCCCTAAAAATGCATTTGGGAGGTGACATGACCCAAATCATGATAATGTCTTTTCACAACATCTACCTTCAAATGCATTAAGGAGGAGCCAGGGCCGATATATTGACAGAGTTCTCTCATAATAAATCCCTAAAAATGCATTTGGGCAAAGTTTAGGCCCATATCATGACAATCTCCTCTCACAAACGCAGTGTCGCGACGTCAGAGCACAATGTCATATTGACAGATTCCTCTCATAATAAGCCCCTCAGAGCACAACATCACGACCATAACAAACGCAACGTCGTGACTTGACCAAAATAGAGTGTCACGTCCAAAAGCATAATGGACCATCACGACTGAAACAAGGCCAACTAACACAACCAAAACCATCCCAAGTCCTTGAAAATACATTTGGGAGGTACCATGGGACATATGATGATAATGTTATCTCAAAGTAAGTCGCAACCCACCCTCACAACACAATGTCACGACCCACCCTCACAACACAACGTCGCGATCCACGCTCACAGCACAACATCACGACTGCATCAAACACAGTGTCCCAACCAGACCAAAATAAAGGGTCACATCCAGAAGCAGAACATACCACCACAAATGAAACAAGGTCAATCATCACAACCAAAACAATACCAACTGTCTTGACCTTAACATGTCACTGAATATGTTTTTGGGAGGAACCAGGGTCCATATCATTATGGCATCCTCTCACATCAAGTCTTTGAAAATGTATTTGAGAGGAGCCACCTCTCCCAACATGTCATTGTAATTGCATTTGGGAGGATATGTGACCAATATCATGATAGTGTGCTCTCACAGTAAGTCCCTGAAAATAAATTTCTGAGGAGCCAAGGCCCATATCATGATGGTGTCGTCTCACAACATGTCACTGAATATGTTTTTGGGAGGAACTAGGGCCCATATCATTATGGCATCCTTAAGTCTTGGAAAATTCATTTGAGAGGAGCCACCTCTAATATCATGACAATGTCCTCTCCCAACATGTCATTGTAATTGCATTTGGGAGGATATGTGACCAATATCATGAAAGTGTGCTCTCACAGTAAGTCCCTAAAAATAAATTTCTAAGGAGCTAGGGCCTATATCATGATGGTGTCATCTCACAACATGTCACCGAATATGTTTTTGGGAGGAACCAGGGCCCATATCATTATGGCATCCTCTCACATCAGGTATTTGAAAATACATTTGAGAGGAGCCACCTCCAATATCATGACAACATCCTATCCCAACATGTCATTGTAATTGCATTTGGGAGGATATGTGAATAATATCATGACACTGTGCTCTCACGGTAAGTCCCTGAAAATAAATTTCTGAGGAGCCAGGGCCCATATCATGATGGTGTCATCTCACAACATGTCACTGAATGTGTTTTTGGGAGGAACCAGGTACCATATCATTATGGCATCCTCTCACATCAAGTATTTGAAAATACATTTGAGAGGAGCCACCTCCAATATCATGACAATGTCCTCTCCCAACATGTCATTGTAATTGCATTTGGGAGGATATGTGACCAATATCATGATAGTGTGCTCTCACAGTAAGTCCCTAAAAATAAATTTCTGAGGAGCTAGGGCTCATATCTTGATGGTGTCATCTCACAACATGTCGCTGGATATGTTTTTGGGAGGAACCAAGGCCCATATCATTATGGCATCCTCTCACATCAAGTCTTTGAAAATGCATTTGAGAGGAGCCACCTCCAATATCATGACAATGTCCTCTCCCAACAAGTCATTAGAAATGTATTTAGGATGATGCACATTCAATATCATGACAATTTCCTGTCATAACAAGTCCATAGAAATATATTTTGGAGGATCCATGACTCATATCATTATAATGTCCTCTCACAACATGTTCCTCAAAACAAATTTGTGAGGATCCATGGCCCACATCATGATGATGTCCTTTCACAACAAGTCCTTCAAAACACATTTAGGGGGAGCAATATCCCATATCATGACAATTTCATCTCACAACAAGTCCCTAGAAATACATTTGGCAGGATCCACAACTAATGCCATGACATTGTCTTCTCACAAAAAGTCCCTAAAAATAAGTTAATGAGGAACCAAGGCCTATATCATGATCATGTGCTCTCACAACAAGTCCCTGAATATACTTTGGGGTGGAGAGAGGGTCCATATCATAACAATATCCTCTCATAGCAAGTCCCTCAACATATATTGGTAGGTTACAAGGCCCATAACATGACAAATATCATCCATAGAAAGTGCATAGAAGTATATTTGAGAGGATTCATGACCCATATCATGATACTATCCTCTCAAAACAAGTCCATGGAAATGTATTACGGAGGAGCCATGACCCATATCTTGATAACGTCCTGACATAGAAAGTCCCTAAAAATGTATTTAGATGGAGTTGGTGCCTATATCATGACAATGTCCTCTCATAAAAAGTATATAAAAGTTCGTTTAGGAACCAAGGCCCATAACATGACAATGTCCACTCACATCAAGTCTCCAAAAATGCATTTGGTAGGTGTCAAGTCTCATATTATGACAATGTCCTCTCATAACAAGTCCTTAAAAATGCTTTGATCAGAGACATGCATGTATGCATTGTCCTCATAGTTGTTCATAAATGAGTTGTGTATGAGTTTGGGGACAATTGAAGAACACTCAGTTGGGTGCTTGCGGAAGCCACCGTCTATTTTTATCAATTTGTGTTGGGGGTGGTGGTCTACATAATCTGTTGCCAAGGAGCAATGTGCCTAATAAGACAAAGCCATGTTAGCCTTATAATGATCACAAAAGAGACTTGTATGAGTCTGGTGACAATTGTCATGTCAATATCCCCTCATGAATGACTTCGATTGAATTATAATGACTCTAAAAAACAATTCGACTGACACATGTCCTTTTTAAATAGAAGACATAAAACTCTTCATATAATTGATCAAAAGATTGCATAAAAGCTCTCACAGAAGCACGAGCAACAAACTGGGTTGCCAATCATTTTTGGATGGCAAAAGCCAAGGACCGAAAAATAAAATCATTACATGTAGATGAAGGTGTCATAAGATTCCTATTTATTATATGTTGAAGGCATCGAAGAAGAGAAACTGCATCGTCGGCACGCACCCCAAAGGTGTCAAGGCAAAAGGTAGAAAATGATGTTGATTGGCCTCACATGTTGCTCCATGTTTATGAACTTTTTGTATTGCTGCCTCGGACGCTGCCTGCCCTTCTTTAAATTTTTTGAAAGGATACCTGTCAAGGGAGAAACTCCTGTTAGGTCAACACAGGCATGTTTTCCATTCATCCAGTGAAATAAAAGAATGTATGCAGGTCACAAAAAATGAAAACCATCAGATTGAGTGCCAAGGAAGGCCAAAGGAGCTTCTTTCAAAACCTTTAACTCAGCTCGAGAGACAATGTTGAAGAGAGCATCCCGAACAACATCATGACGAAACTTATAACCAGGCTGCGAGCGGCAGTGCATTGCATGATCACCAAAGGCATCAAGATCTGTGATGTTACAAATTGGACAATTTTCATCACCTAGATACAAGGGAACCATAAGTCGATACCGAAGGATATCTCGATACTCAATGGGTAACATAGACAGACCAAGGTCATCAATAGGAACAACCCTTAAGAAATCTTGTGTGTGATCGGCTTGTAAAGAAGTGAGAATAGCCTCCTACCGTAAGGATAGGTCTCTTGCCATGATTTGCTGGATGACCATTTTGTAGTAAGCGTCTATCAAAATAGACTGGGTCTTTGAGGTGGCAAAAGGTGTACTTGTCAACGTATAACAACAAAAAGATGGCAAGATATTGCATATGCTAGCATGTGCTTAGCCAAAGGGGAGCGTTGTAGGCACGCATGTGACCTCACACAACATATGGTCTTGGAGATCTGTAGTGTGTATATGAGAGGCAACAAAAGCAAATTTACTGACATCATGAGAGGACTTGATCCCCAATCCCACTATATGCATAGGAAGTGTAGCCAAACACCATTGTACATCACCAAAACATGGGCCGCCACCAACCACAATACGCTCCAGACAATGACGAAGACCATGATCAAAAATATCCAACACATGTGTGATAGAAGGAGGTGTTGTACGAAGACCAAACAATAGTTTAGGCATCCCAACACAAGACCTAATAAGAAGAAGCTCACATTGTGGGTCTTGGAGTGAGGACATGCGATCCATCATATCAAGGGTCTTCATCACACATTTCTGGAGAAGTTCCTTTATAAAGGATGCATCTGTAGAAACTGGGCCACCTAGAATCTTCACTCCACACTCTGGACGAGAGATGTCAGTAGGAAACAAGCCCACATTCGAGCCTCGTCTAGGGTCATCAGATGGCCAAAAAATCTCTATCTTCTTAGTATTGAGATGAGGACCATACATCGGGCATCGCTCCTGAATGAGGGATAGAGCCTTCGAAACAACCTATGTGTCCCCAATAAGGGTACCATCATCAAGGTAGAAACAAATGAGGTAAAGTTGACATGCATCCTTTACCTATAAAATAAGAGGGTGGAGTCCCAGGGAAAAAAGAAGGGGGCCCAATGGGTCACCTTGTACCCCAGAAGAATAAAAGAGAGGCTCTCCATGATCCATATAGAGAGGAGATGGAGAGTTGTAGCAAAACTCAACCCATCATGCAATAGAAGGGCAATGAAGATGAACCTCTCAGAATATGGTAGATCTATCAACCATGTTGAAGGCATTGTTGAAATCAACAAGAGCCATGGTGACCTTACTGTGGTGTTGTTGTTCATAACAAGTCGAATGACAGCATGTAGAGGGGCCTCAGCACCACCAGAAATGCCAACACCACACTAATGATCCTTAAGATAAGGGACGACATTAGAACTTACACCCTTTGCTGCAACTTTGGATACAAGGCGCCGCCAAATAGTACCCATAGAAATAGGCCGAATGCCATTGTCTAGTGTGAGAAGATGAGTCAATGGAGCACTGGCAATGTAGGGAGATAGGGAATCTGGACAACGACCAGTGAGCCAAAGATTCACCATAGTTGAAACTACATTAAAAAAATCATCTTTCACCGCAGTGACATCCCCACACATATAATCAATAAGATGTTGTGCTCATAGGCCATCACGTGCACAAGCGGTCCCTTTCTTGAATGATAAAATGGCTTCTTCAACCATGGAGCAAGAAGCAACAATTGGAGAGCTAGAAATTTCAGACTGAGGTTGTACCAAAGGCAGTGGAGGTTGAGGGTGTTTAGTTTCAAGATCTGAATGAGTAATAGCTTTTTTGGGGGCAACACCACTAGAGGATAAAACACGCGGTAGAAAATTGGCTATCTTTGATCTTAGACTTGGCACGTAAAATACAAGCTTCAGAAGAATGTTCTCGCCTAATAGGGCAACAATGAGCCAAAATCTGAGCCAAGAGTTGTTGAATGCCTTTAGGTCCTGAATTCCAAGTCTCCAAAGCCTTAAGGATCATACGTTGTTGTAGAGAGATCATTTTTGAGAAGACTGTTCTTGAGTAGACTTAGGGGAGAAGCGATACAGAACACATGCTGGAAGCAACAAAAGATGAATCCATGCATCAATAGAGCGTGGGCAAGAAGCTACCTGGAGTAAGCAAGCACGAAGAGTGTCGGCAAAGGTCAAACGACAAAGAAGAGGGATGCTCTTTACGGTAGGGACACCCATGCGGAAGACAGAA
The DNA here is from genome assembly GCA_963693085.1 of Alisma plantago-aquatica. Taxonomy (NCBI): domain Eukaryota; kingdom Viridiplantae; phylum Streptophyta; class Magnoliopsida; order Alismatales; family Alismataceae; genus Alisma; species Alisma plantago-aquatica. Next base: position 395,645,368 of record OY856411.1, on the reverse strand, counting down.
TCTAGAAGATATGTGTCGAGTTGTAGTTGGTCAATAGGCAGAGGCGGTGGCTCAATATGCTGACGAGTTGACAGGGTGCAAGGAACATAATCTGGAAAGCCAGAATTGATGGGAGCAGGAAAACCAACTATCACATCGAGTGATGCCTCACCAGGCTGTCAAGGGAGAGTGGTAGTAACATCAGAGCCATCAGAAGCTTGATGAGGATATGCTATAGACCATGGCAGGATGCCAAGGCATACACCACACATCCAACGCTTGGAAGAACAAAGAGCAAGCACCAAGCCCTCCAAACATCAACATACTCCAACGCCTTACGGATTCCATCAACACGACTCAGTGAAGATAAATGAACAACCCGAAGATGATTAGCAAAACTGTTAGCTGCTAACGGTTTGCCTCGGCATGTATTGAGGCTCCTAAAAGGACATCAAACATGTGCAGTAGGTCTAACCATGCAGGATGTAGGCCCATGCGGCAAGGGACCACAGGAACAACCTCACGACTTTTCACCTATGACGTAGCAAGACAGTCATAATGTGTCGTTGCCGGTGTGGGAGAACTGAATTTTGCCATTAAAGAGAGCAGAACCGAGACATGGAGGGAACCCTCCTGTGTATGGCGGCCAACAGGGTAGTCCTTCCTGCTGGGTTGACCAGCGCCAAGCCTGCTTAACACACGACTATAGGGAATCGTGTATGGGTTGTCACCTCCGGGGATTGATGTCGGTCTCTATCGTATCGATCCTCAACGTGCTGAGACATGGACGGCTAGGCACCAGGGATGCACCGAGCGTGCTCGTGCCCTAATCCCTTGCTGCTATGGGCGTGGGTGCCGAAAAAAGGGCAGCCACCACTGGTCTGGCCAAGTCCAACAAAAGTCGATAAGTTGAATCAGACTTGAAGTTACCACATGACCTTTCTGGAAGCCGGATCTAGATACTATGGTGTGGGGGCAATGAGACGAGCAGAGAACCCCCGCCATCAACGACACCAGGGTAGGTGCAATAATTAATCAGAGGTAGGTGGGAGATAAATAGAATCGTCATCGGTGCCCACGTCACGTGCAGTAGCTCAGCGCCCTCGCATCGCGACGTCGTCCAACGCGCGGTGACCAAATAAGTGTTGATATACTCCAACAAAAATACACTCAGGAGGAGCCATGACACATTTCTTCTCACAAAAAGTCTCTTTCAATACATTTCTTAGGAACTGGGGCGCATATAGTGACAATGTCCACTCACAACAATTCTCTAAAAATACATATGTGAGGGTTGGGGCTCATATCACGAGAATTTCCTCTAACAGTAAGTCCCTCGTAATGCATTTGCGAGAGTTCAAGGCCCATATCAAGACAATGTCCTCTCATATAGTAATTCTGTAAAAATTTTAAGGTTAGGTGACATGAATTTATGTCATCTATAACTTTGGTGACACACATACATGTCACCTAAATGATATGTCTCCTTGTATGTTACACTTGACTCATATACATGTGTAAACCTCCATTAGAACATAGGTGATTCAAATGTATGTCACATATAGTGTGTCACCCTTTCAAGTATGATAAAATATTTGTCACCCACAGACTATAGGTGACATACATTCATGTCACCTAAAGTATGTCACCCTTTCAAATATATAAAAATGTATGTCATCTATTTTACGTAGGCCTACACAGATTATAAATCATGTACAAACATGTCACCTAAAGTACATAATTTTTTACATGACTGTCACCTATACTATGTTTTTTGGTAGTGACCTAGCCGGCGCTCCAGGCTCCCTTGTTGCCGCCCACTACATCCACTTTCACTTACAAGCCATGAGGCTGAGGATGGCCCTGTGGAGGACATGAGCTATGGTAGGAAAGGCTAAATAAAGGACATACCTCCTATTTGTGTGGTGGCCTCTCCGCTTTCTGGAGTGGTGCCCGATGTTCCTTGCAGTGGCCGTCGTCACTGCTCCTGGCGGTGGCTGGTGGCACTGCTATTTTGGGCGGACAGGTTAACAGCTGGAAATTTCTTCCCTACCTTCCTCATCTACAGAGCCATGACACCAGCATCCAGCAGGCATTACCGAGGAACGCGGATGGAATGATTAGAGAGAAATTAGGTAAGTGGTGGTGTAGTCGATGCTAACGGCGATGGTATGACTAAAACTAGGGCCAAGGAGGGAGAACCGAGGAGGGAGAACTGATCAGAAATGGAAGTATTCTTACATCTATGTGAGTGATTTAAACCAGAATTGTGGCCCTCAGCATGCTTTACACGACCTGCACCTTCCCGATTGCGCCATCAGGCAATTGTTGTTCTCTAAGTTGCAACCGCCCTCCCATATATATTCTAGCTCCTTTCCACATGGTCTATTCTTGGTTCTACTTGTGCAGTTTGGCATACAAATATTGTGATATATGTATGTTGACATGATTGTTTGTTCTATTTCTTTAGTTAGATCATTGTGTTGTGTTTCATAGTTTTTCATAGCATACGACTATGGAGCATAATCACTTCTCTTTTCTAGATAGCATAATGTACATATGTATTTGTTTGTGACATGTCGAATCTTATAGGTGCTTTTATCGAATCATGTTCTCACATTACACATATTTGATGACCGAAAGATCTTCAATGTTATTTTAAAAATGTATATCTTACAATCGTCGTACACCTAGACCAGAAATTTAATTACGTTAATGACTTCATGAATGGTCCGTAATTAAATGGAATACACTAATGACTTTAGATGGTCTAGAAGAGCATCAATTGATATTTAAATATTTATATCTCCATGGCTTTGTGAATGATCTCGAATCAAAGTGTCAACATGTATGACTTCGTATCTACATTCCTATAATACTGGAGTATGAATTAATATTTCAACATTTATAACACCGACAACATTTCATCACATAAATCTAATAACAAAATCATAAAATTCGTATAAGTATTATACTCTCCATAAATGTAACTATTTTTTAGATCTCCGTGCAAAGTATTGAAATCAATAACATTTTGAGCTTAACATGACAATAACTTTATTGGGGATGATGGGAAATGTAGATTGAATTCATCCTCAGTTAGAGAATTTTATATTATTCTTGAAACAAAAATAAACACTTAGATATTTATCTTACCTGATTGTATGTGGTTTGTGTTTACCTCTTTTAATTGTTTACCTATATTTTTTTAAGAATTTTTCATCGGGATCTTAGGGAATATATTCCAAAACACTAACAACAATATTTTAGTTCTTTTATCTACCTATTCGTCTAGGATATTCATATTTTTGCAGGTATGTATTTTTATAGTACTACATATTATATAGTATATTGTCATTATATGTTAGGGAATGTATAGTAATACAAATCAAGTTAGAGTTCATTACACATCCAGTTGGAGAAAAAAATTGTCCTGTATTCGGTTTAAATTCTGGCGGGAACTATGTGTCGAGTTTATATAAATACCTTATTGGACCAAAAAAACATATAGGGTACATACATATATATACTTATATGAAAACATATATCACATTAAATGCATGTATATTTGTAAGTAAATAAATAAATATATGCATGTATTCATTTTTGTGTATACACAAACTATATTAATAATAACGTATTTTCTGCTAAGAAATAGACATTTTGTGTAAACACATACTATATTAACGTTATCGGATTAGGGATCTTCTACTTACATTTTCTGTTATTAATAATTCATATTATGCAAATAAAAAACTATTATTGAAAACAAAATATTTTATTAAGCATATATATTTTTTAGAATCTTAGTGTATATATTGAAAATATTTGGTAATGTAAAAATATATGATTGTTTATTCATATTTTTTAAAATTACTAAAATACTATCCTATTACAAAAATTCTACTCCGAATTTAAGAAATGAATATATGAAAAATTGTCTTCTTTACTTTCTTCTAAGATGTGAGACGGATATGTACATCGAATTCTCTTTCAAGACAATTACAATGTGTATGTAATTTTATATCATTGTTCATAAAAGATAAATTAACTATTTAATATTTATTTAGTTATTATTTATGCAAATAAATAGATATTATACAACACTAAATGTGACATCAAACTTCTATAATAAAACTACTAATTTTAATTTTTTATACAAAAATATTTGCCAATATCTAAATAAAGTTTTCTTTTTTATATGTTTTTTGAATTTCTCCAATATTATCTGATGAGACATCCAGTATTGACATATTATGTTATTAATAATTAACTTTGTAGATACATAGAAAATGAAATGCTATGTTAACCTTTTATAAAAAAATTATTAATTTTAGTTTATAAATATATTTATAAAAAATTAAATTTAAAATTAAATATTTGTAATGAAATTACTAATTTTGATTTTGTATACAAATATATGGCTATATCTAAATATAGTTTTCTCTTCTATATGTTTTCTGATTTACTCCAATATTATCTTACGAGTGATTCTCTAGTGACATAGTATGTTATTAATTATTTTCTGTACAAACATAGAAAATGAAATACTATGCTGATATTTTATAATAAAATTATTAATGTTAGCTTATATGGATGGAATATTAAGTAATATTTAAAATATTTTCTATAAATAATTTTTGAATTATTGCAATGCTCTCTAATTAGAGATCTTCAACTTTGTCAAGTACATTTTTATCAATGTTAACCATTTTTTAGTATCTTCTGTTATTTTTATTTTAAAAATACTTTCAGTTATCTCTAATTAATATTACATCTTGCATAATATTGTATTATTGTTCAAATAATGTTAGAAAAATACATAAATAGTATACTTGAGTATTACTGGTCTAAATATAACTTATTTCTTTAAACACATAACTAAAATCATCTTCTACCTGATCTACATTCTGACGTAACCAAATTTACCTGAATGATAAATGTTTTAGTACAAAAAAAAGATATATTTTGAATATATTCATATGCTTAGATTTACCTGAATCATATGTCAAATATAGTTCATGTAATAAACAAATACATATTTCACTATATACATAAACATATAATATTTTTAACAATATATTTTATACATGTATATATATTATAAAATGAATTACAACTATATTATAATTTTAAATATAGTTGTCTATTTTAGTATTTCTCAAATTTGTGTTGTGTGAGCAATTTAAAATCTTCTGATCCAAATGTAAACATCCAAAATTGAATTGAATCTATTATGTTACACTTATATATAAATTTATATTTATGTATATTTATTTTATATTATTAAGAATATATTATATCCTAGCCTATCATATATATGTACATTATGTGTAATACATCAAAATTATAAAACAAAGTGTTAATTTAGTTTATTTAGGATAACTTTATTAATATATAAATACATTTGTCATTTTAAAAAAAAATAATCAATAAAGTACTATCCGATCTCTAATATTTTACCCAAATTTGAAAAACCAAAATATGATATGAAATTTTCTGATGTGCACTTTCCTTTTAAATGTGATGAAATAAATCTACATTTTAGTTAATATGAAAGTATGTGTGTTTGTTGGACTAAATTATTAATAAATTGCATTCAACTAAATAAATGTATTGATATAGGTTCATGGCAAGGACATATTTCAACAAAGGAATTATGACAAAATATGTTAAAGAAAGAGGAAGAATAACTATTGGTGAGTATCAAAGAATGAAGAGAATGGATAAAATGAAAATAATAGAAAAGAAACTAAAGCTGATCAATGACCTTTACCATAAAATATACTACAAAGAGGAGATCACTGATAATTTCTTTTTGAAATCACAGAGCGCAAATGAGATAAATACATGTGACAGTGGTGATGAAGATGATGATAACACACTCGCATAGATCATGAAAAGTTTCAGCGTCCTTCAAAATGGTAGATGTGTATTAGTAGTACCAGTGAAATATAAAATATACTTAGTGTTGCCATATAGTGTGTGCAATAGGAGTCTATGTGTTGAAATAATGTATGCAAATTTTGTGCATGTGTTACATGGAAATGTTCTCTTAGTGAATCTAACTCAGCCTTTGAATTTTTAAAAATATTGTGATGTAGATGTGTAATGTATAAACGTATATATCATGATATGTCATTTTTGTTGTGTCTTTGTTATATGGAAATCTTATCTTATCGTATCTAACTAAGTATTTTGATGTTTGAAATATGTGGTGATATTGTAGATGTGTAATGTATATGCATGGTTGTCCCTATTTACCACTAGCAATTCCCATATAATTATTCATCATCATGATTTAAGAAAAATAAGGTGTTTCCCTTCCTTATAGAAATGGTCAATGAAACAATATCTATATTTTTCCTTATGTTGTTGAAGTGGAAACATCGACTATTAGGTCATTTCAACTTATTAGGATTAGTCATGTTCTAATGTATAAAAATTGAAATGATTTTTCCATTGGACTTCTTATTTTTCTATACAGATTCATCAATCAAACAATTAAAAAAAATGTAAATTCATGTTAACATAAGAAGCTTCACACTCTCTTGATGACATATAAATTGATATATAACTACTATGATTCATTTACAAGTATTGAAAACCATTATTTCTATGTTGTACTTTATGTTTTATTAATTGATAAAATAAAAAGTGTATTCTTTCTTCAATATTAAATTATTTATTTATTTAGTGAAGGATAAAGTATTAAATTTTATCATAGGAAAAGAAATCACTAGAAAGAAAAAGATAGAGAATACTATGTCAACCTCTCAGAGGACAAAAAGATAGCATTGCGTGAAAAATAGACAAAATTATGTCAGAAAGAAATTTGAAAAATGCAATGCAACTTCCATTGAATCAAACTCAAATACAAACAATGGAACTGCTTCATTTCTTGATCAAACAAGTTTCTCATTTGTCAACATGAGGAAAGAACCCTTCCAATCTAATACGTTCAGTACATGGGAAGTTGGATCTTCATCAGGTCTTTACTGGAGCAGAACTTTTTTGAGTCTCCTCAAAACAAAGGAAAGAAAAAGACCGAACATATGATAAAAAGCTTCATAAAATATGTTATGATACCAAAAGATGTTGGGTTTCAGGGGAGATAGAGAAGGCAGTGGAAATAAAAAATGTCTTCTCCCAAACCCAGAATAAAGAAATCGTGTCAATGTCTATACAATAGGAATGATGGTTTGTAGAGTCATACCTTGTCCCGATGCTTGCTCGCCGACGATACCTCACGGCTTGCGCGGTCTTCACCTCTGGTCTTGGACGGTGTCTGTGTAGCTCCTGGTCTCACCGGGACTGTCGAGATTGACAATTGTCCTATGAGTGGCAGAAGTCTCCCGCCTCTGAAGTAGTTCACATGGACTATCTGGAACTTCGATCTCCTTGTCCCACAAGGAATCGGAATGAGTCGCACCCTCCTGTCGGTGTACTAGTCGCCAACACACTCTCCTGCAACCAGTTGTTTTTCTGTAGTTGTCTTTCCCTTACTGTGCCTCCCTGATCGGGTAGCACTTGCTCGGGTTCTCTCAGTTACCACAACTAGAGAGAATGACAACATTGCAGAGCAACTGGTGTTCTGAGTTGTTGTTCCTAAGAAGCCCCCAATATCCCTATATATATAGGAGGGTCATGGGACATAGTTCTCTACCCCGGGCAATGCAGGATTAAAGGAGTAGAAGGGTTCGATATTTTCCACAAAACTGACATACTACGGCAGTTGAACCGATCGGTTCACACCTTGAAATGATCGTTTCGGGCCCTGAGCCGATCGTTTAGAACCTGAGTCGATCGTCTGGGGCTCTGAGCCGATCGGTTCACTTATTGAGTCGATCGGTTCATAGTCCTGATCCAACTCAAATTGACTTTTGTATTTGTTTCCAACTAATCAAATATTAATCCTTGTCCAAATCAAATTTGTACAAGTGAAACAAATTGTATTTGCAAAATAGTCTTCTGACTTTCCAAACAATCTCGGTTGGTCCACGAATCGACCGTTTCAACAATTGAGTCGATCGTTTCATGACACATGAGCCGATCGACTCACAACTTGAGCCAATCAGTTCAACAACCTGAGTCGATCGGTTCATCTTATGAGTCGATTGGTTGGGGCAGCAAACTTGTGCAAATCAGTCAATCACAATTTCAATCAATCTGATACTCTAATCAATCGGTCCAACACCTTGAACATTATGATATTGAGCTATCAATTGATTGAGTGTTTAATTGAACTACTAAACTTCTTTAGTAATCAATCAAAACATCATTTTGAGGATAAACTCCTCTTCCAGGTTAAATCCTATGTGTGCGACCCTACAGGTCCATTTCACGTTGGCAGTGAAAGTCCATAAGTCTTATGACTTCACAAGCAAAGAGTAGTGCCTAGTCGCACATCAGTGCTATCCAAGTGAAAAGGAAAGTTGTTGAACAACTTTCAATCCTACAATCTGTGAATGGTGTTACAGTGAATGTATAATTCCTTTGTCATTGATATCCCGAATGAACTCGAGGCATGAAACATTCGTCTTGTCAACGTTCATTCACTTTCTTGATCTCAGAGTATATTGAAGGAGATATGTATGACATCAATATCACATACCGATTCATACATGTGTGCACGCCTATCTCAATCCTACTCATCAAGTGGCCATGGATATCAAACTCCCTCAGAAGGGACAAATCCCATATCTATCACTCACCCCTCAAAAGCCCCATGTGTCAAAGCCACCCAATCATCACCTTTATGACAACCCAAGTTTCAGGACTGCGTTTGATGATGTCAAAGTGTACCCAACGACATGTGTTGAGTGTAGTGATTTCAGGTCAAAGAATCACACTCACCACCATCATTGTGAGAACTGACTGTGACTACCATGTTTGATTCCAGTGTCAAACTCACAGTGGGTCTGTCCGGTACGCTTATTCTCTAACAAGTACCTATGTGTGTGGTTTGATATCTCCATATCATGGCTAATGAGATTCTGTCATCAACCAACACCACAATCTAGTCTTATGTGTCATTATTGTCTATCTACCTTCCACAATGACATCCGACTATGGACATAATAAGAATGTACAAACTCTTAGCATCCGTATGATCTCACCATTCAAGTCCTCAACCTGAAAGCATACATCATTGAGTACTGACATTCTCTAGACATTCAATCTATTCTATCATTATCTCATATGACTAAACCAGAAAGAATTGGAAGCTTTCCTTTGATGTTTATCAAATCGATCTTAATATATCCCACCAATCATCCCATGATTGTCTCTCAGAGCATACATACCAATAGACTCCAACTTGCATTGCGAGCCGATCACCATTGAATCATATTCACAGTGATCTTCAAACATATCCCACATGCTACTGTTATCTAGTGCTAACATAGTGAGTTATGGCAGCACCTTGCCAAAGTCGGTATTAACTGCATGTCTCTCATTTCTTGGTTATACGTCATACGTATGAGATGGAGTTGTCATAGTATGCAATCTAGTATTCCTTTGCTAACCTTTAGCCACATTGCATGACCAAGTACCCCTAACTTGTCATCAATGTTCGAAATAACTATAAGTTCATCTCTATGAACTCCTAGATCCATATAGTATCCACTGTTGTTCTCTAACACAGGGATACTCAGCATTTCCTTTTAAAACAGCTTTATTGGAACGTTTCTATTTATCAACAAACATTCACTTTTATATATCCCATATATATATTGCGATTAATTTTATGTCCTTTTGGAAGTTCGCATCAGTGTAACTCTTTACAGTGAACCCTTCCTTATTTCCATTGGTGTGGGGGTGTTGATCAGAAGGGTCGCTTCACTATGAAATCAGTGAAGAAGATTTTGATGCAACCAAGAGCGGGAGGACCGGATGCTTTAGGAAAAATATGGGGCCTGGACGCCCCTAAGGCGAGTGCTATCATATGGAAGTTGACTAAAAAAACTATTCATACGGATGATAATGTTCAACATAGATGTTGCATCCCCCTTGTATCGAGGTGTAACTGTTGTGATGATCCGAGATTAGAAGATGCTGATCACCTTTTCTTCCATGGACATGTTGCCATGTTCTTCTGGAATAGATTTTCCCATTTGATGCAGATGCATGCACCTCATGATATACAAACACTTCTTGATACCTGTGAGAAAGGTTACTCTAGGAGGATCTCAGATTGGATTGCAGGAAGGTTAGCAGTTAACATACCCTACAACATTTGGAGGACACGCTGTGCATCTAGATTTGGGGACAAACTGCGAGGCTGGGAGTTTGAATGGAACCTAATCATCTCTTCTATGAACAGCACAATTCATCATAGATCCTTCTCCGTTGAACATGGATTGAGCATTTACAATAGGATGAGAGATGGCGGGATTACTGAGCCTAAGACGAAAATGAGAGAGATTCAACTGATAAGGTGGATGAAGCCTGACTTGCATAACTTTAAAATGAACTTGACTATAGGAAGAAATAAGGGAGAAGATGGGGTATGTAAGAGGTGGGCGGCAGGCCTGATACAAAATCAAAATGCAGATATATGCATGGTGTTCCATGCCTGGCTCAAGGCACTGGACTTCGTCCTGGCATATGTACAGGCAGGCATTACTGGACTGAAACTGGCAGATGATCATATGCTACGAGTTTCATGTATTGAGATTGATGACCAGGAAGTCTACAATATTCTGTGGAAGGATGCTATCGAACCATGGAGGACCAAGCCGTTTGTTAGAGAGTTGAGGTCCGAGTTGGTTAGATCTAGTATTACTAGTTCAATGGTTCACAAAGTTGCTAACTCTATACCCAGAGAGATTGGGAGATGGGGGAAAAGATTTTCTGAGATGACATTTATTACGGATAGAAGGATGATACCAAATAGAATTCGAGGCATGGCAACTTTGGAGAAAAGGTGCATTCCCTACGTGCACCTGAAGAGGATCGACACTTGATGAATCATGGATGTTTTTTTTAGCTATTTCTTTATCTGGGTTGTGATGATTTATTTTTTTATCTGGTCTTCTGGGGGGAACAAACCTATGGACATATAAGCAGGAGTTGTATTCTATTGATGTTTTCGCCCACAAGAGAGGGGTGGGATGAATAGAGAACCCTCTGGCTTAATTAAAAAAAATCTTGTATGTGGGACATGACAATATGATAAGCTCATCCCGATAACTCGTATGTGGGACATGATGAGTGGATGTCTACCTAGTTCCAGTAAGGGTTACTGGAATATCATGAGAACTTGATAAGTACTTAAGATGTGCATCATCTGTGTTTGTTATCCAAGCACCTACCTTTTTTATCAGCTCCACACCCTGGTCATCAACCACCTGTTGGATCGTCTCCCAATCCCATCCATCTTCTTCATTCCAAAAATCTCTAACCAAGAATGGCTTTCTATCACTAGCAAAGATGGCATGGTTAGTGAGTCTCTCATCACGCAACCACGAGTCCCACTAAGGGATATTACCTCTCCCAATCGACCATCTACAAAAAGGAAACATTCTAGGGAACATGTCCCATATCTTCTTCCAGAAAGGGGACGGACAACTACTAATCTTTAACTGATTAGGATAGTTTCTGGACCTGCCTGTTGCAAGCTTAGCATACTTATCTCTACAAAAAGATGCCCACAAAGTCTCAATATTGAGAATTTCCCAACACGCCTTATCAACAAAGGCATCATTGATCATCTTCAAGGAAGTGAGACCAAGACCCCTGACGTGGTATTTTTGAAAGCACTAACAAACTCACTCAGGGTTGAAATCCCTGAGCTTTTACCAAAACTAAAGTGCAATAATACCACCCACAAGCGGACGAATCTTATTGCAGTATAGTTAAGGATCGAACCCAAAGGACAACGTTTTTAAGAATCCTTGTCAGTCGAATCCAACTCAAGTAAAACTAATATTTAAAATGATAGGTTGTTTTGAGGTTTATTAAACTAATTGCCGGAAAGTAGAAACTGAATTAAGGTTGGATTTAGATTAATGATATGGAATCACTGGGATGGTATCGGGTTTTACCACCACTACACATGAAAACACATTCAATCACGAACAATCCAGGAAAGATATGACAATCCAAATAGAGCTGCTACAAAACCCCCAATACGGGTGTTAGGTCTGCGTAAGCATCACCTTAGGCAACAGATGTCTTGTCACCATCCAAATCACTTACTTACGGCTCTGAAGATACAGAAATCCAATGGAGGTTGTGGGCCCCCTATACAGGCGTTAGGCACACAGAAGCGTCACCGAAGGCTAGATGGCTCATCCCCTCGATGATCATACACTTACGACCTTGATGAAATCCCATCCTATTTCTAGTTTGGGAGTCAACCGCATTAATCGATAAGAAAGTAGGTGATTAATATATGAGCAAACATCAACGATTAACAAGAAAATACAAAATCCAACTAAGGTTGTGGACCCGCTATATAGGCGTTAGGTACACAGAAGCGTCACCAGAGGCTAGATGGCCCGTCCCCTCGCGGATCATGCACTTATGACCTCAAGGAATCCCATTCTATTTCTAGTTTGGGAGTCAACTTGTTAAACGACATTCAATCCTACATATAGATGTTCTCACAATATAGGAAGAACAAAGATGAAAGCAAGCAATTAATCAACTACAAACATAATGGTTAAGAACGAAATGAAGAGTTATATACATTGCCATGGAAAGTTTAATAAAAGAACATGGTTTGCATGGGCAGCGGGGCTAGTCCCCGTACCCCAGCGAAATGGTACTACTCGCTCATGATGTGAGAAACAAGAAGAGTGAGAAAGAAAGAGAAATCTGCCATGAACTCGGTGCAGAAGGTAGTCGCAGCTCAGTGAAGAAGATATGACCTCGTACGTTGTGTCGGAGTAGATCTGGATGTGAACGGGAGATGCCAAGACAGACCGGACAGTCTCCCTCGCTCTGTCTTCCTTCTCTCCTCAGCCTCTTTGTTTGCAACACATGCAGTAGGTGAAATGAAACTGGCACGGACTGGACTGGTTTTGGATCAGACATGTGTACAGGCAGCCTGTCAGCGTCCCGGAACCGATGCCCAAGTGAGGACCCTTGGGCTGCTATTTATAGGCACAGATATGTCCCTCATGCTTTTGGTGTGAGTCCAAATGGTTTGGTTCGGAGATATTTTTCCACTAAATGGTTTGCTGTATAATGTGCCCAAACGATTTTATGCATTTTACTTTTCATACAGTTTGGTATAATAGCACTTTATCATTCGGTTTGCATGATCCACTTTTGCAAACGGTTTGGTGAGCTCGGCTTTATCAAACAGTTTGCACTTCAGCAATAGCTCATTCGGTTTGTAAGTCATACAGTTTCATGTGTTTATTGTAGTTTCTTTATTAAACGGTTTTTCATTCCCGCAAGGTGCTCAAACGGTCTGGCCTGTGTGTGCCTTTGTCATTCGGTCTTGTGTCTTTTGCTTCTGGCCACGCATCTCAAACAGTTTGATAGTATCAATTGGCCATGTGGTTTTCAAGCAGCAATTGGTCATGTGGTTTGCATGCATTGCTGATTGGTTATTCGGTCTTCACTCGGGAAAAGCAAACGGTTTTGCTGCTACTGCTGTTCACTTGGAAAACGGTCTTTGCTGCTACCTCCTCTATCATACGGTCTGAGATCGAGTGGTTGTCGGCGTAGGAGTGGGAGACGTCATTGCTGCTGGGTGGGGGCGCAGTTTGCTGCTGCGATGGTGGTGCTGCCGGGTGACGTTGGTTGGCGGCGTTGCTGTTGGTGTGATCGATGCATGCTGCGAGTTCACCAGAGAAGATGACGACGGAAGAAGTGCTAGGCAGCATCGAGGCAAGGAAGGTCTGAATGGCCATGGGAGGCAGATCACCGCCAAACGGTCTCGGCTTGGTAGCTTTTCATTCAAACGGTCTAGGCCTTAAGGCCATTCGGTCTTGCATGCCGTTCGGTTTGCATTGCTCATTCAGTTTACACGCAAATGAGCAAACGGTTTGCGAGGTGCCCTCCATCATACGGTTTTCACATGCATTGCATTTAACTACCCAAACGGTTTCATAAGGATACTCTTCCAATCAGTTTGGCAGCCAAGTGCCCATACGATCTTCGCTTCAGCAAACCATTCAGTTTCCTTTGCTTGAGCATAGCAAACGGTCTACGTGCATGGTTTTGCATTTAGTCTCCATATGGCACGCCAACTTTAGCAAACAGTCTTCTCAAATAGTCTCAAATATTAAACGGTTTGTGTGTAGCTGCGTCGAATGGTTTTGCAGACCGAGTCTCTTCAAACGGTCTTGAGACTGCATGGGCTCAAATGGTTTTGAGACCGCATGGGCTCAAACGGTCTTGAGACCGCATGGGCACAAACGGTTTTGAGACCGCATGGGCTCAAACGGTCTTGAGACCGCATGGGCTCAAACGGTCTTGGTAAGATTGATTGGTCAGAACAAGTGGTGAGGGAAGGTAGATTCCAGCGGATTGGTCAGCTTTATCGAGACCTGCATCAAATCAACCATAATTTCAGTTAAAATCATTCGATTAATTAAGTAATTTTGCACATTATGACTCACATTGACATTTAATGAGTGAAATAGAATATATATAGAGTTGAATTTGTTCCAAAAGGATAATTGAATTCCATGATGAATATGCATTCATCAAAATACCCCGAACTTAAACGTTGTTCGTCCTCGAGTAACACAAAATCTGAAACTGTCGCCAAATGAATACTTTTAATTCATGTGATTGCTTCATTTTCACATCACAAATGTTTTCTTTCTGCTCAATATGACTCAGTATCTCAACCTCCTGAGACCACTAAACACATCTTACCATATCTTTGTTTCTGAGTTCGTTTTCCAAAATCACTTCCTCCTCACTTTTTCCAACAATCAAGCATGTCAAAGAGTTTTGTAAGAGTTCAGAGGCACCCGCAGAACAACAAGTGTGCATTTGATCTGACACTGGTATTTTCCAGGATAGGGTAGGCAATCATTGTGCCATTAGGTAGAAAAGGGAGTGAAAGGTGGTATGAAAGGAAGAAGTAAATCTCTCCTCTATTCGACTCGAGATTTTTATTTGCTTTGCAATTTCATTTATTGCATTTTTTTGTGCGAATATCTCCTCTATTCGACTCGAGATTGCATTTCTTTTTGTGTGCACTTGGCATCTTTTTGTTTGCAAATCTCTCCTCTATTCGACTCGAGATTGAATTTTTGGTGGTACGCCCCTATTTGTTTGTGAGGGGTATGGAAGAAGCGGATAAAGAGGGAAGTGGCGTGCCACCCCGAACTTAGGGTTTGGCACATATTCGGCTATTTTTGTTTCCTTTTGATGAGTGGAGGGATACGAAGATGATATAAGCGGTGTAGAAGAGAGTTCAGATCAGAATGCAACTTGATTTACAATGCAACGCACCGGGTTGTTCTCTTTATCATACTCTGCTCAAATAATGACTTGATGAGGATCCAGTGGAGATTCCATGTTATTGTTCCACTAGTCAGTTAGGAAGCATGACGTGTTTGATCCCTATCAGTTCGACAGACGCTTGTCATTTTTGCATAAGTGTCATGATGTTAGGAATCATAAGCTTCACAAGATGATTTCGATCAAAAGGCTTGTTTCAAAGAGTGGTCCCTTTGAGGATTTACTTCGATTAAGGAGGATATAATGATTGAAAATGCATAGCAAGTTAGTTAGTGTCTTTTAATGAAACCATAAAGTGCAAAAATTCATCAAGTATCTGTTCAATTCTTTGAAAAACATTAAAGAATTTTGAAATTTTTTATCAAGAATGTGATAGTGAAAATTTGAGTATGAAAAAGATGGGTGTAGGTGGAAAGTGAGGTACGTACCACCCACCCTCCACCCCGAACTTAGAAATTTGCTCGTCCCAAGCAAATCCTAAATCCAAGATGGAGGGGAAAATTCGCACCATTTGGATCATGGGATGTGGTTGCGTTCCAATCAGCGAGTATCCTTTTATCTGAAAATCTAAAGAAAGATCAATCAGAACTCAAGATAGCGTATCGCGATGCGAATTTTATTTGGTGTGAAATTATCTGAAAGGTGAAAACAAAATTAAGGAAAATTTTCTAATTCAAAATTGAAAACTAAATATGAATTTATTTATCGGGTTGCCTCCCGACAAGCGTTGTTGTTTTATGTCGATGGCTCGACTGAATTTTTCAGCTTCATGGTGGATCCTTAGGATTGGTGAGTTCCAGCATTATTTCAGTGCCTATGTCAATCGAGGTGAAATATCTCTTTAAGCGGTGACCATTTGCCATAAATTAGCCTGACTTTTCACTCCATAAAGAGAAAGCACCATGTGGGGAGATGCTTTTGACAATGTAACGTCCAGACCAGCGAGAATGGAGTTTTCCTAGGAATAACTTCAACCTTGAGTTGAATAGCAGAACTTGGTCTCCCACTTATATGTCTTTCCTTTTCAGATGTTTATTGTGCCAAAGTTTTGTGCGTTCTTTGTAGATTCGTGCATTCTCATAAGTTGTCATCCTGAGTTCATCCAGCTCTTGGAGTTGCAGAATCTTAGCTTGGCCAGCTTCTTTTATATCAAAATTCAGTTGTTTAATTTCCAACCATGCCTTGTGTTCCAGTTCGACTGGGAGGTGGCAAGACTTTCCATATATTAATCGAAAAGGTGTAGTCTCAATGGGAGTTTTATAAGCAGTACGATAGGCCCATAAGGCGTCGTTGATTTTTGTTTTCCAATCCTTTTGATTGCGTCCTAGAGTTTTTTCCAGAATAGCCTTTAGTTGATGGTTAGAGACCTCTACCTGTCCACTTGTTTTTGGATGGTAAGGCGAGGCTACCTTATGTGTTACACCATATTTTCTCAGTAAAGCTTCAAAGCTTCTTTCAAGGAAGTGGGACCCTCCGTCAGATATCACGGTTTGTGGCACTCCAAAATGTGGGAAGATAATATCTTTGAATAATTTGATGACGGGTTTGGAATCACTACTGACGGTTGGTATAGCTTCAACCCATTTTGAGACGTAGTCCACCGCCACTAGGATGTATGAAAATCCATGAGAAGATGGGAATGGACCCATGTAGTCCACCCCCCAAACATCGAATATCTCTACTTCTTGCCATAGATTCAGTGGCATCTCATCTCTCCTTGTTATATTACATGTTCTTTGACATTTGTCACATGATAGGACAAAATCGTAAGAGTCTTTGGATATGGTTGGCCAGAAGAATCCACATTGCAAAACCTTTAAAGCAGTCTTTTTAGAGATCATATGTCCTCCCACAGGTCCTGAGTGACATTGTTCTAAAATAAATTGAGCTTCTTCTTCGGAGATACATCGTCTATACAGACCATCATCACATAGTTTAAAAAGGTATGGTTCATCCCAGTGATATTGCTTCACATCATGCATGAACTTCTTCAGTGCATTCCCGGTGCATTGGGGATGGATGACCCTAGCAGCAAGGTAGTTTACAAAATCTGAGTACCATGGTACAACTTCTGAGACCCTCATTAGTTGATCATCTGACAGAGAATCATTGATCAGAATCTTCTCAGTATCTAGAGTGTGGATGCGACTGAGGTGGTCTGCTACAACATTCTCTGTACCCTTTTTATCTCTTATCTCCAAATCAAATTCTTGTAATAGGAGGATCCATCTAATCAACCTGGGTTTTGCATCTTTCTTTGCCAGAAGGTAACGAATGGCAGCTTGGTCTATGTAGACAATGACCTTCGAACCAATAAGGTAGGATCTGAATTTGTCAAAGGCATACACGACTTCTAGAAGTTCTTTCTTAGTAGTTGCATAATTCCTCTGGGCTTCATCGAGAGTTTTTGATGCATAATAGATCACATAGTGTTTCCTTTCTATATATTGCCCTAAAACAGCGCCCACAACATAATCACTGGCATCACACATAATTTCAAAAGGATGGTCCCAGTCGGGAGCTCTAATGATGGGGGTGGTTGTAAGGGTCTGCTTCAGTGTGTTGAAGCTTTTGACACATTCTTCATTGAAATTGAAATCAGTATCCTTTAGTAATAGGTTCGTCATTGGCTTCGTTATCTTGGAAAAATCCTTTATGAATCTTCTATAAAACCCGGCATGACCAAGGAAAGAACGGACCTCTTTTACATTTGTGGGGATAGCCAGTTTAGAAATCACTTCAATCTTGACTTTATCTACTTCAATTCCTCTATTGTTGACCCTATGGCCCCGGACAATGCCTTCTTTTACCATAAAATGACATTTTTCCCAATTTAGCACGAGATGCGCTTCTTCACAACATTTGAGGACCAGGGAGAGGTGTTTTAGACATGAATCGAATGAATCTCCATAAATGGAAAAAGCATCCATGAAAACCTCCATAATACTTTCAGTAAGCCCGACGAATATAGCAGCCATGCAACGTTGAAAAGTTGCAGGTGCATTGTAGAGACCAAACGACATTCTTTTAAATGCACATGTCCCGAATGGGTAGGTCAAGGTTGTCTTCTCTTGGTCATCTGGATGTATGGGTATTTGATAGAATCCAAAGTAACCATCAAGATAACAGAAATATTCCTGATGAGCCAACCTTTCTAGGACTTGATCAAGGAAGGGCATTGGAAAATGATCTTTTCGAGTTGCCTTGTTCAATTTTCTATAATCTATGCACATCCTCCACCCTGTGACTGTTCGACTGGGGATGAGTTCATTGTTTTCATTCTGTATTACAGTTGTTCCACCTTTCTTCGGGACAATGTGCACTGGTCTCACCCATGGCGAATCGGATATCAGATAGATTATTCCAACTGTGAGAAATTTAATGACCTCGCTACGGACCACTTCCTTCATATTAGGATTCAACTTCCATTGATGCACAATAGTCGTCTTGTGATCTTCCATCATAGGGATCTTATGCATACACAATGGTTGACTGACCCCAGTGAGGTCACTCATTTTATAGCCGATGGATTTCTTTCTTTCCCTTAATTCCTTCAGGAGTTTATTTTCTTGTTCAACTATTAGATCGGAATTTATAATAACTGGGCAAACCTTTAGATCATCTAAAAACACGTACTTCAGTACTTCGGGTAGGGGCTTCATTTCGGAAGCCTCTGGTTTTTCACTTGTTTCTTCTGTAGTTTCCATAGCTTTGAGTTCTTCACTAGTGACTTCAACATCTTCTTTAGCGGAGTCAAGGGATTCGATGCAATCTTGTACTTGTTCGTCAATTAGTTCATCAATTGATGGGTTCGTTAGGGCAACTTCTAAAGGATCGTATGATTCATTATGCTCTTGGGTCAGAACTGACATTTGCTCAATGCAGTCAATCAAATATACTTCTTCTTGAATACTTGGTCTTCTCATACTTTCAAAAACTTTGAATTCGAGAGTTTCTTTGCCTAATCTGAGCAGTAAGGTACCAACTTCAACATCAATTAGGGCTCTTGCAGTGGCGAGGAATGGACGACCAAAGATGAGAGGATATTTGGTGTCTTCTTTTATATCCATAATGACAAAGTCACATGGAACATATGTTTCCTTGCCTACCTTGATCGGGACATCTTCGAGGATTCCTAACGGACGTTTTATCGAATTGTCTGCGAGCTATATAGTCATGCCAGTAGGAAGCAATTCTGCAAACCCTAGTCTTTTGCACATGCTTAGTGGCATAATAGAGATGCTTGCGCCGAGATCTGCCAAACCTTTCTTGCATGATGAGTCGCCAATGTGACATGAAATTCCAAAGGATCCCGGGTCTTTTTGTTTCTTGGGCATCTTGCTCAATATGATATCTGATGTAGTTGTTTCCAGTTTTACTGTCTCATATTCCTTAGTTATATACTTCCTGGTTAGGAGTGACTTTAGGTACTTAGTCCAGGATGGTATCTCAGCCAGAGCATCTAAGAAGGGTATATCAATATGAAGTTTCTTCATAGCCTCATTAAACTTATTGAATCTAGTATCGAGCTTGGTTTGCCTTAGACGGGATGGGAAGGGTATACGAGGCTTATATATAGGAATATCAGGTTCTGGTGTTTCAGTTTCTTCATCAGTAGATTTCTCAGGACTTCCCTTATCTGTCTTATCTTCCTTTGATTGAGACTCTAGTGTTGTTGAGTTTTGGACAATCACAGGTTCATCTTCGTCTGTAATAACTACAGGTGTCTCTACTGGGGGATATGAATAGTCTTTTCCTGGCCTGGTGGTGACTGCCTTCAACTTTTCAGGATGCTTGGGATTGTTCTCGGGTTGTCCAGCAAAGACTCCAGTGAGTGGCTTTATGCTAGCTGCAAGTTGAGCTAGTTCAGATTCAATAGCCTTCTGCTGAGCTTGTTGGTTGTCTATCATAGTTTGCTAAGTTTGCAACATTTTTTCAATGGCTGATAGCTTGTCATCAGAAGAGATGGGTCCTGCTTGTTGTCCTTGTTGTTGATTAAGATTCTGATACTGAGAGTTGTTTTGATAGTTATTGTAGTTCCTATTCTGAAAGTTTCCCTTGAAATTTCCTTGATTCCCAAAATTATGTTGTTGATTATACTGAAATCCTAGTGGGCCTCTTGGTTGATTGTTTGAACCAAATTGATGTGAGTTTACTGCTCCATAGGGGTTTCCATATTGAAAACCCGGGTTATTCCTATTCTGATTCAGATTGTAATAACTTTGTCCAGGAATAGTGTTGATAGCATTAAGATTTTCCATCTGACCATAATCTCCTTGTCCACATACATTGCTCAGTACAACGTCATAGAGAACATTGCATGATAAAGTGGAATGATCGGTGCTCTTACATGCTTCACAGAACAGGGAAGTGGAATTGACCTATTCCGATTTCCGAGTGGGTGAATGTCCTCTTCCAATAGCAGCTAGAGATGATTCAATATGGTCTTGCTTAGCAACTAAGATCTTCAAGGTTTCAGCGATAGACTTGTACTCAGGAGTAGCTTCAGCCATAGCTACTTTCAAGACTCCTTTACCTACAGATCTACCCCAGTTGGCTTGATTTTCGGCTCCCAGGGTGACGACTCTCCATGTTCTATCATAACTTTGACGCATGAAGTTTCCTCCAGATGAGGAATCTAGAAACCTCTTAATATCATCATCCACACCCCAAATAGAAAATTTCAATGAATTGATTCTTGGGAATTCCGTGGTATGGACATTTGCGTGGAAGCTCTTTGTACCTATCCCATGCTTCAGTGAGAGTTTCTCCGGGGACTTGAGTGAAATTTGTTATCCGGACCCTAATTTCGTATGTGAGAGATGGGGGATAGAATTTTTCTAGAAACACATTTTGGAGTTGTTCCCAGCTGGTGATGGGAATTTCACTTTACAATGAATTGCACCAACTTATGGATCTATCAGCAAGGGAATACTTAAAGAGGTGGAGTCGAATGGCATCATCAGTGACTACATTTTTCTTTGTCATAGCACATAGATCGATGAATCTCAGAAGATGTTCTTGGATGTCCTCTGCTTGTTTTCCATAGAAAGGGTTGTTTTGAAGCAATGTGATCCAATGTGCCCTAATCTCAAAATTGGCAGCATTGATGGGGGGAGGCTGTACTGGATGATGAACATTCACAGCTTTTGAGATTGAGAATTCTCTAAGATCCTTTTGTAGTTCAGCTGCTTGCGCTGCTGCTTGTGCTGCTAGAATTTCCTACTGAACTGCAGCCCTAGCTTCTTGCATGAGCCTCTCTCTTTGTGCATTGACAGCTTGAGCCACCCTTCGGGCTACCTCTTCTTCTTGAGCCATCCTTGCTTGATTCTCTCTGATCTGATGATGGAAAGTTATGTCTATCTCAGGATCAAAGCTCACTGTGAGTCTGGGGATGTCCGAACGGTGCATACACTATGCCTTGGGTTGTACCTGAAAATAGAAAGATTTTGAAAATGAGATCCACAAAGTAGAGTCAAATTCAAGTAGATGATCGATTGTTTCAAAAGAAAAAGAAAAATCCTAGATTAGTCTTAAAAGAACTAGATTTGACTGACTGATTCTGTTATCCCCGACAACGACGCCAGAATTTGACGTGGTATTTTTGAACACACTAACAAACTCACTCGGGGTTGAAATCCCCGAGCTTTTACCAAAACCAAAGTGCAATAATACCACCCTTAAGCGGACGAGTCTTATCGTAGTATAGTTAAGGATTGAACCCAAAGGACAACATTTTTAAGAATCCTTATCAGTCGAATCTAGCTCAAGGAAAACTAATATTTAAAATGATAGGTTGTTTTGAGGTTAATTAAACTAATTGCAGGAAAGTAGAAACTGAATTAAGGTTGGATTTAGATCAATGATATGGAATCTATGGGATGGTATCGGGTTTCACCACCACTACACATGCAAACACATTCAATCACGAACAATCCAGGCAAGATATGACAATCCAAATAGAGCTGCTGCAAAACCCCCAATACAGGCGTTAGGTCTGCGTAAGCATCACCTTAGGCATCAGATGTCTCATCACCATCCGAATCACTTACCTACAGGTCTGAAGATACATAAATCCAACTGAGGTTGTGGGCCCCCTATACAGGCGTTAGGCACACAGAAGCGTCATCGAAGGCTAGATGGCTCGTCCCCTCACGAATCATACACTTACGACCTCGATGAAATCCCATCCTATTTCTAGTTTGGGAGTCAACCGCATTAATCGATAAGCAAGTAGGTGATTAATATACGAACAAACATCGACAATTAACAAGAAAATACAAAATCCAACTATGGTTGTGGACCCCCTATACAGGCGTTAGGTACATAGAAGCGTCACCTGAGGCTAGATGGCTCATCCCCTCACGGATCATACACTTACGACCTTAAGGAATCCTGTTCTATTTCTAGTTTGGGAGTCAACTTGTTAAACGACATTCAATCCTACATATAGATGTTCTCGCAATATAGGAAGAACAAAGATGAAAGAAAGAAATTAATCAACTACAAACATAATGGTTAACAACAAAATGAAGAGTTATATACATTGTCATGGAAAGTTTAACAAAAGAACATGGTTTGCATGGGCAGCAGGGCTAGTCCCCGCATCCCAACGAAATGGTACTACTCGCTCATGATGCGAGAAACAAGAAGAGTGAGAAAGAGAGAGAAATCTACCATGAACTCGGTGCAGAAGGTAGTCGCATCTCGGTGAAGAAGATACAGCCTCCTATGTCATGTCAGAGCAGATCTGGATGCGAACGGGAGATGCCAAGATAGATCGGACAATCTCCCTCGCTTCGTATTCCTTCTCTCCTCAGCCTCCTTGGTTGCAACACGGGCAGTAGGTGAAATGAAACTGGCGTGGATTGGACTGGTTTTGGATCGGACCTGCGTACAGGCAGCTTGTCAGCGTCCTGGAACTGATGCCCAAGTGAGGACCCTTGGGGTCCTATTTATAGGCATAGATCCGTCCCTCATACTTTTGGTGTGAGTCCAAATGGTTTGGTCCAAAGATATTTTTCCACTAAACGGTTTGTTGTATAATGTGCCCAAACGGTTTCATGCATTTTACTTTTCATACGGTTTGGTATAATAGCACTTTATCATTCGGTTTGCATGATCCACTTTTGCAAATGGTTTGGTGAGCTCGTCTTTATCAAATGGTTTGCACTTCAGCAATAGCTCATTCAGTTTGTAAGTCATATAGTTTCATGTGTTTGTTGTAGTTGCTTTATTAAACAGTTTTGCATTCCCGCAAGGTGCCCAAACGGTGTGGCCTGTGCGTGCCTTTGTCATTCGGTCTTGTGATGTTTGCGGCTGGCCACGCATCTCAAACGGTTTGACACTATCAATTGGCCATGTGGTTTTCAAGCAACAATTGGCCATGCGGTTTGAATGCATTGTTGATTGGTTATTCGGTCTTCACTCGGGAAAAGCAAACGGTTTTGTTGCTGCTGTTGTTCACTTGGAAAACAGTCTTTTCTGCTACCTCCTCCATCATACAGTCTGAGATCGAGTGGTTGTCGGCGTAGGAGTGGGCGACGTCGTTGCTGCTGGGTGGGGGCGCATGTTGCTGCTGCGATGGTGGTGCTGTCGGGCGACGTTGGTTGGCGGCGTTGCTGCTGGTGTGATCGACGCATGCTGCGAGTTCACCGGAGAAGATGACGACGGAAGCAGTGCTAGGCTGTGTTGAGGCAAGGAAGGTCTGAATGGTCATGGGAGGTAGATCACCGCCAAACGGTCTCGGATTGGTAGCTTTTCATTCAAACGGTCTTGGCGCTAAGGCCATTCGATCTTGCATGTTGTTCGGTTTGCATTGCTCAATCGGTTTACATGCAAACGAGCAAACGGTTTGAGAGGTTCCCGCCATCATATGGTCTTCGCATGCATTGCATTCGACTACCCAAACGGTTTCATAAGGATACTCTTCCAATCGGTTTGGCAGCCAAGTGCCCATACGGTCTTCGCTTCAGCAAACCATTCGGTTTCCTTTGCTTGAGCATACCAAATGGTCTACGTGCATGGTTTTGCATTTGGTCTCCGTATGGCACGCCAACTTTAGCAAACAGTCTTCTCAAATGGTCTCAAATATTAAACGGTTTGCGTGTGCTATGTCGAACGATTTTGCAGACCGAGTCTCTTCAAACGGTCTTGAGACCGCATGGACTCAAATAGTTTTGAGACCGCATGGGCTCAAACGGTCTTGAGACCGCATGGGCTCAAATGGTCTTGAGACTGCATGGGCTCAAACAGTTTTGAGACCGCATGGGCCCAAACGGTCTTGAGACCACATGGGCTCAAACGGTCTTGGTAAAATTGATTGGTCAGAACAAGGGGTGAGGGAAGGCAGATTCTAGTTGATTGTTCAGCTTTATCAAGACCTGCATCAAATCAACCATAATTTTAGTTAAAATCATGATAATTGGATTAATTAAGTAATTTTGCACATTATGACTCACATTGATATTTAATGAGTGAAATAGAATATATATAGAGTTGAATTTATTCCAAAGTGATAATTGAATTCCATGATGAATATGCATTCATCAACCCCCATCTATCAGCGGGGTAGCAACTCTTTCCCATACGATCCATCTTTTCTCTGGTGATTCTCCTTCGCCCATAGAAAGCTCGAAAGTTAGCTCTCTATACGTTGGATGATACCTGATAGAATTCCCACCGCCGCTACCATGTAGACAGTAATGGATGAAAGCACATGAGCAACCAGTAACCTTCGTCCTGCAAAAGATAGCAATCTAGATTTCCATGCAGCCACTTTAGAGTTCACTTTTCTAACAAGAAACTCGTAGTCTATTAATTGTGTCCTTCCTTTAGAAATCGGTATGCCCAGGTAAGTAAAAGAGTGAGTCGCCTTCTCCACTCCAAAGTCCTTCTCTATGTCATCTGCCTTTGCTTGATCATACCCCCAATCACACAAATAGATTTTTGTCTATTGATTCTCTGACCAGTTGCCTTTTCATATAAATCAAATGTGCTTCTAACTGTATTGATTGTCCGCTAGTCCGCATTGAAGAACATCACAAGATCATCAGCATAGAGAAGCATTGGAGACGCCACCCCATATCCTCTTGTACAGAAATTGGCAATGGACCGATCACTCGCCAATCTACTAATCCTTCTGCAAAGAAGTTCCTCAAAGATAATGAACATGAATGGTGATATATCATTACCTTTCTTTAAGCCTCTTCCAATCTAAAAAACCCAGTTGTATCCCCACCAATAGTAATCGTAGCCCAGGTGTGTTTAAAGAAACTCATACATAGATCGATCACCTCAGGTAGAAACCCAAAAGCAGCAAGACATTTACACATCACCTGCCAATCCACTCTGTCATATGCTCTTGACATATCGAACTTAACCACAGCATTAGGAAATTCCCGACCTTGATTGATATCATGCATC
This sequence comes from Alisma plantago-aquatica, assembly GCA_963693085.1. Classification (NCBI taxonomy): domain Eukaryota; kingdom Viridiplantae; phylum Streptophyta; class Magnoliopsida; order Alismatales; family Alismataceae; genus Alisma; species Alisma plantago-aquatica. The sequence continues at coordinate 395,619,529 of OY856411.1, read as the reverse complement.
AACTCTCTAACCAACCTGACATGATGAGTAATATAATTCCCTTTCAAGAAAGCTCCCTGTGGACGGGATATCATCTGGGTCATCAATGGAGCCAACCTGTTACTAAAGATTCTCGCAAGGATTCTTAGGGTCAGATTCTCAATCGAGATAGGTCTAAAATCAGCGGATAACTTCTTGGGAGAGTCAACCTTTGGAATAAGGAGGATTCAACAGCAGAACAAAACTCTATGACACATCTATCCTCTAAAGAAACCATCTTCCAGAGCGAGGAAATCGTCTCTAATAATATGCCACGCAGCTGAAAAGAAAGGTAGGGTAAATCCATCCGGCCCAGGGGCTGTATTTGGGTCCATTTCCTTCAATGTCTTCAGAATCTCGTCCTCACGAGGGGTGGCCATCAATGAGTAGCTATCATCTGTCGAGATAGTCTCTGGGATGTCCTGTAGAAACTGTTCTAAGGCAATGTTATCTATATCAACTTCCTCATTGTATTGTTGTTGGTAATGTGTCGCCGCCTTCTCAGCCATCTCAGTAGGGTTCGTTATCACAGTACCATCAGGCAGTGTCAATGCATTTAGCCTTCCATCTCTTCGCCTGGTTTTGACCACCGAATGATAAAACTGAGTGTTGCGCTCACCATCTTGTAGCCAACTAATTTTGTCCTTCTCCCTCCAAATAGCCTCTTCCACATCTAGAAGCTGCTCAAGCTCATTCTCTGTAGTCTTTAAGTTTGACTCATTGAGTGGATGGGATTTTCATCAAACGCATCCTGTGTAGTGAACACCACATCCTCTAAATCTTTGATACGTTGATTATTGTCTCCAAACTTTATCTTACTCCAGGCCCTGAGAGAACCTCTTACTTGCTTCAATTTATGATAGAAAACAAATGATGAATTTCCCACAACTCTCTCTTCCCAGATCTGCCCAACAATCTTCAAACATTCAGCCTCCCTTAGCCATGTCGACATGAATGAGAAGTGAGCTTTCCTATCAGTAATAGCATGTGCACCCGGGATAGTTATAATAGGGCAGTGATCTGACACCTGAGATCTAGTAAGGTGTATAGAACGAGTCGTGGGTTTCTCCGCAAACCATGCTCCATTCATAAGAACCCTATCTAACCTCTCCCAAACAGTAGGCGTGAGTATCTGTTTGTCCCACATACAAGATGATAAATGCATTTTATTGTTTCCATGTCCATACATGCAAGATGATGGAATGATTACATACATGATAGATCCTTATCTATTCTTTGTGTTCCTATTCTTCGTAAGAATTGGACACTTGGCTCTGAGATACTAACTCCATGTAATATGGATTAGTGTTCTCCCACTGAATCTGTGCATATTGAACCCTTCAGTATAGATTGCCAATGTATGCTCTCTCTTTTCATGTCAAGAGGTTTTTCGAGAACTATCTCTATAAATCTCTATTCCTATCACATAGAAAACGTCTCTATCTTCCTTAAAGATAATTTCTACTTTGGATTTCCATTCTATAACATTTCTATTTCACATCAATATGTGGAATGTGAATACGCTCCCACTAAATCACATATCTCTCTTTATCTTTGACATATCAGTCAAACCCTTTGACTATATCATCAAAGTGAAGATCCAGCTCTGAGTTGCTTATACTCAATCAAACACATTGATTAGTCCATTGTAACTTATAGACTTTATTTGCATTAATGGATTCATAAACCTTTTAGGTTGTGTCACGTACACATCCTTGTTTTATTCCTCATAGGAATGCGGGTTTAGTATCTATATGCCAAATCTCTTAGTCATTAAGTTGAAATCAACAAGAATCATCCTTCTCAAAATGTTATCCATGTGTCTTAACGCTTAAGACTCATTCGCACTTATGGATTTCATCCCAATGGGTGCTACCATCAAGGCCATACCTTATGGTTCACATGGAAGTTACTTAGGATGTAATGGTCATAAACCATAACTCAAAATCCGGTTCCTCATATTCATCTAGATAGTTGACTCATCACATGGCCAACTCATCACAAAGATAATCGAGGTGCATCTGTCAAGGATATAAGAATTCACAGCCCTTTGTGATTCTTAATTTCCTTTATTACTATGGGGTATTCTTTATTTAAGAAGAAATTAGTTACTTTATAATCATCCTCTAACTCCTTAGAGTATGACTCCTTGTTGATTTAGATATCACCATGCCTTAACCATGAGCTTACTATGATACACTATCATAATCACTCACAAAGTTCTCAAATTAACATTTGGTTCAAGTATTTCATTCATTGGTCTCATCAAGAATTTATACTTTACCAAATTCATACTTCATCTATGATATTCTTCAACACTTCAAGATATTCATATTGGTATTTCTCTAAACACCATTTGAAGTACTAGCATTAGGTCCAATAGGTATGTAAATACATCACATGTATTATACCTAATAGGATAATCATTCTTCCACTACCTTAGTGAAGATTGATTAATCATGTTCAAGAGATTCATGTCTCTTACTGGTTCTCTAACCAAAAGAGTCTAGATTTATCCATCATATGGAAACTAGAAATGAATTTCTCATGATTTATGCTAATTTTATTGTTTGAGTTATCAATAACTTTCATGTATCATTTTGTCTTATGCATACCAATTACCACAAGATAAGCAAGGCATTGCCATAAAGATCATATCTTTGTAATTGAAACATCAACTTTATTAATTACTATCATTGTCATACAATATGTAAAAATTAATGTGTTTCTATCCATTAGAAAATATGAAATTGCAGTTCATAACTCTATTACATGCCTTCAAGGCTAAAAATAAACTAAAGTACTCCTATCTATGGCAGCAACACTTGCCCCATTTATTGAGTGCTTTACATTTTATATCTTGGATCATATATCTTAAAAATGTTACAAGTTTATTTCATGACACCTACTAGTGGAGACGTCTGTCACCTCCTTCTTCTTTAGTTCTTCCAGATAGAGTGGATAATTCCTTTTCCAATGTCCTGGCTTTTGACAATGGTGGAAATTACCTCTCTTGGTCACTCCTCCCTTGGCCTTGAGAGTTGAAGATGACTTGGGCTGCTGGCTAGCATCAAAACCTTTCTTAGCCTTGCCCTTGCCCTTGCCCTTGCGCTTAGACTTGCCTTTCTTACTGTTGATCATCATCACAGACATAGGCTTGTCCTTCTTCATATGTGCCTCAGTTGTCCTCAACATGCCCAACAACTCTGTCAGCGGCTTGTCAAAGTTGTTCATATTGTAGTTCATCACAAACTGACTGTAGGATTCTGGCAACGATTGCAGTATCACATCAGTAGCCAACTCTTGGCCTAGGAGAAATCCCCGTCTTATCAGGTTCTCTACATACCCAATCATTTTGAGCATGTGAGGACCAACTAGATCTCCTTCTGTCATGACACACTTGAACAGCTCCCTAGAGACATCGTATATCTCTTGTCGTGCTTGATATTCATACATGTTCTTGAGATGCTGAATCATCACAATGATACCCATGTTCTCATGTTGTCTCTGCAACTCGTGGTTCATGGAGCACAACATCAAGCACTTTGCATCAATGGCATCATCAGAATGCTTCTTATAAGCATCCCTTTCTGCTTTTGGTGCGGTAGGAGCCGGTTCCTCTGGAATTGGAGTATCCAGGACATAGAGCTTTCGCTCTTGAGAACAATTTTAAATGTCCTAAACCAGTCATGGAAGTTAGTCCCATTCAGCTTGTTCTTTTCAAGGACCGATCGTAATGAAAAGTGATTGTTGTTTGTTGTCATTTGTACTACAAAAGGAAATATATACAATTTAGTCCAAAACTCAATTTTGACTCATTTGATTGATTTGAAAATGTTGACGATAAAATTAGGACTTTAATTAATTATCGCTCCCACTATTTTTATTCAAATTGATAGCCCTCACCATCAATTCGGAAGATTGCAGTGTACAATCTTCTAGTGGGTCAAGATCCATATTTCATCAAGTCATGAGTCAGCTTTGGTTGATCGCTCATAATCTTGACTATTTAGGTAGGCCATCATGCCAATTGCACCATATGCAACTCTTATTGAATGATCATGCGCAACACCTTGCCATGAACATTTTGTGCCTCTGGGCTTAGACGCTCTAAGAATCACCAGTTAAGTCTAACCCTAAAGCCGACACGGTAAATATGCACCCCACTTTGGCAAAACCTACAAGTTTACCCTTCACACTTCCACGAGATAGACGGCACACCACGCTTTGGTGTAACCTACGCTTGGTCGATCAAGTTTTTCATGTGTGCCGCTAATGGAAGGCATAAAAGACTTAATATTTAGATGAGGGATTTGGTTTTTTATACATATCCAATCACCACAATACATAGTATGTATCATATGCATTCTATATCCCACAAAAAACATGCAAAATGATAAAAGCGATGATTATGGCCATCCCAATGTGATTCCTCAAGCCAAGATGAATCACAATCATCTAGGTCCACATCACATGCAACCTGTCCATGATGAAGTGTTATAGCCGTCTGAGTTGATCAACTCATCACATGAATGACCTGCTCGCCATGGCCGATCGTCTGGGTGCCACCAACCAATCTGTTAGATCCTCCAACAGATTGGTTGGCTCCTCCAACTGATCGGTTTTCCTGGTCATCGTGCATCTCCTCATGGCCACCACCCGATCGTCTCGCTCCTTGAACCAGTCGTATGGATCACCAACTGATCAGTTCACTCCTTGAACCCATCGTCTCAGTCGTCGTCAGGTTGTCCTCTGTTCTTTGACATAACAGGAAATAAAAGATCTGTCCTATTTTACATTTGAATTAGGAAACCCCAAGTTACATTCAGGGTGAGCAAAGGTAGGAAAGAAATCTTGAGTTATCTCAAGTTACATCAAGAAATGGAGGTAAGGAATCAGTGCACAGATCTAGATGCACGCAACCACATTCAACCAAGCACACATACATAGGGTTTATTGGCCATAACCACGATATACATCCAACACAAAACTCATTTAAGGGAGACGTGTATCGAGTGCATTTATATTACATATCATATATATATAGGGATTTGTGGATTTAGGATTGTACATGCATAAATCCAAATTTTATTTGCATCGTATGCAATAAATAAAGGTGACAAACTAAAATCGATCACATCGATAATCCTAAAGTATAGAGCAATTGACGGGCTCTGATACCACTGTTGGGTTTTAGGGGAGACAGAGAAGGCAGCGGAAAAAAAAAATTCCCAAACCCAGAATAAAGGAATCACTTCAACGTCTATACAATAGGAAGGATGGTTTGTAGAGTCATACCTTGTCCCGAGGCTTGCTCGGCGATGATACCTCGCGGCTTGCACGGTCTTCATATCCGGTCTTGGATGGTGTCTGTGCAACTCATGTTCTCACCGGGACTGTCGAGATTCACAGCTGTCCTCCGAGCGGCAGAAGTATCCCGCCTCTGAAGTAGTCCACACGGACCACCTGGAACACCGATCTCCTTGTCCTACAAGGAATCGGAAGGAGTCACACCCTCATGTCAGCATACTAGTTGCCAACACACTCTCCTGCTACTAGTTGTTTTCTATAGTTGTTTTTCCCTTGTTGTGCCTCCCTTATCGGGTAGCACTTTCTCGAGCTCTCTCAATTACCACAACCAGAGAGAACGACAACTTTGCAGAGCAACTGGTGTTTTGAGTTATTATTTCTGAGAAGCCCCCAATATCCCTATATATAGGGGGGTCATGGGACAGGGTTCTCTACCTCGGGCAATGCGAGATTAAAGCAGGAGTAGAAGGGTTCGAGATTTTCCGCAAAACTGACATACTGCGGCAATTGAACCGATCAGTTCACACCTTGAAATGATCGTTTCGAGCCCTGAGTTGATCATTTGGGACCTGAGCCGATCGTCTGTGGCTCTGAGCCGATCTGTTCACTTACTGATCCGATCAGTTCGTGGTCCTGATCCAACTCAAATTGACTTTCGTATTTGTTTCCAACTAATCAAATATTAATCCTTGTCCAAATTGAATTTGTACAAGTGAAACAAATTGTATTTGCAAAATAGTCTTCTGACTTTCCAAATGATCTCGGTTGGTCCATGAATCAACCATTTCAACAATTGAGCCGATCGTTTCATGACACATGAGCCGGTCGACTCACAACTTGAGCTGATCGGTTCAACAACCTGAGCCGATCAGTTCATCTCATGAGCCGATCTGTTGGGGCAGCAGACTTGTGCAAATAAGTCAATCGCAATTTCAATCAATCTGATACTCTAATCAATCGGTCCAACACCTTGAACATTATGATATTGAGATATCAATTGATTGAGTGTTTAATTGAACTACTAAACTCCTTTAGTAATCAATATAAACATCATTTTGTGGATAAACTCCTCTTCCAGGTTAAATCCTATGTGTGTGACCTTGCAGGTCCATTTCACATTGGCAGTGAAAGTCCATAACTCTTATGACTTCACAAGCAAAGAGCGGTGCCTAGTCGCACATCAGTGCTACCCAAGTGAAAAGGAAAGTTGGTGAACAACTTTCAATCCTACAATCCGTGAATGGTGTTATAGTGAATGTATAATTCCTTTGTCATTGATATCCCGAATGAACTCGAGGCATGGAACAATCATCCTGTCAACGTTCATTCACTTTCTTGATCTCAGAGTAGATTGAAGGAGATATGTATGACATCAATATCACATATTGATTCATACATGCGTGCACGCCTATCTCAATCCTACTTATAAAGTGGCCATAGATATCAAACTCCCTCAGGAGGGACAAATCCCATATCTATCACTCACCCCTCAAAAGCCCCATGCGTCAAAACCACCCAATCATCACCTTTATGACAACCCATGTTTCAGGACTGCGTTTGATGATGTCAAAGTGTACCCAATGACATTTATTGAGTGTAGTGATTTCAGGTCAAAGAATCACACTCAATACCATCACTGTGAGAACTGACTGTGACTATCATGTTTTGGTTCCATGTGTCAAACTCGCTGTGGGTCTGTCCAGTACGCTTGTTCTCTAACAAGTACCTATGTGTGTGGTTTGATTTCTCCATATCATGACTAATGAGATTCTGTCATCAACCAACACCACAATCTAGTCTTGTATGTCATTGTTGTCTATCTACCTTCCACAATGACATCCGACTAGGGACATAATAAGAATGTACAAACTCTTACCATTCGTACGATCTCACCGTTCATGTCCTCAACCTGAAAGAATACGTCATTGAGTATTGTCATTCTCTAGACATTTAATCTATTCTATCATTATCTCATATGACTAAACCAGAAAGAATTGGAAGCTTGCCTTTGATGTTTATCAAATAATTATTAATGTATCCCACCAATCATCCCATGATTGGATCTCAGGGCATACATACCAACAAAAGAAGCTAACATACAATTGTACAAATTTAGCAAAAAAAATGAAGCTTACCTCTTAACATATTGCTAAAAAAAATTTACTTATTGTATCTTACTCTTCAACTCTAGACAAAAAACAAAAAAGAAGACAAACAATATCTTGTCAAGAATACTATTGTTACAAGCTATAAATCAGAGCTAATGATAACTCAAATTTGTAACGTTCCAACAGACTTCTACAACAATATATTGTTGATATGTATATCAAAGCAAAAATTAGTCATTTGGACTACATTAGAAGAGATCAACAAAAAATTAAGTTGATCTATATCAAGGAATTGTAGATGGATTCAATCATGGTCAAAATAAGAGTACAATTGAAAAAAGAATTGTTCTTCTAGCATCTTTCATGGTGGTTCTAGAGATACGAGACAATGTTATCTTGATGCACTAGCATGAGTGCAGATATACGGAAACCTTGACATATTTCTGACATTTACAAGCAATCCATCATGGGTTGAGGTGAAAAGAGAGTTGTTGCCTTTTGAGGAGCCTCAAAATAGACCAGATTTGCTTTCTAAAATATTTAAAGCCAAACTAGAAGAGCTAAAGGTTGATATTTTTAAGAGGGACATATTTAGACATGTTATTGCTTATGTCTATCTGATAAAGTATCAGAAAAGAGGATTACCACATGCACACTGTCTTATCATTTTGTATAGGAATCAAAAGATTACTATTTCAGATGTATATGATCAATATGTCTCTGTTGAAATTTCTGAAAAGGAGTCCAATATGCATCCATATAATATGGTTTTAAAGCATATGGTGCATGGTACATGCGTAGTCTCAAACCCCAATAATATATGTATGGACAATGGACTATGTAAGAAACATTATCCAAAGGAATTCTGCTTAGTGACATCCCAAACCAAAAACTCATATCCTTTGTACTTCCGAAGAGATACTGGTCATGTGAAAACTATTGGTTCAATAATAACCGACAATAGATGAATTGTTCCTTACAACCCCTACTTATTAGCTAAGTACAATTTTCACTTAAATGTTGAAATATGTTCTTCAATCAAAGCAATGAAATATTTGTACAAGTACATATACAAAGGACATGATCATGTGTTGTTCAATTTAGATGGCAAACAAAATATGAACATGCATGATGAAATTTCACAATTTGTCTGTGGACGATGGATATCATCACAGGAAGCAAAATGGAGAATTCATCAATTTTCAATGAATGAAACACATCCATTTGTGACATGTTTACAACACCTTGAGAAAGTGCATATTGTTATGTTCCATGAAAATCAGGATCTGTCCACGGTTGTACATAATGAACATTTCTCATGAACAATGCTTACAAAATATTTAAGAAAAAATTACATCGATGAAGAAGATCAAAAATATCTATATAAAGAATTTCTTGAGCATTATGTTTGGGACAAAAATTCTAAATCTTGGAATAGAAGAAAGTAAAGAAATTCAGTTGGAATAATGTATTTATGAAGCAGTATTGTTTCAAATGCCTTCGAGTCTCTGACAACTATTTTGTACTACAATAGTCTATTGTGCTTCAGTTACCTCTATATCTCTACGAAAAAGTTCAAAAATCCAATGAGTGAAGATTTGTATGCCAGACAAAAAATTTGGGAGACTACATATAATAGTGCCTTAAAATACATTAATATGTGCTTAGAATCAATGGGTAAGAAGTTATCTGGTTTTGATTTACCATCCATTATTCAAGATGAACATAAAAACTTATACAAAGAAGTACAATAGGAACTAAAAATAGTTATTTCTGATGAAGATATAGGTAGATTTTACAATTGAATCATCATCAAAGTTATGCTTATAGAATTAGCACTGATCGCATTAATAGTGGGAAATAAGGAATATTTTTTTATTGGTGGTCCAGGTGGATCTGGAGAAATATTTTTGTATCGTGCTTTACATGATAAAGTAAGGTAATCTGGACAAATAACACTAGAAACTACATCCTCAAGAGTGGCAACATCTTTACTACCTTGTGGTCGTACTGCACACTCAAGGTTTAAAATAACATTGAATGTTGAAGAATAGAGAACATGTAACAGTTCAAAACAAAGTAGTTTGGGTGAGTTGTTTCAAATAACCAATCTTATAGTATAGGATGAGGTGTCTATGAAAAAAAAAGAATCCATTGGATCCCTAGATCTTTTATTGAAAGACATGTCATGTTGTACACTACTTTTTGGAGGAAAAATTATTGTGTTTGGTGGAGACTTTAGGTAGATTTTTCCTGTTGTATCAAAATGAGGAAAAGAGCAGACAATTACAGCAAGTTTTGTAAAATCAAGGATATGAAAACATGTTGAGAAATTAACTTTTAACAAAAAATATGAGAGCAATATCAAGTCCCCTATTTGCAGATCTTTTACTTCACATTGGAAATGGAACAAAAGAATCTGTAGTGGAAGACCAAATTGAAATCCCCAAATGCATGGTAATCAGAATCACTAATGAAAGGTCTTCAAAGCATGACCTAATATGAGAAATATTTCCTAAACTCATGGATTCTAAACCCAACATTCACTCCCTCACTAGCCATGCAATTTTGATTATAAAAATGAGTCCGTTGATGAAATCAATGATATCATGATTAATATCTATCTAGAAAATAAGCAAGAGTCTTCAACTTTGATTCCGCTATTGATAACACCAATCAATATCAAGAAGAAGAGTTCTTGAATTCTCTAAATTTTGTTGGCCTTCCACCACAAAAGTTGGTCTTAAAAAGAAACTATCGTATTATGTTACATAGAAATATTGATCCTTTCTCATGTCTTTATACACGACTTATTTGTAAGAACTTCAGAAAGTATATCATTAACGTTGAAATAGCAATTGGTCATAAGAAAGGACAAAGAGTATTCACCCCAAGAATTCCATTAATGTCAAAAGACAATGAAAAGTTACCATTTTCCTTCAAGAGACTATACTTTCTGATTCACTTATGTTGTGCAATGACAATCAAAAATCATAGGGACAGACTTTAGCTAAAGTTGGAATATATTTACCTCAACAAGTTTTCTCTCATGGTCAGTTATATGTGGCTTTCTTTAGGGTGAGATCACCTGATGATCTCAAAATTCTTATTAGACCAGCTTCGATAGAAAATGCAAACATTACGACAACAAAAAACATTGTCTATAGTGAGGTATTATCAGCTACAAGGATAACTGAAGTACATGGTGAGAAATATGTAGTAACTTTCAACTTTATTATATTTTTTAAAATTTTGTATGTACATGATTTTAAAATTTACTATGATATGGCATGTATAAATTATTTTGTAGAATTAGGTAAACATGAGCAAGGTATACCAGCTTCTACATGAGATCGGTCAAAGTCTTCATGTATGGAAAGTAAAGTGAAGGTCTATGAGGTGACAAATCCTACAACTACAAGAGATGGGAAACATATGTATAAGAGACTCAGATTTATTAGTGAGAAGGTATCCTAATGGATCATATAAGAGAAATTTACTAATATACTTAACTACAATTTGACATATGTTCAAATTTTTAGGGAATGAATATGAAAGTAGTAATATTAACGAGGACATTGAAAAGTTCAAGAATACTTTAGAGTTGAATAACACATGTTATGTATCAAGAGCAACATTGTCACTACTTAAATCAGTATATTATTTTGGAAAATCAGATGATCATAGATGTCAGATGGTAATATAAAGATTCACAACTATTAAAAATGCTAAAGATGACATACTCTGCGAAGAACAAACTGGACCTTTCTCCATTAGCCAATTTCATACATGCAGAGAAAGTTCTGCCACTAATAGGTAAATCATTTTTTATTTGAACATCATATTACGTTTTTTCTATCATATACATTGTCTTCCTAATTCATGTACACACTTTGAAAAACATATAACATGTATTGTCATAATAGTTGTGTGTGTTCTTCCTAAACTAGAAACAAAAAAAAGATCAAATGGATATCACCTTTCAAGATATTATTCTAATTAACTCTTTGTAAGTATAAATATTTTATACATCTTAATTAAAAAATATATCAGTTATCTTATTATATCCATGATATCAATATGCAAGTAGCAACTTTGGCTACATGGGAAAATTCCATTACTAACCATTGTGAAATAATAGTGAAACTTTTAGATCCGAAGCCAAACTACAGTTTCCAAAAATTTGGTATGTAAGGAATTCTATGTTAAGAGTCAGTTTGATGGCATTATAATGTCAATTTTATAAAGTTGTTATCTCAAATAGTCCTTATACATTGATATTCCATACTTCATATAGGAAAACATACATTTTCTACTAGTACAGAAATAAAAATATTTGTTAATCCAGAATTGGATGAGGTCAAAGAAATAGAAAAATGATAATATATATATATATATACTCATGTATGGTAGTTATCAACCAATAAAACATCTAACACAATTGTTAGTTTCTCATCTAGAAAAACTATCAACTCAGACCTTCTTCAAGTCACCATAAACTAACTACGAAAGGAAGAAGTTTCTCACAAATCCTATTGGTGAAATTTTAATGTCTACTAATCAGGTGACATCAATTGTATTCTAAAATTGCTTTATTTTCATCACACTTTTACTTTTATTCTTATTCTAACCTACATACATCTACACATTATATCATTGATATACCTCTCAATATAGAGAGAGGCAACTAGCACTACTATAGAAATGGCTTATAAAGTCACTTTTACATGTGTCGGTTGTATAAATAAACCGACACTGAAACTATATAGTGTCGGTTGATAACATAAACCGACATCCAATCTATGAAGGGTGCCCAGACACGGGTATCGCTTCTATTCAGTGTCGGTTACTTAATAAAAAACCGACGCCTAAAATTAACCGCCAAATCAAAAATTTCCAGCGGAAAAAATTCCTCCAAAATTTAACATATGGCGTCGGTTGATAAATAATAAACCGACGACTAAATGTTATTCGTGAGACATAAATTGGGCACATTTTGGTCGTCGGTTTAACCATAATGACCGACGCTTATGAGTTTTCCCGTGCTGTCCGCGGGGAATTTTTCACACCCTTTAAGCGTCGGTTGTCAGAAGACACCGACGACTATGGTCATTAATCGAGAACAATTTTTTTAATCGGCATATGTATTTAGACGTCGGTTGTTTTGTAGTTACAACCGACGATTATAGTTGAGAATGGGTGTCAGTTTTTGTGGAGAACCGACACTGTTAATTTTATGTGTCGGTTTATTTGAATAATCGACGCCTATGGTACAGTTAATAGTCCCACAAAACAGATCTCTTTTCCCCATTGTCTCTGTTTCATTACAACTCTGCTAGGTCTGGCGATTCTGCTCCCCGCCGTCACCGTCGTCGTTACCCCGGCCACCGTTGCTCCCCCGCGCCGCCAGCACTCCTGGTTGACGCCCTCCCCGCCGCTCCTGCTACTCTCCCTTCCGCCGCCGCTCCTCGTCGGCGCCTCTCCTCTCCTCACCGTCACCCCCGTCGGTGGCTGCTGTCCTCTCCTCGCCGCCCTCGTCGCCGCACTTCTCCTCTCCTCACCGCTGGCACCGGCTGCTAGCTGCTGCTAGGTCTTGCTCCGGTCACTGCTCTCCTCTGCCCTCAAGGTATGCCCGCTCTACCTTCTTCCTTCTTCCTCTACTCCGACGGCTGCTTGGGCGGTGCCAAGGCACGCCTAGGCTGCTGCTGGGCGTTTTTTTTTTAAAGTTATTTACTTATTTGTGTTTATTTATGTACTGATTTTGTTATGATTTAATCAACTACTTAATAAAATTTATTTATCAACTGATTTAACTATATTTTTCAATTGATCTGTTTGTATTCATCTAATGTTTGTATTTATTTATGTACTGATTCAGTAATTAATTGATCATCATCTACTGATTTATATTAGTTTATCAATAGATTTGTATTTATTCATCTACTTATTTGTATTTTTTTGTCTACTATTTTTATTTAGTTATCTAATCATTTGAAATTATTTGTGTACTACTTTTGAAATTATATAATCATCTAGTGATGTAACTTTATAGTGATGTAACTTTATCACAAGCTCATTATGAACCATTAGATCTGGATCTTAATTAGGGTATCTCTACCGTCCTAACTATGAAATTGGTAACTTGTTTCATTGTTGAGTATATTGAGAATCCTAATCACCCTTCTTGCTTAATGATGAACTGTAATGCACACATGTGACATGCTTGGAATGTAAATGATGAACTTTTCCCTAAATTGCCAATCATGCTTTTAAAGACATCAATAATCACCCTAACTTGAAGAACTAGGATTTTAGGTATAAGAATGACAACACATGTATTTGTTGGCCTAGAAACCCGTACAAGATTTACTCATTAGGAGTAAATCTTGGATAGTCCCCAGTTTGGGACTATTCTTGAACACCTGATCTCGCTTAGGATGTAAGTGTATAATGTGTATTGGGTTTTTGAGAAAATTTCGGCAGCATTTCCCTGTTTGTTCTCTAAGTACATATGTAATTAGAGAACAGCGGGGAAATGCTGCCGAAATTTTCTTGAAAACCCAATACACATTATACACTTACTAGTGAGATTAGGTGTTCAAGAATGGGATAGGTGGTACACATTTATTATATATAAGAATGACATCACATGTATTTGTTAACCCTAGACCGTAATCTTGTTGTAATATATATTTGATTTCTCTTTGAACATAGAATGGATAGATCATTGATGTCCATTCACAATCGCTGCACCCCAGAGTTTATTTCTGGTCTTGACCAGTTTATTAGATTTTCTGAGGAACATAGTAAACAACCTGGAGATAGGTTCTACTGTCCATGTAGGCATTGCGGTAACAACTTGAAAGTCAGCACTGGTGACGAAATCAAAAGTCATGTCATGTGCAACGAGATTATACAAGGCTATACAGAATGGCACTGGCATGGAGAGATTTCAAACCCGAAACTAGTGGATGTCGATAGAAGTGCTTGTGGTTCTTGTGTGGAAGAAGAAATTGCCTACGATGACGTAGATGTGAATGAACCAGTTCCAGTAGACATCGTTGATGCGATGCTGGATAGTTGTGGGGTAGAGCACACCGATCCACCTCCCATTTTTAGAAACATTGTGCATGATGTTGAGATACAGTTATACACAGGTTGTACTAAGTTTACGAAGCTTAGTGTTGTGTTGAGATTGTATAAGCTGAAAGCTAACAATAGATGGAGTGACAAAAATTTCACGTCATTGTTGTCTTTGTTGAAAGAAATGCTTCCTAAAGGAAACGAGCTTCCAATCTCAACATACCAGGTAAAGAAATTGTTGTGCCCAATGGGAATGGATGCCAAGAAGATACATGCATGGCCAAATGATTGTGTATTATTTCAAAAGGACTATGCAGATTTGAAAGATTGTCCAAAATGTGGTGCGTCACGGTATAAATTGACGACTTCGGGAGAGTCCAAAACTGGTTCTCCTGCCAAGGTGATGTGTTATCTACCTATAATATCATGGTTTCAACGCTTGTTTTCCAATCCGATAGATGCGAAGAATTTGAGGTGGCATGCAGATGTTAAGAAAAATAATGATGGGATCCTACGACATGCGTCTGATTCCCCACAGTGGAAGAAGATTGATCTATTGTACCCTGCATTTGGTGAAGAAGTCAGGAATCTAAGACTTGGGCTTTGTACAGAAGGGATGAATCCGTATGGGACATTGAGCAGCCAACATAGCACTTGGCCAGTCATGCTTGTTATATACAATCTTCCTCCCTGGTTGTGTATGAAAAATAAGTACGTAATGTTGTCGTTGTTGATATCAGGCCCTAAACAACCTGGAAATGACATCGATTTGTTTATCTTGAACCTCTGATTGATGACTTAAAGAAACTCTGGGGTGAAGGTGTGATGACCTATGATGCTTCATGAAGAGAGACATTTCGTTTGCATGCTATGTTATTTTGCACTATTAATGACTTTCCAGCATATGGGAATTTATCTGGATATAGTGTCAAAGGAGCTAAGGGTGTCCTATATGTGACGAGAACACTGATTCAACAAGACTAAAACATGGCGGTAAGACTGTATATCTCGGTCATCGAAGGTTTCTTACAAAATTCCATCTGTATCGTAGGAAGCGCAAAGCATTCAATGGATTGAATGAGGAACGGAGTGCACCTAAACCTATACCAGGGGAGGTTGTTTATGAAAGAGTAAAAGACATTGTCAATGAATTTGGTAAGAGATCACAATGTACTATGGCCACACGGAGTGACAAATCTTTATTCAAGAAGAAGTCAATATTTTGGGATCTTCCTTATTGGAGTTCTTTGACAGTCAGGCATTGTATCGATGTCATGCACGTTGAGAAAAATGTATGTGATAGTGTCATTGGTACTTTGTTAAATATAACATCTAAGACTAAAGATGAGATAAAATCCAGACTGGACCTACGTGAAATGGGAATAAGGTCAGAATTAATAGAATTTTGTGAAATGGAAAATCGAAGAACATACTTACCTCCCGCTTGTTACACATTGTTTAGAAAGGAGAAGAAAGCTTTTTGTGAATGTTTGGTAAATGTTAAGGTGCCACAGGGTTACTCATCCAACATCCGTAGATTGGTATCAATGAAAGATCTGAAGTTGTCGGACTTAAATCTCATGAGTGTCACACTCTAATGTAACAAATATTGTCTGTGGCAATTAGATCTATATTGCCGAAGCATGTAAGGTTTCCAATCACCAGACTTTGTTTCTTTTTTAACAGTATGTGCAGTAAAGTTATTGACCCTGATACTCTCGATAAATTGCAAAGAGAAGTGGTTGTTACCCTATGTCATCTTGAGATGTATTTTCCTCCGTCGTTCTTTGATATCATGGTACATCTTGTTGTCCACTTGACTGGGGAAGTGAAAATGTTGGGACCAGTTTTCTCACATTGGATGTATCCTTTTGAACGATACATGAGCGTTTTTAAAAATGATGTTCGAAACTGTTATCGTCCTGAAGGGAGTATTATCGAGGGTTATGTGGCGAGAGAGGTTGTGGATTTTTGCAATGACTTTCTCAGTGGTAATGACACTCCTGATAATGACAAGAATATTGACGAGTAATTTGGCAAAGGAATTTTGGGATCACGTGTGAAAGTAATCAGCCGTGAGCAGTTGGAGCAAGGTCACTTGTATATTTTACAAAACATGGACGAAGTGAACGTTTATATCGAGGAACATACTAATTTCATCAAGAGACAATATCCTCAAGCCAATACAATGTGGCTTGCTAGAGAGCATAACAAGACATTTATTAAGTGGTTTGAAGATAAAGTCTTACATCAACTATCTCAAACACCAGATGATATTACTGAAACTATCAAATGCCTCGCCTTTAAACCAAAATTGACTGTTATGTCTTATGAAGGGTATGACATTAATGAATTCACATATTACACAAAGTGCCAAGATGATAAGAGTGTCGTCCAAAACAGTGGGGTCACCCTTCAAACATCGACTATGTTTTTTGGAAGTGCAAAGGATAAGAGTCCACGTGAAGCTAAAATGTCATATTACAGTGTCATTGAAGACATATGGGAGTTTGACTACATAGACTTCAGAATTCCGCTCTTCAAATGTAATTGAGTTGATAACACCAAAGGAGTTATAGTGGATGAATTGGGTTTCACTTTAGTGAACTTTGAAAAGATTGGCGAGAAGGGTGAACCATTCATATTGGCATCACAGGAGAAACAAGTATTTTATATCGATGATCCTGCAAATGATAAATGGTCGGTTGTTCTTCATGGTAAAAGACAATTCATTGAAGATCCTATAGATGAAGAACAGTACTATGATAAGTATGATGACTCCAGTCCATTCTCAGTTGGGTTGCCAACACCAGCAAATATTGAAGCTAATGATGACTTGTATGTGCGCGGAGATCACAATGAAGGATTGTTAATTGATAAAAAATCACAATATTAGAGGCATGTTTATATTTTTTTATATGTTTTATTTTTTTGAATATGTGAACTTTACAATGTGAATGTGATAGAGTCCTATATACTCATTAAGGTGCTTGGAATAATTAATTATACAGTCCTATATACTCATTAAGGTGCTTGGAATAATTAATTATGAACATTTTTCAGTCTTTTTTATTTTTCCAGAAAAATCTGGTCGGTCGAGTTTGTCTCTCTCAGAACTCGACCGATCAAGGTTCTGTTGTGATACAAAACGTCTTCCAAAAATTCTAAAAATTTAATATGTTGTTCAAAACTGAGTATCTCCTGATGTAAACTTTACAATGTGAATGTGAACTTTACAATTTGAATTACTTTACAATTTGAATTACTTTACCATGTGAACTTTACAATGTGAATTACTTTACAATTTGAATTACTTTACAATGTGAATGTGAATTTTCAGATGGCTGAGCATTCTCCTGATGACCGTGTTGATGATTACCATGAGGGTGAGGACATGAATGTCCCGCCTCACAATGTAAGTTTTAAAAATATATCATATATTTATATCTATATGTCCATTTATAGTTATATCTTGTAAATATGTTTATTTTGTCAAATTTTAGGTTGATGATGCACATGTACCATCTGAAGCACTTGAGGCACTTGATCAGCAACACCAAAAAGTTGACAAGAGAAGGGGCATCACTATGATGAAGAAGTTAATAGAGCAAAAGGGCAATGGACCCAAACTTGTTGTGGATTTTGATAATGCAGGAAATGCATCTGGTGTGAATCGCAATTCGTTTGTTTCATATCTTGGGTATGTTACTCGTAGCCAATGCGGTTGTAATATAGATTCTTGGCATAAAGTTTCTAAGGAGAAGAAAGACGTAATATGGAAGGATTTATGCGTGAGTTATTATTAATTTACAATTTTATTTTGTAGATTACTAATTTTTTGGATACTAGTTAATAGCAATTCTATATATTTTGAAGAGTATATTTGAATTGGATGAAAAGCTGCATCGTAAATGCGTGATGCAACGCTGTGGGAGAGTCCTAAGGAACTGTAGGACAAATCTCACCCGAGAATACATAAAAGAAGCTGACAAGAGGAAGAAGACAGCCACTGAACAGTGGAACTTCCTGGACAAAGAAGAATGGGACGCGTTTGTTGCTACTGATGAATTCAAGGTATTAGGCGTCAGTCCCAATCTCACTAATATATGTTGTATTCACCTATTCAAGATTAACATTTACTGTTACTAACCAAATCATTAATGTGCATACTAACTAGGCCCTCAGTGAGGCACAAAAATCAAGGCGTGCATTGAATGTGCATGACCACACAATGGGTCCAAAGGGGTATGCAGGCATTCGCCAAAGACTACAGTCTGAGGCTACTGCTCAGTCTGCTGCTACTCAGGAGTCCTCTACTATATGTATCACACCTCTGCGTCGCCATGATGTCTGGATAGCTGGGAGGCAAAATAAGAAGGGAGAAATAAGGAAGCCCGCAACAGCTGAGGCGGCTGCAAAAATGGTAAAATACAACTCTTACAACAATCGTTTGAATATTGATTATTTGTGGTGTTTACTTAATTACAAATTTTTGTTTTGGCAATTAGCAGAAGCTGCACGAGCTGAGGAAACAAGGCAAGTTCATCCCTAAGGGCACAAGGGATGAATTGACAGTTGCTCTGGGTAACCCAGAGCATCCTCGACTTATTAGGGCTGTAGGCGCTAGTGTGGGCATCAAATCTTTTTTTGGGCCATCCCAGCGCAAACATGTCCCAAAAGTGGGACTTTCACAAGAAGAGGTAACATATTCTTTCTTTATAATGTTACTGTAAAAAGAGAATTCAATAATTGTAAGCTAACGTTTCTTTTATCCATGTATAGGTAGATAAGCTAGTTGATAGGAAACTCGAAGAAGCACTGAAAAAGTGGTAGGCATCTCAGACTGCCACTCAGCAGACAATACCTATCATAGCATCCCGCTCTACTCCTACTGCAGAGGTTGGGAGTAATCCTGACCCACCACCTAGCACATCCGTTGTAAGTACTTTTTATGACATAGTAACTAGTTTTTTAATTCAAGATGATATGTTTTCAAGATGATGTGTATATATGAAATTGTAGTCGTTTCAAAAAAAGATGATATGTATATATGTATATAACATTCTTTACACAAAAATTTGTAGGGGTTGAAGCTATGCCATCTAAAAAGTAAAGAATATGCCGTTGCAGAGGCGTCAGCTTACCCATCCCTACCAGGGGAAATGTTTCACGGGTCTCCATTACCAACTGGTTCGATTCGTGTGAGCCCGGTACATATATTCTCCAAGTGGATGGATCGTCCATTGCCATATGCCCACCCAGATTGTGACACACTTGGTGAGGCAGAAGGCGGAGTGATATTGTGGCCAAAAGCGGATGTCCTCTTTACTGAAACTGTATGGTAAATTTACATTACGTTAAATTGTTTGTGTGTGTATATGATGTCAGTTGATCTGAAATTATATATATATATATATATATATATATATATATATATATATATATATATATATATATATATATATATATACAGGTTAAAAAGAAGACACCCATAGCATCTAGGCCTCCACCTCCACCTCCTACATTACCCAGTTGGGTTCCACAGGACCTACCTGTCCCATTACTATAGGGGTATGGCAATATGGTTAGGCGAACATGATATAAATTTCCCTATAATTGTTTCTATAGATTCAGATGTTGCAGGTCAATCATACGAAAGCAAACTATTTATACAATATATTTTGGAGTTGTTTTGATATGATTGGCTAAATACATCTGTGATAGAGCTATGGATAAGGTGAGATCTTCTTTATACATCCATATACCATGTGTAGGATCTGGTGATCTGATTTCTTATTTATTAATGCATGTGTAATTAATACATATTTTGCAGCTACTTAGACAAGATATGTGCAAATTTTGCATTCGAACATGTCAGATTTTTTATTCCATCTTTTATTAATCTAGTAGCTAAAGACCCTCCGTCAGTTCAACAATACTACTGTGAGGCTTTTACAAATTTTGCTCAAAATAAGAAGACGGTGATAATAGCTCCATTCAATGTGGAGTAAGTTTACTTTGCTTATTATAATTTGGACTTAAAAAATTACATTTTTATTGTGGATTTTGAGTTATTAATTTTTAACTTTTTTACCTCTAGTGGTATGCATTGGGAGTTACTAGTTATTGTCCCCGAGATGTTCACTATCTATTATCTAGATCCTAAGGGGAGTAAATTGAATTCAAAATATGGACACATAATAAAAATGGCATTATTCCGGTGAGAAATATTTCATTTTCATATTCGTTAACATATGTTATTACATTACTATTTAATTATGCAATGTACTGTGTTACATTAACATGTAGGGGTTTACATGAGTTTAAAAAGGCTGGAGGAAAGGTCCCCACGAAAAAGAACCAGCCAATAATTTGGAAGAACGTGAAATTAAGTTCCCGACTGTAATATATGTATATATTATTTATGTGAACAATGCTTAATTAGTTGTATTTTTTAATATTTTGTATGTTTGAATTTATAGTGTGCTACACAAGACAACGGATGGGCATGTGGATACTATGTGATGCGATTTATGCACATGATTATCAAATATGCCGCAGTGGACATCGATACTATTCCTGAGGTATTATATAGTCTCATTAGATAATATGAAATGTATCAATCTTATTTATAGCTCATTAATTATATATATACATCATTCTCTTTACAGGTGTTTACAACTGACCACACTACAGGAAATGCCTTACCAGATGTACATGCTCCCTATACGACGGGAGAATTAAAAGAAGTAAGAGAAGAATGGGCAACAACCATACAAGTAGTGGGGGTTTTAACATATAATTGGGATGTTGATAGTGAATAATGACTAAAGAATGATATTTTGTAAATGAATTTCTGAATTATAATATATGTGTGAATGTTTCTACATGTCTGGATGTTTCTACATGTGTCTGAGTGAAAATGAATGAAACTGTTGGTTGCTATATGAATGTTTCTACATGTGTGAATGTGAAAATGAATGGAACTACAGATTGCTAGCTACATGAATGTTTCTAAATGTGTGAAAATCAATTGGAACTGCAGGTTGCATTGTTAAATGTGTGAATATTTTTGTTGTTAATTTTGCAGGTTTGTGGCCTGTTGTTGGCTGATATCAATGGATGTCGTAAAACCTGCAGTTCATAACTGAACTGCAGGTTTCTCATCCTGTGACCAGCCATACAGTAGGTCTGCAGACTGACAGAAAAAAAAACAAAAAATAGGCGTTGGTTATTTGTATAAAACCGACGCCACATAGTTACAGTGTCAGTTTCTACACATAACCGACGTCTATTTTCTTAACACCACGGCCATGCTCACCAGCACGGCCGTGGCAGCGGACCAGACACCACGGCCGTGCTGGCCAGCACGGCCGTGTTGGGAGTGCACGGCCATGGCAGCAGACCAGACACCACGGCCGTACTGGCCAGCACGTCCGTGTTGGGAGTGATATGACGTCAGTTTCTTATCTAATAACCGACGCTGATAGTGCCCAAGATGGCGCCCTTCTGTGGCGTGAAGGTATATGGTGTCGGTTTCTTATCTAATAACCGACGCCTATAGTGCCCTACTGGCACGTTTTTGGTGGCGCGTGAAGGGTTTCGGCTGGGCTTTTAGCGTCGCCCACATAGGTGTCACTTAGAAACCAACACTAAAGGCTTTAAATAACCGACACTAAAGGTCGGTTATGTACTAGTGTAGGATTTTAACCCCCCACCCCATGCAAATACAAAAATATATTTATACATTTATAAAATAGTTAGATATCTGGCGGCTGCCGCTGGGGGAGGGAGTGTCTTCCTTGACGCCTTCCTCCCCCTGGCTCTTTAGTTCTCGGTGTGGTTCGTTCTACGAGGAGGGGCTCCGTGACGTCCTCCTTCCCCAGGCCCTAAAACCTTGGCGAGGTGTGGATTGTAGTTTGAGCGCGTCTCTAGAGAAAAGGGTACCGGTGAGGTTGGATCGCATGAGTCTCCTTCGGCTTTCCTGGGTTGAAGGTTAGGCGTGATGCATCATTTTGGTCAAGGGTATTTCGTGGTTCGACGCTCGACCTAGTCAACTCCCTTCTGCTCAAGTGTGGCGGATGGAGAATGCCTTACCCATCCAGATCTGAGACCTATTCGGTTGCTCCAATAGCAGGTGTTCGAAGGGGTGGCTCGCCCCTTTCTCACTTGTGCCTTCTCTCCAGCGGCCGAGGCGGTGATGACCCCCTAGATCTCGACCTCGATGTGGTTCTGCTGGCTCCTCGTCGCGGGATTGACTGGCATCCACGCCTGGCTTGCTTTGGCTAGCGTCGACTGGCTACAGCTTCATGTGAGCCGACCTTCAACTGTATTGGGCATCTTGTCCTGGTGCTCTGTTCTACTGGCGGCGGTCCTCCGCCTTCCTTTAGTCAGACACCCACAAAGTGCTCGTTGTGTTGCCTCCGTGCAAACAGGGGCAACGAGCCTGCTTCTCAGGCGGATGGTCTGTTGATGCTTCCTTCATGGAGGCACCTTCAGACCTGAGAATCCAACAGAGAAGAGGGCGCTTGGCGGAATCATGTTGCCCCCCTCTGCTGCTTTGAGATGGAACACTCCTAGAGTGTTTGATGATATGCCTTTGTGCAAACAGGGGCTTCGGGTCCTGGCCAGGTACCTCGGCCAGCGCTGGCCTCGGGCCACTTGTTGTTCGTGTTGTGGATGGTTTCTCGGGGAGCTGAGTGCTCGTGCTCCTTGTCCCCTTAGATCTCTCTGCCTTTGCGACATGGCAACATCTTTCATATGTTTGCTGGGATGCTTCCATGATTATGTCTCTATCTGCTCGTCCAATTCACCAAGACACTAATCAGTTCTGCTCGGTTCCTTCTTTCAAGCTTTGTATTTCTTCTGGCCACTAACCTCAGAGGATGATCAGACTGTCATGTGTAAAGGAGTAATATAATGGTTGAATGGAGCATTGTTCCAGTCTGTTCAGTTGCCTTTGGAGTCTTCTTTGAGAAGATGGTTTGACAGGAGGTTCACCCTTCGGGTGCTTGTGGGGTGCTGCTGTGCAAACAACAACATTCAATGCTTGGTCTCTGGTTCTTGCATAGAGAAATAACCAGGTCCTCTTGGCGGTTTCCTTTGCTTGTCAGAAACTCGAAGACCTGGATGATAGCAGTGGAGGTTTCTGCTATATTACTCCTGAGATTCCCAGGTTGCTGAAGTGATGTTTCGGCTGCCCATGTTGCCACAATTTCAGAGGATGAGTCTATTGCCAGTGTTGGCATGTGTAGTTTGGATAGTCGTTTCAGGTTCTCTGTTATCTCTTGAGTTAGTATTGCGGGTTTATTTTCTTCTTTTATCTAGGTAGATGGCTACTATGTAGCTTGTGTTTAGATTGTTTCTCTGGTTGTTTGGATGTTTTCATCCAGGGCTGTAATGGGGGCGCAAACTCTTTTGTGCCCAAAGTTTTGGTAATACAGTAACACGCTTTTTGGACCGAACAAAAAAAATAGTTAGATATTTTGTGTCTCTCTCTCTCTCTCTCTCTATATATATATATATATATATATATATATATATATATATATATCAACATTAATAGCAAAAAGTTCATTAGATAGATTGGTGTTAGGGCCTTTTTTCTAATCAAGATCTAATTAAGTCATCTATTTGTGGTTTTTAGCTTCTTCCACTATCTCAATGCATTTATGCCCGACAATTGTACATAGTTTTGGTGGTATTCTTAGTTTTCGATTAATGATTCCATCATATAAATATTTTTATATGATTTTTTATAATGACATTTATACATTTTCGTTTCTTTTTTGTGTTATGATTTATTATTTTTCCTTCGGGCTTCTTTAGGTTTCACTCGGTCAATTTTTCCTTTTAGACTATGGATCTCAGTATCATATCTAGGGCTGAGCATCGGTCCAGAATCGGACCGGACCGGACCGCGGACCGAATTTGAACAAATATATGGACCGCAGACCGGACCGTTTCGAGGTAGGACCGGACCGGGACCAGACCGTTTTGTATTAGGACTGGACCGGACCGGACTGTTTGGACCGTAATCAGCCTTTTTTACATGTTTTACATTTTATTTAATTGTAAAAAGTTGATAATCTTAGTCACTTCTAACAAATTATATAACTTTAGTCATTTATACTAGTAGTGATTATATATGTACTTTATTTGTAATTATTATAGAATACACCTTCAAATATACATGAATTTTATATAAAAGTCAATCTGCGGTCCGGACCGGACCGGAACGAAGACCGATTTCATCGAAATTCCCGGACCGCGGACCGGACCGAACACAAAATGGACCGGACCGGACCGGACCGGACCGAATTGAGCAGTCCGGTCCGGTTTTGCGGTCTGGACCATTATTTGCTCACCCCTAATCATATCTCCCTCGTCTGCATTTCAACTATTCATCCTTAATATTTACAACGAAGATGTAAAAAGAAACTGTAAGCCCAGGTAATTATAATAGCACTTAAATTAATGCCGCGTCGAAAGCATCTGATATATGTTCAAGAATCTCATAATGAAATAGTTAAATGCTTTAAAAAGAGGGGAGAAAAGAAAAATAAAAAGTAGGGAATCCATTCGGAACACTCACCTCATCCTGTCCCCTGCCGGTTGCGGCATGCAAGCGGTCGAAACGGCCCGTGGCATCGCTATAGACACGAACACCGGAGCACCCTCTTGCTCCATCAGGATCTCCAAGTTGCCGCCTCTAGTGGCAACATGAACATCTATTAAGGATCTCAGACCGGGAGACGGCCGCATCACTCCTGCAGCTTGATTCCCTAACGCACAGTCAGGCACCTGGGGGATAGGGCGAAGTCGAGGAGCAGGCAGAACACCTGCGTGCTCCTGTTCCTGGCGGCAGCGTAGAGGATATCGGTGACACCAAACTCGCCCTCCCCGAATACCATGAGTGGGTCCCGATGGTGGAACTCGGGGACAAATGGCAGGTCACCCGCGGAGGCGGCGGTGTAGAGGAGCTGCCAACCGTCGACCGGAGGACAGAGTTCCCCGACGCATCCTCACACTCGAATCACTCGATGAGGCGGCTGCCAGCGACGATGGAGCGGCACCAGTACCGTGAGTTATCGTACAATCCAAACGGTCTTGAGGTGGTGGATGTGGTGGAGGGAGGTTATCTAGATGAGGGTTTTGGTCTATGTGGAGGAGCTCGTGGACGAGGTCGAAATTGGGGAGGCGTGCCACCACTGTTCCCTCGTGGTCTCCCACTGAAAGGGGAAGCAGAAAGAAGTTATTGGGAGGTGTGGGGAGGGGGTCAAGGGAAGGGAGAGGGTAAGACGAGGTAGAAGCGGTTGAAAGGATGGCACGGATGTCAAAAGGGAAAACGAAGAGAACCCATTCCAGAGAAGCGCATCGACGAGCGAGGACAAAGGTCCGGCTATCCAAGAAGTCACCAAGGGATTTTGCAGAAGCAACAACTGATGATCATCTGCAACCGCGTTTGACATCCTGTCATCCTTTCAACCGCTTTTTATACTATTGCAGAAGTCCGCGTGGCTCATGAGAGTCACCTACCATGCTGCACATCTGCAATCAACCAGGCAGACGCGAAGAGGAAACCCCAAAACGGACAGTTGTAGAGTTTTACTGGAAACGGGATTAACAACTGCCAAATTTGTCAGGCGGGGATCAAAATCAGAAGAGAAGGTTTACCATTCAGGAAGGGGCAACGACCAAACATACATAGAAGAGATCCATAGCCATCGGGGACGGCGCAGGGAATATTGAATTATGATGCAAAATAGACGTGTGTATAAAAGGTGCGTTATGTGAAAGGTTGCGTGGCAGTTATGTTTGAATAATTCTACACATAACCGGCCACATATCCGGGGCCGTACCACACATTGGTAATGCCCACATACTCATCCAACTACATGTTGCGCCCCATGCATATTTAAAGCAATATCTGCGGCACCAATTCTCCATGTTTCTACATACAAAAGTCATGCATGAAATGATTATCTCACCACCAAATACAAAATTACCACCTCAATTTTTGATTTCCCTCTAATGATTCCTTATATTTTATTTCAAATTTTATATATAGCTACAAATCCCCTCAATCATCCCCCTCCTTATTCATTTCCGTCCAGTTCTGAATAAGTAATGTATGTATTATTTGTTCATGTTGAATCAGTTCTGCCCAACACTGACTAAGGATTGTACGTACTATTTGTTCATGTTGAACTAGTACTATTTATTCACTTATTCAATTCAAAAATAAGTACAATACCTAATTATTATTCTCATACCAGTAACAAACCTAATTACGCTACTCAACAAGCCATTAGTCACCCATGCGGTACATTCTCATATATATTGCTAGGTACTATACTTATGGATTAAATTTGCTAGGTACTGTACTTATGCTTGAGTAAATGAGTTAAAATTAACAAGTGAACTACTGTACTTATGGATGCATTTTCCGCCAAACTCTGAGTAAGTATTGTACATAACATTTGTTCATGTTGAGTACTGTACAAATACGTATTCGCTTTGTGTTCGTTTACAATACGTGAGTATTGTACTTTTTGCTTGAGTAACTGAGTTAAAATTAACAAGTGGGGTATCGTACTTATGGATGCAATTTTATAGTTGATTCTTGAGCTGGTGTGCACTGTACTTTTGAGACTATTAACAAGTGGGTATCGTACTTATAGATGTATTTTATAGTTGATTTTTGATCTGATGTGAACCATACTTTTAAGATCATTAACAAGTGGACACTCAACTTATATCTGCGTAAAAAAATATGTCCAGATGACAAATGTTGTTATTGGATTCCGTAGGTACTGTGCTTATGCTTTCAGATCACTTATACAGTTATGCTTGATTTTGTAATTTGCTATATACTCTACTTATGCGTCAGTAATTAAGTTGAAACTAACAAGTAGTTTGTACGATACTTATGGATTCACTTTATAACTGATTCGTATACTGTAATTTCGCGAAAACGTAGAGGTGTTGAACCTAAGTAATAAAAATTCCATTTTTAAAAAAAATTGGACGGCAGAAAGCAGTTGGGAGAAGCTTAAGACTCCTGAATTTCTTTTCGGCTTCTGAGGTACGCAGAAGGTTGGCATTAATTAAAAATAGCTGAGTGGAACATTTTTACAGATTACCAAGGCACGAGTGGGCAGCCGGGTAGGACTGCCGGGTGTGGGTAGCGTTACTCTTATATTTGGTTGGAAACGATGCCAACCGTTATATGTAACTTGTAGACTCTATTGGAAATAGTGTATCATCGTTGTTTCTTCTCGCCTTTCCAATTGTGCTACAAACTCGGCTACTATGCGTAGAATGATGCATGTACGAAAGAGTCCGGTTTTACATTTCGTGCTCTCTCAACGGATGATCCTTTCCTTCTCTCCATTATAGATAACAACGGGTGATCCTTTGATTCTGCTGCAATCTCAGTTCAGTTATCCAAAACCAATTAGCAATGCGTGAGGAACCACACGTCCTATAATTCATAATACTATCCTAAAACTCATAGGTTTGAAATTAGGTTAGAAAAACTAGAAGGGCATGTTTGGACATTTTAATTATCAAAATGACACAATTCAAAACTTAATTTTCAAAATGACAAGTTTCTGAGACAATACCTCAAAGAGGATATATTGTTCTGGTGGGACCAATATGTCCCCTCGGGAGATGTACTGCTACTTTAAAAAAAGCAATACGTCCCCAGTGGAGACATATTGCCTCCAGCAAAGCAATGGTCCCCAATGAGGACGTATTCTTTTTATTTTATTTTTTTTTTACTTTTTTTAATTCTGATACCATGTACGTTATGCATATACTTATATATGTTAAATTGCTAAATGAACATAAATCTACATTAACTTATATACAATTAACCATATATTTTAAATAATACCTGAACATAATAAAATAATAACAGAATATTATATTTTTATTAATAAATGTAGATAAAAGTATTAAAAATTAATGGATACAATACTAAATTTATATAGTAACGTTTAAACTATAGAAATAAAAATATATACATATATATATATATATATATATATATTTGTAGACTTAGAAAAAAGAAAAAGAAAACTAATATATATATATATATATATATATATTAAAGCCGCGAAATATAATATCAAAAAATATAAACATGTCAATTATGCAAAGTAAAATATACTAGAACAATAACAATGAACAATCAAATTAAAAATATGATACATATGATTTTAAATTAAATAAAAATCATAATATATTTAGTTTTTATCATATTATATTTGTCTCTAAACTGGATAAAAGTTTACAAATATTATTATATTATTATAATTTATGTTAATATATTATTTTTAAACATAATAAAAAAGTTTGCTTCATAATATATTATGATTTTTATGTATTGTATTTATGATCATAACGTATCATATATTTTATTTTGATTATCTATTGTTATTGTTCATGTATATTTACTTTATATAGTTGTATTTTTTTATATTACGTATCATACCTTTCATATATATATATATATATATATATATATATATATATATATATATATATATATATATATATATATATATATATATATATATATATATATATATATATATATATATATATATATATATATATATATATATATTATATATATATATATATATATATATATATATATATATATATATATATATATATATATATATATATATATATATATAATATATATATATACTACCATATTAGTTTTTATTTTAGTGTTTTCTTATTTTAATTACTATATTAGTTTTCTTTTTTTTAGTTTACAAATAATACATGTATATATTTGCTTTATTTCTACAATTTTAAACTTTATTATATAATTTTAGTATTATAACCATTAATTTTAAATATTTTTTTCTACATTTATAAATATTTTGTATTAATAAATATAATATTCTTTCATTATTTTATTATCTTTAGGTATTATTTCAAATATATGGCTAATTGTATATAAGTTAATGTAAATTATATTCATTTAACAATTTAACATATATATGTATATATAATATCAAACATATATATGTATATATAATATACATGGTATGATAATTAAAAAAGTAAAAAAATAATAAAAAAAGCAATACAAGACACATTGCTCTACTGGAGGCAATACGTCCCCATTGGGGACATATTGTTTTTTTAAAGTAACAATACGTCTCTCGAAGGAACGTATTGGTCCCACCAGAAACAATGCGTCATTTTTTTAGGCGTATTTCCTCATAAACGTGTCATTTTGGAAATTAAGTTCTGAATTGTGCCATTTTAATAATTAAAATGTCCAAACATTCCAACAAACGGTGGATATTAGATATAGGCAAAAGATTCTTTTTATAAGATCCTGATCGCATTCGGGAAGTTATTGGGAAAAAGCGGCATGACTTGATCCAAGCCGTTCTTCACAACTGCTCCGGTCAACGCCGCTTCTTGTTACTCTCACGCGGTGGCCATTAGAAATGGCAATGGAATGTGAAAGTTAGCTGGCGGAGCCCACTGTGGTGTGGCGACATTGGTTGTTATGATGATGAGACTGTCGAGGATGGGTTCTAGCGCCTGTAAAGGGTAAAATTTTCAAATAGAATGGACTTACATGAGGTAGTCCAGGAATTGCGAATCAACATGAGAGAATGACTGACTTAATAGATGACACAGTTGGGACTGTAATGGGACCTTCACACGCCTAGGGGATCAAGCACATTTTAAGCGCCCCCTGGGCTGGTTTTACAGGCGTGGGGCCGGCCTGGATAGGGTGGTTTTGGATAGGGGTGAGTGGTTTATGAAGATAAACAATATCTTGTCAAGAATACTACTTTTACAGGCTATAAATCAAAGCTAATGATAACTCAAATTTGTAACTTTCTAATAGACTTTTACAACAATATATTGTTGATATGTATATCAAACTAGAAATTAATCGTTTGGACTACATTAGAAGAGATCAACAAAAAATTTGAGTTGATATATATCAAGAATTGTAGATGGATACAATCATGGACAAATAGGAGTACAATTGAAAAAAGAATTATTCTTCCAGCATCTTTCATGGTGGTCCTACAGATATGAGATAATGTTATCTTTATACACTAGCATTAGTGTAGAGATACGAAAAACTTGACATGTTTCTGACATTTACATGCAATCCATCATTGGTTGAGGTGAAAGGAGAGTTGTTGCCTTTTGAGGGGCCTCAAAATAGACCAGATTTGCTTTTTAAAATATTCAAAGCCAAACTAGAAGAGCTAAATGTTGATCTTTTTAAGAGAGACATATTTGGACATACTATAGCTTATGTCTATATGATAGAGAATCAAAAAAGATGATTACCACATGAACACTTTCTTATCATTTTAGAAAGGAATCAAAAGATTACTACTCCAGATGTATATGATCAAAATGTCTCTGTTGAAATTTTTGAAAAAGAGTCCAATATGCATCTATATAATATGGGTTTAAAGCATATGGTGCATGGTCCATGTGTAGTCTCAAACCCCAATAATGTATGTATGGATAATGGACTATGTAAGAAACATTATCCAAAGAATTTCTGCTCAGTGACATCCCAAACCAAAAATTCATATCCTTTGTATCTCCAAAGAGATACTAGTCATGTGAAAATTGTTGGTTCAATGATAATTGACAACAGATTAAATGTGTCTTACAACCCCTACTTATTAGCTAAGTACAATTGTCACTTAAATGTTGAAATATGCTCTTCAATTAAAGAATACTTGCCATGTAATCAACAAATAAAAGTTGTTCCACACAACCACATATCAAGAATTAGGGCTCATAACTTATCATCAATAACATCAACCTGCATGAATGTGAGATATTCATAGCACTAGAACAATATAAAGATAATAGCAACCAAGCCTTGTAAACTTGAAACCTGATAGACAGTGGCACATAACCAAACTCCCCAATATGTAAAGTGTGGGCACAAAGCCCAGGTATGGGACACATAACCTCCATCCCAAAAAGATAATAAGGGCACATAACCCAAAAACAAAGCAACTACACTACTCTAGGTCTATTGAATCTGTTACACCCCGATCTCACAATTTCCTCAAATCATGAGATTAGGGCATAAGATAGGATTTATATGTAACACAAAGAACACCCTTAACTTTTTTTCTTTTCTTTAAAACTCTTGTTTCCCCGCATTGAACCACATAACATCTTAACAAAGGAATCTGAACATTTCTTTTACTAATCAGACTTCAATAGTAAAGGTACATGTATAAACATTCATGATGTCTCTCACACCTTATGCACATAAGACCTACTAATAGCATACAATTTCAAAAGAGGAATAATATTACACATCGTAATTACAACTCTCTCTCTTATCTCTTACTGAGGACCTAGAGTGACAAGGACCGACTGACTCAACTAATCTTGTACTTAACTCTTGTAGCAGATCTACACTGATGCTCTGACCATCTTCAAGTCCACGTGGTTAACCCTAAAATGTTTGAGTAGAGGGGTGAGCCTACTCGCTCAGTGAATGAGTACTTCAAGGAAACAGTATAAGGCACTAATGTGATTACAGATATAACTTTGAGTAAACGTTATGAAAATTTAACAACAATAAATACTACACTGAGAAGTTCTAAAACAATATAATTGAAATAACAAAGAATGTAAATATTGCATCCAAAGAATAACTACTAGAAGACTATGCTCTAGTCTTCCTTAACTCTTTCATTTATAAGGAACTCTGTGAACCTATATGATCATATTTTAGCTTATGCCCTGATCTATGCAGTGTACTCTGCATAGAGACTCGCAGTGCACTACGGCCACACCGTACAAGACTTAGCGACATACCCGGGAAATGCTAAGTCTGACGCCAGCCCTGTTCTGCCACAGGACCACAGGCTCTCCGGCCTCAATGCACTACTCTGAGTGCTCTAGACTCCTCCTCTAACCTGAGCACACAGGCGAAGAGTCTCACGGGGTTACCTCCATGACTCTACACGGATCTTGTTGCAATAACCCCTATTTTCTCCAGTGCCACCGTGACTCCGCATGGATTATTGTTGAACACTGCCTCTCTGTCCTCATGCCACCATGACTCTGCACGGTTAATGTTGCAACACGAGTTTCACCCCTAAGAAGCAGATCTCTCGAAGGGGTTCTACGGTGTTCAGGGCACCTAAGTCTAACATTAATATTATAGATACATGTAAAACAGAAATCATAACTCATTTTACATTTCTCACAAGGCTCACACGGCCTGCCATATCATATCATATAAAACATCATAGCTCATGTATTCCACATATACCATGTCTCAGTAACATCCCTTTCTAGGTCATGTCATATCTCATCACCTGCAATTTACGAGATATGTATTGAAATATAAGAAGCCCTGCAGTATGTAGATATCAACTCAGAGAGAACAAGCATATAAAGTTAAATGCACTAGAAACATACAATTCAACAGTTAAGTATCACCACATCTCATATCGAGACCTTTCATGTCACCATAACATGATTCATTGAATACCCTATTCTTAGGGTTTCATTTGCCTTATTCATTCATCACATGCCAACACCCTACTCTTAGGGTTTCATTCGCCTCATTCACCTTTTCATTTACCTCATTCACTTGTCACATGGCTCTCGTAAGGATTTCATAGGATATAAGCATTCACTAAATAAAGATTGTTTTCAACAAATCATATACAATCGATATATGTATGAAACCATGGAAATTGAACTAAATTTAGGTTTCCATGCTATTCACTGAGATATCATGCACCAAGGATAAAATTCAAATAAGGTAATCCATGAGGTACATTCTAACCACTTATAAGTTTACTAGTCCTTTTCAATAAGGTTGAAACTCTAGAGATATCTCAATTAGGTTAAACCCTAATTACATCATATGGTATAAATCTGAAAAGCATTCTTTCTAGGATGTGTTGTATACGTTTCTGATGTGAATCTACCATCAAGGAGTCATTCAAATAGAGAAGGAATCCATATCATATCAAATTGCAACAACTTAAATTAAACGGACATTTCAGGGTTTAGAATCACATACCAAGCAATTAGGGATTTGGATGCTATAATCAAATTTCATGCATTATACTGTTTAAAGGAAGAACCCACTCACCCCAAGGTGTGAAAACACCTCAAAACTGCATCTCAACTCAGGGGATCTCGAACTCATATCAAATCCCTAGCAAATCTCCCAATTCTTCTTCCATTCAACTAGGAAACCTTGAAAATGAGGGATTATGAAGAAAGGGTGAGAAAAGAGGGAATTTCGACATCATCTTGGATCAAATCAGAGCATGTACGGAAATCTTGATATGAGAGAGAAGATTCACCATAAAAGTCTATGCAAAGGATCCAAACTTACTTGATTTCACCATTCCTCAGACCGCAAAACCCTAGGTCAGCAATTCCTCCTCTTTCTCCACTCAAGCCCTAACTCTCCCTCTCTCTCTCTAGATTTTCGTTTCTCTGGGATGGATGATGAAGAATGAGAGCTGTGTGTGTGTGTGTGGTCGATCATATAAGTCAATTTGAGTTGCTTGGGTCAATTGCATATTGACCCAACACTCAACTTTAATTATATTGGCTGAATATGCAGTTATACAAAGTTACTGTAATTCGTTTACCCACGTCTGGAATCATCGCTAAATAGAATTGTGAGGCTATGGGAGCAATGTCAGGAAGTGAGGTTCGTGATGATCAAGAGAAGTAAAAATGGCATGGCAGATGTGTTGGCTAAGCACCATCTAAAAACTCATAAGGAGGATTTATTTTACCTAGATCCTCCCCTCAATCTTGTGGGTCATCCTTCCCCTTCTTGTAACGGTAGGAGTCTTATCACATTTATGTTTTCTAGAAATGTAATAACTTTGTTTGATATTCCTATAAGAGTAGGGCAGGCTGAGTAAGAATGCCTCCTAACTTGCACTAAAAAAACATTATTCATCATGTTGTACTATCTGAACATCACAACCAATAAACCAAGGGTCCAGCCAAAATTGAGTGTGTTGATGGTACAAAGGGTGCATTTAGATAGTGTTATGAGTGATGTAAATGGATATGTTGATATAATTCCAAAGAGGAGATATTTTTGTATGTCATGTTGTATGCTAAGGATTATAGAGTTCATAGTAATTATATAAAATGTGTGCTTTCCTTATGGTGGGTTCGCTTCACGAAGGTAGACTATGATTTTGTTGATGAGGTAGAAATGGGTGCAGTTTGATGGTAATGATACCTCATCTACTTTTTTATTCACAAAGTCCCAATTGACAAGGTGTGGCTTCTGTATCTCATTTAAGTATTCCCAAAGAAAAATTTTCCTAATTTTTTCAAATTGAGTGAAAAGTTTTGTGTGGAGGGGAATTCAGCTAAGAAATTATGTCACTATGGGAGTGAGAGAAAGGTTTAGAAGGGTGTGTAAACAAGGAAAACTAAGTGTAACGACCCCCACTTTTTAGTATTCCCCAATTAAGGTGGACCATAAAATTGAGAGTCAATACTTATATTTCTAGGATCTGAATTTAACAAATAATAATAAACAATTTCCATTTTATTATACTAGAATTGGATGTAGATGTAACAATACTCTATTATGGAGTTACATGAATTTACAAACGAATTAACATGTACATGAGAAGAAGTACGAAAGTATCTAATTAATGCTCCTTGTAAAATCTAGCCATATGTTCTTTTAGTACCAGATTAAGTATATCCACATCTTCAGATAAAGATCCAGTTAATCTAAAACAGTGACAAATAAAAGCATGTATCAATATATTGCAATATTGTATAAGTGGGTGCATACATATGTTAAATCTATGATAATAACATATATTTCTCAATAATCATATATATGAACTCATATTTTCATTTGGATACACTAACCCATACTTGTCATGCAACTTTGGGTGTAATCACCTTTACCTATCCATTATTGGCATTAGGTGAACTACCGTAGTTATAACCAGCACCATGCTTAACTGGTAATCATAGAGCTAAAGATAACCCTAGTGGCAGTTATTACTGTAAGTATCTTAATAATATTGTGAATAATTATAGTCTTAATATTTAAATCAATATTTGAAATATAATTATGGTGAATTCGATTATGAATCAATAAATCAAGGAGTGAATCAAATCAAATTTTATATGTAAAAGGTACATCCTTTTTAGTCTTCAACAAATACTCAATCGGTTGATGATCAATGGATTGAGATCGACAGTTTTACACGTCCTTAGGTCAATGGTTTAACAGAGCCCTTGAATCGATGGTTTTATTTTTGAATCACTAGTATAGACATCATCTCTAACGTTGGTTGGAATAGACCTATAATGTCGATTTCTTACCTAAGTGGACGTCGCTAAAGAAATGTGCCTACAATGTTAATTTTTATGGATGCAAAAATTGAGGACTAAGTCCTAGCATGGTTGCCATGACTTAACAAACTGACACACTTGAGCAGCTGCGTCTTCAGTTTTTGGTGGAGAAACTAATGTTGCACTACTTAACCATGTTACATTTTTAAATTGATAAGGTATCTAGGTTGTGGGTTATATGTATAAACAAACTATACAGACCACCTGAGTCATCGGTTTTGCTCCAAAATTGACGTCGCAAGTCAGTTGGTATCATGACCATGCTTCCCAGCACGGCCGTGTTAGTGTAGCTTTGTAATGTGGATTTTTCCCAAAAAACCAACGACTAAGACCCTATAGACTGTTCTACCCATCACAGACGTTTTAGGATAGTCCTATAATGTTGGTTGTTACCCTTAAATGACAACTCAGACCTACAATATTAGTTTTTTTAACAACCAACGACAAATTTAAGTTTTTTTTAAATAGCAGTTCTGTAGACCTGTTGTCCGACTATCCAACATGATCCAGAACATACAATTCAAAGTTGTAGTTCTGAACTGCAAGTTCCATCATGTGGTCAGCTTAACAACAAGCCAATAAACTTGCAAAACCTGTAATAACAAACACACAATCTACCCACATGCAAGATCAATTCTCCAATTCCATTCTCATGACAAGTACAAATACAATTCTCATTGTATTCATTCATCTTTAGTTTCATTCACACACATGTATGTATACATCATTCACATATGCACCAATTTATTCTTACAACATGTACAAATACAATTCTCATTATATTCATTCATCTTCACATTCACTCACATGCGTGTATGTATACATCATTCACATATGCACCAATTTCATTCTCATGACATATAGAAACACAAATCTCATTGTATTCATTCATCTTCACATTCATTCACACACATGAATATATTCATCATTCACATATGCACCAATAATTTACTCGCATCAAATTTATAGTTGCAAGAACTCATAAGCACATGTGTATAGAAATAATGACATCAAAGTACAAAAAAATCATATTTAATCCCAATCAAATTCAAAATTCACTTCCTTAACGAAATCTTGTGCCCATTTTTCTCGTATCTCATCTAGCTCTTCTATTGTATAGGAATTTTTTGGGTCAAACATCTACAAAGAGAATGACATAATTAAAGATATTTTTATGTTATCAAATGAGACTATTTAATTGTGATGATTAATACTATATATATATTACCTTATGTATGCAGTTGATGTTTAGTTCCCCCTATCTGACAATCATGTCCATATACCACATCACTTAGTATGTGCATTGCCAACTTTCTCTTGTACGAAGCACTATAATTTACCACCATACAAACGTTAATAAATAAAAGTAATCATAGTTGGCATCAACATTGGAGTTAGAAAAACTACTTCAACATTCTGCCAACTCAATGCTTTCTTTATTTTATCCACCTTTCCTCCAGCCTTTTTGAATTCTTTTATAGTCCTATAAGTTAATGTCACACATTGAATTGGATTATAAAATACTCATGTATTAATATATGTTAACAAATATAAAAATTTACTCACATGAATAATCTCTTTTTCATTTTGTGTCCCCCACTTTGTCTACTTGGTCACCCTTAGGATCTAGATATTACGTAGTTAGCATCACAGGAACAATAACCAACGACACCCAATGATTACTCCTAAGTGAAAAGAAGGCAAACAAAATCAAAATCAAAATCAAAATCCACAATGAAAATGTAATTCTTATGTCAAAATTATAAGTAATGTAACTAAACTTACTCAACATTGAACAGATCAATAATCACATTCTTTTTCAATTTACCAATATATTTAAATGTGGTAGAGTAGTATTCTATCACATATACATGATCTTTGTGTACATAGTTAATCAATGATGGAACTAGAAATGCCACATGGGATAGTGTGAACTCTGTACACACCCTATGTAAGCAACTGAAAATTACATATCATGTATGCATTAATATATAAGAAAATAGATGAAATATATATCACGAGGTATTTAATCATAAGTTCTCACCATATCCAATGTTCTATCATAGATGTATTCAACCAATCATAATTAAACATTTCCAAAACATCTTGAAAAATATACTAGTATCATGATCTTGACATACATTGTCCTCCTTAATAAGGACCGTCATAGGCGATCTTTCTTCAAAGTCACATATCCATATTGCCAATGCCCTACAATTAGGATCTAGCTAGTCAAATAGGTCCTTTTCAAACCAACCAGGTAATCAAATATCTTGAGGAGGAAGTGGAGGATGATATATATATATATATATATATATATATATATATATAAAATTGTCAATTATGTACAAATGCAAACATAATGTAAATTTATCATACATTAG
The DNA here is from genome assembly GCA_963693085.1 of Alisma plantago-aquatica. Classification (NCBI taxonomy): domain Eukaryota; kingdom Viridiplantae; phylum Streptophyta; class Magnoliopsida; order Alismatales; family Alismataceae; genus Alisma; species Alisma plantago-aquatica. Next base: position 395,581,206 of record OY856411.1, on the reverse strand, counting down.
TATATACAACTACAACTTATGGCCATGCAACCATGTCGCCTTCAGCATCACCTATCATGTCGTGCTTGGAGTGTCCATATGGCAGTGTGGTCTACTTCCAAGCGTTGTAGACAAGCCTTGGCATCACGCAAACCACATCGACGGGCATTAGAGAACCATGAATCGTGTCACCTACAAGGGTTGGTAATCCACACCCAATAGAAGGATATATCCTTCTAATGCAAGACAACATTGCATCAACCCCTGCAAATTTGTACATAGTGTTGTATATATACCTAAACATAAACATATTATACAAAATATTTATAAATACTACTATATCACAAGAAAAACTTATAGCGGATGTGCTAGGTGGTGAATCCATAGAATTACTCCCAACCACCTCTGTCATAGGGGGTCCACCTCATATGAAGAGCAAGAGTCACATGTACTATCTGATGAGGAGCTGAATGAGAAGTATGATACTATCTCATTGCTTCCTCTATTCCCTTTACAATCATCTCTTGTACCTTCTCTTATGAGAATCCTCCTTTCTGGATAGATTTGTGCTTGTACTCTGATGGCCCAAAGAAAGACCATATACTGACACCAACGCCAACATCATTAACACGCCTAGGATGCTCTATATTACCTAGAGCAATAGTGAATTCATCCCTAGTTCCCTTAGGGGTGAACTTGCCTTGTTTCTTATTCTCATCGAGCTCCTCTTAATCAACATCAATAGAAATTGGTAAGTAAATCATGATGATCAATGTCAAGGTAAAACATAACAACTATTAATAGTAATTGCTTTGGGAGTAGAATTTTACTATTTTTGCAGCCACCTCAATAGTTTTGGGGTTAGGTATTTCTCGAGATTTGGTTTGCCTCCTAGTTATCCATAGATCATGGCGAGGTAGAGATGCAATATTAGTAGAGGACTTGGTATTCCCAGGGTAGGTTGCTGAGAAGAAGATGCCTCTAGACATTGGCAAAGCTTTGCATAACCTCCTGGATCCGTCTTGTGGCTGTGAACATTCTTTGCACACCTTTCTTTTTTAGCATCGCTCAAAGCTTGGTTAATCCAAAACATATGTTAAATACATAATACATAATACATTATACATACATGCATAATACATAATGAGGGGGCTTAATACCTTGAATGCATTAGATTTCCTCTTAGAAACAGTCTCCTCTCATGACCTCAGGTCTATATATTTCTATTGATCAAGGGATGATTTCTTCTTCTTATTCATGTTCATTATGTATTCTCTTATCAGATGTTTCCTATAATTCCTTAGTACACTCCCACAACATTGCAACATATTTTTATAGTGAACTTTTTCATCCAGCTCAAATATGCTCTGCAAAATTTCATATACTTAGTGAAAACTTCTTTAAAATAGTATTGTCAATATCTTTAAAAATGAAATTGTAAATCATAATATATCACACATAGTTCCTTCCATATTAAGTCTTTTGTGCCTTGAGCAATTTTATACCAAGAGTCTACATATATATATGATTTTCTATGAGTAAGAACCACTAGATATTGCACAAAAGAATTGCAATTCTACCCAATGGAATTTCCTTAATCAAACTCAATGACCATCTTTGGTCATTTACCCCTTTTCTCTACTAACTTTTTCATCATGGTGATGCCTCTTATTTATTCACGGTCATGATGCTTCTCATCAAGATCAACAAGATCCTCAAGGCACACATCCTCAGGGCATTGATCCCTAGGGCATACATCCTCATGCTAAAATTGACAAGAAACACATATAAGTCATAAAAAATATAACTTGTAAATGTGATAGACATTGTAAAAAACACATCTATGTAATAAAACAATACAACTTCACCAGTGTCAGCGTCATGGTGCTCATTCTCATGGTAATCATCCTCAACAACATCATACACACAGTCAGACACCATTTGAAAAATGTCTAACATTTAAAAAAATAGTCAAAGTATATAATATAAGTGATAAAGAATGGTAAATGCACATCTGACATTTAAAAAAATAAAATGCATGCCTCTAGTATTGGTTGGATCTTAGATCAATTAACTTTCCTTCTATGTGATGTCCATGGATATATAAGTCAACATTTGGTTTTGGCAAGCCAACTAAGAATGGACTTGATTCATCATATTTTTCATAGTACTCTTCTTCATCTATAAGATCTACAACGATTGTCTTTTATCATGAAGAACAATTGGCCTTTTTTCATTTGTAGGAGAATCAATATAAAATAATTGTTTCCCATGTGATTCCATTATGAATGGTTCACCCCTCTTGCCAATCTTTTCAAAATTCTCTAATGTAAAACACAATTCATCTACTACAACTCCTTTAGTGTTATCAACCCAATTACACCTAAAGGTCGAAACTTCAAAAATTAATGTAGTCAAACTCCCATATATTTTTAGTGACACAGTAATATGACATTTGAGCTTCACGTGGACTCTTATACTTCACACTAGAAAAATATAATGAAGATGCTGGAAGCAAGACCTCACTATTTTGGATGACACTCTTATTATTTTAATTTTTGTGTATTCTAAAAATCCATTGATGGCAAACCCTTCATAATAAATAACATTCATTTGTGGTTTATAGGTGAGTAATTTCATAATTTTAGGAATGTTGTTTGGTATTTGAGACAGTTGACGTAAGAATTTATCTTCAAACCATCTAATAAATGTATTATTATGCTCTCTAGAAAGCCACATTGAATTGGCTCGAGGTCTCTTTGTCTTGGTGAAAATGGTATGCTTGGTGATATAAATACTCACTTCATCGATGTTGTATAAAAGATACAAATGTTCTTGTTCCCACAACCCACGAATGATTACTTTCACTCGTGCTCCTAGAGTTCCTTTTCCAGAATAGTCCTTAATATTCTTGCCATTTTTACGAGCTTCATTACAACTCCAAAAGTCATTACAAACGTCCATAACCTCCCTTGAAACATAACCCTCCATAATACTCCCATTAGACCAATGATTGTTTCTAACATCACCTTAAAAACACTCATGTACCATTCAAAAGGATACATCCAATGCAAGAAATCTGGTCCCATGATATCAAAGAATGAAGGAGAAAAATACATCTCAAGCTGGCACAGGGTAAGGACCACTTCTCTTTATAACTTAATGAGATTCTCAAGATTAATAACTTTTCTTCATAGAGTACTTAAAAAGAAACAAAATATGATGATTGCAAACCTTACATGGTTCAGCAATACAGATCGAATTGCCATGGATAATATTTGTTACATTAGAATGTGACAATAATTAGATTTAATACCTACAAGCTTTAGATCCTTCATTGATACCAATCTACAGATATTGGAAGAGTATCCTTTTGGTACCTTACATTAAGCAAACACTCACAAAAATTTTTCTTCTCCTTTATAGATAATGTGTAACAAGCATAAGGTAAATATGTTTCCTGATCACTACTAACTTCTATTGTTAATTCTTCCCTTATGCCCATTTCATGTAGGTTCATTCTAGTTTTGATGCCATCTTTAGTCTTACCTATTATATTCAATAGAGTACAATGACACTATCATAAATATTTTTCTCAACATGCATGACATCTAACAATACCTAACCGTTGAAGAACTCCAATAAGGAAGATCCCATAATATTGACCTCTTCTTGTATAAAGATTTGTCACTCTGTGTGGAAATAGTACATTGTGTTCTCTTACCAAATTCATTGATAAAGTCTTTTACTCTTTCATAAACAACCTCCCCTAACATAGGCTTAGAGGAACTCCATTCCTCATTCGATCCATTGCATACTTTGCACAATCTTTGGTAAGGATGAACTTTTGAAGAAACCTTTGATGACCAAAATATACAATTTTGCCTCCATGTTTTATTCATATTAAATCATTGTTCTCCTCACATATAGGGCATGCTTTGTATCCTTTTACACTATATCCAGAGAAATTCCCATATGCTGGAAAGTCATTAATAATGCAAAACAACATATCATGCAAATGAAATGTCTCTCTACGTGAAGTATCATAGGTCATCACACCTTCTCCTCAAAGTTTCTTTAAGTCATCAATCAGAGGTTCAAGATAAACATCGATGCCATTTCTATGTTGTTTGGGGGCCGGTATCAACAATGACAACATGACATACTTCATAACATGACAAGTGTTATGTTCGCTGCTCAATGTGTTGTATGGATTCATCCCATTGGTACAATGCCCAAGTCTTAGATTCCTGACTTCTTCACCAAATGCAGGCTAAAATAAATCAATTGTATTCCATTGTGGGGAATCAAACGTATGTCGTAGGATCCCATCATTATTTTTCTTTGCCTTTGTATGTCACCTTAAATTCTTTGCATCCATGCTATTAGAAAACAAGCATTGAAACCATAGTAATATAGGTATATACCAGATCACCTTGGTAGGAGAGTGGGTTTTAGACTTCCTCAAAGTCATCATTTTATACCTTGACACCCCACATTTTGGACAATCTTTCAAATTGACAAGTCCTTTTGAAATAACACACAATCATTCGGGCATGCATGTATCTTCTTAGCCTTCATTCCAATTGGGTACAACATTTTCTTTAATTTGTATGTTCAAATTGGAATCTTGTCTCCTTTAGGAAGAATTTCTTTCAATAAAGACAACAATGACATGAAGCTTTTGTCACTCCATCTATTGTTAGCCCGTGGAGTATACAGTCTCAACATTGTTGACTTTCAAGTTGCTACTACAATACCTTCTTGGAAAATAGAACCTATGTCCAAGTCATTTCCTATGTTCCTCCACAAATCTTATAATCTAATCAAGACCATAATAACTCCAAGGTTCAACGATTTGGAATGGACATCAATGTTCTATTCATTATATGATCAAAGATAAAACCAGTATTCAATTGTGTGTTTAGATATTAGCATTTGGATATTAGGGTTTATATATTAGGGTTTATCAATTGGTGTTTATAGATTAGGGTTTAGGGTTTACAGATTAGGATTTAGGGTTTATGGTTTACAAATTAGGGTTTAGGTTTTACATGTTAGGATTTATGATTTATGATTTATGATTTACAAATTAGGGTTTAGGTTTTAGTAATGGATGTATGTACCACCTATCCCATTCTTGAATACCTAATCTCACTAATAAGTGTATAATGTATATTCAGTTTTCAAGAAAATTTTGTCAGTATTTCCATGTAGTACTCCAAGTATATAGATGTAGATGGGAAAATATCCACCTACATATGTACTTAGAGAACAAATGAGGAATGTTGACAAAACATCTTGAAAACCAAATACACATTATATACACTTACATTCCAAGTGAGATTAAGTATTCAAGAATAGTCTCAAACTGGGGACTTTCCCAGATTTACTCCTAATAAGTAAATTTTAGACAGGTTTCTAGGCCAACAAAATGCATGTATGTTGTCATTCCTATACCTATGATCCTAGTTTCATCATTCATATTCTAGGTTTTTTGTAACATCACTTAAATTAATTCATTCTTCCATTTGGGTTAATTCATTCGTGCATATATTTGGGATGTAGTATAGGAAGAAGTGGAAAGCATGGGGTCGAATCCACCGGGAATGGGAGAAACACTCAACTAGAGATTGATTCTTTAGGTTTTTAGAGAAAGGATTTATGGTTTTTAGGGTTTGGTCAGGATGGTTTGATTACACTAAGGAAGGAAAGAAAACACAGAAGGCAAATAACAATCAAACTAAAATTAACCCTACTTAATCTATGCTAATCAACTACACAATCTTGAAGAGCAATCAAACTAAGTTATATCTATCACTAACAAGAGATAAATAAATAAAATTTAATTAATTAAGATATACAGTAATTGAACTAAAGAAAGGATCAAGAAATAAAGTAAGCAATCAACTAAACAAATCTAACTTAACCAACTAAGAAAGAGCTACATACTTTAATAAGAATTAATTATCATGAACAAGGCAAAGAAGCTAAGTAAATAAAGGAAATTACTAAAAAGAGAACAACATAGGGTTTAAGAAAGTACATGGTGTAGTGCATTTTTAGGGGATATGTAAAAAACAAAGACTAAGCAAGTTGTTTGACCAAGTGTATATGGAAGAGCACGCCTAGTCACTAGGACTAGGGAAAGCAGAGGCAGAGAGAGGCCACATACAAGATCCAAGAGGTGGATCTAAGAGGAAGCTCCAAGTGGCAACGTCCAAGTGGTAGCTGGCATCCCAGCTCCAAGATCCGGTGGCTGAACAATAGAGAGATCTGATGACAGATGGCACAACAATAGCTAGACTAGGCAGCAACGACTAGTAGAGTGGAAATGGGAGGTGGAGCAATGGAAAAGGATGGCGGAGGTAGAGAGCAGGACGACGACGACAGTGACTAGAAGCACCAAAGATAGGGAAATGTATCAAGGGAACGATGAAATAGAGATTGAGGAAAAGTCATCTTCGTGGGTGCAATTAAGTTAGACATAGTCGTTGGTTGTTCATAAAATCAATAACTAAGTAAATATTGATCAGTTGGATAACCAAAACTGACATCTAAGCGAAGGACTTAGATGTCAGTTTGTTGAAAGAAATTGATGCCAGAGGCCCTTATCTGAATGAAAAAAAATATCGGACTGAGTAAGGCCTTAGTCGTCGGTTGGTTACTCAAAATTGACACCAAAGCTAAGGATTTAGACATTGATTCTGCTCAAAGAAAGCAATATCAGAGGCCCTTATTCAAATGAAAAAATTGTCTTGAGTAAGGCCTTAGTCCTTGGTTTGTTACACTAAACTGACACCTAACCTAAAGACTTAGACGTGGTTTTCTGAAAGAAACTGATGCCATAGGGGATTATCTAGATTAAAAAAATTAGCATGAGTAAGTCCTTAGTTGTTGGTTTTCTCTCTAGGAACCGACACTAGACAATAATGTTGGGGGGGGGATTTCATGGGGATGTGGTGTGAATATTTTTATCAATTTCTCTACAAAAAACATACATCGATTGCACAATTTTTTGTGTGTTTTTGAATGCCAAACCGATTCTAGAAGTATTTTGGAGATAAAATCTATTTTGCGTGAAGGTGTTTGTTGTTGGTTCATTGAAAATCTACGCAAATCTCAAATTTTTTGGAGCCAGTTATTTTCCCTAAAAAATTGTATTTTGTGGATTATTTTAGACGTCAGTTCTTTTGAAATAGAACTGACGTTATAAAAAAAAGTGGTACCCTTGTCTTTTCTACATTGGTAGGACTAGATCAATGGTGAAATTTATGATAAAGAACCGACTTTGTTTACTCTATAATGTCACTTTTTGGTTGGGAATTAACGTAATGCAAAGTGACATTAGAGGTCAGAAATGTACTAGTGAATAGATCAATGAAAAAGGTAACCACAATCCAGAGCTTTAATTAATGGCATCAATTGAAGGTCTAGTATATCGATGGTTTAACGGGGGAAGAGCCTTTTAATGAATGGTAGGGTAGTTTTATACCAATGGTCTTTCTATTGAACTTCACTCTATGGTCTGCTAATTAAAGTTTTTATCTTCTGAAGGTTTTGTTAGATGCCACCAAACAAGGGTAAGCATCAATCAAAGGCTTTTTGAGCAAGTACATATCAAAGGTATGACAGATCGATGGTTTTAGAAATGGATGGCTATGATAATAATAAACAACCCAACGTGTGATGGTCGAAGGCGATAATTAAAGGATGACCAAAATGAAGTTTAGCACCTATTGAAGGTAGAGCCAATTGATGGCTAGCCTTCCAAAGCAGCAATTGACAAAAAATTCTATAACATACTCAATTATAGAAATATAGGTTAATACTCCCCTCTTCAATGACCCTTACGATTATTTTAGTATCTAGTACATTTATCCCTAATATAAGGCATACTATGATAACTCAAGTCAGATATCATAATATAGTTGAAAAATATTTTATGTCTGGTATATTTGGATTTCAAGGTCAAACTAAATGAATAACACAATTCAATTTATGAATATACCAATTCATATGATTAACTATGATCTGACCTACAATCTTATAGGATTAAAATATAAAAGGAATTGATCTACTAGAAAATATTGTGCCAACACTGATTAGTTAGGAGTAAATACATTTAATGAATGATTAATACACAATAAATGAGATCCAATATTAAACATTTTTAGAATATAAAATTAATGCTAAAATTCTTAGCAAAGGTTCTGATAGCAATACCATTGTTGATATTCTTGAGTTCAAAGCAGTTGGTTTACCTTCTAAGTACTTGGGAGTTCCCTTGGTTATTGGTAAGATTAACAAAATAGCTTGTGCCCCTCTCATTGATAAGATAAAATCTAGACTTGAGGGTTGGAAAGCTAGGTGTTTGTCCATGGATGGGAGACTCGAGCTTATTAATTCCACGATTGGTTCTATCTACCTCCATTGGTGTCATTCCTTTCCTATTCCTAAATCTATCATGGAAGAGATTAACAAACTATGTCGCGATTTCTTATGGGGTAGTAAAAATGACAAAAAGATGATTCATTTTATCAAATGGGAGAAAGTTACTAGGCCCAAGTCTGAGGGTTGTCTCAGCATTAGGAAGATTGAAGATGTTTCCTTGGCATATACTCTTGCTAATGGCTGGGATATCGCAAACAATAAGGATTCCTTGTTGGTCAAATGGATTGACGAAAAATATCTTCTAAAGTCTTCTTTCTGGCTTGTTTCTGCTAACATCAACATGTCTTGGAGTTTCTTGAGAATTCTCAGTAGTATAAACATTATGATCAATCATGTCTCTTATATCATTGGAAATGGAGAGAGTATTAAGCGTTGGACGGATCCATGGGTGCCAGACAATCGTTTTCTAGAAGGATTGTATTGGTGCTGACTCTTTCCTCAAACTAGGTATGCCTACTGATTGCTACGTTGCCTCTATTGTTTCTGAAGGTCATTGGAATGTCCCTCCCTCGAGGAACAACAAGAAGCTAGCTGATTTCCTTGAGAAGCACCCCTTCTCCTTGAACAAAAAAGATATTATTATGTTCTATAATAGTGATCGTCCTAAAATGAAAATTATCTGGAATTCTATCAGAGATAGGTTGAGTGAGTCTAATATTTTCAAGTGGATTTGGAATTCCAAAGTCCCAAATATGTATAAAGTGCATGCATGGAAAGCGGCTCATAATAAGCTCCCAACTTTTGATTATACTAGAAGAAGGGGTATTCATACTCCTATGTGTTTTCTCTGCAAGTGTGATTGTGAGGACTCCACACATGTGTGCTTTCTCTGCCCTTTCTTGAAATAGATTTGGAATTATGTTGGCCTGGAGTTGAATGTTTCTGTTGACTTTATTTCGTGGGTTGATCTAAGTAGAAGGTCTTGCAGCAAATTCAGATTTCTGGCTTTATGCTCCCTTTATTATCTTTGGTGGGAAAGGAATGCTCGTGTGCATGACGATATTGTAAGAACATGTGTTGAGTTGTGGAAGTTGGTTCTCAAGGATTTTAATGCATATCACTACCAATCTTTTTAACTTGACAGGTCTTAGCTTTAGGTTGTGCTTTGTCTGTTGGTGCAGTTGGCTGGTGCTTCTACCCGTCTGTTGTTGTCCTCTCTTTGGTCATGGCTCTGTTGGCCTTGTGGAGCCTGGATCCCTATTGTTTTTCCCTGATGTTCCCTCTTGTATCTTAGGGTGAAGGTCGAGTCCCCACTCTTTGGAGTGTCGACGCTCCCTTCTCCCTGAGTTGTGCTTTTGTTGATGCTCTGTGGAGCTACTTTTTGCTGCTTATGCTTTGTAGTTGAAGGCTATTGGAGTATCACAGGTTGTTGTTATTATACCTACAGATGGAGGTGTTCATGTTTGTTGTCTCTTCAAGCACAAATATAGAGGTTTTGATGTTGTTAGTGTTTCCCTGAAGTTTGTGTGGTTCCATTTATCGTTGGAAGGTGTTGTTGTCCTTGTGGGTTTTTCTCCTGGTTGGTATGCCTATAAGTGGATGAGCTTATCCTTCGGGAGTGGCAGAGCTCTCTATAGGTATGTTGGCTGATGAGTTCTGTTTTTAAAGGTATGGTGTGGTTGTGCTTTGTCTTTATGGATAGCTATCTCCTCTGCTGTACTGTGAGGGAAATGGTGTGATACATGAAGGTTGTCAGATGTTTTGGTGGTGCTATCTCTTCTGTTGTGCTGTGAGGGCAAGGCTGTCAGATGTTTTGCTGTTGCTTGTTCTGGATTATGTTTTTTTGGTGGGTAGGCCTGTTTTGGGTGCTGGTGGTTTGTTTTCTCTACTCCCCTCTCACCTTATGGTGATGGTTGAGTTTGGCTGCTGGTGGAATGTGATGTTTTCTATGGTTCTTGTGAGTGTGAGGTATGTGCTTGGTTGTTATATATTGTTTAAAGGTTGTGAGAGTTCTGATGGTTCGTTTGATCTGGTGAGTTCTCTTCTTCTGATGGCTTCTATGATGAAGTCTGGTGTTGTGTTTGTTATTGGTTCTGTTTATGGTAGATGTGCTTCTTGTTCTTTGCTCCCCTCTCACTGTTGTAGTGATGGGTGAGTCTTTTCTTTTCACTTTTTATGGTGATTCTTTGAAGCTTCTTGCCTTTTGTAGGGTGAGGCTTTTTCTCTTATTTTCTATCATGGACTTATAGTCTGCTTTGTCAGATGTAAAGACAGATAGATAGTGTCTTTTTAGTTGATTCTTGTTTGGGAATCAACAGACATTGTACAGTTACAAAACCAAAATGAAAAAAAAGCAACATGAGTTTTGACCGACCAAAAAAAATTAATGCTAAAACTAAATTCCTCATATCCAATTTGGCCTACCTAGTAATTTTCATTCCAGTCTGACTTAATTTACTCCCTCAATTAAATTGGAAGGAGAAAGACTCAAAATACCCTAAGTTTAATTACCAAAATAGTTATTACATTTACCGCCACCTGTTACTCCTCCTCTCCCCAAGTCACACAGACAATAACCCATGACTTCTTCTCCCTGGTCACACATCATGCCCCTGAACACTAATCGCAGACTGTAATCAGTCATAACTAATAATGATTTTCCCCTTATCCTCTCCTATTTGTTATTCCTTCTTATATTTCCCAATCTGTAGCCCTTCCCCCTAAACCTGGTTGCATTGCTCCTCTTCCATGGTGATAAAGACAATGACAACAAGACACTGCCACCACTTCATCGTACACCTCCCACAAACATCAGTGGAGATTAGACACTGCCAACACCAAGGAGTGGTGTTGGTATGGATCCCTTCAACATGTATTTTATCCTAGTCTCTTCACATCTAGAACCCAGCCGCCATATCTCCACCTTACGTCGGCTACCATTGTAGTCTAGACGACCTTTACAGTTATTAGGTGATGCCATCGCCATCCCTATAGTCGCAAGGACTCAACTAGCCACCAATGACAATAGAGATCCCTTCTTTCTTCTCTTCTACCACCACCACCACCTCCAGGTCACATCTAGGTGTCATTACTGCCTCTTAGCCGTTCACCCAACTGTGTGGCCTTGCAAGACCGTTGCACTCCTCCTTTGCCTGTCTTCCTCATGTTGTCTACCAATGCCATTGGTTGGGCAAGTGTCAACAATCCTTTCTTCCTCTCCTCCTCCTATCATATTCTTCTCTTCTTCTTCTTCTTCTTCTTCATTATCATCTTATTTTTCTTGTTTTCTCTCTTCCTTCCTCACCAGGATCATCCACAAACTACCTTGCTTCCCCGTTCTCATTTCCTTTCATATATAGATCATACACACCTACACTTTCAACCACTCACACCACCATCACCATAGATCTGAATCACCATTGTCACATGTGTTCCCTCCTCTTCATTATTCTTCCCCTTCCCTTTCAATAGTGCTTCCCTTAAACTGTAGCCGCAATGACACCTCCACAGCAAGCAACCTAACTATAGGGAGACTATCACCAACCACTGTCATCACTTTTATCGCATCTCGATACCAGATATCACCTAGTTCAACACCTCTAGATAGATTAACTTCCTTGCTCCAAACCTAACCACTAACCATCTCTTACCTTGGCCAAAGCCGACCTCCACCACATAGTTCAACATAATCAATCCCATCTTGGGTAGAACATTTGTTGTCTTCAACCTATTGTCATGTTGGACTAGCTAGAAAGGATGAGGAAGAAACTCGATGCAACAAAAATTCACCATAGGTCTGACTATTGAAGACCAATTCAAAATAAAGCATCATCTCCATGTGTTTTTGTTTTAGAACCCAAATGATATGTATTTTGGAAACCTAGAGAATCGATACACACCAGAAAATGTAACTTTGACTAACTTAGTTGACTCTACCATTATAACTATATATACTTATCAAATATCATGTATTGATATACTAGAGTGTTATTCATACAAGTAGAAATAGTAGAAGGTTGTTACCTATAATTGTAGTTTAAAAGATCTAGTTAAGAAGGCTAAAATACCACTAATCCAATATCTTGAGTAGTTTATATAGTCACATGTCTCAATCATAGAACTCTATCATATATATATATAGATATGCATATATGTGTTATTGATGGTAATATTGTTACATAACGAATCAATAGTTTCCTCTTTAATTTCAATCGTTATGAATTCATATCATATGTTATTGATATACTAGATAACACATTGATATAATGAGGACAAAACTATAGGTGAGATTCATTAATAATGATAGGACAGAGTAATTAATCAGTTTCATCATTGAGTTAATGTACTATTACATACGTGTATGTGTATAATAAAGTGGTAAATGTAAGTGTTGAGTCAAACAATAACACAGTATATCGACTACTAATGATATTTTTATAGTGTTTGGAACTAAATTGAATTAAAAATATATCTATTAATAATAATGTGTTTGTTCATTGATGAAGCCTAGATTCTACTCACATATATTAGTACCTTGATAGTATTAAATAGATATAAGCAGTTTAAGTAAATTATAATGGTAAAATGTCTACTTGAATATATAACTCTAATAGAAAATAAACCCTATAAATGGAGAGTAAGGATAATTAAAAAAATCAATATCAACTAGTAGGTCCAAAAATCAAAATGGACACAATTTTATTAAACATTTTAACTAAAAGATCTTACTTAAGGAATATTATGGTAGACTAGTGTGTATATAACACTTTTAGGTGGAGAAGGACGAATTGGGAATTCTATCCCTAGTAATATGGATATTCCTACATATCATATTTTTTACATTCTCTATTCTATTGTGGGCATTATTTGACTTAAGCCTAATTCATTCAATGAGGCATCTCATGAATATCAATTCTACTTCAACTAAATGGTTGGACACTTTTATTGCTATTTTTGAATTCATATGGTTGCTGAATCATTATTTTATAATGGGTCTTTGGACCCCACCTACTATTATAGCCTTTTTATGTGGAGTTGACTAAAATGCCAGTCTTGCTTCTCTATTTATGGATGCTACATGTTTGACAAGAATATCTAGAATAGTGGTACTTGTGTACAAGCATACTTATATAGGGTGTTCGTACTCTGCCCAGGGTGTGAGTTTCCACCCTTACTTTTTAGGTCATGATTCTATGGTGTTATGGCCATGTTTTAGGTATATTTAGTCTACATTGTAAAGCATGCAAATGTTTATTGTTTTAAACTATAATTGTGGTTACTCAATATGACAAGGGATTTTATTCTTCATCCTTGTACTCTAAGTTTTAAAATACCTCATTACTCTTGTTATAATTCTTTTTGAACTTACCTAATTGCAAATTGCCCCCTTCCTTTGGGAACATCTCTTTTTTCACTTTATAACCTGGTATAATGCCCAAAAGGTTTTATATATGTACATACTCAACTTTTGTTTACCCATATCTTATTTCCAATGTTCTGGTGATGTTCCCCTTCCACCAGGTGTTGGTTCATTAGACGACAAGGATGTACAAGATATTGGACCAAAGGATAGATTGAAGTGGCTATGCTGACCTCTACAACGAGTCATGCACGTTAATAGATTTACTAGATGTGAACCCTTTTTAATTTGCTAGACCACCTTTTATGGTGAGGAAAAAATTTAAATGAATCATGTCACTTTGTAATCATTTTGTTTCCTCTACTTTATCATTATAAGGATTTTTATATTGTACCATTTTAGTGGATCCCCTTTTGGGCCCCACTCTTTATAAGATGGTATTAGAGCCTAAGCAGTTGATAACTTGACTCTTTCAAGTTGTCCTAGGTTGACCCTTAATTAGGTACTTAACTGACCCTTTACATGTGAATGGCATACCTAATCTTGAGTAGTGGAATAAAAAACATGGTTCAATACCAATCTAGCGTGGTGAATTCCACTCCTCAAACTATTGTGTGGTCGAGACTCAATTTTTGGGAACTCTAGTTTATCCTACACCCTTTATGGAGTATGAAATTTCTCCAAGAGTTGATTCTCTTGGTCATTAAACTTTGTCTCTCCGCCTTGGAGAAAGATGGTTTACAACTAAAATATAGGTTGGATTGAACACTCATTGGATCAACCCTAATTTCCATCTAGGCCCTTTCCTTGTTATTTTTCTAGCATGTCTCGAATACATCCATTGGGATGACTGAGTATGCATGGATGATAAACATAGAACTTTGACATAAGCTGTTGAAGGGTGGAGATTCACATGATATTGGGTGATGACCTAAATTCTCGATGTTGTGGTTAGGCATGCCTTGACTTTTACATGGAGTATACCCACATATCTATACCCAAATCCATCTATCTAAGGATCAGATACCATCCTCATTGAGCTTGTTATGCCTCATACATAATAATTGGTTGAGGAAAGCTAAAAATTTAGTAGACATCCTTAGGAGTTCACCTCTCTCATCTTTAATAGTGTACTTGGCTTATCTGGTGATAGATATGAGTAACTTGACTTTATAGGTTACCATATCTTATGAAGGGACTATGGTTATAAACCAACAAGTAATGGGAAAACCCTAAATCTCTTCATGTAATGTTAGATGATTATGACTCCCCTATGTCTTGAGATGAGGTGGTGTAAATTATGATTAAGAGTGACATAGGGAATGATGTATAACATGCCTTATTAGGTTTTGATATAAGTTGATCGTGTGGAATAAAAACCCTTCTTCTCCAATGTTTATGTATTACATATGTTGTCTTATGCCCTTTTAGGTATTTGAAGAATTGGACCATCTAGTGAAGTGATAGTATATGTGTTGTGTTGTGGAAGGTGACTGACTTGGTTCTCTTTTTTATTTTTGGTGCCTATTTTTTATTTTCATCACAAAGCTTTTTATTGCAAAAATTATTTTCATTATTAACTTATATGTACATAAGAAAATCCTTCTATATTTTTTTGAGGGTTTTTGGAACCAAGTAACCACCATAGAAAAGTTTTGAGTAGTAGAGAAACTCTTAAATGACGAAACTCTTGGTTGACATGATCAACCATGAGACATTAGGCCTTTGAGTGATGTAGTAAGTATCGAGAAGAAGTTTTAGATATAAATGGTGTAGTTGATATGTCCCTATTGCCTCTCTAGATGGTTAGATAGACATATCTTAATCTTTTAAGGGATGGAGTCTTATACACTCTATTCATTAATAGTGTAGCTTAAGATAAGGTATTAATCAAGTGTAATGTCAGGTGTATGCTTAAATCATGATTGAATAATCCAATAAATTGCATAAAATATACTATAATGCTCAAATGTGAATGGTAATCATGATTATAAAACAAAATCCTAACCTTACACCTTAACCCTAATATGTGTATAGTATATGAAAGGACTTGGTCATGAGGCATAAGAAAATACTAGGCCTTTATGTACATTAGATCAAAATATTATATGAGAATACTAATGGAAACTTCATAAATGAATAATATTGGTTCATCATGGGATTTTGGCTATGATTATGTCATGTAGTGGTGTCCATTGTAGTAAGTGAATTAGAAATACATAATTTGGTTTATAAGTATGAGTTAGTACACTTGGTTAGTGACAGATGGGTTTTAATGATGAAATCCTCATTAAGGGGTGGAATGTTGTAACATACTCAATTTTAGGAAAATAGGTTAATAGTCCCCTCTTCAATGGCCCTTATGATTATGTTAGTATCTAGCATTTTTATCCCTAATAAAAGGTGTATTATGATAGCTCAATTCAAACATCATAATATAGTTGAAATATCCTTTACATCTGAGACAATAGGATTTCAAGCTCAAACTAATTTAGTAACAAAATTCAATGTATGAATATACCAATTCATATGCTTAACCATAATGTGATCCCCTACAATCTAATAGGATTAAAAGATGAAATTAATTGATTTACTAGAAAATATTGTACCAACATTGATTAATTAGAAGTAAATACATTTAATGAATGATTAATAGACAATTATTGAGATCTAGTATTAAGAATTTTCAAAATATAATATTAATGCTAAAACTAAACTCCTCATATCCAATTTGTCCTAACTAGTAATTTTCATGTCGGTCTGACTTGATTTACTCCCACAATTAAATTGGAAGGAGAAAGACTCAAAATACCCTAAGTTTGAATACCAAAATAGTTATTACATTTACTTCCATTTGTTACTCCTCCTCCCCCATGTCACGCGGACAATAACCCATGACTTCTTGTCCATGGTTGTGCATCATGTGCCAGAACACTGGCCGCAAACTGCAATTAGTCATAACCAAGGATGCTCTCCCCTCTTCCTTTCCCTTTAGTTAGTCCCTCTTATCCTTCCCAATTTGTAGCCCTTCCCCCTAAACATGGATGCATTTCTCCTCTTACATGGTGACAATGGAAACAACAGCAAGCCATCACCATCACTTCGTCGTACACCTCCCACAAGCATCAATGCGGATTAGATGTTTCCAACACCAAGGAGTGACACTGGCATGGCTCCCTTCAACATGTATGTTCTGCTCATCTCTTCACATCCAGAACCCTATCCCTCATATCTTCACCTTACACCAACTACCATGGCAGCCTGCATGACCTTCATAGTGATTAGGTGATGCCATCTGTAGCTTTGCATCCATAAGGACTCAAGTAGCAAACAATGACAACATAGTTCCCTCCTTTATTCTCTACTAGCACCACCATCACCTCCAGATCAGATCTAGGTGCCATTACTGCCTCTCAACTGTGCACACAGGTGTCTTATCATGCAACACTAATGCACTCCTCCTCTACCTATCTTCCTCATGTTGCAAACCAGTGTCAACGGTTGGGCAAGTGCCAATGGACCTTTCCTCCTCTCCTCCTATCTTACTTATCTCTTAGATCCAAAGTATATCAAGTTCGCCTACCAGATCAGTAAGGTAGGATGTATACAGTTAAGTGGAAAGTCACCTATAAACCATGATTTTATATTAAATATTCTTACAATGATTATTGGTATGTATCAATTTTCCTATTGATGAAATGTTTTGAATTTTATAAGTTTGATACACAAATGAAGTAAAATCAATAAATTGTTTAGTATATTCATGATGCAATAATTATACCTTAGGCCTAAATCAAACTACATCTTGGTCTTGTAAATTTCTAGTGGTGGAATTAGAGGCACATGTAATCCGGGTTTGCCTTAATTGCTACATTAATGCTATGTATTACAATCTTATCGCTTGATTGATAGTTGTTTCTATCATATTTGTATGAAGATCAATGAACAACATAAATTGTGGTTTATTCTCAGTTACCAGTTAGAGTAGATTATTTATTAAATCAATGGATTATTTTTTACCATATTTTAGTAAGTGAAAAGAGAAATCATAATTACAGAGATAAGATAAGAGTAACAAGATGAAAATATTACTTGTGAAAACTAAACATTCATTTTGATATTAGATGCCTTCAACATTATACAATCCATCACAGAGGTTTGCATAGTGAATGCGGAAATGTGCTTACCAACTGGAAGAGTCCAGGATGAGGTAGTTCAAGCGTACTAGAGAGAAATGGGGGACTAAGCCCAGTGAGGACGATCTTTTAAATAAGTAAGGTACCCAACATTAAGCCTAGATTTTGGTGGTATCTAGTACGATTTGGTTAGTTCAGTCACTACTCAGTAGGTTAGCCCTTGTAGAATCACTAATGCAAGTAGTTAAGCCAAGTTATTAGACTCTCTACCTAAGTACCTAGGTTTACTGGAGGGGCATGGTTTTATCTAGCTAGTTGTACAACCATCAAGGGAAGACGTGGCAATCCTTGATAGATGGGGGATCTATTTTAGTGGACTTAGATTCCCAATTCTACTATAAGTCTTCTACAGTGAGACTTTATCATGTTGTGATACTTCCACATGATTCGGTACACTTCATATGGTTCCAGGGCATAATAAATGAATGAAAAGATTTACAGTATTAAATGGCATCTTGTATTGTTTTGTATTTGGTCCTGCTAATAATAAACATACGAACTATCATGGTTTCTTGCTTATTTTATATGCATTGAGCCAATAACTCATCAACCTGGTGAAATTCGTTTTTAGGCAAGGGTCCAACTTTGTGGAAGTCGGAGGCTAGCTGTCATTAGGAATATATAAGCTAAGGTCTAAATACGAGTAGTTAAATAGCTAGATGATATCTTATCCTTCCTTTAGATCTTGGGAAAGAGAGAGTGAGAAATGAGAGTAGCTTCTAAAAGTTGTACTTGGCATATAATAAGCTAGATCTCTTACTTTAATGTAAACCTTGAACACTATTGTAAACCTTCATGTTTTGAAAGAAGATGTCATCCTTTTTATTATCATGATGTTTCATTGGTTTGAAGTAAAGAAAAATTTAAGGTAAATTTGTAGTTAGTTATTAAAAGTGAATGGTTAGTTTAATCCCTCCTTCACAGACCTAAATCTTATTTAGTGGATTTAGGTCATCAACCCCTTTGTAGGCCTAACCCTAAATATTATAGGCTCCATTATATGATTGGCATAGTGGCATTATAATAAACTAGAAGTAAATAAACATCCAAGAAATTTATTTCATCAAACATCAAGAAATCATTGACAATCTTCAGAATTTGATATATATGGGTACTCATAAACAACCATGTACCTTATTCCTGCATATGACATGCAATCATGCTACAAGAAATCCAATCATCAATTGTATATTTAAGCAATCTAGAGTCAATCAACATTAGTTAAAACATGCATATTGCCAATGTATCACAATTGAATCCATATGACACTAATTAATTCTATCTTAGCTCCTAAACAAATGTTTAAGGTCATATCAAGCTTGGATTAGGAATATGGGTGTCAAACCCTAATTCCATTACATTGTGATTACCATGGGTTAGGAACCCCATTTACATATTAGCTGTAACCCTAATTTTTAGGTTGAGCATACCATGTTATTAGCAACATATAAATCAAATCATGAGGGTTACGATCATAAAATGTTATTCGCATGGGTTTCAAAACTCTTATTCCACATGTATATGATTATTGACTTTAGAAACCCTCATCATTGTCATCATCAATATCCTGGGGTCTCATTATTTTTAACAATATCTGATATTATCACATAAGAAATGTATTCTATGAATTTATCATGATATTCTTAAAATCTAGGGTTTTTTGTTCATTAACCAACTCATACTTATACATAACCTATACTTTTTAAGTACAATTAGATTTAGGCCATGAAACCATTTTATCTACAATCTATTTTTTTTAAGAAATCTCATATATAGATTCACCATCGTTTGATCTACTACTAATGAAATGTAATTATTTCAAAATAATCATTAATGGACCAATATTGTGCTGACACATAATAAAATATCGACTTATCCAAAAGGTCAAGGGGTCAGGCTCCACACAATGAGCCAAGGACACGTCACTCAGGAACTTCCAGTGTGAGTGGCCTTAGATCTTATCAAAAGGACCTGAGTGCCCATGTGCAGTGGCAATAATTCCATGCTTGTTGAGGGCAGAGACATTAATTCCTAAGGGGATTCTTCTTCCCCTTTATGTAGCTCTATTGTTTCTTAGGCATCCATGGTGAGGTCATCTAGAACGTTGACTCTTGGTTCAAAGGCATGCAAAAACATTTGAAGCTAGAGTCTAGCGTAGTGAGACTCCATGAACTTACCCATCCTTCTAGATCAAGTAGATATAGCCACAGTAATGGGTCCCAAAACTATCTTATGTATAGTTGTAATTTGATATCGGGAGGAAAGGTTTTACCTATATTTCTAGTGAGTTAAGGTGTCTATGATGTTTTTGTAGGTTCTATGTTCCTTTTTTGCCATCTGGGAGATTCTACAACCTATGTTAGTCTAGACTTTGACTAGGAACTTTGAGATACAAGTGATAGAGGATGAAGCTTCACTTTAACAACTCCTCACTAGAAGGGACAACCTCCCAAGACCTTGGATGCCTTCAAAGAGTCCCAAGAAACTCTTACCCAATATAATTTGCCATACATGGTCATACTTAGGGGGTATTGGTGTCAATTACAGGTGTTTTAGGTGGACTTTGTTTGGGTGGTTCAAGGTAGTTCAAAGACAATTGAACGTCATCATGTATCTTGCCCTGTCTGGAAGACATTTGGGTGGCCTTATATAGGAAAAGGGATGATAGGAGAACAAGTACTTGTTCGACCCTAGATCGCCGCTCTTGCTGGGATCTGGGCATTATAAAATAGGGTGGATATAATTGCCAAACTGGGGATGGTTGGCTTCATATTATGTTCTTAAAGCCAACAATGATGTTAGATAAAGACAAGGTGGGAAATAGAGAGGGAGAAAGAGAGACTAGGGTAGTCGGGGGTCTTAGGTTTGTGTAGTTTGGCTCAGGGACTAGGCAAATAAGGAGACTCTTCTTCCGTTAGTCTCTCCAGGATCCAAATATGTGTCTAGGTAGATACAACTCCTATATATTTATTTATTTTATTTTACATAAACCCCAATTTAGGGAACTAGTTTTCCAAGTCGCATATTAATTCCAAATAATCCCAAAATTTAGTATAATTCAAATCTTATTAATATCCTCCATATGGAAAAGAAAACCCCCTAATTATTCCCTAATTTTCCATAACTTGGCTTCCAAACTTAATCTAGATAATTACTTAATAAGTTACCTAGACCACAAAATATCTTAGAATATTCTAGAATTTCTCCCATTATATAAATTTTTTATTATCTATAAACTAAAATTATCATGGCTATTTATTAGGAGCATGAAATAACATATTCACACTATTTTCTCAAAGACCTATATGCATATTTTAATTAATCCTAATGGGGTTGAATTGGGTTCCATGATTCATACCCTGGGCCTCCAAAGGAGTCCACAATACTTATAAAAATATTAACTACAAAACCAAGGAACTACTCACCAATTGAAGCATTGTATTCATATATGTGTTCAACATTTTGCTGCTTCCTTAAATTGAATGGTTATTCTAAGAATAGAGCTTAAATTCATAATCCCAATGTAGTCAAAGTCATACTATTGATCTCATCATTCTCATATTACTTTGATTGTACTAAGGTGAATCTCAAAACATTAGTTGAATTCATAATCATAGAATCTAAATATACAAAATTTGAGGATCATACAATCACCCCACGTTAAACAAGAATTTTCTCTGCAAAATTCAAACCTATCTAGGTAAAGTGAAAGATAACTCATTTGGTCTCATGCATAAGGGCTAGAAACCTATCTTGGTTAGGTTTGGCTAGGTTATCTTGAAAATTTCTCATATAACTAAGGTTAGAACCTGAATTCAATCCAAGGGTATTCCCTCATTCATTGCATGATGTTCTTGGTGATCACATTTTTATTTTATTTTTTCTTGGTGGTTACATTTTCACCTAGGTTTCAAACCTACTAATCATTATTTGTCTATATTTATGTAAGGGTGAGGTAACACCTCCAAAACCCTAGATTATGTCATTATCCACTTAGGGTATTGGTCTTAACATGTCAATTTATGTATCATATGTGGCTTCTCAATCTCTCACACTCAGAATGAGATGAAATAAACATTTTCCTGCAGCCCAAACAAAAAGTTCATCCTATTTTAGATGTATAGATGGTTTAGTCACACATTATCTTTTAATTCAAAATTTTGATTGAATGATCCTTGATAATGACTCCAAACCATGAACAAAATCTAAATCCATGATTTTATTGAATTTCGTACACTCAAGGGATAGTGTTTTTCTCAATTTTTAGTTTGTGCACAACTCCCTCTAAGAGTTTATTTCAAACTTTATAACATAACTTATTTTTTCCTTTGTTTATGTCTCATGTATTATTATTCTTAGTCGTTCCCTTAAAGTCTCTTCAGGTATAGGTACTTCTGGAGTGGTCTCCCTTTAACCCCAAGGGTATTATGTACTTATGGAGTGCCTTTCATATTGACCCCTATGCCTCATGTACTCATGTAGGAGTCCATATTCTATCCCCATGTGTCTTGTGTACATATGGATGGATTTGTCCAAACCCCATGGACCTTATGTACTTAGGCATGATCACCTCCTGACCCCTTAGGTCTTATGTAGCATTAAGCATACCTACTTGACCCCAGGGTTGACTTAGGATTCTACCTTGCCTAGGGTTTATTAAGATGTGATAACTTTGTTTCATTTCCCTTATTAATTACCACTTGTTACTGGATAATAGTTCTCAATGTAATCATATTTTTGTATTCCATGAGTCATCTTGACCATCGAGAGTGTATAGCTTCGATACCTTTCATAGAAATTCATTCAATGTTTTAACTTCCACACACATTTTAAGTTTCCTATTATCTAGAATCTTCACGCTTTATATATATATATATATATATATATATATATATATATATATATATATATATATATATATATATATATATATATGCATCCAGGACATAAGAAAAACTCACACCCTTATTTTCCATAGTTGGTGGTAATAGGGCTTACATGCCTTAGGTGCACCATTGTTAAATTTGTTCATTGTATTTCACTTACCATTATGTATTTACCCTAAGATTTTCTAACCAAGGTTTTGACATTTAATAAAGGTTCTACTCATTTTTCAATTTTGGATGACAACTTATTATTTCTAGAAGGTGGTCAAGACGTCCCTACCTTATACCCAAACCATCCATAAGATTCAATCTCTTTAGGTCTAGGTCCATTTTACGACGTCCATGGTTATTTATTTATTTTTTAAACCCAACACAAGGAGGTTCAACTCATCCTTCCAGAGGAGGTTGTACTAGGGGTTCCTTCATGACTTCTAAGAGTTGCTTAAGCTTTCTATCTACAACTTAAACCCATAGGTTTAGGGTTATGTCTCTCCAATAGGTATTTTCTCATCCTTAGGTACCACCCCTCAATGTGAGTCAAGGGTTTTTACACTCTCATTGTGTGTTTTCATTCTTGAAACATTTGGAAACTTGTAAGCACATATTCTTTTCTTATCCCATTTTAAAGTACATCAGTCCCAATTTTTTGTTGTGGTATACTCATCATTGATTGTCAATCAACCACTCAAATTCTAATTTGCAATGCCTTGTTGATAAGACACCCTAATAGTACAAACCATTCTCACAAAAATCACCAAGAAAGCTCATACAAAGGAGCTTGATAGACTTTTAATACCTACCCCCCAACAACCTAACAATATGATTCTATGAGCAGTTTGATCCCTCAATAGCATTGCCTCCATGAGAAAATCTTGTATCCCTAAACTAAAACCCTTGGGAGATGGGACTCTTAACATTAGGTATCAGACAAACAATAGGTATCTTTGAGGGAACATTTTATTTTCTCCATAAACCTCCCTTTTAGGTGCTCTAGTAGGCATCCAACCCACAACATATGACTAACAAACCAAGCATACTTACCATTTGAACCAACTAACAAGTGTGTCAGCTCATGTAGCTAATAACGTTTCAAAATCATATAAGTTAAAGAATACCACATCCCTCATATTTTTAACTTCATCATCCTCTCACCAACAACTAGACAATTATTCCAAATATACTACCATAATCACCCTTCAATAGACATTTATTGTCGTAAGTGAAAAACATCCAATATAGTAACTAGGTACAGACCAAACATCCATTGTCCCAAAACTTCTAGTAAGTATTTTTTACGCTCACTTCACATGATTTCTTTCTTGAGACATTTTGAAACCTGAAATCACATCTTCTTTACTTATCCCATTTTAAATTGCATCAATCTTGGTTTTGTTTGTTGGTATACTCATCAATATTGTCAATAAATTACACAAATATCAACTTGCAATGTCTTTTCGATATGGCACCCTTAAAGTACAAACCATTAAAAAAATCACCACAAAACTCTTCCAATGGAGTTTTTGATAGATTTTTAATACTCCCCACAACAACCTGATCATAGGATCCCGTGAGCAGCCATATCTCGCAATAGCATTTCCTCCTTAAGAGAAGCTTGTATCCCTCAATTACTACCCTTAGGATTTGGGACCCCCTACAATATGTATCCTTGAGAAAAGCTTTTTTTTAAAACCTCCCTTTCAGGTGTTCCAATAGGTATCAGACCTATAACATATGATGAAAAAACCATTCATAGATACTAGTTGAGCCAAATGCCAAGTGTGTCAACTCTTCTAGCTAATAACTTTTCCAAACCATATGTATATTTCATGGTTCAATCATACCACATCCATCATCCCTTTTATTTCATCGAAATCTCACCAACAATTAAACATTTTTTTAAATATACTACTGGCATCACCCTTTGATGGAAATTTATTGCCATAAAAAACCCTCCAATATAGTAACTAGGTGCATACTAAACATTTATTGTTCCAATACTTCTAGAAAGGGATTTTTAGGTTGCTTCGTGTGTTTTATGCATCGAGACATTTAGAAACCTGGAAGCATATGTTCTTTACTTTTTACACATACATTTGCATAAATCCCAATTTTCCTTTATGGTTTACTCATCAGTAACTGTCAATCCATCACTCAGATACTAATTGGCAATTCTTTCTCTATAAGGTGCCCTAACAGTATAAACCATTCACACAAAAATCTCTAAAAAAAACTCATCCAAAGGAGTTTGATTTCTTATTAATACATCCACCCCAAAAATTGACCATTTGATTTTGTGAGTAACTATATCCCTCAATAGTGTTGCCTCCTTGACAGAAGATTGTAACCCTAAACTACTTCCCTTGGGAGGTGGGACCCCCTATTGTAGATATCAGACCCACAATAGTAGGTATTCTTCAGAAAAGATTTTTAATTTTTTCTATAAACTTCCCTTTCAGGTTCTTCAGCAGGTATCGGAACTGCAACATACGACTAAAAAACCAATCATACTAACTAGTTGAACCAACTAACAAGTGCATCAGCTCCTGTTGGTAATAACTTTTTCAAACATGTGTATCTTTTGTAATTCAAGCATATCACACCCCTAATCTTCTAAATTGGCATACCACCAACAATAAAAAAAATCTTACAAATATATACTACTGGTATCACCCTCTGATAGAAATTTATTGTCATAAAAGAAAAACCTCCAATATAATAAATGTGTAGACCAAATACTTATGGTCACAAACCTTCTATCATGGGATTTTCATGGTCGCTTCGTGTGTTCTCTTTCTTGAGACATTTAGAAACTTGAAAGCACATCTTCATTATTTTTCCCATTTCAAATTCATCGATCCATGTTTTTTGTGATATATTCATCAGTCATTGTCAATCAGCCACGCAAATACTAATTTGCAATGCCTTCTTGATTAGGCACCCTAACACTAAAAACCATTGAAATAAAAATGACCCAAAAACTCATCCAAAGGTTGTGAGCAACAATATCCCTCAATAGCATTTTGTCCTTGAGAGAATATTGTATCCCTAAACTACTACCCTCGAGAGTTGGGATTACAATGTGCCCCAGATTTTGCAACCTTGATTCAGAATGTCTGGATGGTTTTTATCCTTAACTATGAAAGTAGCTAGTGAGGTGTATATACAGTTGCATGTTGGAGAGAACCTCTTCCTATATCTCACCTTCATCAATGTTTTCATTTTGGAAAAATCATGCTCAATTACCTTCTCGTATTACTCTGACATCCACAAGTGGATTCTCTTCACAGTGTCGCCATGTAAAATTCTTCAACTCATATAAATGATTGTGTAATGCAAAATCCTTCATCTTGTATAGACATACATAAAAACATAGGAAAGTAAACCATCATTTTCAGAAGATATACCATGCAATTAGGTTTAAAACTTCCCTGAATTGATGGTCAAAATATCAAAAACATATTCATGGACATTGACCCCACCAAAATACAAGATTATAATCTCTAAAACATACTTATAAACATATTGATGAGAGATCCAACCCAATCACAGAATCATGAAACCACATTTTAATGTTTTCTATGAACCTCTCTTCCAGGTGCTCCCTTCATATAGACATTCATTACCTTAGGTATAGACCATACACTTATTGTTGCAAACCTTCTAGCAAGGGGTTTTTATGGTCCCTTTGAATGTTTTCTTTCTTGAGACATTTGGAAGCCTGAAAGCACATCTTCTTTACTTGTCCCAATTTAAATTCATTCAATGTTGATTCTTCTCTTTGGCATACTCATTAGTAGTTGTGAATCAACCACTCAAATACTAATTTGCAATGCCTTCTTGATAAGGATCCCTAATAGTACAAACCATTCACACAAAAATCACCGAAACACTCATCGAAAGGAGTTAGATAGACCTATATAAACTACTACCCTTTGGAGTTGGGATTACAATGTGCCCCAATTTTGGCAACCTTGATCTGTGATGTTTTGAAGGTTTCTATCCTTAGCTATTGAAGCAACTCGTGAGGTGTATTTATTGTTCATGTTTGGGACACCATCTTCCCATGGCTATGTTGGGCCAACGACCCTTTTCTTCCATCCACTTTGGGCAGCCCATTAGGGCTAGCGTGCTGTCGTGATGGTTGGGTATTAATACCCATTGCCCACAAAACCACAAGGCAACACAGCCGCAAGGGATTAGAAGGCAGTCACCTATTTTAGATATGTTGTTCAGGTGATGGAAAGAGAAGTCAAGGAAGAAGAAGAAAAGGAAGGAGGGTTGAGCCGCTCTAGTTTCTTCATAGTGTCTTATACTAATTTCTCCACCATCATCTTTGTTCTTATTCCACCTAGGTATTCTCTACAAAGGGGTATTTTTCTGGGCAGGCATTTTGGTCTGGTGACTTACCAATATGATATTATCTGTATCTCTTTCTTTTGCTCTGTATTCCTCAAATTTTAGGTCTAAACTTGATGCGAACTCTGTAATTTGTTGATTAGTGGATTTCTCCTTTGGGATTTGACCTCAAGGTTTTTCCCTCACACATTGTGAGGGTTTTTCATGTAAATTCGGTGTTCTTGTGGTTTCTTGTTTGCTACATTATTTTTATGTGCCTAGTCCATACGTGCAGGTACTTCTGTTGTTATCGTGTGTGTCGAATACACACATCTTAACCTACTAACCACCTTTCAAGTGGTATCAGAGTGTGGGTCGGTTATGTGGACTAGATGGACGACGCAAATAATATGGACAATTTTACTGCATCAAACTGGCCAATGTGGAAGATAAAGATAAAGGATCATTTGTGCTGTAATGATCTTTGTGAACCGGTTCAGGGAGATGAGAGCAAAGCAGCGGACACAAAATAAGAGGACTGAATAAAGATGAATAGAAAATGCATGGTTCTCATCCAACACTGGGTTGATGAGTTTGTCTTCCATCACATTGCCAATGAGACTAGTGCCCACTCTCTGTGGAAGAATCTCGAGTCATTGTACAAGAGGAAGACTGTAGGGAATAATGGGTTTCTAATTAAGAAGCTTGTCAACATGAAGTTCAAGGAAGATGACAATATATCAGTACACGTGAATGACTTTAAAAGCATGGTGAATCATCTAGTCACGATGGGTTTGTCACTTGATGATGAGTTGTGGGTGCTTAATTCTTGGTTCTTTACTTGACAACTGAGAGACCTTAGTGATTTCTGTTAGCAACTCTTCTCCAGACGGGAAGTTGACATTGAACTTAGTATCCAATGCTATACTGAATGAAGAGATGAGACGACACAACTCAGAAGAGATGTCAATTTCACATGCTCTTGTTGTCGAGGATAGGAGGATTCAGAGTCATGGCTAGGGTAGTGACAGAGAAAAGTCAAAGCACAGGTCAAAGTCCAGAAGCAAGATAGCTAGTCATTATTGCAACAAGCCAGGTCATGTACAGAAATTCTACAAGCAGCGCAAAAAGGAAATTAAAGAAGGAAATTAGAAAGTGGCAGATGATGGTAGCAATACAGTTGCACTCATTACAGATGCGAAAGAGTTACTCACATGTGGAGTTGCCATGTGACATTGTCTACATATCTGTGACGGCACTGAGTGGGTGTTGGACACTGGTGCTTCTTACCACATCACTCCTCATGAACATTTCTTTTTCTCTTACAAGTCTAGGAACTTTGGAATGATGAAGATGGCTACTAAAAGTTATGCAAAGATTCATGGGATTGGTGATGTGCTTATTGAGACCGAGTTAGGTTATACCATCTTGTTGAAGAATGTTAGATATATTTCTAAAATTAATTATAACATCATCTCCGACTATGGGATAGACATTCAGGGCTTTAAATATCATTTTGGTGACTTGAAAATGTTGTCACCAAGGGACAGTTGGTCGTGTCTAGAGGTAAAATTTGATGCACCTTGTATTGGATGAACATAAAGGTCCTCGATAACAGTGTCAACATTGTGGACATCTCCAATTCTCTAGATTTGTGGCACTCGGGGTTTGGGCACATGAGTGAGAAAGGACTACAAGTGCTTACAAAAAAAGATTTAATCCCCTGTGGTAAGAATGGGATTCTTGACCCCTGCAAAAGTTATTTTCTTGGGAAGAAAGAGAGGGTCCAGTTCAGTGCTCAGTGTAATGAGAAGTCTAATGTGTTAGACTGGGTTTGACACAAGATGAGCATGTTATCTACCATGACAATCAGAGTGTCATGGACTTGAGCAAAAATTCTTCTTTTCACTCTAGGACAAATCATATTGATCTGTGATACCATTATTACGTGAAGCTATCAATGATGACCGATTGAAGCTGAAGAAGGTCCACAACAATGACAATCTTTCTGACATGCTGACGAAGGCAGTTCCTACAAAGAAGTTTGTTACTTGTAAGGAACTCTCCGGATTGGACTCCATCTGAGGAGTCATGAGGACAGTCTCTCCTTTGAGTTGGAGGGGAGATTGTTGGGCCAACAGTCCTTTTCTTCCGGCCCACTTTGGGTAGTCCAGTAGGGCTACCGTGTTGTCGTGATGGTTGGGTATTAATACCCATTGCCCACGAAACCACAAGGCAATGCAGCCACAAGGGATTAGAAGGCAGTCACCCATTTCAGATATGTTGTCCATGTGACAGAAAGAGAAGATAAGGAAGAAGAAGAAAAGTAAGGAGGGGTGTGCCGCTCTAGTTTCTTCACTGTGTATTATATCGATTTTTCCACCATCATCTCTGTTCTTGTTCCACCCGGATATTATCTACAAATGAGTGTTTTTCAGGAAGGCCTTTTGGCGTGGTGACGCATCGATCTGGTACTATTTGTATATCTTCTTTTTGCTCAGTATTCCTCAAGTTTTGAGTCTAAACTTGAGATGAACTCTGTAATATGTTGATTAGTGAATTTCTCCCCCGATTTTTGACCCCGTGATTTTTTCCTCACACGTTGTGAGGGTTTTCCACGTAAATTTGGTTTTCTTGTGGTTACTTGTTTGCTATATAATTTTTGTGTGCCTAATCCATAATCCATATGTACATGTCGAATAGGCATATCTTGATTTGCTAACCACCTTTTTCACGTTTAAAAGTTCCATGTTCAGTTTATCTTGTCGTGTTACTGTAACGTCCTCAAGTGGATTCTCTTCGCCCTGACTCCATGTATAATCCTTCACTCTGTATAAATGATCGCGCCTGTCAGGAGGTGCTGCAGCAAACCACAGATTTTTTTTTTTTTCCATTTGGTCTCAGTTGGGCTGCAGCAAAATACGGTCTTTTTTATTTCCATTTGTCCAGTTGGGCTGAGCCACGGCGGGGAAAGGTACACTTAGAAAATTGGGAATACAGACCGCACATAAAAAAGATGCGGTTCTACTTTTCAGACTCCTCTCTGTTTCATGAACCTTCATCCCAACTTGCCACTTGCCTGATCATTTGCTTCTGCATCATGGTCAATGTCTTACCCTCGTAACTTCATGTTCAATCTAACTTCAACAGAATAAAAAGGAGAATAAAATTCGATTTTGAAGATTCTTCCATCACGTAGTTTCATTTCCTGCTTTCCATTTTTTTTTTAATTCAACGACGACACAACCAGATTCACTTTCAATGTGAGACGATCATATAGTCGCACTACAGCGGTTATGAAGAAAGGGGATAAAAATAAGGAAAGAAAAATAATTTATCACACTTTTGTAAAAATATTTACCAACATAGCACACTTTGCGAAATATTTATCAAAGTAGCACAATTTGGTATGAAAACGTCACTTTATGTAAAGTTTTTTACAACCAGGACTGAAAAACGTCGTAATAATTGGCGTACCTATTTTAAAAAAAAATTTGAAAAAAAATTAGAAAAATTGAAAAAGCCACATGAAGTGGCGCTTTCAGCTTACACTCAATATTGAGTGCAAATTGAAAGCGCCACTTCATGTGATTTTTTCAATTTTTTTCTTCAAATTTTTATATTTAAAAGTAGACACACCAATTATTGTGGCGCTTCTCAAACTCGCATATATAAAATGTCACCAGAAGTGACGGGTTCCACACAAAGTATGTTATTTTGAGAAATATTTTACATAGTGTGCTATGTTGATAAATATTTTTATAAAAGTGTGCTAAATTTTTTTCCTTCTAAAAATAATTCCATGCCGGTTCTCCCCCTTTGACTACTGTGCCCTGTAGCGGCATTCATTGCCAATGATCGTTTCCCTGGCCCGATCTTTTACCTAGAAAGTGCAAAAGAAGAAAGTCGACTGGTTCAAGGGCCCCTTGCCTCTACCACATCATATACAAAACCAGGGGATCTTCTCTCTTCTTTTCTGCTCGTCATCCCTTCTTTCTACCCGCAGACTGCACATCCAACAGCTAGCAAATAATGACGATCCGGACTGTTGTCGTCATAGGTGGGTCTTGCCCTCTCCTTCCAGGCGGCCACGCTTCCGGGAGCGCACCTATGCGCAATTACCTGAAGCCGCTGCAATTCATCCAAGTTATCTGCTCATCTTGCTCTGCTGCTGCTACTGGATGATGCGCCTCGCACCGGTCATCCTTCTGTGCATGGCCACCACTGGTTTGACAATGTTACTCCGACCGGGTGATGGTGTACCCTCGGGCATGGCATACGGTGTTCTCCTCATGTTCCTCACAACGCAGGTGGGCTTTGTCGTGCTGTTCAACTTCATTCGCGCCAGTTCGGTCTAAGCGCTCGGTCAGCGTTGTTCAACGGTCGAGGCTCTGCTGTGTGGCTACTTGTATTTCGTATTTTCTTCTGTTCTGTATTTCATTTTGTGTACTTGCTTCTGTTTTGTATTTAGATTATAATGGTTATATTTTAAAAACAATTGTAGTTTAGAATTATGGCATTCCAATGGAATGATTTGGGTCTTATTGATGGGTTTTAATATAAAGCTATAATTTGATAGCAATGGTGATCAGGTTTCCACCAATTTTGTAGAGGAGGGCTGAGTTGAGGCTGGGGAGAGAGTAGGTGGCGTGGGCAGAAGTAGACGAGTCTGAGAACAGAGCAAGTCGACCAAGGAGCCAAGAGGTGGTAGATATAAATGATGTACGAGAAACGTGGATTTTACGCCATGTCAGCCATCATTATCCCCAGCGCTATCCTACAGAAGTTAGAATCCTTGTTTGCTTAGTTTCTATGGCGATCTACAGAAGGGTGAGTCGGAGACTGGGTGAGATGGGATTCTATCGCTCAACCCATAGCTAATTGGGGTTTAGGCATTTTTAGTAGGCAAAAAAACCTAAATGGCACATTTGTCAATTTTAATTACCTAAATGGCATGTTCTTGAACTTATTGTCCAAAATGGCACATTTTGGAGCAATACGTCTCCTGCTGGGACGCATTGCTCTCCCGCGAGGCAATGCGTCCCGGTGGGGGACGCATTGGTCCCACAGGAAGGCAATGCGTCCCGAGCTGTGACGCATTGCTCTGTTATGGGACCAATGCGTCCCCCGCCGGGACGCATTGCCACGCGGGAGAGTAATGCGTCCCGGAAGGGGACGCATTGACCCCACAAGAGTGCAATGCGTCACGGCTCGGGACGCATTGCCCTTGTGTGGGACCAATGCGTCCCCCACCGGGACGCATTGCTCAATGAGTCTCCATGTAGGACGCATTGGAGCAATGCGTCCCCATGCAGGACGCATTGGTTTTTTTAATCATTTTTTACAGTCACTGATATTGTTTCATGGTTATTGATATGTAAATTAACTATATTGATTATATTTATACATTTATAATTTGTTCACTTGTATTTGGATGTCTATAATATACTCAATTATTATAAATTTGTCAATTTCAATAGGTCGTAACATGCATATGGAATATATAAGTGTATTGCAACCAACATTGGTTGGTTCCTAATTGATTATATAATACGAACTTAATCCAAATAAATGAGATAACAATTAAAAACAAGGTTAAAACATGAACCAACATGACGAGAAAATAATACACAACAGAACAATATGATAGATCCACAACAACATGATCCAAAATGAACCAATGTGATATCATAATATGATAGATCCACATACAATAGATGTCCTCACAAAGGCATACATACAAAACTGTACAATATATAAAAAACTAAGTATGTAGTCCTCGCCCACGACGTCCTCGTCCACGTCCCTCTACATCAGGATCCTCTGTACCGATGTCATCTGGAGACTGCTGAACTGGGGACAACTGCGTAGGAGGCTGCTGGCGAGCATCAGGGAAGAAATGAAAAGGTAGAGGTGGGGTGAGGGGTCTAGGAAAACCAGGATAGGATGCATCAGGTGGGGTGCATCCTGAGAAATCAAACAGAGTAGGTGAATATGTGACATAAGATGGTGGTCGGCTCTCGGGAATAATTGCTGGTGGGAATGGAGTGTATGGAGCAGAAGAAGAACTTGCTCCATGGTATGATGGTGGTTGAGGTGGGGTGATGAATGAGGAATATGAAGCAGCTCCTGAAAAATATGGCCCTGTCGGTCCCCATGACATGAACTGAGAAGTGGGAGTGGGAGTGGGCTCAACAGTAGGAGTAGGAGTAGGAGTAGGAGTAGGAGTGGGCTCAGGGGCTGTGGTATGAGTGGGTATGGGATCCCACGGCCGAGCATAGTCGGGAAGACTATCAAAGTAACTCCCCTGGATGGTATAGATGCTGTCTCTGATCTGTGCAGGGGCGTGCTGTACTGCCGCTCGGATCGCCACATGTGTTTGTACCTGTAAAATAAAGTATGTACACATAATAAAGACCAATTTCATATATTACAAATAACAAAGATAAATAATAACAATTTGTAAAAGAAAATAATAATGATACTCACAAATTCCTGCTGACGATAACTTTGCGGGTAGTATATGCTTGGAGGCATATTTGGAGGGGGCACAATGTATTGTGGATGATACCATGCATAGTGAACCTAAGGACTGTAGACTGTATCAGCTGGTGGAGCGGGAACTAAGCTCTCACGTCTGTTGTTCCACATCTGCACCTCCTGCCTATAATGAAGCATCCAATCCTCAGCCGCATGACCCCTCCCATCTATCCGGCTAAGCTTCGGCAGCTCAAGAGTAGGTTGTACTTGAACAAAGCCGAACTGTCCAAGTACTCTGTCGGGAAAGTGCCACTCCACTATTGTGTAGCACAACAGAGGCACTCGTGCCAACCAAATATCACTACCATCTCTACAAATGGCAGGCAATCTCTCGAGAACCTCAACAGTGTAAGGAGTCAACTCTATCTGTTATTCATATAAACAACGTGTATCATATAAAACAGAGTAAATTGTAAATAAATAAAACATATCAAACAACAGAGGTAAGTTATACCTGTGAGGGCAAGATCTGGTCAAATGCTGAATCGTAAAATTGAATTGTTCCCCTGATAGTTTGACTCCTTTGGACAAAGGTAGGCCACCAATTAAATTGAGAAACTAAATTTAGATAAACACTACATAATATTTAGACAAATAAAAAAGTTAATTGTGTTGATCTTTAACCTGTAGCCCAAGGGAACATCTTCTGGCCAATCATTCCAGCGCATTCTAATTGTACCTGGGCGTCCAATTCCCAACCTCTCCCAACACCACAACTGTAATAGGCACACACAACCTGATAGATGGGCTGTTCTCCTAGACCGGGTGGTTGCCTTATACAACTCCCTATATAAGAAAGCTAGAGTTACAGCACCCCAAGATAGAGTGCCACAACGTTCAAAATCGGACACAAGAGGGAGATACCTAACATGAACTCTATCCCTTGTACTATCTGGGATAAGGTAACTACCTAAGAAATATAAGAGATATGCCCTAGTATACCTTGTCCTCATTTCTACTTGTTGTTCTTCATCACCCGCGGTCAGATCCATATCCTTGAAGGTCTCACGCAACCAAATCAAGGAGATATGCCCCTTAGACATCCCATCTGGTGCATCTCCTAAGAAATTCTCACAAAGGTGAGTCCATGAAGAAAATTGCCCCTCATCTACACCTAAAGGATATGAAGCTATAACCGGTGGGCCATCAATCCTCAGGCCTAAAAGAACTGCAACATCCTGAA
The DNA here is from genome assembly GCA_963693085.1 of Alisma plantago-aquatica. Lineage (NCBI taxonomy): Eukaryota > Viridiplantae > Streptophyta > Magnoliopsida > Alismatales > Alismataceae > Alisma > Alisma plantago-aquatica. The sequence continues at coordinate 395,546,334 of OY856411.1, read as the reverse complement.
GAGTGACACTCATCTCAAAAGGGGGAAGCCTAAAAGTATTGCTAGAGTTGTCCCACCTGTTAACTAATGCAGTGATTAAACTAGGGTCAAGGTGGATACATGGTAGCCTATGAACAAGCCCAAAACCAGCTATGGAAATATTGTCTAAAACATCCTGGTCAGTAATAGGCCATTGTGCCAACATAATGTGGTGCTGGGAGAGTCGGTAGGTTTCTTGTCTAGGAGCCATATCTATGAAAAGTGAAAATATTTCATTAAATGAAAAGTGCAAAAATTACATTACATGAAAAGTGCAAATAGTGTACAACATTTAAGATTGTCAAGATTCTTCATTAGATAAGATGAAATTACAACATGAACAACATGAATTACATGAACAAACAATATAAAAATACAACATGAACTACATGAAATTACTACATTTGATTCAGTATCTCATCTAGAGGTTCATAAAATGGCCACACTTGATGTACCACTCGATGTATCTCTGGATGTGATACAGCTAACTGATTTTTTACTTGTTCGTTGATTGGCATTGCTTTCTGTTTTGTGTGATCCCAATACCAACCAGGTAGCTCAAGAAGTTCTTCATACATGTGAAACATTTGCTTTAAAAATTGCCAATGAAATTTTGCTTGTTCTTTTGTCACTATAAATCCTAACTTGTTGTGCAAAAAATCTGGTACATCATTCCATTCATCATCCAATAGAGTTTGATGAGCCATTTTTCCTTGTAGGCACTTTGTAGCTATTATTTGGATTAACTCTACGGACATGTGAAATGTCCATGTCCTTCGATGAGCCATCTATAGAAATTGAAATTGCAAACATTACACGACTTTAGTGAAATTGAAATTACAACCATTACATGAATTTAGTGAAATTGAAATTACAACCATTACATGAATTTAGTGAAATTAAAACTGCAAATATTACATGACTTGAGTAAATTGAAATTGCAAACATTACATAGCCAACCATCATATGACATTAGGACAAGCGGTCAATCTTCACAATTGTGGCCTGCTTTACAACGTTTTATCTTCCACATGCCACCTGCTTTTTTGGACTGGCAAGCGGTCAATCTCCAAGGACATCGTTCATCATGGATACAAGCAAGTTTAAGATGACGATTATTTGAGCGTAATGTACGGTACTGGACATTCTTTTGTACCGACCATTTTTGGACTGTCTCAACCAGTACAACTTTAGATGCAAATAAAGCACCCTCATATATAACAGCACTGGAAGGATTGTAATTGAGATGAAATTCATGACAAAAATCTTCCACCCAGTCATCATCTTGAAAAGCTTCATAGTTGGAATCAATGTGTTCATGTTGGGGCCATTGGTTGTCAAATATGGATGGAATATGACTCAATGCTGCAATAGAGTCAGGGAATGGATGTGTGTGCTGATCATCGGTTTCAGTCAATGACTCATCCTCAGGTGGTTCACTGTTATTACCACCTTCAATGTCACTATTGTTATCACCTTCATGATCACTATCATTATCACCTTCATGATCAATATCATTTTCTCCCTCCTCAACCTCAACACCAATATTCTCAGTACTAAGATTTTGAGAAAATTTAGGTGGTTGACTCCACTCAGCAGTTAAATTGCTAAGACTGAATTGAGGTGTAGGACTGAATTGAGGTGGTTGACTCCATTCAGTAGTTAAATGACTTTGACAGAATTGAGGTGGTTGACTCCGAGAGAATTGAGATTGAAATTGATTCAATAGACTCATTAAACAAGGTTGTTGGTGGATATCTGTTTTTTCAAGAAACACATCAATATAGGCATCAGCTGAAAGTGATAACAAGGTTTTGTATGCATCATCATCATCAACTTGTACGAGCATATGATTTTCTCCAGGGAAAAGATAGGATATTTTGATAGAGAAGTGGTTGGGATTGATGTCAAGTGTTGTATAGATATATGATTTTAGTTCAGATAGAGTATTAATAAGTGAAATGTTTATGGGTCTAACAGATCGACTAGAATAAGACCCATCAGAGAGAAATTGCCCATCATATCGCATCTTCACAATTCGTGAATTTGAACTAGATGCCATGTTCCTATATTTTAGAATATTATATTAACATCAGAAAGAAATTCATATTTTATGACATTATATCAACATAAATTAATATTTTAGAGCAATGACATCAATTTGGAATTAAATTTATTGGATTTTTTTTTCTATAACATTAACAGTGAACAACAATTTTGCTAATTTTTTCAGTAAAATTAACTAACGTTTCAACTAACATTTCATAACAACAATTTTGCTAATTTTTTAGTAACACTAACATTTCAAAATAACAATTTTGCAATTTCGAACAATAATTTTTCAGGTATTAAGTAGCCTTCAATTGTCATTTTCTACATCATTATTTCAGTAATGTGCAATTAAAGAGTAACAATACAATTATTTCAGTTGTAATATTTCGTAAGTTCATATTTTGAAAATTAAAAATTTGGTAGAATAAATACCTGAAATGGAGAGTTATCTGTTGACAATCGAAGAATAGAAGAAGAGAAAGAAGAAGCTCCAAATAGTCTCCGAACAGCAGAAGATATCAGCTCCAAGATCGCCCGAAATAAGCTAGAAATCACCCAAAGCAATAGAAATCCGAGAAAAGCTCCAGAGCAATGGGAGTATAGAGCTAGATGAAGGAAATGAAGAATGGTGTGAGTTTGGGGGGTTGTTTTCGGCCAATATATATAGGGGAGATATGCGTCCCGATTGGGGACGTATTGCGCCCACGTGGCACCGCCCGGCGCCGCGCGGCGGCCCCAACGGTAAAATAGCCGTTGCGCTGGGAGCAATGCGTCCCCGTCCAGGACGCATTGCCCTCGTGGCAATTTTATAGCCGTTGGGCGCGTCGCGGGCCGCGACGCATTGGTCCCACAAAGGGCAATGCGTCCTGAGCCGTGACGCATTGCACTCCTGTGGGGTCAATGCGTCCCCTTCCGGGACGCATTGCTCTCCGGCGTGGCAATGCGTCCCGGCGGGGGACGCATTGGTCTCACAACAGAGCAATGCGTCACGGCTCGGGACACATTGCCCTCCTGTGAGACCAATGCGTCCCCCACCGGGACGGCAATGCGTCCCAGCAGGGGACGTATTGCTCCAAAATGTGCCATTTTGGACAATAAGTTCAAGAACATGACATTTAGGTAATTAAAATTGGCAAATGTGCCATTTAGGTTTCTTGCCTTTTTAGTATGAAAAATACACAAAGATACTTTCTCCCAAGGCCGCCTGGGAAATCTGGACTTCTAAATCGGGATGGGCCATCTATTGCCGTAGCAAATATGGAAGAGCCACACCGTCCTCCTCAAGTTGAGTTCCTCCGCATCTGCTTATTGGAGGCAGATATGGAAGGTTTTCCCACTAGTCATTCAGCGGTCTAGGTGGATCCTGGGAGCGTGAAGCACCCTTTTTTGGATGGACCGCTGGTGTGATGGTGTTCACCCTAAACCAAGGGTACTTACGATGCTACATCTCCAAACTAAAGAAATGTGGGACGGGAATGGATGAAACCGGGGGTTGCTGGAACAGTGGTTATACGACGAGGGTATTAACATGATCAGATCCATACATGTGGTGATCTCTTCCTTCCCTGACACTTGGTTTGGGAACCCGACCATAGAGGAGAATTTAAGTTGAAGCAGGCTAGAAGGTTGTTAGAGAAAGAGGCCCCGGCACAGCAACATAGAAAAATAGATTTTTGTCCAAGGACAACCCGACAAGTGCAGCAGCTTGTACATGGAAGGTCCTCAATAGAGCTATTCCAATAGACAAGAGAGTGATGGATTGTCGGATCCAGATAGCTTATTGTTGTTAGTGATTTTCTCCCCACAGATAGAGTCTGACTAGCACCTATTTGTACACGGGGACTTAGCCACCTTTCTTTGAAGGAAAGCGTGGGAGATGACCATGAAAGTAAACGTGATGACTTACATCGACGCGCCCTCGCTGCTTCGGCACTGCTGGGATAGAGCAACAAATGGATCTTTGGTGGGATGGCTTTGAGGCGTCACACCACACCTGGTGGTGTGATACATATGGGTTAACAGATGCAACATGAGATTCCATGGTAGGGTTCATACCACCAGATCTTCACTCTTCTAATTTACACTGCACAATCCAAAAGCCTCAAACCTTCACCAAAGAAGAACACAAAGCCGCTCTTGTGGATTTGGGATTTGCAGTAAACAGAAGTTGAGGCAACTGTTCCTAATCAAATGGCACCCCCAAAATACATAACATAAAGTTGAACATAAGTTTCAGCTTCATCAAAGTTGGAGGGATAAGGGAGGTGGATTTTGCAGGTGGCGTGGTGATGCTAACATGTAGTTACCATGCAGTGTGAGGCTTCAAGTCCATTCATCCCGACAACTTCGGTACATGTCTTCATGGTGGCTTTGTACATTTTGTAGGGAAAGTCATATTTACATATCCATTGTGGAATCCGAATCGCGTGTTTTGATACAAGAGGTATGGAATTAGAACAAACCCCCATGGCAGGTCCTTAATGTTGTGACGGAGTTGAAGGTGCATGTGGAAGAAAGCAACTTCCTCAGCAACATGATAACCAAGGAAGCGAGTGTGACAACAAAAGCGACGGTGAGTTAGTGCAAGTGAGGAGGGGCTGATTTTTTTTGTTGTATAGGATACAAGAGAGTTATCGGCTAACATTAGGGGGTTATGCAGCAAGACAAGAGGGGTACACCATACATACACAAAGAGTGGATAATAGTTTAGACCTTAACAGTTTATATATCAATAGTTTTTCCTTTTTTGGGAGGGGATCCAGGGTGTAAGCTTCAGTGTTTGTGAAGTTGTTGATGATGTATAACCCATTTTATTGTGAGTTAGCCCGGCCATGAGGCGGGATGAATGGACCTCCATAAGTTTTAATTAAAAAAATCTCACAGTTTGGACTGTCCATAAAAATATTAGTATATATGTCCAGAGAGCCAATCATATGATAATTGTAATGTGACATGATGTAATTGATTGATAATAATAAATGACAATTCCATTTATTCTATTTTATTCAGTAATGAGATAATGATATTAACATAATAAACGTCTAATGAATGATGATACTCGATGACATATGTTTTCATATTTAGGACCTGGACAATGAGATCATGTGTATGGTAAGAGTACATACATTCTTGTTATGTCCCTAGTCGGTTATTACTATGATATCAAAATAGACAACACTAATACATAAGACTAGAGTATGTGTTGGTTGATGAAAAATTTCATCAGCCATGTTATGTGATTTCAAACCAAACACATAGGTACTTATTAGAGAATAGTGTACATACATACCTACTTTGAGAATGATACATGGAGATCATGGAATGGTAGTCGCAATCAGCTCTTAGAGTGATAGTGGTAATCATGGTTCTTAGACCTGAAATCATCACACTCGTCACATGTCATTTGATGAACTTTAACATCACTGAACGTGACCTTAAATAAGGATCGTCATAAAGGTGGTGTTTAGGTATATTATGACACATGGGGATTGAATGTAAGGGATATAGATGGGATTTTTCCCTCTTATAGGAGTTTGATATCCTGACCACTTGATAAACGAGACTGAAAAATACATGACCATGCTCATGTGAGTCAACATATGATATTAAGCTCATATGTATGTCAACAATTTAATCTAGTTCAAGAAACATAGATTGAACGTTGAGAGGATGACGATTCCATGCCTTAGGTTCAATCCAGATATTAGAGAAAAAGCATCTATATGATCATGATAACATTGACCACAGATTGTAGGTTTTAGTTGTTCTCTAACTTTCTAATTACTTCAGTAGCAGTGATGTGTTTCTACATACCACTCATTGCTTGTGATGTTATAAAGTGATTTTGGACGTTCACTGCCAATGTAACTTGGGACTTATAGGGTCACACACATAGGGTACACCTGAAATATGAGTTTATTCATGAATGATGTTTAACTTGATTATTAAATTGTTAGGTATTCAACTTAAACAACAATGGTTGAAAATTGATAGATTGGACTGTGAACCAACCAATTTAAGTGTTCAACTGACCGATTCAAGTGTTGAACCAACCGATTCAAGTGGTAAGCCAATTTGAATCAAGATTGGCAATCATGACTCTAAAACGGTCAGGTCAACAACTGAACAGAGCATCTCAGATGTCTGAACTGACCGGTTTAGATTGTGAACCGACCATTTGGTTGATCAATATGATTGGATTGAAAATTGATATTTACGTCATGTTGTGTATTAATCAAATATTAATTTCCAATACAATTGCGATTGGGAAGCATAGTAAAACAACCAGTTCAAGGGTTGAACTGATCGGCTCACATGTGAACCAACCGGTTCAACAGTGAACTAACTACTTCAACGTTGTAGGTTCTGGAAAATTCATGAAATTTCATCTCTTCAACTCCCACTCAGATTAGAACTCTTGACCATGACCCTCCTATAAATAGATGGGTAGTCGAGGTTTTCTAGAGAGACAACAATAAGCTCTGAAAATTTTTGTTTTCTCATAGCTGTGGTAACATGAGAACCTGAGCAAGTTCTACTACTAGTACACTTGTGACTTCTAATGTCACTTTTCATAACGTCAGTTTCTCATAAAAAACTAACACCATAGATAAAACAACCTCGGTTCCAAAGCACAATTGCCACCATTGGTCAATAAATCTTGATTTAGAAAAGACAATGGTACCACTTTTTATATAATGTTGGTTTCTAACTAATGAAACTGATGTCTTAGGTAACCCACAAAATACAAATTTTTAGGGGAAAATTTTTCTCCAAAAATTTAAGATTAGCGTCGGTTTCCAAAAGACCGACGACACACACCTTCACGCAAATTTTTTTTTACCTCCAAAATACTTCTATCGTCAGTTTTCCAATAACAAAATCGTTGTTGTAAGTCTTATAAACTGTGAAAAAATGTACAAACGATGTTGGTTTGGATGTCGAGAAGCTGACGATAGAGGATTTGCACCACATCCCCATGAAAATATTTTCCCCCAAATTACTTTCTAGTGTTGGTTTGCCAAGTAACAAGCAATGATTGACGCTGACTTTTTTTAGTTCAGATACTAGCCCCTACCATGGTTTCTTTTAGCAAAACGAAGACCAAGTGCTCCCTTAGTCATCGATTTCTCTCTCGATAAACAAAGACTAAGTCTTTAATGAGGCTGGCATTTTTAAGTGGGATAAGGGACATAGTCGTCGGTTTTTCCCAGAGAAAATGATGATAGAGGACTACCTTCATCATCATCTAGGTCTATAAAGCCGAAAACCAAGTACTTATTCATCATTTTTACTTAACAACCGATGCCTATGTCCCACTTATTACCACCCGCAAACACTATAAGAAAATTGGCTATTTGTGAAGGATGATTCCTTCAAAAAATGTACATTAGTTCCTTAAAAAAAAATAGTTGAAGGGCATTCCTTCACAAAGAGTCCTACTCTAAAAGCCTCTTCACAAATACTTTGATGAGAGACTCTAGCCTTCAAAAATAATATTTGAAGGACTATTTTACCTTCACAAAAAGACTTCCCATGCCTCCCAAATACATTTGTGAAGGCTAATTTCACAACTTTCAATGAGGTTCAAGGGCCTTCAAAAATAGTTTTCTAAAGGACTATTTGACCTTCACTGTAAAGAGGCGAGATCACCTCTTTACTAAAATTTAAAGGAAATACAAACATCCACAATTTTAACAAAATTTAGAGACTTTGAGGATGATTTCATAATATTCCAAATAAATTAGTATGATTCTAGATACATAATAAAATGTCAATAGCAGCGGAAATAAAGAAATAACAAGCCTTCCCATGGCTTTTATTGTTTATTACAAGAATGATTTCTAAAAGAAAAGATAAGATAAGCAGGATCTAGCTATAGCAACTGTAAAGAAGTGAAATCACTTCCTTACTAAAATTTTGAACAATAAAACCTCCAGTCCAAACACACTCAGAAGGTATGTTGGAGTGGGTGTAAAATTTTCAAATCTTTATATAATGGTAACAAAAGACCAAAGTATAGCAGCGGAATAAAAGCATGACTATATTCAATTATAAAACAAAGGGTTACAAACTTCCATCATAAGGATCCATGTAGAGGAAATCTAAACCATCTTAATATTTGTCTCCAACCTTCATCATCACAATCTAAGTCCAGGCTAACATGCATTGCATCCCAGTCCTCCACCTAGGGTTGGAAGCATACCCCAGCAAAAGAGAAACAATAGCAAACATCGGCAAAGGCTGGTATGTGCATACTAAAAAGCAAATTGAGCAATTTATAAAGAATAAGGGACATCAAATGTAAAAGGCTTCCCATGCAAGAGAAAAACTACCCAAAGAGGGCATAAAAGAATAAGATCATAACAAAAGAGATACTTGCCATAAATAATAAAATTTGTGCAACAAAAGCATATAGATAGGTAGTAGGGCACACACCCCACAACCAATCATCAACCTGCATGCATGTGAGATAAATATAGTCCTAGAACAATATAAACACAAAGGCGGCCAAGGCTTCACATCCTTAAAAACCTGATAGAGAATGACTCACCGTCAAACTCCCAATATATATAAAAGTTGAGCCAAGGCTTCACATCCTTGAAACTCGGGTATGGGGCACCACCACCACCATCCCATAAACAAAAGGGGGACACACCCAAAAACCAAAGTAATTTACATTATTCTAGTGCTACTGATTCACATTGCATGTAAATATAGAGGCAAGTAAATAGTGTAGTCAGAAGATGAAACAAAGGTTGCCATCACACAATGGACAACACAAACATATAATATCCACTTCAAAGTGGCACATAACAATATAAGAGACCAACATGCACCAAGGCACAAGATAGATACCAAGAAAATATTTGAGTCTACAACAAGCAGGATAGTTCACACGAACCATGATATCAAGAGAATGGACATATGTGTAAGCAAAAGTCAAAAGAATGATAAAGTAGGTGCATTACTCAATATGGATGAATAGGGGATACAACATACCTCAACATCAGATTCAAATGATCCAAAGTCACTTCTAGGTCCAAGCCTAGGCTTCCAAATCACCTATTAGAATATATGTGAAATTAGGGTTAGGTTTTATATTGATTTCATAAACCCTAAAAACCACCTTTTTATTATGAGTGAATTAGGTTATCAAAACCATGCCATATTTTAGGTTATATTTTTATGAGTTTAAAACATATTTTATTATATTTTTCTGACTTAAAAATTATTAGTTATGAATTATACAATTTATTATCTTATTTAATTAGATCCATTAAATCACCCCTTTAAAACATCATATTCAGGCGACAAAGCCAATACCAAAAGAAAGCTTGCATTTTTTTGAATCCAACGAATATTTATTTGAAAATTTTGGCCTAGCAGATAATTAGTTATATAATTTTGAAATCCGACCAATCAAATAAAGTTGCACCGAGAAAAAGCAAAAGAGGGAGAGGAGCCGGGCCGGCCTAGCTGACATGGCCCAACTAGAAGCGGCCATGTCACCCAGTCAAAGGCCCACTTGACTCGACCTAAAGCAAAACAAAACATAATGAAATGACCAAAATACCCCCAACGGGAAAACAAAGAGGTAAAGAAACGAGAGGGGGTATACTCGGAAATCCATGAAGGATCGTCTTCTTCGCTGATTGAACACGGAGATGAAGAATGGCATTGGGCACATAAGCTTGTGCATCGATGCCCAAAATCAAGCTTGCGGATGTGCTTAACCAGAGAACAAAAGGTAACTACCGCACAATACCTGAAGGTCGGGCGGACTCAGAGAGCTCCTGAAGTGGTTGCTCATCGATTGGGGTCAAAGCCGGGGCGGCCAACTAGACCTCACCGGTAGCAGGTTCAGAAATAGCAGAGAGGCGGAAAATATGTGTGGGGCACGAAGAGACCAAACTGACCCACTAGATCGGCACACAGAGGTGCGAGATTGATCAAGGAAGAGTTCACCAGGGGTCCGATGGTGGAGGCTCGCTGGGAGAGGGCAAGGAAGAGGAGAACAGGGGAAGAACAGAGAGTATGGGTGGCGAGTTATGGATTGTATGAAGATCTCATGAGCCCTAGCATATATATACTCATTGGGTTCGGTAGAGGGTAACGGAGGTAAGGGAAAAGAGTGCAGAGGAAACAAAGGAAAGTAGATGGAGAAAGGAGAGAAAGAATCGAAGAGGAAACTAAAGCATGTTTGCTAGGGAAAAAAAAGTGAAGGAAGGTGAGAGTACAGATACCACACAATCTAAACCCAACACTCCAAAAGAAGCCTGAGATCCCAAAGCCAGCATGACACATATAAATCAAAAATCGAATACGATTAAATAAAAGTATGAATGCATTATTTCCTTATTCTCTCTCTCTTGATTTGGGGGTTCAAACATCATCTGAATTAGGTAAAATTTTGCACAGAGGCCAAATAAGGCATGGAAATTCCGATTATGAAATTAGATTTGCCTTTTGAGAACTTTTAATACATCAAATAGATTAATTATTATTTTCTCTTTCCTCCATCATTAATGACATTAGGATTATCCAAAAATTACAAAACTTGACCCACAAGTCATATTTAACATGTTGAATACGAATTTGCCATCAATTTTACATATTAGAGTTGTTTGAATATTTATTTATTATTTTGAAGGTTCTACATACTTTCTCTCTCCTGATTTTACCTTTTAAGCAAACTTTCTCCAAATTGAATAAAAATTTACCCAAAGGCTATATTTATTATGTAGATTACGAATCTAAGATTATTTTCCTCTTTTGGAGTCAATTATTATATTTATTTATTAATTACACTTTTTAGGCAATTTCTCTCTCCTAACTTACCATATTATTTTGCGGTGGTCCAAATTAAATGAAAATGGACATGTAGGCTTATTTTAATGTGTAGATTACGAATTTGAAATCTATTATTAATTTGAAGCTTTCTTACATGTGTTATATCATCTAGCCCATTAGAGGCCCATTAACCATATTATACATGAAATTAAGTTATTTGTCATTCTATTATCACCAAACGAATTATATGACATATTAGATTACATTATGCATGCATTAGATTATTAGGATCACTCTAACCTCAACCTTGTTTAGTCAAACCCAAAAGGTCAACTTCTAGGGTAGGGTCCAAGGTACGGTATGTTACAACACTCCACCCCTTAAAAAGGATTTCGTCCTCGAAATCTATTAATCCAAACATCAAACAAACAACTATTCTCCACCCCTTAAAGGGTTCAACCTAATAAGTCAAACTAATTATCATCAAGGTATTAAGACTACCCACATATTATTTAGTTGTGAATGTTTTAGATATTTATATTTCTCATGTATCCAACTAAAGTCACCATCTAGGGTTGAGTTTAGGTCCTCGTGTCTCTAACCTATCAACCCTACATGAACATCCAAAAGTCATAGGGTAGGTCAACTACACCTTTATATCAATCCTAGTCATAAACTAGGGATATATTCTAATCAAACTAGAGTTTCTCTTCATTGTGACTTAGTTCAAGAAACATCGATAAAATCCAGAGAAAGCATTTTCTTTTGTACATATATATTATATGGAAAATATTTTTTTGTGAAAAACTTTTATGATTGAAAACTGAAATTTAGGGCCCAAAATCAAAGAGAGAAACCAAGTAACAATATTTCCATATTTAGTTCTCCTAACATATTCTCATCCTCAAACCAAACCTTGTTACACAAAAGATCATCATTGATCAAATCTAGTGTCAACATCTCACTTAGAGGTAACTAACTAAGTCGAGGGTTCTAGAGGGAGACAAAATTGAAATAGTCAGATTCCGACTACCATGGGCTCTGATACCATGTTGTAAAGAAGTGAAATTACTTCCTTACTAAAAATTTGAACAATAAAACCTCCAGTCCAAACACACTCAGAAGGTATGTTGGAGTGGGTGTAAAATTTTCAAATCTTTATATAATGGTAACAAAAGACCAAAGTATAGAAGCGGAATAAAAACATGACTATATTCAGTTATAAAACAAAGGGTTACAAACTTACATCATAAGGATCCATGTAGAGGAAATCTAAACCATCTCAAGATTTGTCTCAAACCTTCATCATCACAATCTAAGTCCAGGTTAACATGCATTGCATCTCAGTCCTCCACCTAGGGTCGGAAGCATACCCCAGCAAAAGAGAAACAATAGGAAACATCAGCAAAGGCTGGTATGTGTATACTAAAAAGCAAATTGAGCAATTTATAAAGAATACGGGACATCAAATGTAAAAGGCTTCCCATGCAAGAGAAAAGGACTACCCAAAGAGGGCATAAAAGAATAAGATCATAACAAAAGAGATACTTGCCATAAATAATAAAATTTGTGCAACAAAAGCATATAGATAGGTAGTAGGGCACACACCCCACAACCAATAATCAACATGCATGCATGTGAGATAAACATAGTCCTAGAACAACATAAATACCAAGGCGGCCAAGGCTTCACATCCTTGAAAACCTGATAGAGAATGACTCACCGTCAAACTCCCAATATATATAAAAGTTGAGACAAGGCTTCACATCCTTGAAACTCGGGTATGGGGCACCACCACCACCATCCCATAAGAAAAAAGGGCACACACCCAAAAACCAAAGTAATTTACATTATTCTAGTGCTACTTATTCACATTGCATGTAAATATAGAGGCAAGTAAATAGTTTAGTCAGAAGATGAAACAAAGGTTTCCATCACACAATGGACAACACAAACATATAATATCCACTTCAAAGTGGCACATAACAATATAAGAGACCAACATGCACCAAGGCACAAGATAGATACCAAGAAAATATCTGAGTCTACAACAAGCAGGATAGTTCACACGAACTATGATATCAACAGAATGGACATATGTGTAAGCAAAAGTCAAAAGAATGATAAAGTAGGTGCATTGATCAATATGGATGAATAGGGGATACAACATACCTCAACATCAGATTCAAATGATCCAAAGTCACTTCTAGGTCCAAGCCTAGGCTTCCAAAGCACCTATTAGAATATATGTGAAATTAGGGTTAGGTTTTATATTGATTTCATAAACCCTAAAAACCACCTTTTTATTGTGAGTGAATTAGGTTATCAAAACCATGCCATATTTTAGGTTATATTTTATGAGTTTAAAACATATTTTATTATATTTTCTAACTTATAAATTATTAGTTATGAATTATACAATTTATTATCTTATTTAATTAGATCCATTAAATCACCCCTTTAAAACATCATATTCAGGTGACAAAACCAATACCAAAAGAACACTTGCATTTTTCTGAATCCAATGAATATTTATTTGAAATTTTTGGCCCAGCAGATAATTAGTTATATAATTTAGAAATCCGACCAATCAAATAAAGTTGCACTGAGAAAAAGCAAAAGAGGGAGAGGAGCCGGGCCGACCTAGCTGACATGGCCCAACCAGAAGCGGCCATGTCACCCATTCAAAGGCCCACTTGACTCGACCTAAAGCAAAACAAAACATAATGAAATGACAAATATACCCCCAACGGGAAAACAAAGAGGTAAAGAAACGAGAGGGGGTATACTCAGAAATCCACGAAGGATCGTCTTCTTCGTTGATTGAACACGGAGACGAAGAATGGCATTGGGCACATCAGCTTGGGCGCTGATGCCAAAAATCAAGCTTGCAGATGAGCTTAACTAGAGAACAAAAGGCAACTACCGCACAATACCTGAAGGTCGGGTGGACTCAGAGAGCTCCTGAAGTGGTTGTGCATCGATTGGGGTCAAAGCCGGGGCGGCCAACTAGACCTCACAGGTAGCAGGTTCAAAAATAGCAGAGAGGCGAAAAAGATGTGTGGGGCATGAAGAGACCAAACTGACCCACTGGATCAGCGCACAGAGGTGCGAGATTGATCAAGGAAGAGTTCACCAGGGGTCCGATGGTGGAGGCTCGCTGGGAGAGGGCAAGGAAGAGGAGAACAGGGGAAGAACAGAGAGTATGGGTGACGAGTTATGGATTGTCTGAAGATCTCATAAGCCCTAGCATATATATACTCATTGGGTTCGGTAGAGGGTAACAGAGGCAAGGGAAAAGAGCGCAGAGGAAACAAAGGAAAGTAGATGGAGAAAGGAGAGAAAGAATCGAAGAGGAAACTAAAGCCTGTTTGCTAGGGAAAAAAAGAAGCGGAGGAAGGTGAGAGTACATATACCACACGATCTGAATCCAATGCTCCAAAAGAAGCCTGAGATCCCAAAGCCAGCATGACACATATAAATCAAAAATCGAATCCGATTAAATCAAAGTGTGAATGCATTATTTCCTTATTCTCTCTCTCTCTTGATTTGGGGGTTCAAACGTCATCTGAATTAGGTAAAATTTTGCACAGAGGCCAAATAAGGCATGCAAATTCCAATTATGAAATTAGATTTGCCTTTTGAGAACTTTTAATACGTCAAATAGATTAATTATTGTTTTCTCTTTCCTCCTTCATTAATGACATTAGGATTATCCAAAAATTACAAAAATTGACCCACAAGTCATATTTAACATGTTGAATACGAATTTGTCATCAATTTTACATATTGGAGTTGTTTGAATATTTGTTTAACATTTTGAAGGTTCTACATACTTTCTCTCTCCTGATTTTACCTTTTAAGCAAACTTTCTCCAAATTGGATAAAACGTTACCCAAAGGCTATATTTATTATGTAGATTATGAATCTAAGATTATTTTCCTCTTTTGGAGTCAATTATTATATTTATTTATTAATTACACTTTTTAGGCAATTTCTCTCTCCTAACTTACCATATTATTTTGAGGAGTCCAAATTAAATGAAAATTGACATGTAGGCTTATTTTAATGTGTAGATTACGAATTTGAAGTCTATTATTTAATTTGAAGGTTTCTTACATGGGTTATATCATCTAGCCCATTAGAGGCCCATTAACCATATTATACATGAAATTAAGTTATTTGTCATTCTATTATCACCAAACGAATTATA
The DNA here is from genome assembly GCA_963693085.1 of Alisma plantago-aquatica. NCBI lineage: Eukaryota > Viridiplantae > Streptophyta > Magnoliopsida > Alismatales > Alismataceae > Alisma > Alisma plantago-aquatica. Next base: position 395,531,258 of record OY856411.1, on the reverse strand, counting down.
TGACATATTAGATTACATTATTCATGAATTAGATTATTAGGATCACTCTAACCTCAACCTTGTTTAGTCAAACCCAAAAGGTCAACTTCTAGGGTAGGGTCCAACGTACGGTATGTTACAACACTCCACCCCTTAAAAAGGATTCCATCCTCGAAATTTATTAATCCAAACATTAAACAAACAACTATTCTCCACCCCTTAAAGGGTTCAACCTAATAAGTCAAACTAATTATCATCAAGGTATTAAGACTACCCACATATTATTTAGTTGTGAATGTTTTAGAGATTTATATTTCTCATGTATCCAACTAAAGTCACCATCTAGGGTTGAGTTTTAGGTCCTCATGTCTCTAACCTATCAACCCAACATGAACATCCAAAAGTCATAGGGTAGGTCAACTACACCTTTATATCAATCCTAGTCACAAACTAGGGTAATATTCTACTCAAACTAGAGTTTCTCTTCATTGTGACTTAGTTCAAGAAACATCGATAAAATCCAGAGAAAGCATTTTCTTTTGTACATATAGTATTATATGGAAAATAATTTTTTGTGAAAAAGTTTTACGATTGAAAACTGAAATTTAGGGCTCAAAATCAAAGCGAGAAACCAAGTCACAATATTTCCATATTTAGTTCTCCTAACATATTCTCATCCTCAAACCAAACCTTATTACACAAAAGATCATCATTGCTCAAATCTAGGGTCAACATCTCACTTAGAGGTAACTAACTAAGTCAAGGGTTCTAGAGGGAGACAAAATTGAAATAGTCAGATTCCAACTACCATGGGCTATGATACCATGTTGTAAAGAAGTGAAATCACTTCCTTACTAAAAATTTGAACAATAAAACCTCCAGTCCAAACACACTCAGAAGGTATGTTGGAGTGAGTGTAAAATTTTCAAATATTTATATAATGGTAACAAAAGACCAAAGTATAGCACCGGAATAAAAACATGACTATATTCAATTATAAAACGAAGGGTTACAAACTTACATCATAAGGATCCATGTAGAGGAAATTTAAACCATCTCAAGATTTGTCTCCAACCTTCATCATCACAATCTAAGTCCAGGTTAACATGTATTGCATCCCAGTCCTCCACCTAGGGTTGGAAGCATACCCCAGCAAAAGAGAAACAATAGGAAATATAAGCAAAGGCTGGTATGTGCATACTAAAAAGCAAATTGAGCAATTTATAAAGAATAAGGGACATCAAATGTAAAAGGCTTCCCATGCAAGAGAAAAGGACTACCCAAAGAGGGCATAAAAGAATAAGATCATAACAAAAGAGATACTTGCCATAAATAATAAAATTTGTGCAACAAAAGCATATAGATAGGTAGTAGGGCACACACCCCACAACCAATCATCAACCTTCATGCATGCGAGATAAAAATAGTCCTAGAACAATATAAACACAAAGGCGGCCAAGGCTTCACATCCTTGAAAACCTGATAGAGAATGACTCACCGTCAAACTCCCAATATATATAAAAGTTGAGCCAAGGCTTCACATCCTTGAAACTCAGGTATGGGGAACCACCACCATCCCATAAGCAAAAAGGGGACACACCCAAAAACCAAAGTAATTTACATTATTCTAGTGCTACTTATTCACATTGCATGTAAATATAGAGGCAAGTAAATAGTTTAGTCAGAAGATGAAACAAAGGTTGCCATCACATAATGGAAAACACAAACATATAATATCCACTTCAAAGTGGCACATAACAATATAAGAGACCAACATGCACCAAGGCACAAGATAGATACCAAGAAAATATCTGAGTCTACAGCAAGCAGGATAGTTCACATGAACCATGATATCAAGAGAATGGACATATGTGTAAGCAAAAGTCAAAAGAATGATAAAGTAGGTACATTGCTCAATATGGATGAATAGGGGATACAACATACCTCAACATCAGATTCAAACGATCCAAAGTCACTTATATGTCCTAGCCATCCTTTCCAAACACTAAAGATCAACTCCTGATGAAAGCCTCCTTCAAGCTTGTCCTTCTCCTTGTACATCACCGACACCTGGGTGGTTGGGAAGACACCCAACAAGAGGAAAAGAAAGAAAAAGTATGTGTTAAAAGATTATTCTCAAAGTGACAAGAAGGTTGTGACAAGTAAAATAGGCTAGGAAATCATCAACAGATAAGACATCAAGAGTATGAGGCTTTTATTAAGGAAACTTGCCAATAACAAAAGTAATTAAAGGATTTGCATGTAAATTAATATGTCTACCTAACTAAGTAGGGTTGAGGCACCTACCGGACCTCTAACCTTAGGTGAGGGGAGAATAAGACATTCCCAGTCACCTATAATATTATGGGGAGAATTATAAACATTCCCCTAGGGCGATTATATTCATTCCCTCTGTGGGTGGTTGTACATAAGTACCACTACTTTACAATTAAATAGAACATATAACTACATGCTAGAAAAAGAGTTATGGCAAGATTAATCAAAGGATTCATATAACAAGGCAATGGGGTATAAAAACCCAAACAAGATAATACTACAACTAATTTTTGAGGCATAAATGAATTTAGGTTTCAAGAATCATCAATCAGGTCATATTAAGCCTCATTAGAGAACATAGGTCAAAGGTATAAATAATTTTCCAACTGAAGGGAGTAGATGCACATACCTTAGACTCAAGAGTTCTAGAAACCAGTTTCCAACCCTTCACACGAAATCAGATCCACTTGCCCTAATTTCATCATTATATCCACGTATTAGATCTATGTATATTCATTAAAGGCTTAAAACCTCAAAACCATCGACTTTTTCCACAAACGATCGAATTAAACTCTGAAAACCTCATTAATGACTTATTTACATTCTTCTGATCAAAATAACATGTATATTTGTATATTTTTGAGTTATTGACTTTTTAGGTTATCTTCCATATTTTTAAGTAATTTAAATCATCCTTAAAAACACATATTCAAAAAACATCAGAAGCAAACCAAGAAAGTATTTTTGTTAGCTAGATTACATTCTCCCGATTCCAAAACATGTTTTAGTTTTAAATTTGGAAAATTGAGTAAAAATATATGATTTTTCAAAAATAGACCAATCAGAACTCACCACGTAGGCAGAGTCGTTTAAAATGAATGGGGAGAGAGAGGAGTGGGCCCGCTCCATGCTGACCTAGCCCAATGGGAGCGCGGTCCCACGCTCGCTGGATGCTAACAAGCACGCGGTCAAAGTCGGTCAAAATGGAGCAAAAAGACCATGATGCCCTTCACGAAAACACCGCAAAGCAAACCGATCGGAGGCAGTTTGGTAAAAATGCGGGGTTATGTTCCTCCCATTGCCTTGTGCCATGGCCGTGAGCTGCGAGCAACTTGGCTAGGCTGGGTTTGGGCAAAAACATTACACTCCATGAAACTTAGTGTTTAAATATGCGAACTGAAGCTTAGATTAAGACGAACTTGGTGTTACCTTCAATTGAGACGATGATCGAGGAAACTAGGAGCAAGGGGCACTGCAAATCAGGTGGCTTCGATGGCTAGATGGAGGCCCAATCGTCCACAAAATGCAAAATCGAAAGCACCGGTGAGTTGCTAAGGCGATAGAGGACCTAGGGGTAGGGATATATATAGGCAAGGGAGCCCATGCTATGGTTTAGCTAGGTGGAGGTAGAGAGAGGTGGCACCCAAGTTGGGTGTTTCTCGAATCTCTACCAAAACCCAAAAATTTTGGGATAATGTGGTGCGGATTTGCGCAAGGAATTCGTAGGATCAAAAATTATTAAATTTCATTGAGTAAAGCTTGAGATAAATGGATTTGAAACTTGCCAACCAAGATACATGTTTCCCAAAGCAGATCAAGGAGGAAGACAATCCGCGAACCTATAGATCGTGATCCAACAACTGAGATTCCGTGCCAAATTAAAGTTGTATACTTGATTCCTATTCAAAATCGACTAAAATGATTTAATGTTTTTCTCTCTCCTTATTTGGAGGGCCAAATGACATCCAAAAATTAACAAATTTTATATTCTGACTGATTTTGATGCATAGAATCCAAATATGGAGTTATTGTTTCCTTTTGGTAAATTTTGATAGGTTAAATAATTAAAATGACATTTTCTCTTTCCTCCTTCAAAAGAGGTTATAACATTATCTAAAATTTGTGTAACTTCACCCATAAGTCTTCTTAAGTGTTTAGAACACGATTTTGTTATTATTTTCATAACTTGAGATTATTTATTTATTTATTAAATAAATAGAAGATTCTACACACTTTCTCTCTCCTATTTTACTCATTATTCATACATTATCCAAATTAGTTGCAAATTTGCCCAAAGGCTTATTTTTATGTCTAGATTACGAATTTGGAGTTATTTTTCTATTTTGAGAGAATTAAGTATTTTATTTCACTTTATTGGCCTATTTCCTATTTTCTTTTGATAAGGTCATTAATATATACTTTTATCTTCCAAATTAAATGATACTTGGCCCTTAAGTTACTTTTTAGTCAAGAAAAAGAATTTGAGTGTCAAATTATCCTTGTGGGTTTCCAATTAATTTTTTGGTGCAAAATATTTCTCATTATCCTCTTTTATCCATTAAATCTCATACTACCTCTAATTATTGTATTTATCATCTCCTTTATATACAATTCGGATTTTCTCTTATTTTTCCTATTCTAAAAAGTGCTAGAACGTTCTAGGACGAAATATTTTAGTATTTTTATTACTTAGTGTATAATTTGCACTTCAAGCCCATTATTTAAAAATCTAACCGAGGTATTTGTGCATACAACCCCATGTTGAGAATATATGGGAAACATTTATCCAATAACCATCATAATTTCACTAAATCAAATCCAAAGACATGGAATGAAAAATGAAGGACAAATCTTATTGGAAAAGAGTACAAAGAGATACATAATGGATTTTAGTATGTTACAACACTCCACCCCTTAAAAAGAATTTCATCCCCGAAATCTCATACAAAGTGGAAAGGGTGAGTACGTAACATCTCGTCTTTCAACTCACAAGTGGTTTCTTCTAAACCATGATATCTCCATAAAACCTTTACTAACTCTATCTCCTTATTCTTCAACTGCTTTACTCGGGAGTCAAGGATCCTCACAGGTAGTTCTTCATAAGTCAGACTCTCATGAATCTCCACAGGTTCAATAGTGAGTACATGAGAAGGATCTTTCACATACTTCCTCAACACAGAGACATGGAACACATTGTGGATCTTGTCATAAGTAGGAGGTAAGGCTAAGAGATATGCACAGTCTCCCACTTTATCTAAGATTTCAAATGGTCCAACATAGTAAGGACTCAAATTGCCTTTTACTTTAGATCTTGCAATAGAACGTATAGGCTTGATCTTCAGAAAAGCATAGTCTCCCACTAAGAAGCCTACATCAGACCTCTTTTTATCAGCATACATCTTCTGTCAGTCTCGAGCAGCTTTCATCTGTTTCTTTATCAGTTGTACCTTCTCAAGCATCATCTGCATGTCATCAGTCTTCACTAGGGAACGTTCACCAACATCATCCCAATGCAAAGGCGAACGACAAGGTCTACCATAGAGAGATTCAAAAGGTGGCATACCAATACTAGCTTGGTAGTTGTTGTTGTAAGCGAACTCTGCTAACGGTAGATATTGATCCCAGGCACCACCCCAATCCATCACACAAGCACATAGCAAGTCCTCCAGAATCTGAATTGTTCTCTCAGACTGACCTTCAGTTTGCGGGTGGTAAGCAATACTGAAACGCAGATCAGTACCCATCTCTTCTTGAATCTGACCCCATAAGAGGGAAGTGAATTTTGGGTCTCGATCAGAAACTATCATAAAAGGAACACCATGCAGACGAACTATCCACTCCACATATAACTGAGCCATCTCAGCAACTTTATATGTGGTTTTGAAAGGCAAGAAATGAGTAGATTTTATAAGTCTATCAATCACCACCTAAACAACATCATAACCTTTCTTGGACTTAGGAAAACCAGTAACAAAGTCCACTGTGATCTTCTCCCACTTCCATTCTAGAATCTCAAGAGGATGAAGAAGACCATCGGGTCGTTGATGTTCAATCTTGACTTGCTGACATGTCAAGCACTTCGCCACAAACAGAGCTATATCATTCTTCATGTTCTTCCACCAGAAGCTTCGTTGTAAGTCCTTATACATATTGGTTGTGCCACGGTGAATAGTGTACTTGGACCCATGAGCTTCACTCAGAACTTTCTATTTCAGGTCACCAACATTGGGAATCCACAACCTTTGGCTGAAGCAGACAACACCATCCACTCCGACAGAGAAGTCAGATTGCGATTTCTCAGTTAAAGATTTCATCTCTTCAAGCTCAGAACTCTCCAATTGTGCAGCCATGACTTCTGAGATCCAGGTTGGTGTAATGGTTAAACTGGCCATATGGACACACAACTTATCTTCATCCACTGAATCGACAGGCTGAGGTCTCTAGCTAGCCACATGTTCAAGGTTTTCCCACACTGAACATCTCATAGCAGCACAAACAACATCCTTCTTGCGACTTAGAGCATCAACTACGACATTAGCTTTACCAGGATGATAGGTGATGGTAACGTTGTAATCTTTAAGGTATTCCATCCACCTATGTTGTCGCAAGTTCAGATCCTTCTGAGTCAACAGATATCTCAGACTCTTGTGATAAGGAAAGACTTCAAACTTTTCACCATAGAGATAGTGTCACCAGATCTTCAAAGCATGCACTATGGCAGCAAGCTCCAAATCTTGCGTAGGCCAATTAGTTTCATTAGGTTTCAACTATCGAGAAGCATAGGTGACTACCTTACCGTCTTGCATCAAAACACACCCTAAGCCTTATCTGGATGTGTCGGTGTAGATGACATAGGGTAAGCCCTCAATAGGCAAAAGAAGCACGGGAGCAGAAGTCAGGCTCATATTCAACTTCTGAAAACTATCCTCACATTCAGGGGTCCATGAGAACTTGACCTCCTTCTGAGTCAGCTTGGTCAAAGGTAAGGCCAACTCAAAGAAGCCTTTGATAAACTTCCGATAGTAACCGGCTAGACCAAGGAAACTACAGATTTCAGATGGGTTTTTAGGAGCATTCCACTTTGTCACAGCTTCTACCTTCGCAGGATCAATAGCTATATGACTGGCAGAAATCATGTGACTAAGAAACATAACTTCCTTTATCCAGAACTCACAGTTTGAGAATTTTGCATAGAGTTTGTTTTCTCACAATGTGTTGAGTACAATCCGCAGGTGCTCGCGATGTTGTTCTAATGTCTCAGAATAGACCAAAATGTCATCGATAAACACCACTACAAACTTTTCAAGATATGGGCAGAATACTATGTTCATCAGGTCCATGAACATAGCAGGGGCATTTGTCAAACCAAAAGGCATGACCATGAATTCATAATGCCCATAGCGAGTTCTGAATGTTGTCTTCGGGACATCATCATCCTTCACACGCATCTGGTAGTAACCACTTCACAGATCCATCTTGGAGAACACGGTGGCTGACTTTAGCTGATCAAATAGGTCATCGATGTGTGGCAACGAATAACGGTTCTTCACTGTCACCTGGTTAAGCATGTTGTAATCCATTCACATCTGCATTGATCCATCCTTCTTCTTCACGAATAGGACAGGGGCTCCCCAAGGGGAAACACTAGGGTGGATGAAGCCCATGTTGAGAAGATCTTCAAGCTGCTTCTTCAATTCGGCCAGCTTAGTAGGGGCCAAGCGGTAGGGTGGCTTCGACATCGGTGAAGTTCCAGGTATAAGCTCGATAGAGAATTCCACCTCGCAAGTTGGCGAAAACTCGGGCAACTCTTCGGGAAAGACATATGGGAATTCCTTCACCACATCAACATGATCTAGAGTAGGAGGTGTAGCATCGAGAACTATGGAGGCTAGGAAAGCTCTACACCCTTGTGAGACAAGCTTTTCAGCTTTAATGGAAGAGATGACAAATTGTCGCTCTTCTCACTTCTTGCCCTTGATAGACACTTTGCCTTCAACAGGATGAACCAATCTAACCTTGGATTCCTCACAGTACAAAACTGCTTTATACTTCTTTAACCAATCCATACCCAGGATGATGTCAAAGATGGTCATATCAAGCAAGACAAAATCCATGGGAAACCTTATTTCAGATATACAGAGGTCCAAGGTAGGAGTTTGGAGGTACGAGGAGCAGATCTTACCACTAGGGGTTTTTACATCTAATACATGATCCATAAACTCAGATTCTATTTCTAGCATAGAGGCAAACTGACAAGATATGAAGGTATTGGAGGAGCCAGAATCAAACAATGCTTTTAAAGGATGCATATTAAGGTGTAGTGTACCTTCAATCACTTCATTTCCTTCACCTTCTTCCTCAGCATTGAGAGTGAACACTCTCCCATTCCGCCTCTCCACTAGTGGATGCCTCGGGTTCTGGTTGTTGTGGTTGTTGTTATTGTTGTTCCGCGGAGGCGGGTTCTATCTTGGCTATTGCGGCTGCTGGGCATTATTCGGCCCTTATCGGAAACGAGGGCAGTTGGGTCAGATGTGCCCTACTTGGCCGCATTCATGGCAGGTCAGTGGAGGACGGTTGTCATTATGGATAGGTGCATTGTTGGTGGGGCATCTTCCAGGAGGATGGTGGTGCTTGCACCTATTGTAGCGATCATGTCTGTGGTTCTCATGCTGGTTCTGATTCTTCCTTTTGTTGTTGTAGCCATTAGAAGCTTGAAACCTTGGATATGACTCAATGGCGAGAGCCTTGTCCACCATCTGTTGAAAAGTAAGTGGCAGCTGCGGGACGAGGCTGTGGCCCACTTGATAGTTCAGACCTTCCAAGAACATGGTTGCCCTTCTGTCAGCTCCAAGGTCAGTGGCGTAATGTTCTAGCAGCAGAAATTTCTGAACGTAGTCATCCATGGTCATGCTTCCTTGCTTAAGACTATAAAACTCAGCCTCCTTCTTCCTCAGGAAAGTAGGGCAAATATACTTCTCCCTGAACAGCTTCAGAAATTGGGCCCACTCCATTGAAGAGGTGTCCCGAGTGTGGGCAACACCATTCCACCAAACGTGCTCCGGTCCATCCAGCACGTACATCGCGAACTGAACCTTCTGGTGAGGAGGGCACACCATACCCTCGACGGTCCGATCCAGGGAAAACACCCAGTCGTTGGCTTTTTCCACCATGTTAGGCTCACTTTCACCCTTGAAGTAGGGTGGCTACATCTTGATGAACTCGGTGAGGATAAAATCCCTCGGCTTGCTGGCATTAGCGGCTATGGTGTTGAGTTGTCCCATCATGGTGGAGGAAAGAAACTGATGTAGCATCGCCAGTTCTTGCTCAGGCATGAAGGCGGGAGTACACATAGCAGTCTGGTTGACCGCAGGAGTCACAAGAGTGTTGGGGTCATTAGGGTTCGACTCCTGGTTCACGTTGTCGAACAAGTTACCTCTCCTGAAAATTAGGGTTAACATATTAGGTTCTCAGGAGTATAGAATCATATATGAGAAGAGAATAGAAATATAGATGAGAAAAGGATATCTAGAATGCTATTGCCTAAAAGCATACTATTTTGGGCAATTCGTATCAGCGCAGGCCAGGCCGGTATCATATGAGCACGGGAGTCCTCGTATACTAAGCTAGTGGTGTGGAGGAAAATTTTGCCAGCCCCTAAAACACTGATCCTTTCTAGACACCCTTACTTCAACTGCATGCCCTAATAGTTGCCTAAATGCACTGATACCATGTTGTAAAGAGGCGAGATCACCTCTTTACTAAAATTTAAAGGAAATATAAACATCCACAATTTTAACAAAATTTAGAGACTTTGAGGATGATTACATAATATTCCAAATAAATAAACATGATTCCAGATACATAATAAAATGTCAATAGAAGCAGAAATAAAGAAATAACAAGCCTTCCCATGGCTTTTATTGTTTATTACAAGAATGATTTCTAAAAGAAAAGATAAGATAAGAAGGATCTAGCTAGAGCAACCTAGCCATCCTTTCCAAACACTAAAGATCAACTCTTGATGAAAGCCTCCTTCAAGCTTGTCCTTCTCCTTGCACAGCACCGGCACCTAGGTGGTTGGGTAGACACCCAGCAAGAGGAAAAGAAAGAAAAAGTATGTGTTACAAGATTATTCTAAAAGTGACAAGAAGGTTGTAACAAGTAAAATAGGCTAGGAAATCATCAACAGATAAGACATCAAGAGTATGAGGTTTTTATTAAGGAAACTTGCCAATAACAAAAGTAATTAAAGGTTTTGCATGTAAATTAATATGTCTACCTAACTAAGTAGGGTTGAGGTACCTACCGGACCTCTAACCTTAGGTGAGGGGAGAATAAGACATTCCCAGTCACCTATAATATTATGGGGAGAATTATAAACATTCCCCTAGGGCGATTATATTCATTCCCTCTGTGGGTGGTTGTACATAAGTACCACTGCTTTACAATTAAATAGAACATATAACTACATGCTAGCAAAAGAGTTATGACAAGATTAATCAAAGGATTCATATAACAAGGCAGTGGGGTATAAAAACCCAAACAAGATAATACTACAACTAATTTTTGAGGCATAAATGAATTTAGGTTTCAAGAATCATGAATTTGGTCAGATTAAGCCTCATTAGGGAACATAGGTAAAAGGTATAAATAATTTCCCAGCTGAAGGGGGTAGATGCACATACCTTAGCCTCAAGAGTTCTAGAAACCACTTTCCAACCCTTCACACAAAATCAGATCCACTTTCCCTAATTTCATCATTATATCCATGTATTAGATCTATGTATATTCATTAAAGGCTTAAAACCTCAAAACCATCGACTTTTTCCACAAACGATCGAATTAGACTCTGAAAACCTCATCAATGCTTTATTTATGTTCTTGTGATCAAAATAACATATATGTTTGAATATTTTTGAGTTACTGACCTTTAGGCTATCTTCCATATTTTTAAGTAATTTAAATCATCCTTAAAAACACATATTCGAAAACATCAGAATCAAACCACAAAAGTATTTTTGTTAGATAGATTACATTCTCCCGATTCCAAAACATGTTTTAGTTTTAAATTTGAATAATTGAGTAAAAGATATGATTTTTCAAAAGAAGACCAATCAGAACTCGCCACGTAGGCAGAGTCGTTTAAAACGAGCGGGGAGAGAGAGGAGTGGGCCCGCTCCACGCTGACTTGGCCCAATGGGAGTGCGGTCCCACGCTCACTGTATGCTAACAAGCACGCGGTCAAAGTCGGTCAAAACGGAGCAAAAAGACCATGATGCCCTTCACGAAAACACCGCAAAGCAAACCGTTCGGGGGCAGTTTGGTAAAAATGTGGGGGTTATCTTCCTCCCGCTGCCTCGTGTCATGGCCGTGAGTTGCGAGCAGCTTGGCTCGGCTGGGTTTGGGCAAAAATGTTACACCCCATGAAACTTAGCGTTTAAATATGCGAACTGAAGCTTAGATTAAGACGAACTTGGTGTTACCTTCAATTGAGATGATGATCGAGGAAACTAGGAGCAAGGGGCACCACAAATTAGGTGGCTTCGGTGGCTAGATGGAGGCCCAATCGTCTACGAAATGCAAAATCAAAAGCACCAGTGAGTTGCTAAGGCGACAGAGGACCTAGGGGTAGGGATATATATAGGCAAGGGAGCCCATGCTAGGTTTATCTAGGTGGAGGTAGAGAGAGGTGGCGCCCAAGTTGGGCATTTCTCGAATCTCCGCCAAAACCCAAAAATTTTTGGGATAATGTGGTGCGGATTTGCTCAAGGAATTTGTAGGATAAAAAATTATTGAATTTCATTGAGTAAAGCTCCAGATAAATGGATTTGAAACTTACCAACCAAGCAACCTGTTTCCCAAAGCGGATCGAGGAGGAAGACAATCCACGAACCTTCAGTTCGGGATCCAACGGCTGAGATTCCGTGCCAAATTAAAGTTGTATACTTGATTCCTATTCAAAATCGACTAAAATGATTTAATGTTTTTCTCTCTCCTTATTTGGAGGCCCAAACGACATCCAAAAATTACCAAATTTTATATTCTGACTGATTTTGACGCCCATATATGGAGTTATTTTTGCCTTTTGCAAAAGTTTGATAGGTTAAACAATTAAAATGACATTTTCTCTTTCCTCCTTCAAAAGAGGTGATAACATTATCTAAAATTTATGTAACTTCACCCATAAGTCTTCTTAAGTGTTTAGAACATGATTTTGTTATTATTTTCATAAGTTGAGATTATTTATTTATTTATTAAATAAATAGAAGATTCTACACACTTTTTCTCTCCTATTTTACTCATTATTCACACATTATCCAAATTAGTTGCAAATTTGCCCAAAGGCTTATTTTTATGTCTAGATTACGAATTTGGAGTTATTTTTTCTATTTTGAGAGAATCAAGTATTTTATTTCACTTTATTGGCATATTTCCTATTTTCTTTTGATAAGGTCATTAATATATACTTTTATCTTCCAAATTAAATGATACTTGGCCCTTAAGTTACGTTTTAGTCAAGAAAACGAATTTGAGTGTCAAATTATCCTTGTGGGTTTCCAATTAAATTTTTAGTGGAAAATATTTCTCATTATCCTCTTTTATCCATTAAATCTCATATTACCTCCAATTATTGTATTTATCATCTCCTTTATATAAAATTCGGATTTTCTCTTATTTTTCCTATTCTAAAAAGTGCTAGAAAGTTCTAGGACGAAATATTTTAGTATTTTTATTACTTAGTGTATAGTTTGCACTTCAAGCCCATTATTTAAAAATCTAACTGAGGTATTTGTGCATACAACCCCATGTTGGGAATATATGAGAAACATTTATCCAATAACCATCATAATTTCACTAAATCAAATCCAAAGACATATGGAATGAAAAATGAAGGCCAAATCTTATTGGAAAAGAGTACAAAGAGATACATAATGGATTTTAGTATGTTACATTCACAAAAAGACTTCCCAGGCCTCCCAAATACGTTTGTGAAGGCTAATTTCACAACTTTCAATGAGGTTCTAGGGCCTTCACAAATATACTTAATTTCCCATGAATTACAATTGTGATGTACATTTATTTGTTTGTCAATGAGGTTTTAACCTTATTATATTTCATGAAGTGATATATTTTGGCTTTTATCAGGCCCAAATGATATTTTACTAAACTAATTTAGTTAATAAGACACAACAACCATAACAAACCACTCTTTTGAAACATTCCTTTTTATTTCACATAGAAAAATTGTTCAACACATAGGGAAGGACATGGGCCTTTTCCCTTAATCAATACAAATTTCAATATAAATATATATCTACATTTTGACTTTATCACTCATTTAGTCAATGACCATCTTTGAGAATGTTGAGAGGAAGTATAGTGGTTATGAACATAATTATTGCCATCTCCAATAAATTTCTTGGGTAATGATTCCAGTAACAACCATCAAAGAATGACTTAGAGCCAACTTCTTTGCATTCAATGAGATATCAATGATCCTTACTTTTTGGACCATCATTTCCAATCATTTGGTTTTCCATGTCCATCTAGAAGTAACCCTCTCCATGTATAAGAGTGCCTAAATCCTGATAGCACACCAATAAACCTACAAACACAGAACCAATTATAGTTAGAAGAGTGCCTAAATCCTGGAAAGAGAAATCATTATCAGAAGACTTAAAACCAAGGATGGAAAGTACAGGCTCCAGGATCACCAACCTGTGGATGACCTCTTCCTATATGGACAAGTAGAGACTGTATAAGTTTTTTGATAGCTCTATGTTTCTACTGCACTTGTTGCAGTTGTCTAGTGTGTATGACATCTTCAGTACATGATGGGTCATCTTCAGTACATGATGGGTCATCTTCAGCTGTTTTTGCTAGCGCCAATCAGTGACACCCCCTTGAGTGATTTTCAGTCGCTACTTAGTTGGATACTCACCAAGGGAGACTAAAACTTGCTAACCACCTTTGCTGCAAATTGCCTCGCAGCTTGGATATGTAGGAATGACACCATCTTCAGTCAAAACATTAGGCATGCTACATGATTCAAGCTACACTTTTTGAAATGTCAATTGGATCTTTCCACTTGTACCTTTGTCTTTAAGCCCATATCACATGCATATCAGATATGGTCATGCACCTTTCTTGCTAGACTTATCAATGTTGAGCTTTTTACACGGGTCACAAAGGACTGTAAGAAATAGAAAGTGTGTGATGTCAGGAGTAGCAAAAGGATATGGACTAAAACTCCATGATGTAGAACAACTAGAACAATGTCGATTACACAAGAATAGTTGCTCAAGTCAGCTTTTACTGCTCTCTCGAGAAATTTAAATGCGATTTATATGTATCAAAACTGAAACACATCACCTCACACCAATTTCAGAAAATTGTCACAGTAAAGGTGCATAAATCACAGCCTTCCAAATGTTGGACATCTATTCAACTTTGCAGTCTTTGAGTTTGTTGTATTATGTTTTTTAGATTTAACATGTACTTGAATGTAACTATTTTTTCTTCATGTAGCCACTATATAAAGATATGTGTAGATGGTAGATAAAAATCATTATCTGATTGCTCAAACTTCATGGAATATAATTCACTTTTTAATTCATATAGAACAAATAGAAGGAATTTAAGTTGACTGCCAAAATGAAATTAGAATCTGACAACATGATATCAAAAAATACAATAGTTTTAAAACTTGACGTCTTTCAAAGATGTGAAAGAATGAAACTAAAGGAGATGAACCTGAAATGGATAGGGGAATATGTACGATATACAACTTGACTCTTCGTTGTATTCACCTCCTTCTTTATCTAGTGAAGTAGTGTCTCAATTGGTCTCTTATATGCATCTTCTACATTCATATTCATCAACACATCCCTGCCTACTTGAAAATATCATCCACTACATAGAAAAATAGTGTATAAATAACTGTTATAAAATTTCACTATGAAAATATTGACTGATTAAACAATTACATAGGGATTCACCATAAATAAATAATTATTATACACTGAGAAATGGTTCAAGCTAGCAAGAACAGTGGCAGTGCAGTAAGAGAGAGAAGTGGATAAACAAATAATCAACATGACAACCCAAGTTGTCTACATCAGCTACCTAATGGCTAATCCCACATTTTTAATAGTCAGTCTCCAGTGAGTATTGAAGTTGGTAGGCCACTCCTAAAATTTTCTACCAACATGCTTGAAAGGAGTTCCATTACATGTTTGCATGTGCTAAGATGGTTTTTTTATATAAAAGTTACTTATTAAAAAAATACAACACGATGATCTATATTTAAGTCAGATATCTTGTATTCCGTATCCATATGTGGTTAATCCAAAACATATTCTATATAAAATTATGAATGATCATCACAACACTAATGGAAGAAAAAAAATAAAAAGGGAAACTAATGCTAGTTACAGACATACAGGGAAGAGAGATGGTAGTGACACCACCATGGCAAAAGTCAAAGAATCAAAAGAAAACCATCTATGAAGTTATAAATTAATATGATACATTGAGGCAACAAATTGGACCAAATATAGCCAGTTGAGGCCTACATTGACCTGAATCAAACATAGATTGGAAAAACACACAACTTAGTTTGACAAGTTTGACCTAAGATGCCCTGGTTTGGTGCCAAAATGACCTAAATTGGGCATAAAAGGCCCTAGACACTCGCCCAATTCAATGGGGGCCTAGATGCCTAGACTTGGACACCTCTTCCAAAGCCTAGCCCACACAGGTGAGTCTATGTGACACCTAAGCAAGGGACTTGAACACAATGTTGCACGACTAATAAGGGTTTTCATTATTGTTTCAATGTTGGAGATTGAAAATTGATTACCCCTTCTTCGATAATATATAAGTAATCATGTCGATTGTTGTTTTTTTTTCATTTTAAACAATATTACCATTGCACTCATCATTGAAGCCTCAATCACAACCATATTAAAGTAATCCATATGGATTCTTTTTTTAAATACGACATTGCATTTGGATGTTATTCTTGAACATGTATAATCAATACAGATATCTCCTGACTTGCTCTCCCCTAGTACAGTTATTTATTTCCAGGTCAAAACATTTTCAATTACTTGATTACAACACAAAGTTTCAAAGTTTGTAATTGGACAAGAAAAGAAGGTAAAAAGTGCATGTGCAATGATGTTTCTAGCATTTTTAGGTATGATTTAGTAACACTAGACCGTAAGTATAAATCAGAGTACGGAATAAATACAAAAAAAGCAGAGTAAGTGTCCTTACTGGTACTTCAATTTAGACATGGATTGCACAATTTAAGCTTTCTTTCTGAGATTTCGCTAGCAACCTTGAGCTGAGTTTCTTCATACTCACTAATATTGTAAACACCGAATGATTTGCTAAACTCCTTATAAATGCCATCCACGATTTTGTTGATCTCTTGTTCACTCTTTTGGATCTTTGCTTTCATTTTAGCTTTACTTTCTTCAAATGAAGACATATTTTAATCAGATATTAAAGTAGTAGCAAACACTGCTAAAGCATGAAAACATAACTGGAAGGGGGGGGGACCTTTTCTTGCTCTGGATTAAGGTGGTTGATTTCTTCTCTGACATTATGTAGTTCCTTGTTTAATTTCACCAACATGTCCCCAATATTTCTCTGCAATTCATGTCCAGATTATCCACTAAAAAAGATACATCATGTGCGACAAGAGACTAATGATTAATTGGAAACAAAAAAATTAGTTCAAAAGACCCTACAATTCAACTTATGTATGCACATAGTGTTATATCAATATATAAAGTTGCTTCCACTTTACTATAGGAACTTCCTTCGAAAATATGGCATCAATCTAAATAAGTTTGTTTCTCAAGTTCAAAGACATATTCTTCAATTTTATCATTTAGGCCACATCCATTGAAACATGCTATGACAAATCCAAAAATTTTAAAGGGTGACTTAAGTGAAAGCCAATTTTTATGTTTGTCATTTTCATTGGCGATGACCTTATTTAATGATGTAAAAAGCAAAAAAGGCCTGACGCCCAGCCGCCTCAAAAACTATGATCAATTTACAAATAGTCAGATGCAAGAGATATGCTTGTCCAATTTACATCCATTTTTTGTAAACTAGCAGTGTGGATTAGTTTGTTCATCTATTTTATCAAGAAAATAAGAAACTTGTATGAGGCAAGCAAAAAAAGTTGATTCTACGCATAGTAGATTTTTATTGTCAAATTTCAAAAAAGTTACTCATACGAAGATATAACATATATTGTTATTTCATATCGGTAATCTAGCCACACCAAAAAAATGATATCACTTGGATAAGTCTAGCTCCCACACCAAAACAACTAAAATCAAGGGTCAAACTATGTCAGATATCATTGCTTAGCCAGCCATACTGAAATTTTGATCTCATTTGGGGATGGGGGGGGGGGGGACTGAGCACCCTTAATTATTCAAAAAACACTTGTTCAAGCCCCACCTAAATTCCCACAAGCCATCAACTTGCCTCTATATTTTTGCATTGAGCTCGCCTAAGTATGGTGAACCATGTATAATTATAGACATCAGTAGTTTTTTTCTTATATGTTTCTTTACTTAACAATCTTATATTACTATATTATATAACTTTGTAATATAGTACTACTATCATATACTATTCTGAACTCTCTATGTACATGATTTTGAATGCAGTTCTAATATTCCAATTGTAACATGTATATGCAATGCTATATTATAGTTGTACCATGTATAAGTGGTGTATGTTCTATTAATTATAACTATTGTGTAATATTAATATAACTATTATCTTTGTATTGGAGTGTGTGTTCATACTATTTCATTCACAACTTTGATCAACATCTTCCATATTATAGTGTTATCCACCAATCATCATGTTTTCATACTCCCAAGACAAAACAAAGTTGCAGAACTAAAGAGCTACCATGTTATGAAAATTGCTCACACATTGCTTCTTCACATGAATGTACCTTTATATTTATGGGGAGGTGTAGTTCTTATTGCCACCTATTTGATTTATGCATGCCATCATATATCCTTCACAATCAAATTCCCCTCATTGTCTTTCATCCCAAATAACCATTATGAAGGTTACCGGAGACTATGCTCTTCCATATAGAGAATTTCAAAAATAAGACCTCGATTCGTGTTTCGCCGCTCTTGTCTCACTATAAGCAGGTGGTGTGTTTCCCACCAAGGTTGCACACTAGCCAAATAGAGGTGGCTAGATGCAACCCTAAGGGAGGACACACGTGTGGATCATTCAAAATTTATATTAACCCTAACATAGTTGATCACAATACCAAATAGGTCACCCGCAAGCACACGGGGTACTATTGTAGCATAGGTGAAGGGCAAGCGTAGGGGTCGATCCTTAAGGAGAAAAGGGGGCACTAGAGCTAGGTTAGTTTGGCTGGGTTTCTACTATGGAGACTAGGGTTAAGGGTTTAAAGGTGATATTGTTAAACTAGGTGAGAAAGAAAGCAATTAAAGGCGAGAATGAAATCTAAGTTAACCCTAGACTAGATTAAGACTAAGTATGCAAGAAAAGACTAAGCTAGGTATGAAAAGACAATTTATACTAAGGTAGGCAAAAGAAAATCACAAGAGCTAGTAAAGAGATAAACTAGCAAGAACAAGGTCAAAATAGGGCAAGAAGCTAACTAAGCAGGAAAAGAGCTAACTAAGCTAACACTAGCTAAGCAAGATGAAAACTAGGGTTTTAGAGCAATTAATGAAGGTGTGGGCTGTTTAGGGGATGCACTTATCACTTAAGTTGGGTGGCGACACATGAACATTATGATTCCATTTAGATTATCCAAACCAAACAACAGGTTAGAGTCTAATGAAATAACCTAAGCTACTAATTGGCCATGGATATGCTAGGTTGTGTATAGTGGAATTAGTCCTTCACACCCCCTACTATCCTTGTGAGGCTCAATTGGGTTAGTGGTCAGGTTGAATTCAATTAGAGTCTAATCAAGTCTAGGTTTCTAGATTATACATTCTTAGGGCAATTAGGGGTTGAGGGTAGTAATGAGGAGGTGAAATTAGGGTTTTGGACCCCAATTCCCCCACATTCTAGCCTTGAGAAGGGTCCATGCTAATTTCAATATAATCACCTAAAATAGATACTTAGATCTCTCATTTAGGCTTAGGGAGATTGATTAGGATGTAGGAAGATAGGAGGCAACCTAGGGATCTAAGAATTGGATTTAGGGGCAAATCCCAAAATTCACACATATAAGCAATTCCCCTAAATTCCTAACTAATTTCACACACAAACCAACAAGAAATTCATGGAGAATAAGATGCAAATAGAACATAATCATTGCCACACGAAATCATATTGTTTACATATCATTTACTCTAATATGGTATCAAAGTAACATAATTTCCCCCAAACAGCCCACCAAAAGGGGCCTAACTACTCATGTGAATGGAAAATACAAAAAGAAAGGAGAAAGAGGTAGAAGAAGCCATGGAGCTTGGTGTAGATGAAGAAATCCTCCTCTCCATCTACTTCAAGACATCCTCCTATCTCCTCAAAGGTGCAAGGGTATGGAATGAAGGGGATTATGGGTAGGAACTAGGATAAACTAGTGTTTTGGTGGTGGAAATGGTGAAATGGAGTGGAATGGAGGTGGAATGGCTAAGGGGAAAAATGGGGAGCTAGGAGGTGGTGGAAGGTATCTTACCTTGACCTACAGCTGCCACCCCCCTATATATAGGTGTGGGGGAAGCAATAGGTCAAGTAGGGGCAAAGTGGAAATGTAGTGGAAAAAGTAGCTAGGTTTTGTGAGTAGCGCGGCCGTGGTGGACCACCATGGCCGTAGTGGGTAGGGGTGAGCACTGTCCTGGTGGTTAACCATGGGTTGTATCAATTAAAATGTCAAAATCACAAGTTGATGGTCATTTTTTCACTAAAACTGGTACGATCATGGTGGTCACCACGACCGTGGTGGGTTAAGGGTAAAACGGTCGTGTTGGGTAGCACAACCATGGTGAGCAAGGTGATGGTGGTCGTGGTGCAGTGCCATGCATGCCCATTCTTCAATTATGTAGCATGGTCGTGCTAGGTGGCACAGCCATGGTGACTATCCCTTGCACGACCATTCTTTGTTGCACGACCGTGGTGCAGTCTGCTGCTGCACTTGGGCTTGATTCTTCATATTTCCTTGGACATCTTTGCTTCTATGGGTCTTTGGCCACTAGGGGTAGGTTGAGGGAGCATCAAACTTCACTTTGGGATTTTCTAAGGTTAGAGAAACCCTAGGATCAGTCCTTCTCTCTCTCTTCCATCAAATGTGGTCCAAATGCCTGAAAAACATGCAAATAATGTCCATAAGTGTATTTTACACAAATATGCATATCGAGGGAAATAACATGTATTCTAACAGGTATAGATGTGATTGAAATGCAAAATGACACTAGATGAAGCCCTAAAATAGGGCGGAATCACCACCCTAAACTTGAAACATACTTTTCCTCAAGTATGCTCCAACTCAATCTCTCTACAAAATTTTCACAAGCAAGAAATGACAAATGCAATGTAAAGAATGATTATTGTTGAATAGGATCAATAGTGACTAAGTACATGCATTCCACCTCTCTCCACTCCTACTTTCACAAACCAATAATGAAAAGAGCACAAAACATATGAACTTCAAATATAGTGCATAAAACACACAAGCTATCCATATTTCTTTCATGTAGTTCCGGGTAAACCGTTTCATGATAGTGTTAATCAAGGATGACCAGGAGTGTTGTTTCACCTTCATCCTTTCAACCTTATGTTTCAAATCACACCAAATGACCCAGGTGGCTGTAGAAAAGGGCATAACGATCTAGGTTTGATGTTTCCTAGCTCAATGGGTATAAAGATGAAAGAAAGGGTTGCGGTAAGATTTTGGAGTGCTATTACATAGAGAACTCATCTTTGCTTTATTTGAATGCTCTTAAATAGGAGCATCCTTTTATTTTCTTTTTGCATTTTTTTCCTATTCTTTTTCTTTTCCCTTGGAGTAGATAGGGCATATGGTGATTAGAGTGAAGCGGTGAGATGTAGATGTGGCCACCCCAAACTTTTGGAGGTGGCTACAACTGATATGTGCACTTTGGCATCCTTTCATGAGGTGGAGGGGTAAGAAGATGGTGAGTGAACATTGGGTCAAAGAGGGGTCATTGGTGTGAATCCTACATGAAAATTAATCCAACACTTCATCCAAAAATGTCACACCACATGAATGAACAACCTAAAATTGATATTTCAATCAAGTGATTTCATGGGCACTAAGCACTCATAGCTTGCTCAAATCACAATTCAACCAAATCATCCACAAACACAAGAGAGGTGATGTAGATACCATTTAGAAACAAACAATGATAATTCACTTGCATTTGCCAAAGGTCAGCATTTTTAATCCAAAAAGTAGAGATTGGGTTGAAACACACTTTTAGGCAAGAAATCTCAAATTTGGGCAAAATTGGCCAACACGGTGCCAAGTTGCCTTCAATCACATCTAAGCCTATATTATTGAACTTAAAGCAATAAATAAGCAAATCGTAGCTAAAACATGCAAAAATTACTAAAAATCTACATGATATGCCATGCATGGCAAAAAGGCAATTTTTTTGAAAATTACACAAAAATGACAAGAAAGCAACCTACATGGAATGCAAGTATGCAAAGAGGGTAAACTCTAAGCTAAAGAAAAAAAACTAAACAAACAAAAGTAAATGGCAGGTGAAATGCAAAATAAGAGTGAAACTGAGATAGGGCATACCGCCCTACCACCCCAAACTTTTGAATCATGTTGTCCTCAACATGACACTAAAGTCTAGGAATGATAGGGTAGATGATCACTACGGTGGCGGTGGTCATCCCTGTGGTGGATGATGCTGGTAGTAGGAACCCCAGTAGTCTGAATATGGAGGTGGGTAGTTGTCCAGATATGCTGACAGGGAACTCCACCAATCTTCCCCCCACTTGGGGTTCCTTTGTGCTTGGGCATGCTGGAACTGGTATAGGTGGTTGACCTGATAATGCATCTGTTGATGGTCCAACCACAAGGCATCTTGAGTACGCTGAAAACCCTCCTGTTCCTGCAAAATACCCTCTTGGGTGCTCAAAATGCGGTCCTGAGTGCTCTAAATACCCTCCAACTACGCATGTATGGTGGACATGTCATATGTGTTTGATGTGGGTTGTTGTTGATGTGATGTTTCCCCCTCATAATGCCTCACTCTATAGTTCTCCCTCTCCTCAGCTGTCCTCCTCTCGGCGGCTACCTGTGACTCTCTAAGCCGCTCAAGTAGATCGATAGGATGATGTTGCCATGTGTCTCTAGGATGCTCCTCTTGCCATCTCCTCAAGATGTCTAGAAAGTCCAGAGATGGGCCACATCCCTCTAAGAGAGGTGTGGTGTGGTAGGGGAGCTCAAGTGAAACCCCATCATAAGGAGGGTTGACTTGGTAGAAAATCTTCTGGTCAACCACTGATATCATTGATGATCGGGTCAAGTAATGCAAGTCAACTAGCTTTCTTCCTTCTTCCTTTGTGTAGCCAGATACATCATGTCCTAGGGTTAAGGCAATGGAAGTAACAATCCCTCCCATGATAAATGGATCTTTCTCTTGGATGGAATTGTCTTCATATGATCAATGATAAGCGACCCCAAGTTTACAATCTTCCCTTGCACCATCCATCCTAACATGAAAAGGTCTTTCCTTGTGTAGCTACCTTGATTTTCATAACAGGCGAAGATGGTGTTCGCCAAGACCTTCTGAATGTACCTCAGGACAGGGTTGTGGATCAGGCTAGTCTTTGATTTACTAGCTATAAAACCGCTCTGCCTGGTGAGTTTTTTCCACATAGCCATGTAATTTGCATTAGTTTCTCTATCAGTGCTTCCTTCATCAAGTGAAGTTGTTGCCTCAGAAGTCAGAGTAAATATGCCATTCAGAAAAGATGCAGTAACAAGGTAGGTGCTACTCCTCAAGGTGACGCTGATGGCATCCTACGAGACCTTCTCTAACGTGGTAAAGAATTGTTGTGTAAGCTCCACATAGGTCTCTTGCACAATAGTCAACACCTCAACTAGCCCAACGGGCTCCACGACATCATGAAAAAAAATCAAAGATGCACAAACTCTTCATCGTCTCCTAGCACGCGTAGCGAGTGGCGATTACTCAGCATGTCAAGCACTCTAGATGCTTGGGTTTCTTCCCCTTTTTTACCCTGACTGTCTGGTGTTGGCTCACGACACACTTCAGGTGCATCCTCTGGTTGTGCGTCTGGCAGGACCTCATCATTATCATCTATATGTAGCTGCCGTTGTGCTCTCGGTTGCTACTGCGGCTGTTGTGCCATAGATGTCGAGGGGCATGCAGCTAAAAATGATGGTCGAGCCACCACAACTGAAGGATGGGCTTCTGAGACAGATGGTAGGGCTACTTCCCTACCTCCGCTAGGTAGCCTAGATGATTCCTTCATCATAGGGTCCACTACTACATCTGTATTGAGCGATTCCCCTTGTGATCTGGAGTCTACCAAAGGTGCTGAGAGGGCAAGAGCAGCCGTTAGGGCTAAAGAGGATGCATTCTTGGGCCGGCATCCGTAGGAGTCACATCCTTGGTCTTTGCTACATCCTTCTTAGCCATTTTCTTCATTTTGGCTCAAAATCAGAGGAGAAATCGACAAAAATTGAAATTCTCCAAAGAACGGGGTTGTTGGGGCGGATTTGAGAGAGATGGGGTGTTTTGTGGATGGAAAAGGGAGAAATCTGGAGATTGAGGTAGTGGAAATGGTGGAGGATTGATTGGAGATGGATTGGGGGTGATTTTGTGGAGATTCGAGGGTGGTAGGAGGGTTGGGGAGTGCTACACGGTCGTTGTTGGTGGAGAACGGCCGTGGTGATCACGAAGGTTCTATTTGGAAATGACTTGGGATTTTGCAAAATGACTAACTTAAGTGCTGAGTCGGGTTGCATCACGGTCGTGCTGTGTGGCACAGTCATGGTGGCTATCCCGCTGTATGACCATTCTGCATAGGTGGTTACACGGTCGTGATGGATCCATTCTTCAATTTTGATTTTTCTTGATTCCCCTATTGATTGTGAATGTATCAGCACTGTCGTTCAACATCACCACGGTCGTGGTGAGTACTTTAGTTGTTGAATTCAACTCAAATTTCATCAAACATCAAATCTTTGGCCCAACATGATTTTCCATGGATCACTTTGTCAAAACCTCATCTAATTCTCCTCATTTCACCCTATTTTCACCTGCACGTCTTAAAACTAAAAAAACTATTAAAAACAAGTGTGTGTGTGTGTGTGTGTTTTCTTGGAAGAGTGTACAAATGAAACAAAAGTATCAAAAATGATAGTTTGGGTGAAAAATTCCCCAAGCCTAGGTGGGTTTCCTCCTACAAGTGCTGAGTTTCTTGCCTTCAACTTGGCTTCTTGGTGATTCTTCAGTAACTCATCCATTTGGCATTCTCAAGTGTCCATTCTTGCAAAACATGCATCCCTCATTTGTACTCAAATTGTTTTTCTCATCCCTCTGATCACAATAATCATCATCAACTATTCCATCTTGATCTCCTTTTCTCAAATGATCATTCGGACTTGTGAAGTGATCATGTCCAATATCCCTATCTCGGACACGCCGAGTTGGGGTTTTGTACATGTTGATCTTAATGTTCATGTCCATGAATGAAACCGTCATGGTGTCACTATGTACATGAATCTCGACATCAGCTATAGACAAGAACAGTTTTCCTAAGATGATGGGAATCTTCCTATCCTCCGGCTCCATATCAAGTACAATGAAATCTGCTGGGAACACTGAGCCTTTCTCTTTATCTATCATCACCAAGACATCATCCACTCTACCCCTAGGCACTTTTATAGATCTATCGGCCAATTGGAGAGTGCAATGTGTCGGCTTCAACTTGCCAAAACCCAGCTCAACATAGACATTGTATGACATCAAATTCACACTAGATCCCAAGTCAAGTAAGGACTTGTCTATTTGATGTCCCCCTATGTAACTAGGTATGAGTGGGGTTCCTGGGTCTTTTCTCTTCACGGGAAGTGAATGTTGGGTGATGGAGCTCACTTGTTCAGTCAATTTTACTTTCTTTGGAATCCTCCCAGTTGACCTTCTCTTCATAGTGCATAGGTTCTTGATGAACTTGGCATATGATGGGATTCACTTGATAGCATGCAAGAGTGGAATGTTCACCTTCACTTGGCGAAACACCTCAAGAATATCAACATTGTTCTTTTGCCTCCTCTTCAATTCCGGTGGCTCATCTAGTGCTTCAATGAATGGAGGATCATTGGCTATTTCCTTGCTTGCATCAATGTGATGTAGAGAACTAGGAATGGTTGGACCTGAAAATGGATGATGGAGTGGAGCACATGGTATCCCAAAATCAACATGATGTATCAATGGATCATCTTCAGAAATTTCAATCACAATACACCACTTGGCTGCTTTTGCTTTGCTTTGTCAACCTTTCTTTGACTTGTAGGCTGCTCAAGAGACTTTCCACTCCTTAGAACTGTCACAGCACTACCTTGCTCATGGTGGGGAGGGGGAGCTAGTTGTGGTTGTGGAGGAGGTGGAGGTGATACTTGGTGTTGAAATTGAGGTGGAGAAGAGAAGTGAGGGGGAGGAAAGAATTGGGGTTGGAAGGTGAAGTTTTGGGAAATTTGAGATGAGGGAGGTGGTGGAGGAGTGTAAGTCTTGGGATCGCCTTGGAAATTGTAGATGGGATGCACTTGCATGGGAGGTGGATTATAGAAAACTTGAGAAGAGGGCATGGGTCCACTTGCTTCATTATAGCTCATGATGGGTTTTGAAAACAACTTCTCTTCTTGGAGAGAAATTAAGGAAGATAGTTGCTCTACTTTCTCTTCTAATATTGCATCCTCTTTTTGAACATCATCAAATATTTTCAATCTAGAGAGAACCTCTTCCTCAAACCTTGAGCTATATTTTGGACTTTGTGGCTCTTGATAGCTATAGGAGTGAGGTGTTTTCTTTTCCTCACCATAGAACTCAATAGAATTGATTGGGTGGCAAGGAACATTTGTCACCTGGTTCTTCATGAAGCTCACCATGTCACTAAGAATCTTCATCACTTGCAGGCTTGAGTCATCATGAGTAGGAGGTGTCACACCAAAGGCATACCCTCTTTCATTCATCATGCTAGAAGCTCGAATTCTTGATCCTTCAGCCAACTGCTCAAACAAAGGCCATATCTCCTCAGGTGGCCTAGCCATGAAAACTCCTCCACAAGAGGAATCCACTGTGTCTTGGTCCTTTAGAGATAAATTAGAGTACAATGATTGAACTAGCTGCCATAAAGGGATCTAATGGTGTGGGCACTCTCTCAAAAGCTTCTTAAATCTCTCCCATGCATTATGAAACTTCTCATTGCCCATTTGACTAAAACTTAACGAAGGGGGAATTGGCCCAAAAATTGGGGTGGATCGAATCAGAGTTTCCTTAGATAGCCACCGACCAACAGTTATCCTTAAACTTCCATGCTTGGTGGAGAAGAAGCGAACAAAGGTACGCTCGCTTGTTGTCTTGTTCTCTGCCGCAGACTGGGATCGCTCACCATACCATCCCTATAGAATCAAGTTTTGTATGACTGCGAGTGATAGTTGTTATCTCGGCAGCCAGCGGTATGACCACAAGAGGCAAGCTGCAAGCAGCAAGCAGCGGTATGCCTCGGCTGTTATCCCCGCAAGCAGTTCGAATTCTCTTCTCATTGGATCCCGTTGGAATTATAGTTCTCCAAGGCACGCCGCATTTGTGTCAACCTTTCTATAGAGTCAAATTATCTCAAGAAGGCATTCTTCATTGTTTCCCAACTCATGATGTCCCTTTTTGAGTCATACCAATCTTTAGCTCTATCTTTGAGGGAGAAAGAGAACAAGGTCAATCGAATTTTATCATCACTAGCAGTCGACGTCCTAAAGGTGGAGCATACTTCAAGAAAGGAGTCCAATTGTTTGTAGGGGTTCTCACTCTCTGAGTTGTAGAAGATGGGCAGGAGCCCAAGAAAACCTAGAGGAATAGAGAATTGCTCCCCTGGCATTTAATCAACCCTGCTAGCAATTGGAAATTTGTAGTTGCTAGGCATGAAGTAGTCTTGAAGCGGGTTGTGGAGTGCATTTTGGCCTTCCATCTTGTTTCCTCCCGAGTGGCTTGTCACATGCACAAAGCACAACCAAACAAAAGAGAACAAGTTAGCAAACCAATATACACAAAGAATGCAAATAATAATGAATAAAGAATAGCAATGATGAGGGCACTAGGAAAAGTCAAAGCAAAACTAACTAGCTAGGCCGAGCACCATTCTCCCCGGCAATGACACCAGAAAGCTTGGTGTGTTTCCCACCAAGGCTGCACACTAGCCAACTAGAGGTGGCTAGATGTAACCCTAAGGGAGGACACATGTGTGGAACTTTCAAAATTTATATTAACCCTAACACGGTCGATCATAATACCAAATAGGTCACCTACAAGTACACGGGGTACTATTGTAGCATAGGTGAAGGGCAAGCGTAGGGTGTTAACCTAGAGGTTATACATTGTCCATATTTTGATAATGACTTAACCATTCCATTCATATGTATCTAATATGTGTATTAAAGATTGGTTTCAGGCATTAGGTACATGAAATGGATCCAAAATCAAAATCCCTAGAATGGCTCAAGTTCAAGTCAAAGAGATACAAGTGTGTATTTGTGGAAATCTATGTAAATGACCTTAGAACATTTTTGTAATCACTTGTAATGAGGAATTGACTTGTAACTTAGATGAGAAAAATTATTGGGACATAAAACACCAAAGTTAAATCAATTTAGATGCATTTTCAAAAGATTGACATCATGTTGTCAATTGGTCGAGTTTTCCCCAGGACAAACTTGACCGATCCATCTTGATCAATTTTCTGAAGATAGCATCGGTCGAGTTGTGTTTTCATTGAACTCGACCGATTGAGTGTCTGACCAAAATGATCTTCATTGATCGGTCAAGTTTCCTCAGAACTAACTGGACCGACCCTTTGAATATCGGTTTTATTTTTTACTTGATCGATCGAGTTAACTTTATTGAAACTTAACCGATTGCACTGTACGGAATTTTGTAGAAAAAGTGATGTGACCATTGGTGTGTGTTTTGAGCGAAAATAGAGTCATTGCTTTGAGCAAAAAATGGCTATTTTTGTATCTAAGTATCCCACAACTTGAAGGGGCACCCTGAACTATAAATAGGACTTCTTGGAGTTCATTCCAAGGCTTCTCATTCATGGCAAACTTGGTCCTATCATAGTTGAGAGTGTTCTAACCCTTTGAGCCCCTTTCTCTCTCTACCTTCAAGTCAAATTCACGAGTATGAGTGAGATAGGTTCCTTTATAAAAGAGCTTCCCTATGTATTGATGTAAAGATCTCCTCCACCATCTTCCTACCCTCTTTCCTATCAAAGAAAAGGTTGAATATCTTCTCCAAGTGAAGGAGAAGGAGTTGATGTTCTTCAAGGTTGAAGAAAGCAAGGTGCTCCAGATCTTCAAGTGAAGGAGATAGGTGCTCAAGATCTCCAAGTAAAGGAGATAGTCAAGGCGACGCTCAAGGAAGATAGGTAATCCCTTAAAGGCAGAAGACTTGAAGGAAGGAGTGGGTAAGTTCATGTTGATGGTTGAAGACTCCATGGTTCAAGTGGGTAAGATCCTTCTATAGGTTGAAGATCTTTGCTTGAGGTACTAAGCCCTTGGATGTGTGGTTGTTGTGTTTTGTAATCTTATTGTAGAATATAAGAGTACCAAGATTGCAAATCCTAGAGACTAATCCACTCTAGGTAGTGGACTGGCATTGCTCCTAAGTTTAGGACATGGAACCACTCTAAACCACCTGTCCAAGTGCTTGCTCTTCCTTGTCTCGCATCCTTGCTATGCATGTTAGATTAAGACATCAAATTGTTGTTTTTTTAAGCTTTTACACTTTATATAATTTGGTGGTCTAATCCTTCTTATGAGATTTGTGAAGCTCTATTCACCCCACCTCTAGAGCCCTTGATCTAAAAAGTGGTATCAGAGTAGGTATTCTCCAAACTACTTCAACAAGTAGGAGAAGATGGGCGATTTGGCACTTGGATCCCTCAACCTAGAAGGGAACTTCTCCATGCGACCTCTGGTCTTCGACGACACCAACTTCCTATATTGGAAGAGAAGAATGCAGTTCTACCTTCAAGGTGTGAGCTACGAGATGTGAAGGTGGTGCACCTCAAGTATGAAGACCCAAAGGGAGAAATCTCCACTTGGACTGAAGCAGAAATGAAGCAAGCTCAAATCAATGCAAGAGCAGTGAACATCATCTATGCAACCCTCACTCAATCCGAGTTCATCTGGATTTCCACTTGGGACACTGCACATGAGATATGGAACAAGCTGTGTGTCACCTATGAAGGAACTGAGAAAGTGAAGGAAGCTAAGATCTACATGCTTGGTGGTCTACTAGAGAACTTCAAGATGGGTAAGAATGAGAGAGTGGATGATATGTACACTAGGCTCAATGTCATCATAAATTGATTGGAAGCCCTTGGGAGTGTGCTAGACAAAGGCACTATCAACTCCAAGATCTTGAGATCTCTTCCAAAGAGATGGGAGCCCAAGGTTACATCCATTGAAGAGGTGTACAAGCGAAGTGAGTTGTCAACCAAGGAGCTGGTTGGTAACCTTCAAGCCCATGAACCTAGGCTTGATAAGCAAGAAGAAGAAGAAAAGAGAGAAGAGAAGGAGTCCAAGAAGATCAAGGACACAACCTTCAAATCTCAAATTGAAGAGATGGTTTGGTAGTAACAACTTGCTCTCAAGTCCCCTACTCCTTCCTCAAGTGAAGATGAAGGCCCAAATGAACATGAAGCAAACTACTCCAAGGGAAAGCACTACAAGGGGAAGCCTTCTTCATCAACTCTGAGATGCTATGAGTGTGGCCAAAAAGGCCATTTCAAGAGTGACTTCTCAAAGGCCAAGAAGAGTCATCAAAAGAGCAGCCACAAGAAAGATGAGGAGTACAAGAGAGAAGGCAAGTACAATAGGAAAGAAAAGAAAGAAAGAACATCCAAATATGCAGCTCATGTAGCTTGGGAGGAGTCCTCCTCAAGCTCTTCAAGCTCCGAAGATGGATAATGCCATCTTGCTCTCATGGCCTCTACAAGTGAAGATGTAGGTGAGGTAAGTGAGGTAAGTGAAGTCAATTTGCATGAGTTATCTAAGGAAACTCTTATTGATATGCTTAATGATTGTCATTCATCTTTTGCTAAATGCAAATCTAAAAGGAAAAGATTAGGCAAGATAGTAGATGATCTTTATGCTAAAATTGAGATTCTTGATAATAATGAAAAGTTTCTCCTTGATAGCATAGATTCTTTGCAAGGGAAATTTCTTAACCTTGAGCTTCAAAATAATGGAGTAGAGGTTGAGAATGGGGTCTATCTTAAGACTATTGCAGATCTTAAGGAAGACAACCAAAAGTGCCAAGATGAGTTAGATGTTCTTAAAACTGAAAATGTAACTGTCATTGATGATGCTAGGAAGAAAGAGATGCATGTTTTTCAAAAGGAAATTTTGTTGCTTAAATCTGAAAATGCCAAGTTACTTGCTCCGGTTAATGATTTATTTTCTAGACCTATTTTGCAAAGTAATGAAGTTGCTAACATAGCTTTAGAATGAGATTCCTTTCATACTAAAGTCCTCTGTTTAGAGGCCGACCTATTGCATGCTAGAGATGATCTTGCTAGTCTTTCTACTACTATCATTAACCTTAGTGATGATAATTCCAAGTTAAGATCTTCTTTCCAAAAGTTTCTTTCGGGAAAGAAATCCCTCAATGATGTCCTAGAACACTCTACCAAACAAATTGGTACTAGTGGTTTGGGATATGATGGGACTGCTCCCAAAGGTAAGAGAAAGAGCAAGAACAAGGGTAAGAAGAAGAGTGTGGAACCTCCTATCTTCCATGGAGAGACTTCCAGCTCTAAGAACCCTATGGTATGTGTTCATTGTAAATGTGATGATCATTACTCTACTTATTGTCCTTACAAGCCCAAGAGGACCAGCCCAAAGATGAAATGGGTCCCTAATCTATCCCTGGATCCCAAAGTTTGAGTTGGGTTTTAACATCCTTCCTTCTTGCAGGTTAAGAAGAGATGGATTGTTGATAGTGCCTGCTCTAAGCACATGACTGGAGAAATTAGCCATTTCAACAAGTTTATGAAAAAGAAAGGAGGATTGGTAACCTTCGGGGACAACAAGAAGGGTAAGGTCATAGGTGAGAGTGATGTAGGCAATGAGCTATGTATTAAGAATGTTTTGCTTGTTGATGGCCTACATCACAATTTGATTAGTGTAAGTCAACTATGTGATAATGGATATCTTGTGTTGTTTACATCCTTAGAATGTTTGCTTCTAAATTCCCTCTCTTACAATGTCATATATAAGGGAACTAGAAATGGTAATCTTTATGTTATTGTTCTTGATGCTCTTAAGCTCATACTTGATAGATGCTTAGTAGTGGATAAAAATGATATTTCTCTTTGGCATCGCCATTTGGGTCATGTGAATATGCATCAAATGAAGAAGTTAAGCAAAAAGGATTTGGTTCTAGGACTTCCCAAATTGGATTTTGAAAAGGATGAGGAATGCCAACCTTGTACACAAGCCAAACAAACCAAATTCTCCTTTAAATCCAAAGGAGTCATGAGTACCAAAAGAGCTCTTGAGCTTCTTCATATTGATCTATTCAGACCAATGAGAACACAAATGCTTCGTGGTTCCAAGTATTGTCTTGTTATTGTTGATGACTTCTCTCGATATACTTGGATCTTATTTCTTGTTTCGAAAAGCGATACTCTTAATGTTTTCTCGAGCTTTTGCAAATGGGTTGAAAATGAAGCTTCTTGCCGGATTGTTTCTATCCATAATGACCATGGGGGAGAATTTGAAAATGATCTTTTTGAACATTTTTTGTGAAAAATCTGGTTACTCACACAATTTCTCTTCTCCTCATATGCCTCAACAAAATGGGGTAGTAGAGAGGAAAAACAAGTCGCTTCAAGAGATGGCAAGAACAATGCTTCTTGAATATGACATTCCTAAGAAGTTTTAGGCCGAAGCCGTTAGTAACGCCTGTTTTGTGCAGAACCAAATTTTCACACATCCTTCTTTGAAGAAAACCCCCTATGAGTTATGGTGTGGTAGAAAGCCATCAATTGATTTCTTTCATGTTTTCGGATGTCCTTGTTTTGTTTTAAACACGAAGGATTCTCTTGACAAGTTTGATCCAAAATCTTGTAAGGCTTTCTTCCTAGGCTATAGCACTACAAGCAGGGCTTATAGAGTCTTCAACATTGAATTGTTTAAAATTGAAGAATCTATTAATGTTAAGTTTATTAAAACTAACCTTGTTGTTGGCAAGCATGTTGTTGATAATGATGTTGCAGATGACTTAATTCCTATCTTGAAATACCTCAACATCGACAACAAAGGTAAGTGGGTGATAAAAGCAGAAGAAGAAGAAGAAGAAGAAGAAGAAGAAGAAGAAGAAGAAGAAGAAAAGAAGGATCCTACTCCCCGCTTTGTAGAGAACCATCCCAAGGAGCTAATCATTGGCAACCCATTCAAGAGAGTGAAGACACGAGCTGCATACAACAAAGAACAAGCAGACAGTGCCTTCATCTCACAACTAGAGCCAAAGAACATCAAAGAAGCCCTTGGTGATGATGAGTAGATCCTAGCCATGCAAGAAGAGCTAGAGAAATTTGAGAAGAATCATGTGTGGACTCTAGTGCCAAGACCAAGTGGTAGAAAGATCATTGCACCAAGTGGGTCTACCACAACAAGCTAGATGAGCAAGGAAAAGTGGTAAGGAATAAAGCAAGGTTAGTAGTACAAGGTTACAACCAACAGGAAGGTATTGACTTTGATGAAACTTATGCTCTTGTTGCTAGACTTGAATCTATTAGAATGTTACTTGCCTTTTCTAGTTACAAAAATTTCTTATTATATCAAATGAATGTTAAAAGTGCATTTTTTAATGGTATAATCGAGGATGAAGTATTTGTTGCTCAACCTACGGGATTTGAAAATGACAAGCTACCCAATCATGTTTATTTGTTGCAAAAAGCTCTCTATGGACTCAAACAAGCACCTCAAGCTTGGTATGAGAAACTAAAGAACTTTTTTTTAGATAATGGGTATGTCATGGGCAAACTTGATTCTACCTTGTTTCTAAAACACACTTCTAACAATTTTCTTATTATTCAAATTTATGTTGATGATATCATTTTTGGCGGAACTGATCTTGATCTTTGTAAGGAATTTAGTTCTCTTATGCAGAGTGAGTTCAAGATGAGCATGATGGGTGAGTTGACTTTCTTCCTCAGCTTTCAAATCAAGCAAATAAAAGAAGGAAACTTCATCAACCAAGGCAAGTACACATATGAACTACTCAAATGCTTTGGGATGGAAAACATGAAGCCGATGGATACTCCCATGTCCAATACTACCAAACTTGATAGAGATGAAGAAGGTGAGAAGGTAGATGAGAAGCTCTATAGAGGTATGATTGGAAGTTTACTTTATTTAACTTCCTCTAGACCTGATATTATGTTTAGTGTTGGCTTGTGTGCTCACTTTCAATCTAGCCCTAGGAAATCACATCTTATTGTTGTTAAGAGGATTTTGAGGTACTTAGCCAAAACTCAAAATTTTGGACTATGGTGTCCTAAGTCAAGGGACTTTACTCTTGTGGCATATAGTGATGCGGATTACGCGGGTTGTTTGGTTGATAGAAAGTGCACAAGTGGCACTTGCTTCCTTCTAGGACCATGCTTGGTGTCTTGGTTTTCCAAGAAATAGAGCACCGTGGCATTATCAACTATTGAGGCAGAATACATTGCAGTCAGGAGTTGTTGTGTCCAGGTCCTATAGATGAAGCAAATTCTCCAAGACTTTAACATACATTTTGATGCTTCTCCTATCTATTGTGATAATACTAGTGCAATCAATCTCTCTTATAATCCTAAATTGCATAGTAGAGCTAAACATATAGAGGTGCGCCATCACTTTCTTTGTGATCACATTGCCAAGAAGGATATTTATATCACGCATGTGGACACAAAAAATCAGTTGGCAGACATTTTCACTAAACCTCTAGCTAGAGAGCAATTTAACTTTATTTGATCTAAACTCATTGTTGCTTTGGATGATATTGATATGTTATCTAGCTAGTTATTTCCATCCTATATGTTTTGCTCATGTTTTTCATCACCTTGCTTGCCTACAATATGGTTGAAATGTGCTTAACTTGCTTGTTGACATGCTTAGTTTTTACTTGTTTTTGGGTTTTTCTCTATCTCTTGGTTTTATCGCAAAATAGTACCCAATGATGAGCTACATGTGCCTAAGTATGTTAATTATACATAATAGAATTGAAAAATGAATTTAATTGGCATGTATATGGCTAGAAATTAAGAATGACTATTTTAGGTGAGGTTGACCTTCGGTCAAGTTTCCCCCAGGACAAACTTGACCGATCTGGAGCCAAGAATTGTTCTTCAGAGAACCATTCGGTTGAGTTTCACACTCTCACAACTTGACCGATCCGCAGGCTGAGCCAACTTTAAGTTATGATCGGCCAACCATTTTCCCTCTCAACTAGAAAATAGTCGACTGATTTATCATCCTCAAGCCCTAAGCTCTCAAATCTAGCCCTAAACCTCCCATTCCCAGCCATTTCCCGACCTAGGTAGCTTAACCTAGACCTTCCTCGATGATCCTTGGTGGTTTTTGTTCGGCTTTTACAGTTTGTTTTGCTTGTTTGCACATTTTCTTCCTCTATTTTGCCTCCATGCCCTCCCAAAGAAGGAAACAACATGCTCCAAGCAATGCACCTGCTTCTTCGTCCTCTAATCGCTTGATTCCCTTTGACGATACATCGTTTATATTGATAGAAGTTGTAAATCGGTACAAGGAACTTCTTCCTTGAAGCCCTTTTCCTTTTCGCGCCTTAATCGAGCCTTCTCCTAGATGTCAAGCGATTATTGATCAAGTATCTAGGTTACTAGCCGTCCACCATCTATCTACCCTAGCCATCGAACGTGATTGCTTTAACAATTCTATGATGAGCACTAAGGCAATTCACGAGTTCTACGTGAATTTGCATTGGAACTATGACTTGCTTATCCCCCCGCAAAATACTCAAGTGATCCTCACATCGATGATCGTGGGTCGCCGTTTCCAAATCTCCAAGGACACTTTAAATGTCATTCTTTCCAGAGACGAGGCAAACGACACCTGGCGAAAGGATTACAGAGAGTTTTTTATCTTCTTGACCCAACAGATTTCTACAAACAACATGAATTGACCTTACCAGACATTCATCATTATTTGAAGAAACCTGATGTGCCTTACAAGAAGAATTCCACCCTACCTTCCTCCCCCCTTGACCTTAGGAAGTGCATATTGTCTTTAGTGATCAACTGTAATGTCCATCCAAAGAAAAACCAAACAGACATTACAGAGAACACTGATGTCATTATGTATTGCCTGTTAGAGAACATTAGTGTCAAGTGGGACAGTTATATTCTACACCATATGACCTGCTTCAAAACTGGTAATCACACAAAAGGCACCCACCCTCCCTACCCAGCTTTGATTTGTGACTATTTCAAGTTCGCCCTTGACAAATCCCTCTTTTCTGACTTCCACTACCTGGTCGCCAGAAAGGGTGTTTGCATCAGTGAGACCACACTTCAAAAGTCAGTGCCTATGTTTTCCTCCACCCCCGGTGCTTCTCCCTCTGCCTCAGCTTCTACAGCCCCAGCCTCCTCCACCCGAGCTCCACCACCGCAGCCTCCTCCTAGACCTATCCATGCTTCATTCTATGTATCAAATGAAACCCTTTTGGGCTACATGATGCACCAACAAGCATATAACCAACAGGTTTAGGGCCATCTACATCAGGATTTGTGTTCTATAATGTCTACCATGAACCTATCATGTGCTCACCCCTATCCCACCTACCAGCCCTACCCCGGTAGTGATTATGCTTCCTATGCATACAATTAGGGATGAGCATCGGGCCGGGTTATACCGGGTTTTGCCTGTCCCAAACCCAAACCCACATTTTAAAGTGGGCCACGGGCCGGGTTCGGGCCCGGATAAAAATGAAAAATGTCAGCCCATACCCGGCCCATATAAGAATGCTGGGTTTTGGGCCAGATTCGGGTTTGCCCATATAACATCGAATGAGCATATCAAATTTTGCTAGATCCAACTTGCTAACATGGAAACTAAACTAGTATGATATGTATTTTGTGATCAACCTTCAAAACAATATATATATTTTGTGATAAATGTAGCCGGAATATGTACACCTTAATTGTATGATCCCCTACAACAATGAATGGATATTGAAAGTGCAACAAATCATTTTCTCATACATGTTAAAAAATCAGTGGAATCTATGATGTTGTGGTTTTTTGCTTCTCATCCTATATGTATATACAACGAAATGGGTTTTGGAAGGGTAAGAGATCATTTGTCTCCTACATGTGGGCATATGAGAAAAACAAATGAGCATAATCTACTATGCGTTGAGCAAAAGATCATTTGTCCCCTACATGTGGACAGAGTGAGATCAAAATAATGAAATCAAGTATGTCTATCTATGTCAATGATAGTTATCTTACTAGTATCAATTCACTAATCATGTTGATTGATTATAGATTTTCTTTGTTGCCATTGGTTGGATACATACTACATATTGCATCAAGAAATCTGTATGTTTTTCTTTCAAGACAAAGATAGATGTATGCATCTATAATGTACATAAAATCTAATCTGGGTATTCGGGTTTTCGGGCCTGGGTTTACCTCCGCCCATACCCGGACCAAATAAAATATGGGTTTAAATTTTAGGCCCGGCCCAACCATATTATAAATCGGGTTTATGTCTGGATCGGGTTATGCGGGCTAGGTCACGGGTCAGATCAGGCCGGCCCGACCCGGTGCTCATCCCTACATACAATCATTACTACCCTGCTCCCGAGCCTTCCGCTGCTGCTCCTCCACCTCTACCACCTTTTTCTACTGGTAGCTCTGCTCCCGTCTACCTACCATTGTCTACTGGACCCATGGCCACTCTTCTTGCCAGCCTTGGAGATTCTGCTCTGTCCTTCCCACAAGCCAATGAGCTTCACGCTCTTGGTATGTCTTGGGCTGAGTAGAATGCTCATTAGCCCGGTCGCTCTTTTGGACCTCCTGCTGATGAGGAGATGCCAGACCAGGCTGACAATGTTAAGGCTGATGATGTGGATGACGACAGTGATGGCGAGGATGCTTCAGACGATGGTGATGGTGCTGACTCTGATGATGATGGCACTACTGCTCCACCTTTAGACGGAGATGAGGACTACATGCCTGGAGATGATGATGATACCGTAGATATAGATAGCTTAGATGTTTAGGTTGTTTCTTAGTTTGTAGTCTAGCATGCTTATCATATACATCTTTCTAGACTATTTTGTATAAGAAACATCTTGGCACATATATCTAAGTTGTACTATTTTATCTTTGTTTTCATCGCCTTATGCTTGTAGTTGCTCTCATGTGGACATATCTATGAGTTGCTATATATTTGATGTGCACTCTAGCATTTTACTCTGATCTATTGTATGTGTTGGTGCCATCTTCTGCCATATTTTTATTACAACTTAGATTGTATGTTATCTTCTATTTCTGTGTGATATATGCTATGTGATTGCTTATTCTTTCTGCATATGTGGTTGTTTGTGTTTTGGAGAAGACATGAGTTTATGCTGTTCTACCCCCCCCCCCCACTTTTTGATAATGTCAAAAGGGGGAGAGATATTTCAAGTCTTGAAACTCAATCATATTGTTATTCATTGTTATACTACTGCTTTTTGCTTGTAAGATCCTTTTCTTGTTCATTTACTATTCATCATGTGAACTTGCAAAGGACTACATACTACATGTATATTGTTATTTCTATGTGTAGATAGACTAACCATGCAGGTTCGAGGAAGCATAGATTGAGGGGGAGCAATTCACATTTTCATATTCACAAGGCAAAGGTATAACTTCTACATCCTTTTTCAATATGTTTGAGGAATGGTTTATCATTGTCAAAAAGGGGGAGAATGTTGACCTAGAGGTTATACATTGTCCATATTTTGATAATGACTTAACCATTCCATTCATATGTTTCTAATATGTGTATTAAAGATTGATTTCAGGCATTAGGTATATGAAAAGGATCCAAAATCAAAAACCCTAGAATTGCTCAAGTTCAAGTCAAAGAGTTACAAGTGTGTATTTGTGGAAATATATGTAAATGACCTTAGAATATTTTTGTAATCACTTGTACTGATGAATTGACTTGTAACTTAGATGAGAAAAATGATTGGGACATAAAACACCAAAGCTAAATCAATTTAGATGCATTTTCAAAAGATTGACTTCAGGTTGTCATTCGGTCGAGTTTTCCCCAAGTTGATCCATCTTGATCAATTTTTTGAAGATAGCATCGTTCGAGTTGTATTTTCACAGAACTCGGCCGATCGAGTATCTGACCAAAATGATCTTCATTGGTTGGTCAAGTTTCCTTAGAACTAACTCGACCGATAGTTTGAATATCGGTTTTATCTTTTACTTGATCGGTCGAGTTAACTTTATTGAAACTCGACGGATTGCACTGTACAAAATTTTGCAGAAAAAGTTATGTGACCATTGGTGTGTGTTTTGAGCAAAAATAGAGTCGTTGCTTTGAGCAAAAAATGGCTATTTTCGTATCTAAGTGTCCCACAACTTAAAGGGGCACCCTCAACTATAAATAGGACCTCTTGGAGTTCATTCCAAGGCTGCTCATTCATTGCAAACTTGGTCCTAGCATAGTTGAGAGTGTTCTAACCCTTTGAGCCCCTTTCTCTCTCTACCTTCAAGTCAAATTCATGAGTATGAGTGAGATAGGTT
Source organism: Alisma plantago-aquatica (assembly GCA_963693085.1). Lineage (NCBI taxonomy): Eukaryota > Viridiplantae > Streptophyta > Magnoliopsida > Alismatales > Alismataceae > Alisma > Alisma plantago-aquatica. Next base: position 395,492,123 of record OY856411.1, on the reverse strand, counting down.
CCATTGTAAGGGAGTTGCCCTATGTATTGATGTAAAGCTCCCCTCCACCATCTTCCTACCCTCTTTCCTATCCAAGAAAAGGTTGAAGATCTTCTCCAAGTGAAGGAGAAGGAGGTGATGTTCTTTAAGGTTGTAGAAAGCAAGGTGCTCCAGATCTCCAAGTGAAGGAGATAGGTGCTCAAGATCTCCAAGCGAAGGAGATAGTCAAGGCGATGCTCAAGGAAGATAGGTAATCCCTTGAAGGCAGAAGACTTGAAGGAAGGAGTAGGTAAGTCCATGTTGATGGCTGAAGACTCCATGGTTCAAGTGGGTAAGCTCCTTCTATAGGTTGAAGATCTTTACTTGAGGTACTAAGCCCTTAGATGTGTGGTTGTTGTGTTTTGTAATCTTATTGTGGAATATAAGAGTACCAAGATTGCAAATCCTAGAGACTAACCCACTCTAGGTAGTGGACTGACGTTGCTCCTAACTTTAGGACATGGAACCACTCTAAACCACTTGTCCAAGTGCTTGCTCTTCCTTATCTCTCATCCTTGCTATGCATGTTAGATTAAGACATCAAATTGCTACTTGTTTAAGCTTTTACACTATATAATTTGATCGTCTAATCCTTCGTGTGAGATTAGTGAATCTCTATTCACCCCCCTCTAGAGTCCTTGATCCAACGTAGGGGTCAATCCTTAGGGAGAAAAGGGGGCACTAGAGCTAGGTTAGTTTGACTGGGTTCCTACTATGGAGACTAGGGTTAAGGGTTTAATAGTGATTTTGTTAAACTAGGTGAGAAAGAAAGCAATTAAAGGCGAGAATGAAATCTAAGTTAACCCTAGACTAGATTAAGACTAAGTATGCAAGAAAAGACTAAGCTAGGTATGAAAAGGCAATTTACACTAAGTCAGGCAAAAGAAAAGCACAAGATCGAGTAAAGAGCTAAACTAGCAAGAACAAGGTAAAAATAGGGAAAAAAGCTAACTAAGCAGGAAAAGATCTAACTAAGCTAACACTAGCTAAGCAAGATGAAAACTAGGGTTTTAGAGAAATTAATGAAGGTGTGGGCTATTTAGGGGATGAATGTATCACTTAAGTTGGGGGTGATATATGAACATCATGATTCCATTTAGATTATCCAAACCAAACAGCATGTTAGAGTCTAATGAATTAACCTAAGCTAGTAATTGGCCATGGATATGCTATGTTGTATATAGGGGAACTAGTCCCTCACATCCCCTACTACCCTTGTGAGGCTCAATTGGGTTAGGGGTTATGTTCAATTCAATTAGAGTCTAATCAAGTCTTGGTTTCTAGATTAGACATTCCTAGGGCAATTAGGGGCCGAGGGTAGTAATGGAGAGGGGAAATTAGGGTTTTGGACCCCAATTCCCCCACATTCTAGCCTTTAGAAGGCTCCATGCTAATAGCACTAGAATCACCTAAACTAGCTACTTAGATTTCTCATTTTGGCTTAGCGAGATTGATTAGGATGTAAGAAGATGGGAGGAGGCCTAGGGATCCAAGAATTGGACCTAGGGGCAAATGCCAAAATTCACACATATAAGCAATTTCCCTAAATTCCTAAGTGATTTCACACACAAACCAATAAGCATGTCATGGAGAATAAGATGTAAATAGAACATAATCATTGCCATGTAAAATCATAATGTTTTCCTATCATTTTCCCCCAACATGGTATCAAAGTAACATAATTTCCCCCAAACAGCCCACCAAAAGGGGCCTAGCTACTCATGGGAATGGAAAATACAAAAAGAAAGGAGAAAGATGTAGAAGAATCCATGGAGCTCGGTGTAGATGAAGAAATCCTCCTCTCCAGCTACTATAAGACATCCTCCTCTCTCCTCCAAGGTGCAAGGGTATGGAATGAAGGGGATTATGGGTAGGAACTATGATAAACTAGTGTTTTGGTGGTGGAAATGGTGAAATGGAGTGGAATGGAGGTGGAAATGGAGTAGAATGGCTAAGGGGTGAAAATGGGGAGCTAGGAGGTGGTGGAAGGTATCTTACTTTGACCTACATCCGCCACCCCCCTATATATAGGTTTAGGGGAAGCAATAGGTCAAGTAGGGGTAAAGTGGGAAATGCAGTGGGAAAAGTAGCTAGGTTTTGTGAGTAGCACGGCCGTGGTGGATCACCATGACCGTGGTGGGCAGGGGTGAGCATGGTCGTGGTGGTTAACCACAGGTCGTGTCAATTAAAATGTCAAAATCACAGGTTGATGGTCATTTTTGCACTAAAACTGGAACAGTCGTGGTGGTCACCACGGCCGTGGTGGGTTAAGGGTAGAACGTCTGTGCTGGGTAACACGACCGTGGTGAGAAAGGTGATGGTGGTCGTGATGCACGCCACACCCGTTCTTCAGTTATGTAGCATGGTTGTGCTAGGTGGCACGACCGTGGTGGTTGTCCCTTGCCTGACCATTCTTTGTTGCACGGTCGTGGTGCTGTCTCTTGCTGCACTTGGGCTTGATTCTTCGGATTTCCTCGAACATCTTTTCTTCTATGGGTCTTTGGCCACTAGGGGTAGGTTGAGGGAGCATCAGACTTCACTTTGGTTTTCTCCAAGGGTATAGAAACCCTAGGAACACTCCCTCTCTCTCTCTTCCATCAAACATGGTCCAAATGCCTAAAAAACATGCAAATAATGTCCCTAAGTGCATTTTACACAAATATGCATATTGAGGGAAATAACATGTAATCTAATAGGTATAGATGTGATTGAAATTCAAAATGACACAAGATGAAGCCCTAAAATAGGGTTGAATCAGTAGGCATTATTTACTAGGTTGGACCTACATATATTTACATGGATAGATTAATTCTTATGGTATCCAAGACCGTCTCTGTGTACTATATTTTTAAAATTTCCATGTCAACTTGCACCCTAATTTTTGTCCCTTCTTTCAAATTTCATGATAAACCAACAATGGCTTTATCATCCCACTTGTGCGATCTAGCCTCCATCCCACCACTCATACTGCCTGTCATTGTACCAGACTTACTAAGAAGAATTCCATCAACCATAACAACTAATCAAAGATCAATGCGATAGAGTAGGACATTTTTCTTCACCAATCAATCTCATAAACAAACTAGAATGTGTTTCCTTTGTATCTATCACCACTCCAGCTAAGTTTCTTGGCCTCATTCAAGCTATCACATACCAGTGTATTTCCAACAACATATAAAATTGCTTTCTCAAGAGCTTGATCAAATGTGAAAATGTCAAGAACGCAAAACAGGGCCATAGATTTAAAGATATGTGATTAATCAACATTAATTACCAAGATAACACATTCTTCTGTAAAATCTTTTGATGGCATACAAAAAGAGTTAAGTGATAATATATTCCTCTAAACACAAAGGGTAGGTGTAAACGCCCATGCCCACTATCCTAGGTTCTAGTAGAGTTTCAGGAATGACGACTGGCCCCACAGACCACCACTAGCCTTAACAAGGTGTATTTTCCTCACTCACGTGCAAGCCATGATTAACTTTTCGATTGGTCACCCATCCTAGTACTACTCCAAGCTGAGCACACTTAACTATGGAGTTCTTTAGTGATGGGCTTTCTAAAATTGAGATGCACCTTGATGATATGGGTAGTCCAATCATTCCTTTTAAGATCATTTTATCTAAGGCCTCAAATCTTGGGATGTTACAATCTCCCCCACTAAGACTCTTGATGTTGCAAACCATTCAAACAAAACGTCATTAACTAAGCAGAAGCAATCATTAACAGCGGATTACTGAAAATCACTAAAATTAAAACCATTTACAAAGAGACCCAAACACAGGAAAACTCTTTTATCAAGAACCAATGTACTTTATTTACATCCTGGTTCATAAGTACATATCATGTATCATCCCTTCTCGAGGATTACAAGCATCAACTTCTCTGTTAAAACTATACACAGGCAGCATAACAACCTCGAGGCATCAAGCCAAAATCTCAAATCGATTCATTAAAAGTACTAACTACTAACTCCGAGGACCTGAGAGTACAGAGATGACACATAGGACTTTCTATACAAAATATGATAGCCAATACCTCCACCTGGAATATCACTACTGTCCCTATTGCTGCTACTCTTCCCCTACTGTAGGGTTTCTGTCTCTTCTTTAGTGTCTACCTAAAAAGTGTTGGTGACCAACGGAGTGAGACCCAGTCCCAGTGAGAGATATAACTCTCCGCCAAAAACATTATTATTGCAGTTTAATAGAATAAAACTGAGCAGAGGAATCATATATATATCTTCAACAGTAGATAAGTCAATGTCTAAGCAGATTAGAGAAATATTCTTATTCAGAGCATTTCAGCTATAACTTGATAAAGCAGCATATCATTTATCCAATAAGGAATTGAAGAACATGTATAACATTTATCCATCTAGGATATGCTAAGCAAGGTAACATCAACCAATGATTCTCGTATTTCAACCTTAAGCAAATATGCTATACAGCTGATTACATTTTACAATCATACTTAAGCCCTAAGGAGAGGAGGTATACCGCTCATACTCCAACCGACCATTGCGAAGTCAAAATCGGTACCATACACAGGTCAAGGAAGACTCGGGTTCCCATGACCTCATCCTCCTTAGTTAGTGTGAGTACAAAATGCAGGACATCTTATGTCTCTGCTAAATAGCTTTCCAGGGTATACTGGCCACTTCACTATAGAGTTACAGTGGCATCTTTACTCTCTTTGCAATCAAGAGATTTCTTGTTTATCTCACATCGATCTGGCATTAACATTATTGGGAGATTCATGACACATCCATCCCGACACATATAATGAAGGATGGAGAGATTTAATGTTTATCTCACATCAGTTCCTCATTAGGGTGTAAGGATATTCACACCCATAACCCCCACATACTCAACCGTATGCCCTCCAGGAGATCTCGTGGGAAAATCTGTTTCACCATCACCAACTACTGACGATGATGGATCTATGGCCAGGGCTCTACATGATAAGATTTTACTTGATTAATTAAGTACATTACCATATTCTTTTAGCATCAATCAGGTTTTCAAACATAAATTATTATAACAAATGCTACAAAGAATGTGTAATACTTCCATCAAGTACTTTTCGAAGCTTTATAAAACATTGGGATCTCAATCCCTTGTCACATCATGGGTATTATAATCCCTTAACATCTCATCATCATGATTATGGAATATGGGTATTTCAAACCCTCAGTTCATCAAAGAACACTTATTACCACTTATCAGGTAACTAATACCTTCAAGTCATCTGACCAAGGTAAACAAGATACTTGCTACACAAACATCTCACATGGCTCTCAAGGCCCATTTAATCTCTTGTTACCTCTTACTAGGCAACAAAGCATATTATGGCTCACAAGGCCCATAAAACAATTTCAGTAATAAAACATCATAGCTCATACCTGGCTATGCCCAACATCTCATGATACATGCATGGTTAGTACACATGATAACAGTTATATCAATTACATATCAGCACTATGCAATGTAAAGGCAGCATCACTATTCCCTCATTAGGGTTAGGGTTTCCCAAATTCATGTCGATTAGGTATGCTCATCCCATTACCCAAAATTAGGGTTATGTTTTATCATCATATTGCCCAAGAATAGGGTTTCATGCATTATAACCCAAAAATTAGGGTTTCACATACCTTCGCCCTATATTAGGGTTAGGGTTTCATATTAGGGTTTCATATAGCATTACATAGCATCACCCTGTATTAGAGTTTCACATCACATCACTGCATTAGGGTTTCACATGGCATCACCCTAGATCAGGGTTTCATACATCATTATCTTGAATTAAGGTTCCTTATAACTTTTCCCCAAATTAGGGTTTCATGTAACTTTACCCGAAATTAGGGTTTCATAAAGCATCCTCTTAAATTAGGGTTTTTCATTAAATTACCCTAAATTGGGATTTTTCATATCATCACCCTAGATTAGGGTTACACCATTACCCTAGATTAGGGTTTCATCTAGTGTTGCCCTAAATTAGGGTTAGGGTTCATCAACCTTCTTGATTAGGGTTTCATGATCTCTTTATCAAGGATCATACCCTAATTACATATTTTATTCATATTAAAAGTATTGAGGATTAACCACTACATGATTATTATACATGTATGAATTCCTCTCTCTCTCTCCTCCTCTCTAGAATGTTAATTACTTCATGCTTGATTAGATTAGGTCAACCCTTCATTCAAGTACAAACATTTAGGGTTAGCATAGTATATTAAGATATTGCTTTCATAAGCATCAAAGATTAACCCCTCTAAGGGTACTAATCACCCTAGTACACTAAAGGTACAACCATTGTAATTATCCTTGATATACATCATCAATAATCATGGGTTTAATAATACTTACATGGTTTGAATCAATTAGACCTTCAAATGGTCTTGAGGTACTAGACCCTCAAAAGGTCTTGAAGTATTTTGACCTTCAAACGGACTTGACCTCAGCACCCTTAAATGGTCTAAAGATTGTTAGACCTTAAACGGTCTTGGTCCCAAAACCTTCAAACGGTTTGAAGACCGTTAGACCTTAAACGGTCTTGGTTCAATTGAATCCTCCAAACGGTCTTTGAACCAATTGCACTTCCAAATGGTCTGAAAACCATTAGACCATAAATGGTCTTGAACCTATGCACCTTCAAACGGTTTTAAGACCGTTAGACCTTAAACAGTCTTGAGGTGCTTGACCTCCAAACGATCTTGATCTACACCTTCAATCGGTCTTAAGACCGTTAGACCATCAAACGATCTTGATCTCAAAATCTCTAAATGGTTTGAGACCGTTTGAATTAAATATTAATTAACCCCAAACGGTTTGAGACCGTTTAGTCCTCAAATGGTTTGAGATCGAATGGTCCTCAAACGGTCTAAGATCGTTTGGTCAATTCAGCTTGAAACCGTTTAACCCTAAATTAGGGTTTCTACAATCAATCGATTTAGGGTTTGCTTCATTGAATAATTCATAAATTGGACCATTGAGGGTACACCAAATAACAAACCTTAGATCTCCAACCATCCATCATAGCCCTTGACCTCCAAACAGTCTTGAGACCGTTTGGTCTTAATCGGTCTTGAGACCGTTTGACCTCAAACGGTCTTAAGACCGTTTGGTCACCAAAAAGTGAAATTGTTTGCTCATGATTTTTATTGAGGTTGTGCTAAGATGACATCATAATCTTCAAGCTTCAAACCTTCGAAAATAACTGTGATTCTTATGGTGATTTCATCAACTTATCAAAAGGAATTTCGGGAAAGAAGAAAGATTCAACATATGATGAAGAAATGAAATCAATAACAACATTTAAGGGTTCAAGTTATATAACCCGCCTTCAAAGTTGAATCCAAGCTTCAAGCTTCACGTCTTTAATGGTGAATGAAGCTTTCTCAACTTCCCAAGGTCCGTTCTCAAGTCTTTGAGTGAAAAGAATGGCTAAAGTTGAAGATTGAATGGAGAAAAGAAGAAAATAAGCATTGAATTTCGATTTCCACCATGAAATCAAGGTTGAAGATGATTAAGGAGCTCACCTACAGGTTGGGGTACGTCCTCCTATTGATCCTAAGCTCCCTTGTGTATGGCCAAAGCAAGGAAAGAAAGAAGAGTCGAAAAAGCCTTTCATGTGGGTGAAAGAATGGAATGTATATAAGGGAAATTCAAGAGAGAGAAAGTGTTATAAAAATCCTTCAATTCCCTAAATTGGTGCCACTTATCCCCCTCACTTCCTTGCATACAAATCCATCATCCTCCCCTTCGAAATCCTATTCTTTATCCATGAATTAAATGAAAACAAATTAACCACCTTAATCAATATAATAATATCCAAAAATTAGTGGATATTACTTTTTCTTTAACTAATTTGAGTGGGATCTCCACTCACGTTAGATATTTCGGTACCATTGCAAGGCACAAGGACGTCCATACTTATATAAATTCAACCATCACATTTTTGGTTGAAGGGCACTTCCATTAATATATTTATTTTTGCATTAAATTGAATTAGGGTTTCAATTATGCTTAAATCTTGATTATTTTAATATCAAGATTATCTTTCTTCCAAAGAGATTCAAATGAGACACCCCTCTGATTTTCTTGTCTCTACTTGATACCAAGAAACATTAGGGACTCTCTAGAAGTGGTATTTTTCATATTGAACCCTAGGTTTTGGGTAAATTGCACATTACACCAAAACTAGGTTTTAATGCACAAACATTGCTTAATCAGCTCTTTCTTGGTGCTCAGACTTATGGAAGCCATACATGTGCATCATTTTCATTCTTATGATGCTTCAACACTTGAGAAACATTTTATCATGTAACATTTGCAAGTTAACCCCTCAACTTGGGTAATTTGCACTTTAGTCCAAAACGGGCAAAACATTATTTTTAACATTATTCAAAAAGGACTAGAATTGAAACATAATTCCTCTTGAGCCTTAATTACTTTTCAAAGGGTAATACCAAGTATATAATTATCTTCCTTAAACAAAACATCTAGGGTTAAAGCATAACCCAGGTCCGGGATGTTACACTTGACGTCCTCGTCAAGGCTCAACTATATGGCCTCATAATATTTCCCCATTTTAGTGTAGACCCAGAATGGCCAATGGACACCCATCTCACAATCACAGAATACTAGCGCAAGGGTGGCTACATCAACCATGGGAAACCCTTTCCAACATGCCTGGACCGCACGGCTCAAGACTGGCATGCCACATGCCCATGTGGGCCCCACTTACTGGAGGGGAATTGGCTCTGATACCATTTGTAAATGCACAGGCCCACTGCCCTAGGCTCTAGTAGAATTTTAGGAATGACGGATGGCCCCACAGACCACCACTAGCCTTAACAAGGTGTTTTTTTCCTCACTCACGCACAAGTCAGGATTAAATTCCCGACTGGTCACCCATCCTAGTACTACTCCAAGATGAGCACACTTAACTATGGAGTTCTTTAGTGATGGGATTCCTGAAAAGGAGATGCACCTTGGTGATATGGGTAGTCCAATCATTCCTTTTAAGATCATTTTATCAGAGGTCTCAAATCCTGGGATGTTACAGTAGGTTTGGTGTTGATTTGTGCTTTTAGAAAAGATACCACATGATAAGAGAAATATATAAATTAAACGTCGAAGCATATCCAAAATTTCCTAAATTACTTAACCAAGGATAGGCACTGTCCCCTTAAAAAGTGGGCATGTGCCCATGGGCTCATGGATTTCTCCACAAGGATGACATTGCTCATCCCTATTAAGGCTTGCTTTGCATGTGAATTTCACATTTATAAGATCTAATGACATATTACATCAATTTTTTAAAATTGATGGTGTGCTTGAAAATTTTGGGAAAAAACATATTGAGTTGAGATATTGCAATAACAACACTCATATTTTAATATAATGATTACAGGTGATTAAATATGTTATAAGACCTAACATACATACACAAGTAAAATATGTAAACTGAAATATTCACAGTGGTTGCTTTTATATTTTATCATAATGAAAGTTGGATTAAAACGGTATACATCCAACAGATGTATACATAACAAAAATTTTGCTAGATGCCAAGATGACATGATCAAGAATGTTATATGACACAATTCAGGGAAAAATATAGGGTTAACATTCTTGGTGAGAGAACAAATAGCAAATGTATCATGTTATATTTATGAACATTGGAGAAAATAACAAGCTAACTTAAACATTTACGTATTAGAGTTATTCAACAAACTTGGAATTGGATAATATCATAGCATTCTACAACGACGTCTACAATATTTTGGGAAACGAGATGTGGTATTCTTATTGCTGCCATGTAATTAGGGAGACTAATGACTTATATTTTCTAAAGACAGGGGCGGCATCATAAGACCATGGGTGACAACCAATAACCAATTTGATACGGGACAAAACCCAATATAAAATAAAAGAAAAAACAAATATATCTTTACACTTATTCTAACAATCCCACTCAAGCTGGTGCATATAAATCATAGGCACCAAGTTTATTACATCAAAGTTATGACCCAATACCCATGAAGAGACTTAGTAACAGATCTGTCAATTTATCTTCTGGCCAGAACAGAATGAGCTTAATCACTTTATCAAGTAATTTGTCAAAGTAATTATATATGCTTCATTTATATATGGAGAACTAGATTGGTAGCAATATAGACTGCAACTTGATTACCACACCATAGAACCATAACTTGACCCAAATGAGTCAACTAGCAGAATGAGTCATGCCTTGATATTAGGCTTTGCATTGCATCTGGCCTTGACAATTTGTTTTTTCTAATCCAGGAAGCCATATTATCTTCCTAGAAGATACAGAAGCCAGTTACATAACGGAGATCAATGATCAAACTAGACCGATCAACCTCTGTGAATTATTGGCCCCCTTGGGTGCCATTGCGAAGGTACATAGAGAAACTTCCTTTGGGGGAGGGGGGCTCTTTTAAGATAGTTCAGAATAGTTCATTGTCTCCCAGTGACGTGTACATGGTTAACCCATGATTTGGTTAGCCTAGACTCATAAAAAAGTATATATAAGGACAAATAAGTGTGAGATAGTTGGGAGCTTTCCCAATTATACTATTTTATCTCCATGGGCCACCAAGAGATGAAGCCAACCACTGATATTGAAAACATTAGTAAATACAATAGTACCATGGTTTGAGGCTTTTGCATGACAGATTGTACATATGATGAGAAATTTCATAGGCAAATCCAAACTCCAGAACAACTAACTGCCATGCCATCCTGATAAAAGAACTAGTACCAAACCACATATATGGGACTACAGTTATGAGAGGGCTTGTAGCATGCAGATGCAAGCTGCAGATACTAGGCTAAATGATGTGGGCAATAATGGGCTACAGCAACTAATGAGTAATGACGGTTTCTGGCAGTCTGTACCTGAACTAGAAAAAACCCTATGGAACGACATGAACTTTTCCTTCCCCTGTACTCTGATGCATACAGAATTGGAACCTCCTCCAGATTTGTTGTAGGGGCACTACAACCAAGAGGAAAAAATTTATGGATGAGGGTTGCCTAGACTATGTGACCACTTAAAATAGTCCTAAGCAAATTCTTCACTTTTACAAGCATATGAATGGCATGTGTGCACACACTACAGGAGACATTTAAGTGTAAAATACAATATATTACATATACATATATAATATATGGATCCAATTAAATAATAAAAGGTATACCTAGAACTATGTTCTTAGTCCTTGTGTTTGATGAACATTCTATATGTAAATACATGTATCTCCGTATCCATATCGGAAGACTAGTTGAGCTAAAAATGCTTCTCATATTAATTGTGATATCGTATACCTTATGTTCATTGATTCTAGCTCCAAGAAAACAACAAAGCTAGCATGAGCTTCCTGGATTGTCATCCTCAACACCAATCACTACCCTATTAATTTTAGTAGTAGCAGCATTTTTTCAAAATCGTTGAAATAGTATATGAGGCAGTTAAATACATATAAAACACTCTCTATAATTTAATAAGACACAAGTATAGTGTCTTACATGCTCAAATATGATGCAGTCTTTCTCCAAAAGCATTAGTTTCCTAGTATCTGAGTCTAAGCACCCATGTCCTCACAAAAACTGTCACAAAAAGGTCAAGATCAAATTTCCTATCAAATAACAAGACTGTCTATGTGTGTACCCATGGAAATATTATTGGAGCATGATGCGATGATTTTGGGTCGCATTTATAGACTTGTTTTACTCGCGTTTTATGCGTTTATTGGTCACTTTGGTGGTTAATATTGCATAATTCACTTACTTTAGTCTATGATCCTTCTCAGTGTCAAATCTCTCTTATTTTATTGTTTTGAGCATAAATGATTACAATAATAGGTTTTATCTTGGCTGATGTGGTTTTGTGTTGCAATTTCAGGAAAAACACATATTTGCAGTTGTCGATACCATCGACGGAAGTCGATACTATCGACACAGCCACAGGCAGGCATCCGCAAGGAGCAGTGCAGAGTCGATACCATCGACTGGGAAGTCGATGGTAGCGAGTTACCATAAGGTTTCCAGCGACCAGCCAGTCGATACTATCAACACCAAAGTCGATACTATCGACATGTGTAGCTTCAGCGACGGAAAAGGGATAAAACTGATGCCTAAGAGTGTCGATACCATCGACCCGCATCGATGGTATCGAGTCAGCAGCAGGTGCAATGACAGAAAAGAAAGAAGGTTTGCTGATATCGTGAGGGGTCGATACCATCGACACCGTCAGATCAGAGTTTGCTTCAGATCGGCTCTAATCCGACGGTTGTGATATTTTTGCAACCTAACTTGTTGATTATACCTAATGACGGCGGCCAAGAGGAGGGTATCACGTCATTAGCTGTTGCACACATCCCAAGAAGGTGTGGAGAGAAGAACGGAGCCCAGAAGCACGCCCCGACCATTCCGGAAGCTGAAGAAGATGTTTTCCATCGCCGAAAGGTTGTAGATCGCGCACTTTACGTCGAGGAACGATTGGATCTTCTCCGTTTAGGGTTTTCATTACTTTATCCACGTTTTTCTCCATGTTTCCCCTTTCTTCAACCATGTCTTGCTCTGAGATGAACATACGTGGCTAATCCCCTTTATCTTTAGGACCGGGAGTAGCCCAGGGAAGCATTGTATGACGTTTTTACCATAGTAATTCATCATTTGTCTCTTAAATCCGTGGTATGATTTCGTTTTCTCAATTATATTATTATGCTTGATCACCATAATGATAATCTAATACCTTTAATTCCTTTGAAAGAAGAATTAACAGTTGAAAAGAGACGAAATTCATATTAATTAACAAATCCCTTGAACAATGTGATGTACGATTAATGGTGGAAACCCAGAGGTCGATTTTAATGCACCTAGTTTAGGGTATAGGTTACTACGATGGTGGAACCGACGCAGACATAGGTAGTGAATTGTACCACGACAGTGGATAGTTCTGGCTACAGGACACTACCCGGATTGAGAGATGAATCTGATTAGCTATGTGGAAATTCATACAATGAAAACCCGCGGTGAAACCGCAATCCTAAAGATCTCCATTTGAATTGATTAAACTAAACACTTAATTGATTGCTTTGTTTTATTTTATTTTCTTTTATTTCACAACAACTTTCATAACCTTTTATTGGTCTAGCTCATTGCGAGTAGTTAGTAGTAGTCTACCGATAATTCAGTGTCCCTGAGTTCGACTCGGGCCTCACAAAGGCCTATACTACATTGACGCGTGCACTTGCGTTATACGCACGGTAAAATCGTGTCAAGTTTTTGGCGTCGTTGTTGGGGACACGACAAATTGTCGGCACTACGAGTGCTGCAAGTGGCCATTCTATGCCACTTTTTATTTTAATTATTTTGGAATCATTTTTGAAATTCGTAGTTTATCTTTCATATTTTGTAATCGTCTAGCACGGTACTGAACTGAAATTATCATTTTACAGGTACTAGTGCATGGTGAGGACTCGTAGCACTGACTACACGCAGCAATCACCAGAGGTTCCACTGCCGGGACCAGACGACGAGGAGAACTATATTCAAGACCAACCAAACAAAATATATTCCGACTCATAACAAGAAACCATGGCCGAAGAGCAGACGATATGGGAGAAGATAAAAGCTTCTTCCTCATCCGCATCAAAGGGGCCAATCAAGAAGATGGCAGTTAACATTCTGACATATAAGATTGATCCAGCATTAATAAATTTAGTCAAATAAAATGCGTTCCATGGGCTGAAGAACGAGGACCCGGTCGCACACATCAGTACTTTTGTGGAAAACTACGACATGATCAAGATTGATAGGTTTCCATAAGAGACGCTTTACCTGAAGCTGTTCCCCAGCTCTCTGGAAGGTAATGCGTGTGAATGGTTACATAATCAGGATGATGAGACAGTGGAAACATGGGACCAGATGATCGAGGTGTTCTTCGAGAGGTTCTTTCCGCCCGAGAAGACCAACAATTTGGTATGAAAAATTCATAACTTCAGTCAGAAGGCCGGGGAGACTTACTCTGAGACTTGGGAGCATTTCCAATTCATGCTGAGGAGGTGCCCACATCATGGGCTTGACCAGGAGAAACAAGTTAAAATCTTCTATTTTGTTCTTTCTGAGCATGATAGAAGTAACTTAGATTCCGCAGGTTCAGGTTTCTTCTTAAACAACACAGGCACGAGGTGTTGGGAAATTTTGAAGAACATGGCTAAGAAGCAATCTTGGGGCGACAGAGATGTCGTAGAGCATGTTCGGACTGCAGGAGAGTCAAAGGCCATCAAAGATCTAAATGAGAAGATGGACCTTCTAGCAAAGAAACTGCTTGCAAAAGAAGATGCAGAATCTGATGATGAAGCTCAAGTGAAATTTATGCGACAACAGCAGGGGTACAGAAACAACGACTACTCATGGAGGAAAGACAAGAAATTCTCCTGGAAAGACCCAAATAATTTCTTACAGGACCCTGACGCAAAGCCCCAACCGTCGCCTGAGGATAAAAGCAATGAGTTGCTCAACCAAGTAATCAAGCAGAATCAAGAACTAATGAACACGTTTGGTCAGCAGATTAAGCAACAAGGAGAATTTATGAACCAATTTGGACAGACCTTACAAAGTCACGGGGCTCAGATGAGGACAATAGAGACATCTTTGGCGCAGAAGGCAGCTGAGAGAGAAAATCTGAAGAAGCCAGCGCAACAAGGTTTTCTGGGAAATACAAACATTCCAGGAGGAAACCAACAAGCTAAGGCAATTCTGCTATGGAGCGGTAAGAAGATTTTAAACCCCAGGGCCGATGAACCAAGCAAACCCCAATCAGAAACAACAGGTGAGGCCGCAGAGGAGGTTCTGATTCCAATCACAGCACCGGTAGAGGATGTCGCAATAGAACTCGTCATTGTTGAGGAGGAGACACAAAAGAGGACGCCATATGTGCCGCCACATCAAAGGGTGCAGACTATATTGGTCCCATATCCTAATAGTGTGAAAGCCAAGAAAGTGGACGCTCAGTTTAAGAAGTTTCTAGATAGCTTTAGAAAGGTTTCTGTCAACATTCCATTGTTAGAGGCAATAGAGCAGATTGCCTCTTACGGCAAGTTTCTGAAAGACATAATCACAAAGAAGAGGAAAATCCCAGATACTGAGGTCGTGGTTCTTAAGGAACAGGTGAGTGTCTTCATCATGGGCACATTGCCACCTAAAAGGTAGGATCTGGGCTGCTTCAACATTTCATGTTACATTGGTAAAGTGAAATTCGGCGAAGCACTGTGTGATTCCGGGGCAAGTATCAATCTGATACCTCTCTCTATGTTCAAGAAGCTGGGACTGAAAGAATCAAGGTCGAGCAATATGACAATTTAGTTAGCAGACAATTCCGTGGTGAATCCATACGACATTTGTGAGGACGTGTTGGTGAAAGTTGATCAGTTTGTATTTCCAGCAGACTTTGTTGTAATGGAAATGTTGGACAAGCAAGGAAATGAGTTACTCCTTGGGCGACCCTTCCAAGCCACTACAGATATGATACTTGAGATGGGAAGAGGCCATTTGACCTTGGGTATCGTTGATGATCGGTTTGAAATGGTCATGCCCTCAAGCACAACACAATCTAAAGCAAAGGAGCAATGTCGCATGGTGAAGCACTTTGATCAGAATATTTCTATTTGTCTAGGGAACCATTTCTAGATATGGCTCATGTAATGACTAAGGTGGAAAAGGGGACACTGGATGTAGACATTATGGAGTAGACCAAGGTTGTTTCTCTGAGCAAGGCCATGGGTTTTCCGAATGATGAAGAGGAGGACATCTCTCCTTCTACTGAAGATGAGGCCATAGCAAGTTCTATCTTCAATGCATATCCAGAACTACCTCTTGAATCCTGCCTAGTTAATATAACGCATGACTGGATGAGAAGCAAGTCACTACAAGAGTGTGTCAATATGCTTCAGGTGCTTCTGTGTTTTTATGCTAGGTACTATGAAGATCTTGGAGAACTCCCACCACCGCTTCAGTCATCCTTGATCATTCTGCCAGAGTTAGAATTGAAACCACTGCCGCCTCACTTGAAATATGCATTTCTAGCTGAGGGTGAAAAGCTACCAGTGATTATCTCGGCATATATGAGTGTCGAGGCAGAGGACCAACTGTTGATCGTGTTGAAGAACCACCGAGGTGCATTCGGGTGGTCGGTTGTGGACATCAAGGGGATCTCCCCTACACTGTGCCAGTACAAGATCTGGCTCGAGGAGGGAGCCAAACCTGTAATTCAGCCACAGCGCCGACTAAATCCAAGCATGATGGAGGTAGTCAAGAAGGAGGTGATCAAGCTCCTTTCTACAGGTATCATCTATGCTATATCTGACTCGACGTGGGTGAGTCCTACACAGGTAGTCCCTAAAAAGGGGGGAATTACTGTTACTCATAATCTATTGAACGAGCCAGTCACGACCCGCCTGGTAACTGGGTGGCGTGTGTGTATATATTACCGTAGATTGAATGCTGCTATGTTGAAGGATCATTTTTCACTTCCATTCATTGATCAGATTTTAGAGCGATTAGCAGGTCGATCTCATTTTTGTTTTTTAGATGGTTTTTCGGGCTACAATCAGATTTCCATTGATCCTAAGGACCAAGAGAAGTCCACCTTCACTTGTCCTTATGGAACATTTGCATATCGACGTATGCCCTTTGGTTTGTGCAACGCACCAGCAACCTTTCAGCGTTGCATGCTTGCCATTTTCTCCGACATGGTTGAGCGCTGTTTGGAAGTCTTTATGGACGATTTCTCCGTCTATGGTGTGTCTTTCGATGAATGTTTATACAATTTGGATAAAGTTTTGCAATGATGTGAGGACACACACTTAGTTCTCAATTGGGAGAAATGCCATATGATGGTTAGTGAAGGGATCGTGCTTGGACATAAAGTGTCTAGCAAAGGGTTGGAGGTAGATCCAGTGAAGATTGAAGTTATTTCCAAATTACCCCCACCAAATTCGGTAAAAGGGATACGGAATTTTCTAGGTCACGCCGGTTTTTATCGCCGCTTTATAAAAGATTTCTCAAAAATCGCTAAACCATTATCTGAGCTACTGGAGAAAGATGCGGTCTTTGATTATAATGAAAAATGTTTGCATGCATTTAATGTGCTTAAAGAGAAATTAATTTCTGCACCGGTTGTGCAAACACCGGATTGGACAAAGCCGTTTGAATTGATGTGCGATGCTTCGGATTTCGCCGTTGGGGTAGTTTTAGGACAACGTGTGGATAACAAACCCGCTGTGATTTTCTATGCGTCCAAAACTTTAAATGAAACACAACTCAATTACACGACAACTGAAAAAGAGCTTCTCACCGTTGTTTTTTCTTTTGAAAAATTCTGGCAATATCTTGTAGGATCTAAAGTCGTGGTATGGGCGGACCACGCCGCCATAAAGTACTTGATGGAAAATAAAGATGCCAAACCTAGACTCATTAGGTGGATCTTACTGTTACAAGAATTTGATATTGAAATTAAAGATAAGGCGGGCATAGAAAATGTGGTTGCAGACCATTTGTCTAGGTTGGAGAGGGTAGATAAGAAGGACATTCATATACCCATTACCGAGACATTCCCTGATGAGCAACTTCTATCTGTTAAATATAAAGATCCATGGTTCTCTTATATTGTTAATTATCTTTCCTGCAAAATTATTCCAGATGATTGGACATATCAAGAGAAAAAGAATTTTTTCCATTCTTTGCGATATTATTTCTGGGATGACCCCATTCTGTTGAAGCAATGCAGGGATGGTGTGTTGCACAGGTGCGTGTCGGAGGTTGAGTATGAGAGCGTACTTCATCATTATCATACTTTACTAATGGGTGGCCATCATGCAAGTTCTAGAACTACGGCTAAGGTACTTGAGAGCGGTCTTTACTGGCCTACATTGTTCCGTGACGCATATGATTATGTGCGGCGATGTGATTCCTGCCAATGGACGGGTAACATTTCAAAGCGACAGGAGATGCCCCTCGATGTATTTCAAGAGGTTGAGGTGTTTGATTTGTGGGGTATTGATTTCATGGGACCCTTTGTGTCCTCAAACTCTAACTTGTATATTTTATTAGTTGTTGACTATGTTTCAAAGTGGGTAGAAGAAATACCCACTAGGACTAATGATGATGTTGTAGTGTGCATGTTTGTCAAGGACTATATTTTCTACAGATTTGGCGTACCAAGGATGATTATCAGTGATGGAGGTACCCATTTCAGAAATTAAAAGTTCGCTGCATTGTTGAGGAAGTACGGGGTAAAGCACAACATTGGTACCCCGTACCATCCGCAGACACAGGGGCAACTCGAAGTATCCAAGAGAGAGATCAAGAAAATCTTGGAGAGCACAGTAGCTTCGACATGGAAGAACTGGAGTACTCTGCTACCGGATGCTTTATGGGCATATCGGACGGCATATAAGACACCTATAGGCACTACGCCTTTTAGGTTGGCTTATGGGTGGGCCTGCCATTTGCCGGTGGAATTGGAGCATAGGGCGCACCGGGCGCTAAGGAAGCTGAATTTGAACTATGATGAAGCAGGAAAGAAATGCTTGTTAGAGCTAAATGAACTCGATGAGCTGAGGATGAATGCATATGAAAGCTCGCAGATTTACAAGGAGCGAACAAAGTTGATTCACGATCGACACATTCATATGTGTGTCTTCAAGAAGGGAGATCGTGTGCTCTTGTGCAACTCAAGGTTGAAGATGCATCCTGAGAAATTGAGATCCCGATGGAGTGGACCATTCAATGTATAGGAGGTCAGGCCACATGGAGCAATCATGGTGCGTGATGGCGAGACAACATTTTTGGTTAATGGACAGCGATTGAAGTTGTACTTCAGTGAGGATTACACGAGGAAAGTGCATGAGGTCAAACTCATTACACTTATGGATGCATGAGGAGCTTGATTTCGTCTAGCCTAAGACGTGAAATAAGGGCGCTTGTTGGGAGGCAACCCAACCATTGGTAGTGTCCTTTAGTTTCTTTCACATTTGTAAGTTAGTTTGATTTGATTTTGTTTTTAGTGTAAAAATGATACCATGGTCGTTTGTCCAGTGTGCAGACCTGAGGCAGGGTCGATACCATCGACCCTTGTGTCGATGGTATCGACAGGGGTACAGTTAGACGACTGTAGAAATTTTTCTGAGTCAATACCATCGACGGCCTCGTCGATGATATCGACCAACCATAAGTAGTGCTGAAGAAATCACCAGAACGAGGTCGATAGTATCAACTAGGATGTCGATACTAGCGAGATCCCTGAAGATATTCAGATGAAATTTGTCTCAATGAAGTCGATACCATCGACGGGCCTGTCGATGGTATCGACACGGTTACAGGCAGAAAGTGGCGGTCGGGCCTCGCGAGGGTGTTTGCCCTAAGAAGAGTCGCTACTATTGACTTGCGTCGATGGTATCGACGGGACACGTCACCGATCCGCGAGAGGAAATCAACGGCGATCGCTACATCAAGAGAATCGATCCATGAGATGGGTCGATACCATCGACGCGTCATCGATTCGGGCCCCCACATCAGGCTATCGACAGCCGTCGATGCTAACGGAAGACCGGATTGTGCTATAGGTGTTGATACCATTGACCATCATCAATGGTATTGACGGGTGCACAGCAGCGATGGCCACAGTTATAAAAGGGAGGGATGGTTGTCATATGACGTCACACCTTCAGAGTCTTTACCCCCTACTTGTGCTTTGCGCTGTGCTGTGCGACCGGAGGCCTGCCACGAGCATCCAAGGAGCGCGATCTTCACCGAGTCTTCACCGAGAAGAGATTGTCTTCTTCGAGATCATCTTCACCGAGCTCCATCTTCTATTCCTCTTTCTCGACGACAATGGTGCATACCGCAGGAGCATCTTCCTCACGGGTGGTACCCAATGAGATTCCCGAGTTCATTCTTCCACGAACTGCATCGATTCCTCGTCCGAGAGTAGTCCACCCTTCCACAGAGATCTGGAAGCTCTACAAGGAGATTTTGAAGAGAAAGATTGAGCCCATGCGCTACGTCGATCGGATGATGGTCTGCGACCTGGGGTTCAATGACAATCTTGCCTACGTCTTGAAGGGGTAGGCAAGACATACAACCAGGAGGCCTGACGAACTAGAGTACCACGCCGACGGCCAGCCGTTCTTCGGCGAGTGGCTGACGTACAAGGAACTCGTGGCGGAGTTCATGGCATCATTGGATATCAATGTGTTTCCCAATGACTTGATCACCACCGACAGAGAGTGGAAAAAAGGGCGGGTGTCATTCAGACTCTTCAACAACAACTACACTCTCACTCTTGCCCAGTTCAATGAGGTGTATAACTGGTATCATGACCCTTACCAGCACCGGAGGCCAGACAACAGGATGGACTACGATGATATCTTTGCCCAGCTTGTGACTGCACCTCTAGGAAAATCCGTCAGCTACCACAACGCTGCAGTTGCGGACTTCGAGCATCTATTTGTGCAGATTCTGCACCGCATGCTCTGCACCACGCTATTTGCTCGCGGTGACTTGTCTCTTAGCAAATTCCAAGAGACGGATTTGTTCTGCCTGCATAAACTGCTGAAGCGCGAGGAGTGCAATTGGGGCGCGTTCTTCTTGACGCACGTGGTGGCTGTGAAAAGGAGTACGCGGAAGGCTCCTAACCATTTTGGAGGGCTAATCACGCCATTGGCCACCTATCTTGGGTTGGATCTCTCCCAGCTTACTCCCCTTTCTAGCAGGAGCAAGGTCAACCTACAGCATCTGCACCGCTCCAACCTCCTCCTGCTCCATGATGGCTTGGCATATGCACATTGCCATGTTAATCACGTTTATCAAGAGTGTTCGCTTCCAGACCCCATCTTCAACATCGAGGGTGCTCAGCATTTCAGGTGGCCCATCATAGCCGTTGATGACTCAGATGAAGACGGCGGCAATGACGACAATGATGATGATGGCGATGAGCATGAAGAGGAAGAGGAGGCTTTCACTCCTCTTCCGCACGAGTGGCACCCCAAAAGCGCCCCCGCATGCATCTGGGTGCATCTTCTTCTTCACATCCTCCACCACCTCCGCCCTCTCATCAATGACAGGATGCCTACTCAATGCAAGGGATGTACTCGATGCTGCAGGAGATTCATCAGACCCAGCAGCAGCATACAACTTCATACACCGTTATTCAGGATACAATGAACCGGTTGTTAGATAACCAGAGGGCCATTTTCGAGAATGAGCGCTTCCTCCTTGACAACCAACAAAACATTCATGGCAGGTTGCACAGGATGGAGATGCAATAGCAACCCTTCTACGACAATTACTAGAGCCAGAATTATTTTGGGGGGTATCCACAACCTCCACCAATGCCCCAGTACGATCTGAGCTTCCAGGGGCAGTACCCATCTTGGGACCCCTCAGCCCCGCAGTACCCGCCTCCTCTTGCAGAATGATCGGTATCATTGTTCCACCTTTTAAGGTTGTTTTTTACTATGAGGCCATAGTCGAATTCAATCTTAGGGGGGGAGTTGGAACAGTTTCTATCCTTTAGTTTTTAGTTTTTAGTTTTTATTGCTTTGTGTTATGTCATTTATTTTCTCTTAGTTGTCTTGTTGTTTGTAGGATCCACAGTCTATCTAGTGTAATTGTGGATGTTTAGTGTCTTGTGTCATCTCGTTGCTTGTACATGGAAATCAGGGGCAAAATTTGAAAATTTTTAGTGTTTTTGCAAGCTTGTGTTGTTTAACTTTGAGCACATAACTCAAGAAAATAATTGGGTTTGTCAACTCTAAAACAGGAAATCACAACTCTACATTCCTTTGATTCATGAAAAGTGGACGGAATTGGTTGTTTGAGCCTAAACTAACCAAATGATAATGAGACCTTAATTTGAAATAAGAGAGAGAAACCTGTTAATTACTACACAGATCAGTAAGGAGGGACACATAATATTTTCCAAAGGTTCAGTCAATTAATCTTGTGATCTATCCACCCCATTGTTTTCATACTCCACCATAAGAACTGGAAGTACATTACGGTTTTCATCTCTTTGATTGCATCCCATGTAGATAGGTCTTGCATTGCAACTATTTTCACATATTTTTGCATTTGTCTTAAAAAAAATAGAATAGCTATACATGCACATTATCCTTAGGTGCGTGTCATGTAGTTGCATAACTATCATCTTGTAGCTGCATTCACATCCTTTGTGCATATAGTACATCATGCATCTTATGTCTTCTGAACATAAAAGGTGATGAACTTGTTCCATACCTTCTGAATGTTTCAAATGTATAAGTTATGCAGCAAGAAGTGAGCCCGACAAATAATTCATTATCATCTATGAAAATAAGGGTTTAAAAAAATTTTGAAAAAAAAAAGAAAAAAAAAGAAGAATTGAGAAGTAAGTAGGAATGAGAGGGAGAAAGGAACATGTTCTAACTTGCATACTAAGAATAATAAGCACATGGTGTAGTTTCTTAGATATTCCATCTCACCTTGAGATAGAATGATAGTACATGCATCATTCCACCCAAATGTAGGCATTAGGGCATTTTCATTTGCATATGCATCACTTAGGTCATTTTGTTTTTTTTTGCATTTTAAAACCATATAATGCTTCCATTTCTTCCACAAGCCACCCATTCCATCCACCCATTGCTCAAATTGATAGGCCACCGTGATTTTCTCCTCACTTGTTAATACCAGGAGAGCTGCTTCCATGTAGATGGTATTTAGGGCGAGCAACGTAGATAGGAGATCACAAGATGCACCGAGTCTGGACTGGAGGATTTTATTATGTTAACTTCCTTATGTGATAGTGTTCATCAATTTTGAGGTAGATATCTTTTATGGATGATTATTGTCGCCTTTAGGGTAATTATCATTTCGTGGTTAGTGAGGGCCAGAATGTGAATGTCTGGCGGGGATCATATGGTGCAGTCTGTTGTGATAATATGTTCTTTAGTTGATCCTCGCAACCTTATTCTAGAGTTTAGTTGCTCGAGGACGAGCAATGTTCAAGCTTAGGGGAGTTTGATGCGATGATTTTGAGTCGCATTTATAGACTTGTTTTACTCGCGTTTTATGCGTTTATTGGTCATTTTGGTGGTTAATATTGCATAATTCACTTACTTTAGTCTATGATCCTTCTCAGTGTCAAATCTCTCTTATTTTATTCTTTTAAGCATAAATGATTACAATAATAGGTTTTATCTCAGCTGATGTGGTTTTGTTTTACAATTTCAGGAAAAGCACATATCTGTAGTTGTCGATACCATCGACGGAAGTCGATACTATTGACACAGCCACAGGCAGGTAGCCGCAAGGAGCAGTGCAGAGTCGATACCATCGACTGGGAAGTTGATGGTAACGAGTTACCATCAGGTTGCCAGCGACCAGCCAGTCGATACTATCGACACCAAAGTCGATACTATCGACACCTGTTGCTTCAGCGATGGAAAAGGGATAAAACCGACACCTAAGAGTGTCGATACCATCGACCCGCGTCGATGGTATCGAGTCAGCAGCAGGCGCAATGACAGAAAAGAAAGAAGGTTTTCTAATATCGTGAGGGTTTGATACCATCGACCCACGTCGATGGTATCGGCACCGTCAGATCAGAGTTTGCTTCAGATCGGCTCTAATCCGATGGTTGTGATATTTTTGCGACCTAAGTCGATGATTATACCTAATGACGGCGGCCAAGAGGAGGGTATCACGTCATTAGCCACTGCACACATCCTGAGAAGGTGTGGAGAGAAGAACAAAGCCCAGAAGCATGCCCCGACCATTTTGGAAGCCGAAGAAGACGTTTTCCACCGCTGAAAGCATGTAGATCGCACACTTTACGCCGAGGAACGATTGGATCTTCTCCGTTTAGGGGTTTCATTACTTTATCCACATTTTTATCCATGTTTCCCCTTTCTTCAACCATGTCTTGCTCTGAGATGAACATGCGGGGCTAATCCCCTTTATCTTTAGGACCGGGAGTAGCCCGGGGAAGCATTGTATGACGTTTTTACCATAGTAATTCATCATTTGTCTCTTAAATTTGTGGTATGATTTCGTTTTCTCAATTATATTATTATGTTTTATCACCAATGATAATCTAATGCCTTTAATTACTTTGAAAGAAGAATTAACGTTTGAAAAGAGACGAAATTCACATTAATTAACAAATCCCTTGAACAAGGTGATGTACGGTTAATGGTGGAAACCCAGAGGTCGATTTTAATGCACCTAGTTTAGGGTATAGGTTACTACGACGGTGGAACCGACCTAGATATAGGTAGTGAATTGTACCACGACAGTGGACAGTTCTGGCTACAGGCCACTACCCGGATTGAGAGATGAATCTGATTAGCTATGTGGAAATTCGTACAATGAAAACCCGCGGTGAAACCGCAATCCTAAATATCTCCATTTGAATTGATTAAACTAAACACTTAATTGATTGCTTTGTTTTATTTTATTTTCTTTTATTTCACAACAACTCTCATAACCTTTTATTGGTCTAGCTGATTTTGAGTAGTTAGTAGTAGTCTACTGATAATTCAGTGTCCCTGAGTTCGACTCGGGCCTCACAAAGGCCTATACTACATTGACGCGTGCACTTGCATTATACGCATGGTAAAATTGTGTCCGAGCAGTTAGAGAATATTGAACAAAATGAAAGTCAAGATTATGAAGAGAGGATTGTACGTATTATAGTATCTATGAAACTCACATTTGTCCAACTATTCCCAAGTCAATTAAATTTAAACTTTATCAATATATATAAATATCTCATAAGTCTCATATGGAGTGTCCAACTACTCCCAAGTCAATTAAATTTAAACTTTATCAAAAATGAGTTGACATATGGACCAAATGTAATTTTTGACATGGATAATAAAAAACAATGACAATGTAAATAAAATTCATACATATTTCTTAAATACTATCTATATCCAAGGAATTGTGAAGTTTCACGACACTTAAAAACTCTATTATAAATTGTTGAAAATTCTTCAAGAGTTATGAATGTCTTTCGCTGCAGTATCCCTTGCATGATTTTCTTCGCTTGTACCACCATGAGTAGGAAACACACCAGTAGGAGTTGAAGTTGGAAAATATTGAGGCTGACAAAGAATTTAAATTTTCAATTTAAGATGAACATGAATAACCACATATTTGACAATACATTTATATATATACATGTGATCCACTTGTACCACCATGAGTGGAAAATGCACCAACAGGATGACCATTTGGGAAATATTGATGCTTGAAAAGAATTTAAATTTTTAATAAAGTTGAACATGAATAGGAAAATATCAGTAATATATTTTTTATTTATACCTGGGATCTACTTGCACCACCTTGAGCGAGAAACACAACAGTAGGAGATCCATTTGGAAAAACAATGTGGCAAAAAAATTGATAGCATCAGAAGGAGTTTATTTCAGATAAGTTGTTATAAAAAAGGTATGTAATATCATACCTGTGATTGAAATGTAAACAATGGCCCATTCATACTATTTGTGGCAGCTTGAGTAGAAAACACACTAGGAGGAGTCCCGTTTGGAAACATTTGAGATTTTAAAACAAGATTCTCATTTTCAACTTTTGTTACTTATAAAAATTTAAAAATTCTTTAATTTTGTAAATATGTACATGTGCTCCAAAATTTGACGATGTTGTACCAACACTAGTCTGAAATACTCCAGAAGGAGGTAGATTTGGAAACACACTCATCGAGCCAAACTGTGTACTTCTAGATGATTCGGCCTATTCAAAACATAGAAGAGAATAAAACAAATTCTATTTATGTGGCAATATTATATCAATAAGTTTAATCTGATACTCAATTGTTGCCATCAAATAACCTGATTTTGTTGCACCCATGTTATAAATTGGAACCAAGATTTTTGCATATTTTTCATTTCTTAGGTAGCCTCTTTTAATTTATTCTACAATGAAATATTTTTTGAGAAGACAATAATTACAGTATCATATGATACTTACAAATTTGTTAAATTACTTACACCTTTTGCAATACTTTCTCGCAATAACATTTCATACTGAATTTTGGGGGCTTTCCTAATATTCCCTTCCGTGCATGCCCGAGTCCAATACATAAACCCTGTTCTTTTTTACAGGGTTTATACACAAAAAAGCACGACATGTCACCTCATCAATTTGTGTTGGATCAGTTACTTCATCATTTGTAACTTCATTTTCAACAATATCAGTTATCTCATCCTGTCATTATTTGAACAAAGTCAATGTACAAACTAGACAATTTCTATTTGAAAATATAATATACTATTGATTTAAAATATTGAATAAATTACCACCAACGGGTTGTTCTCATATACTTTCTTCGAAAATTCTTTTTGAGTTGGTTCCCCCAGTTTTCTTTCATAAATCATATAATAGAATTATTACTACTAACTAGAAAATTTCTTATTTAGAACTCATTGGAAATAAATAAAAAGTGACACGTGATACCATTTCCTCTTTATAATAACTCCATGATTTGGATCATGTAGTATGATGCATTTGTTATTTCGACATGTTAACATTATTTGTGGCAGCAGTTTTCTATAAAAAAATTACTTACTTAACACTATAAATGAAAGATAAATGATTATATATTAATTTAATTTTACCTCGAACTTCTCAGAAGACCATTGTTTCACAAGATTGTCAAACTGACGAATATCTAATGATACATTCCACTCAACCTTTTTTCTCATCAAATATGGATCATCCTTATAATTTAGATAGTATTCTTTCTTAACCCGTTACTTCCAACTTTGTAAAGCTTTGTGGATGTGAGCGTCTACGTAGTTCCATGCATTTGGATGATCTCCCAAATCAAATAATTTTAAAAAAATATGTGAAGATGTTAAGAAACAATAAAAAAACTCTCAAAATATACACTAAATCTAGACTAAAAGAAATTTTATAATTACTTAAGTACCTCAATACATGATTTTCTATCTTCAAATGCTAGTTGTGGTTGCTCTCGCCATTATAGATCTAAACTCCATATTTGTGGTTTTCTAGCTAATATGCCACAATAACTGTTCAACTTTGTACTGTTCTTTCCAACTGCATTACCTGTTGCATTCCATTCCACCTTGTGTCGTTACTTTCCTGGTTTCAGAATTAGATTGACCTCACTTGTAGGGCCCCTGCCACATCTATGTTGGTCACGTTCATCCTCAAGTTCCTCATGCTCATCTCCTACTTCAGTTGAAGGAGAGGAGACTGTAGCTGAAGTAGCAGTGGGTTGTGGTGGAGTTGTGAAATCTCTCATACTTGAACTTGTATTCCTCATCCTACATAAGATGAAAACATAACAATTGTAGCAATGCATAAGAGGTTAGTCCAATAGTTTATAAAATAAATGTACAACATTATAAGCACATAATAATCCATAAAGAAAAAGGGACAATGACAAGGCAATATCTTTGCACCAACACATAATAATCCACAAAGAAAAATATTGCATCAAAACAAAATATTCCTCATCCTACATAAGATCAAAAAAGGGACGAATGACAAGGCGATATCCTTGCACCAACTCATAATAATCCGCATAGAAAAATATTGCAAGCACAATCATTCACTAAGGTTTGCAACAACTAATTTAAACAACTTTATTCCTTAGGCTCCCAAGCAACAAATGATCCATGCATATTATTCCTCGACCAGGAGATATCATCACTTGTGTGGTTGTTAACACTATGAACTTGTGTCCCACTTAGATAATCCTCAATGATAGGTACTTTAGAATACTTTTGAGGTGCAAGTTTCAAAGAAGTGAACCAATTATCATCATCAGGATCTTTTACATAAAAGCATTACATTTCTTGTGATGCAAGAGTGAATGGCTCATCTTGATTGTGTCTCCTTGAGAAATTGAGTTATGTGAAACCATATTTGTCAATGTGCAAACCATTAGAATAACTTTCATCAAACCAAGCACACTGAAACAACGACATTTTTATGTATGGACCATAACATAGCTCAATGACCTCCTCCAATTGTCCATAATATGTAATTGCATCCGTTACAGGATTTTTATCCCTCACACTTGCATAACTAGATGTATCTGCCACCAAGTACACACCACTATTATGTGTAGTAGAAGTACTTTCAACATGTTTTGAGCGGAAGCTGTATCCATTTATTAAATACCCTTCATACGACATTCCATTTACAAAAGGACCCTGGGATATCCATCTCAACTCCTCACTAACATTCTTTGGATGATCCATCCGCATACGCACTACCTAATTTATCAACATAAAATAATAAGGGACAAAACACTCTTTCAAAATAAAATTTCAATAATTTTATAAATTACTTACATGCTCTCTCAACCACCTAGCAAACTATGTTGTGTGGTTTTTTTTCTAAAGAACGTAGTGTGATATTTGGTTCAATCTCTTAAAGATTTATCATGTGTTCACTGGTTATTAAAAAAATTCAAAAGTTGTGGTTAGTATATACTAGAAACTATTTAACATTGAAAAAAAAGTTTGATTACCTTATGTAATCATTAAACATGTCAGTATTGAATAGTACATTTTGATGGGCTTGTTCCAAAGTTTGCACATCAAAGTGTTTTGGTACTCCCACTCTAATAGGATAGTCATCAACATTACGAGGAGTATGAGTGAATTTCATATCAAAATCAGGTAGATATCTAGCACAAAATGACAAACATTCTTTTTCCAAATAGCCTCTAGCAATAGAACCGGTAGGCTGAGCTTTATTTCTAACATAATTCTTGAGTTTCTTCAAGTACCTCTCAATGGGGTACATCCACCTACACCATATAGAATCAGAAACCCTTGCTTCATAAGCTAAATGGATAGGCAAATGCATCATAATGGTAAAGAATGATGGAGGAAAAACTCTATCTAACTGGCATAGTGTGACAGCAATATCTTCTTCAAGCTTCTTAAATTCTTCTACATCAATAGCATATGAGCAAAGTTTATTGAAAAATGAAAATAGGCTTTCAATAGGTTTATAAACATCTACGCCTATGCAATTCCGCAAGGCAACAGAAAGAAGATGTTGCATTAAAACATGACAATAATGGCTCTTCAATGCCAACAGTTTTTTTTTCTCTTATGTTAACACACCTAGATATGTTAGAAGAATATCCATCAGGAACCTTCAATGTTTGTAAAATAGATGAAACTTCTCTTTCTCTGTACTGCTCATTGTGAAAGATGATGGAGGTAAGTAATAATGGCTCCCTAAATCGAGATGCCATAAATCCCTTCAGATACCCCATTGTTTTAGATCTTGACAAGCATGTAAGTTGTTCTTACTTTTCTTTGAGTCACCCAACAAAGTGTTCAAGATGTTCTCACAAACATTTTTTTTCTATGTGTATTACATCCAGATTATGTCTCAACAACAGATGTTTTATGATAACCTGGATTTTTGGGTTTAGATAACCCATATAGAAATTAAAGACCATGAATGTTATGTAGATGTTTAGTGCCAAGTTGAGGGGTTAATCATTCAATTTTGGACTCTTTCACTTAAAAAGGGTAAGCATGGATGCAATGAATGATTATTAGATCTAATTGACATCCATTACAATGAATAGATTTTTATCCACCGACTTGGATACTTATGAGTGCAAGAGATCGATTTAGTATTCGTAATGAAATCAAGTGATCAATTGATGAGCCTTGAGGTATTTTAGGATCATAACAAGTGTTGTTGGACCAATATTTGATAATTGCTTAAATTGAATTCAAGGATTATATACTTATTTATGAGGTTATGTGAAGAATGATTTTGAATGAACAAATGTTGGGTATTTGGTGTCGAATGTGGCTGAATGCTAGACCACGTGCTGGGGAAACTAATGCCTATCATGTGAGAGTTTTTGTATTGCTAGATTATTGATCAAATAATTGGAACCAACTGACTTTAGACCAAGATTGATTCACCAGTATCATCATACATGATCAGTCATGTGGAGAGGGGCGCGACTCATGTGGGCACCATCCCAGTTGGGTAACATCGGGTCTGTTTGACCGTGGTTGTAGATTAGACGATCCTTAATAACTCTTCTTGAACCTCCGCAAATTGAGGAGCAGGTGACCATTCTTCAGGATGCTGGTGAAGGGAGTCATTAGGAGGAATCGAAGTCTAGGATGAACTGGCCAAGTCCGCAACACTTTTAGGATCTCAACGACCCCCTCCCCTTAGTGTGGGTATAGTGGTGTGTAGGAAGATGATCGTAGGTGGATATCCCAATACCTCTCCTCTGCAACTCACAGGTGGTGGGCCGAGGTTGATGCTCTGTCTACGTTTCCATGTCTTCATGGCCATCGAGATCCACCACTGTCGTTGCTACAGAGGGGACTGAGACTAGTTTTGAGGAGGGAGTTCAGACCGGTTTAATGATAAGAAACCCACCCCAATCGCCTGACTTATGAGAGTCGTGCCTATAAAAAGTAACACGGGCGTTCTCCCTGTGCCATGACGCTCACGCACGACAGGGGATGGAGAAGGCGACCTCATATGATGCCTCGATGGCGTGGTCTCTTGCCGCCGCGGTGCACGACCGACACCTGTAGATCTTGGGGACACGCATGAGAACCTAGGCATCGCGACTTTGGGGGTTCCCAGATCCGATCCAGCCCACACGGCGGCACCCGGACTTCGTCTCAGAACGAGAAATCGCAGAGGTCTTGAGAGTGTCGTAAGTCGGTGAGGAAGAGAACTTTGAGATGGGTATCTTGCAACGACTGTGCCCTCACAAGATGAAGCAGAGAGACCATCACGAATGAGGACTGCTTGCTTTCGGGGAGATCTTGATGGAGGTGGATGCCTAGGTGAGTGACGGAGAGGTAGAACCCTCTTTGGCCATCGGAGCCAAGCCTCTGTGGGGCTGCACTCATGCCGGAGAACAGCGGATGTGGCACCCAAATGGAGAACGGAGCCAGAAGCTTCACACTACAATTAGGAGAAGCCCAGATCGGGCAAATCGCGAAGAGAGAAGGGAGGCGCCCAGACCGGTCAGCTGAGCTGGGTCAGCAGGCCCTGAGCTGCAACCCACCATGACGGTGATGTGGCAGACATCCAGTGAATTCTGATGATTAGATCAACGGCTCACAATATCACAAAAAGGTAAACACCTTCTAAATATCCCTAAATGTGCCTTTATCTTGTATTATACATAGAAATTAGCTCCCTTACCCAATAAATCCCCTAAAAATATCCATAGACTCAAAAACAATATCCTTTACATTACTAGAACCTTGGATTAGTCTTTTGAAGAACAAATAATGATGGATTAATATGTATATGATTTAGAGTTCATCAGTTGAAATAAATAGTATCCAATTGAGATTAATTCTCATAAAATTACATTTGAAACCTGGCATCGTTTAGAAACCATATATTGACTCTGATCTGAGTAAAAATGCCCAACATTGGGTCTTTTCTATTAATGCATAATTAGATACTTTAAACATCATTTAACTCTAGAAAATAGACCAGTCATCGAAAAATTACAAAAATTGGACCAGACCTCTAAAATGACACCCTAGTTAGTATAAAAATATCAAACACAAGTTTAGATCAGTTTGAACCTAGGTTTGGTTAAACCCTAATTTTTGGACCTAAAATACCTAGAATATGATGAACATTTATTAATGATGATTAATTTGTTATTAATCAGGTCATGGACAAAGTTGTAGATGATCCAGAATATAAATAGGAATCTCTGAACTCAGGTACGTGGGTTTTATTAAGTATAAGACTAGTTTTCTGGTTGCCTATGATATGTAATATCTTGAATGCTTGTATTTGGATATGATTGCTTGGTTGAACTAGTATGAGTTATATTTCGCCAAATCTAATAGAACATAAATGAGTATGATGGGTTGTAGCTACTAGAGCACATAGCCTGGTGTGAATGTATGTTGCCTAACATGGATGTATGATTCCTTGGCCCATGTTAGATGTATGATGATACTATATTGCCCACACTAGATGTAAGTCAAGTGCAAGTATGTGTAGTACAATCGCATCAAAGTGAATGTAATAAAAGGAATGTTTACCTGATTATCGCTTTAAACAATGTTTTCTTTTAATCTTTCTTTCTCAAGTTATTTCAATTATGCAAACATATTAGTATGTATCTTTCTACCCACGTGCACAACACCTTGTGTGTTGATTTGCTATTTCACGTATGTTTTAGGTTCAGAGATAGCATGGGAGGAAAAAGATGGGAGTGAGCAATTGTTCAGGTTTACCTATTGTGTTAAGATCCTATTAACATACATGTTCATAAACTTGTAAATCTTCTTTTAATATGTAAATGTAATTCATGTTGCAATAAGTCAACTTGTATTAATATACATGTTTATTGTAGAGAAATGTTATGGTTGTATGTTCATGTATGCGTATTATGCTTCCGCATCGCTCTCTGATATAATTGCTAACATTTTCATATTTTATCTTCTCATCTCCATGGGGATTTGAGAAGGTGAAAATCTGGGGACGTTACAGTTGGTATCAGAGCATGAACAATAGCTACACCTAACAATTGCTCACCATGAAACATAAAAAATAATTTCACCCTTCACTTTAAACCCTAGAAACCTAGTAAGTTGTTCTATAGGAATAAGGTCTGACTTAGCCTCTAGGTTAGAACCTAGATGTTCGAGAACTAGGTTTAGACAAGTGTGTGAGACCCTTTCCATATAGAGCTCATATGTATGGGGTAGCTACACTATTCTACACCATGTTCTCACATTTTCATTATACTACATGGCACCAGACTATCTACTGTGTGTTGTACACTCGAGTTTGTTGGTTTGGTTTTGTTTCCCAATTGTCTCACACCTCGACAGTTTTCTCTGACGCCTTCTTTCTCGGAGAAAAACTATACAATATTTTATTAGATATATGTAAATATAAAAATGTGTCCCTCACACAGGAGAGTAGTGGGTGTTCATGCAATCTAAGTGAAAGGGAGTGACATCAGTCTAGAAGAGAGAATAGATCTAGATTAGAAGTATAGAGCCTCATAAGGTTATGTGATAGATAGATAGATAGATAGATAAAAGAAAGATGAAGGAAATAAGTATATAGAATCTTACCTAAGTTGATCTATGATGGTATA
This sequence comes from Alisma plantago-aquatica, assembly GCA_963693085.1. Taxonomy (NCBI): domain Eukaryota; kingdom Viridiplantae; phylum Streptophyta; class Magnoliopsida; order Alismatales; family Alismataceae; genus Alisma; species Alisma plantago-aquatica. The sequence goes on along the minus strand of OY856411.1, from coordinate 395,458,877 downwards.
AGTTTCCTTATTAAGATTTGAGTTATATATGAACCGAATCCACTCTTGGAGGATCTATGCTAAGTCGTGACGATGAAAGTACATTCCCTTTTCCTACTCAAGATAAGCTAAGTTAAGATAGAGATGAGTGTGCATGAGCCTCAAGCTCTTATACAAGGAGGATGTCTAGTGGTAGGATGAGATATGTGGTGAACTCTAGAGAGAGTAAGACCCACAGGGAGAAGGTCATAGGACCTAGCCTCCAATATATGATATATGTGTTAAAAAAAGTCCTACACTAGATTACTCTTGAGTGTTGAGTTGAGTCCTTATGCATGATTCAAATCTATATGTGAGAATTGGGTAAAATAAAAGGATGGGTAGATGACCCATATGATAAAGTCAGTCCTTTGACTGAGTTAGGTCCTAGCTGGAGTGACATGTCTTGTGAATCTCATCATTAGTTACAAGTGAGGTAATATATGAACTCTAGTTATGAGAGTATGATGCTTTGTGCAAAAGATACTCAACATACATGTTCTCCCTTCTTCTCCTTCTTAATATACGATGATAGAAACCTCACTTGAGCTATATAGATGATTTATATATGAGGAGTCACTCGTATAAGCTTGACCTATTCTATATCCCCCCCATATCATACATGTAGTACCCAAGATTGAAATCATGATAAGTTTGACTTTAAAATATTCTCTTCCCCTTCATATGAAACATGAAAGATATGATGCTGAGATCATGGGATAAACTTAGTATATTCTCTTTTTCCCTTCACATAATACATGCAAGACATAAAAAGTTGAACTCATGAACTTGATATAAAGATATTTTTGGATCATAGGATATATGATCAGAAATATAGTTCGTAACTTTGATCCTTCTCAATGTATGCTTCTAAGATGAGTATGAATATCACACCATAGGGTGAAACCCTAATGGTCAGGCATGATACGTAAGGCCTTCTTATGTAGAAAAATCCTAATATCAAGGATGAAGATAAATCTCCTCTAATGCTGAAATCATTGCAAAATGTTGATCATAAAACATATTAGTGATGTTAGATTTGAACGATCTGAATATCATGGCATATAAACAAATTCCTCCTGAACATTAAAAGTATGAACAAAACCTATACCCTTAGGGGTGATATAATCCTAAGATATCATAATGTCATGTTATGGCTAAGACATTAAGTGATGCTTCCATATATATATAAGGTGGGGTGGACACACCCAAGAATCTTTAGACCCTAAGCTGACAACTTAGAGTGCATGCAATTATAGTAGTCTTAGAACCTAAGCAATGATGATGTATATGAAGATGAACTCCTAAATAACCTCTTAAGGATGACATTAGCTGAATTTTGAGGGCAAAACTCCTTTTAAGGTGGGGTGAATGTGATAACCCGGATTTTTGGGTTTAGATAACACATATAGAAATTAAGGACCATGAATGTTATGTAGATGTTTAGTGCCAAGTTGAGGGGTTAATCATTCAATTTTGGACTCTTTCACTTAAAAAGGGTAAGCATAGATGCAATGAATGATTACTAGATCTAATTGACATCCATTACAATGAATAGATTTTCATCCACCGACTTGGATACTTATGAGTGCAAGAGGTCGATTTAGTATTCGTAATGAAATCAAGTGATCAATTTATGAGCCTTGAGGTATTTTAGGATCATAACAAGTGTTGTTGGACTTGTGACCAATATTTGATGATTGCTTAAATTTAATTCAAGGATTATATACTTATTTATGAGGTTATGTGAAGAATGATTTTGAATGAACAAATGTTGGGTATTTGGTGTCGAATGTGGCTGAATGCTAGACCACGTGTTGGGGAAACTAATGCCTATCATGTGAGAGCTTTTGTATTGCTAGATTATTGATCAAATAATTGGAACAATTGACTTTAGACCAAGATTGATTCACCAATATCATCATACATGATCAGTCATGTGGAGAGGGGCGCGACTCATGTGGGCACCATCCTAGTTGGGTAACTTTGGGTATGTTTGACCGTGGTTGTAGCTTAGACGATCCTTAATAACTCTTCTTGAACCTCCGCAAACTGAGGAGCAGGTGACCATTCTTCAGGATGCTAGTGGAGGGAGTCATTAGGAGGAATCAAAGTCTAGGCTGAACTGGCCAAGTCCACCACACTTTTAGGATCCCAACGACCCCCTCCCCTCAGTGTGGGTATAGTGGTGTGTAGGCAGATGATCGTAGGTGGATCTCCCAATACCTCTCCTCTGCAACTCACAGGTGGTGGGCCGAGGTTGATGCTCTGCCTGCGTTTCCATGTCTTCATGGCCATCGAGATCCACCACTATCGTTGCTGCAGAGGGGACCGAGACTGGTTTTGAGGAGGGAGTTCAGACCGGTTTAATGAGAAGAAACCCACCCCAATCGCCTGACCTATGAGAGTCGTGCCTCTGACAAGTAACGCGGGCATTCTCCCTGTGCCACGACGCTCACGCACGATAGGGGACAGAGAAGGCGACCTCATATGATGCCTCGATGGTGTGGTCTCTTGCCGCCGCGGCGCACGACCGACACCTGCAGATCTTGGGGACACGCACGAGAACCTAGGGATCGTGACTTTGGGGGTTCCCGGATCTGATCCAGCCCACACGGCGGCACCCGGATTTGGTCTCAGAATGAGCAATCGCAGAGGTCTTGAGAGTGTCGAAAGTCGGAGAGGAAGAGAACTTCGAGATGGGTATCTTGCAACGACTGTGCCCTCACAAGCTGAAGCAGAGAGACCATTGCGAATGAGGACTGCTTGCTTTTGGGGAGATCTTGATGGAGGTGGATACCTAGGTGAGTGACGGAGAGGTAGAACCCTCTTTGGCCATCAGAGCCAAGCCTCTGTGGGGCTGCACTCACACTAGAGAACAGCAGATGTGGCGCCCAAATGGAGAACGGAGCCGGCAACTTCACACTCCAATTAAGAGAAGCCCAGATCGGGCAGATCGCGAAGAGAGAAGGGAGGCTCCCAGACCATTCAGCTGAGCTGGGTCAACAGGCCCTGAGCCGCACCCCACCATGATGGTGATGTGGCAGACATCCAGTGAATTCTGATGATTAGATCAACGGCTCACAATATCACAAAAAGGTAAACACCTTCTAAATATCCCTAAATGTGCCTTTATCTTGTATTATACATAGAAATTAGCTCCCTTACCCAATAAATCCCCTAAAAATATCCATAGACTCAAAAAAATATCCTTTACATTACTAGACCCTTGGATCAGTCTTTTGAAGAACAAATAATGATGGATTATTATGTAGATGATTTAGAGTTCATCAGTTGAAATAAATAGTATCCAATTGAGATTAATTCTCATAAATTACATTTGAAACCTGGCATCGTTTAGAAACCATATATTAACTCTGTTCTGAGTAAAAATGCCCAACATTGGGTCTTTTTCTATTAATGCATAATTAGATACTTTAAACATCATTTAACTCTAGAAAATAGACCAGTCATCAGAAAATTACAAAAATTGGACCAGACCTCTAAAATGACACCCTAGTCAGTATAAAAATATCAAACACAAGTTTAGATCAGTTTGAACCTAGGTTTGGTTAAACCCTAATTTTTGGACCTAAAATACCTAGAATATGATGAACATCTATTAATGATGATTAATTTGTTATTAATCAGGCCATGGACAAAGTTGTAGATGATCCAGAATATAAATAGGAATCTCTAAACTCAGGTACGTGGGTTTTATTAAGTATAAGACTAGTTTTCTGGTTGCTTATGATATGTAATATCTTGAATGCTCATATTTGGATATGATTGCTTGGTTGAACTAGTATGAGTTATATTTCGCCAAATCTAATAGAACATAAATGAGTATGATGGGTTGTATCTACTAGAGCACATAGCCTGGTGTGGATGTATGTTGCCTAATGTGGATGTATGATTCCTTGGCCCATGTTAGATGTATGATGATACTATATTTCCCACACTAGATGTAAGTCAAGTGCAAGTATGTGTAGTACAACCGCATCAAAATGAATGTATTAAAAGGAATGTTTACCTGATTATCACTTTAAACAATGTTTTCTTTTAATCTTTCTTTCTCAAGTTATTTCAATTATGCAAACATATTAGTATGTATCTTTCTACCCATGTGCACAACACCTTGTGTGTTGATTCACTGTTTCACGTATGTTTTAGGTTCAGAGATAGCATGGGAGGAAAAAGATGGGAGTGAGCAATTGTTTAGGTTTACCTATTGTGTTAAGATCCTATTAGCATACATGTTCATAAACTTGTAAATCTTCTTTTAATATGTAAATGTAATTCATATTGTAATAAGTCAACTTGTATTAATATACATGTTTATTGTTGAGAAATGTTATGGTCGTATGTTCATGTATGCGTATTATGCTTCCGCATCGCTCTCTGATATAATTGCTAACGTTTTTGGATTTTATCTTCTCATCTCCATGGGGTTTTGAGAAGGTGAAAATCTGGGGACGTTACATGTTTCCAATACGGGAGTCGGAAAAAAATGCTTATTTTATTCCATCCAGGCGGCAATGGCTGATGTCCATTTGTAGGCATTTTGCGTTTCTTACTTTTTTGAATGTGATGTTTGTGCAACCCTGAAATTGTTGTAGTATATCATCATCACCTGACCAGCGCCTAGGCGGTTGATGGAAATCTTGTTCTCCATTGAAACTTCTTCTATCACACCTATAAATATAATTTTTTTCAAGAAACATCGATGGAAACCATAACATTATTTTTTGCCAAACTGAAGCCACCTGGATAAGGTATCTACATTACAAGATGGGCAACCTAAATCCTTTTTTCCTTTGGTGCTCCAACTAGAAAGGTCACCATAAGTCAGAAAATCATTTATGGTCCATAAGATCATTGCCCACATAGTAAAATTCTTCTTGCTATAAGCATCATATACTTTAACTCTCTGACCCTAAAGTTTTTGAAGCTCATCAATTAATGGCTCTAAGTAAATATCAATATCATTCCCAATCATATGAGAACCTGGGATGAATAGAGACATCATTATGTATGGTTCCTTTAGAAGAAGCCAAGGTGGGAGATTGAGAGGGGTTAATAGTATAGGCCATGTGTTGTGTGAAGCACTCATAAGTCCAAATGGATTGAATCCATCTGTAGCTAGAGCAAGTCTGACATTTTGTGGCTCAATAGCAAAGTCTAGAAATTATCTATCTATTGAGACACCCTTTCTTCCGTGTCAGAGGGATGATGAATACGACCATCATTTCCTTTTTCTTTAAATGGCCACATCATATCTTTTGCAACAGAAGGGTACATGTAAAGTCTCTCCAGATGAGGAATAATAGGAAAGTGATACATCACCTTTTCAGCTACCTTCTTGTGTTTTGCTTATATATCTTTTCATTCCATCTAGACTCACCACAAGTATCACATCTATCTTTCTTTGATGAACCTTTATGAAAGAGCATGCAGTCATTTCAACAAGTATCAATTTTAACTTTTTTGAGACCAAGGTCTCTTACAACTTTATTTGCTTCATAATAAGTCTCGGGAAATAGACTACCTTCTTCTGGGAAGGCTGAGATTATCAACTTCAGCAACTTTATAAAAGAATTATTTGACCATCCAGACTCCTCCTTCAGATATAATAGAGGCACAAAAAGGACAATTTGGAGTGAGTTTTACAACCTTCATACAATGACTGATCGACTTCTTTGAGAATCTTGAAAAAGTGTTGGGCATTAAGATTTGCAGGCTCCTCCTCGACTTCAAACTCAGTGGCATGACTTGTATCACCCATTCTGAATATATCTCCCAACATTTGATGCATAATTTTAGATGTAGGTCTAGCAGACGTTGCACTTGTTGTATTCCTCCTGATCATCTACCCAGGATATGTCCAGACAACATAGCTACAGATAAATTTTTTGGTAACCCAGGAGACTCGTAAGGCTTACGCCGAGCCCAACCTAGGGAGCTCAGCCCCATCCCGTAAGGAGCATAGCCCATTAAGTCGTGCAGAGGTTGACTGTGCTACGGGAGAAACAATTCCGAACAACACCACTAGGGAGATTCGAACCTGGGACCCTTCATGAGGGGTCACGTGTTGTGACCACCTGAGCTACTGCTCGTCAGTAGCTACGGATAAATCCTTTTTCTAAAACATACAAGAATACATCATCCTCTAATTTAATGTATCTATTAGAGCATGTTTTACAAGGGAAAATTAAATTTCTCAGTCTGGGTGGTATTTGATGGGTACGTGCAAATTCAATGAATTTTTGTAAACCAGACTAGAATACTTCACTTTGCATCCTATTACCAATATACACCCAATTTCTATCCCGCAAGAAATCCATCTACATACGAGTACACAAGAAGTTAACGGTCACATTACAACTAAAAAATAAAATTAAACAAGAGATAAATAAAAGATAAAAGTTTAGATTGTAGTATCATTGATTCATATATTATCATCGTCAGTTTGTCCATTAGTTGACATCAACGAAGCATAGACACTTCTAGATAGGCCCTGTGTCCGTGTCAGGCACGTTTTGGACACGAACACTTCCCGGGCATGGCACAGACATGTCCAGTTCATTTTTATCTTTTTCAACACCCCGGACAATGCCATGACACTTCCTGGATACATCATTGCATCAACTACTGCTACAATAACCTATTTTCTTATGCAAATATTGAATATACGACTACTGTTTATGTCTTATTACTGAGAAAATATAATATAGAGTTGAAATCTAATGACAATTACAAACAAATCTGTTGAAAAAAAAGTCTAAGATGAATCAAATATATGAGTCAAATTATAGTCTAATAAGTCAGTTAAATGAGTGTTACAAAATCATATCTATATTATGTGGTATATTATATTTACAAAGTGCATGTTTAGTTTTCTACATCATATTGTTTATACTCTACTACACACATAAAAACACACATCTATATGCATATAAGAATATACGTTCATGAATACATTAATCTGGACAAACTATAATATAAATTCTAGTTCATACATAATACACCCACATATATGTATATATTAAAAAATATTTCCCCCTCATTCAATGTCGTGTCCGTATCCTACATTCTAGAAATTATTCGTGTCCCGTGTCCGTGTCCTGTCAGTGTCGGGTCGCCAGTCGGATTGTGATGCCCGACACTTTTAAACTGGACAAAAAAATGCAGTAGTTTATTAGTGAGTGTGGATGCTAGATTTTTTGGGAAAAGTAAGCCTAAACTCTTGACTGTTGGATCCAAGAATACAGTCCTTTACGGCCATACACAACAAACCAAACGTGTCCTAAGTGGAAATAGTATGAGTTGAACCTAATGAATCTCGTGCATCGCACGGGTTGCTGGCTAGTTCACAGGAATGAAAGAAGCCTAACGGAGACCAACATGATGTGAGAGACGAGCAGACAGTGGCAAAACTAGGACTTTTGGATAGGTGGGGCACACTATGATTCAAAGATTATTTTGCTTTTATATATCCAAACATAAAAAAATGTAAAAGAATGACATAAAAAGATGTGTAGCAATCAACAATTTATGATAAAGATGGACAAATGAATCATAGAATAGTTCTCAATTCAATATCTATATTTATGCAGTAGAAATGTGTTTAGAATCAATTATGAAATAACGTGTTGCCTAATGGTTTTCCTTAGATATTTTATTTATTCATTCTACAACTTTATATGTGACGTATGTAGTCCCCTGCTTTAAAATAGACAATGTTTTATACTATCGTATCAAGAACAAAGAAGTTTGAATACTATACAAATAATTATCTAGATGATAGAGAGCAATAAAGAAAAAGGAAAACAAAAAAATGTTGATTAGCTTGACTGATTGGTATTACATTTGGCAATATGATCGACGCAGTAACAGTCTTGTACACCTAGTGTTGTTTATTTTAGTAATGTGGCTGAATAGTAAACTTGTGTAAAGGCAAACAGATGAACAATTCTGATTTTGTTGTGCAGAAGCAATGTACGATTAGAGAGATACATACAAATCACAGTGATGGCTGAAGATATGAGGGTGAGCCATTTTTTAGGTTCAACAAATTTCATGAAGGCATTCAGGCTTTCCAGATATCGACTTTGTGATTAAAGGTGTCAGAATAGAACATTGTGTGGTTGCGGTGATCTTAGGGGTCAACACAAAGGAACTGGGTGGGCACGTTTCCCATTTGCACGCTAAGGCAATTTGTCAATTTATCTTACAATAGTGGTGACGTTATGACAATGGGCAGGGAACTTGCCCACCCGTGCCTACACATAGCTCTGTCACAGTGAGCAGACCTACCTCACGATCGAAGCAGGGTGAGCTCACCACGGCGACCACTGCTTTTGGGAAAAATCTTCACGCTGGCGGCCGCTTCTTCCGCCGGGAGGGGATGGCCTCTTGTCGGCTGCCGCTCTTCTGTTGGGGCACCGTCACTCAGGCACGAAGGTAGGCGTCATCCGTAAGAGGACAATCAAATAGGGCAACGGGGGGGAGCGCAAGGGGAGGAAACTATTTCCACTAATCTAACTAGTTAAGTCCTAATTACTAATTAGTGGGGTGGCAATTTTGGTGGGAGCCCTAGTGACAGAATTTTTGCATTCTAGAAGAATTTTTAGACCTTCACTAATTGTCTTTCCCGTAAAGAATTAAGCTGAAGGAAACTAGTTCATTTGTGTAGGATGGGCCTTCATAAAAACTCAATATTTTTGAAGAGTTTTGGTCCTTCACAAATGACCTTCACTAAAAACCTACTTTTTTGTAGTGAAAAATCCCCCCATTCTCTATTTCATCATTTGATCGATACCTAGCTCTAGCAGTTCCGCCTTTCTACTGCTCGAGCTTTCATCGTTGTCTGCTGCTCGTCTCTTTTGCTACTGCTACTATTGCTCATCACCGTCACGATCCACCAGAGCTCTCTAACATCATCGTCTACCAGATCTCTGTAACGTTTTTGTTTGAAGCTTGTATGTTGCCACCACTTGGAGCTTGGATGCCACCACATGTTAAAGCTTGGACGCCGCCTCTGCCACTTGGAGCTTGGAGCTTGGACATCACCGTCGCTCGAGCTTTCACTAGGTCTGTCAACACATCCAGCCACCGCTAGCATAGCCATTCACTTAGGTTGTAAGTGTATAATGTGTATTCAGCTTTCAAGATGTTTGGTTAGTATTCCTTGTTTGTCCTCTAAGTATATATGTAGGTGGATATTTTCTCATCTACATTAGTGTACTTGGAGAACTACAGAGAAATGTTGTCAATATTTTATTAAAAATTGAATATACATTATAGACTTACTAGTGAGATTAGGAGCTCAATAATGGGATAGGTAGTATACACATTCATTATTGAACCCTAAACCCTAATTTGTAAATAATAAACCCTAAATCTTAATATGTAAACCCTAAACCCTAATTTATAAACAATAAACCCTAAATTCTAATTTGTAACCCTAAACCCTAATTTGGAGATCACAAAGAAGAAATGTTAATTTATCTAAGATCCAATCAATACTAGAGGCATGTATTTTTTTTAAATGTTAGATGTGCATTTACCATTCTTTATCACTTATATTTTATTGTTTGACTATTTTTTAAATGTTATGACATTTTTCATATGGCATCTGACTGTGAGTATGATGAACATGAGGATGAGCACCATGACGATGACACTGGTGAAAGTTGTATTGTTTTATTACATAGATGTGCATTTTACAATGTCAATCACATTTATAAGTTACATGTTTTACTACTTTTTTTATTGTACCCAGCGTGTTGCCTCTTTTGTATTAATTTTCAGAACTAATTACAAAACATAAGAAAAAGAGAAGAATCTACTCTTCACATATATCAGCTAGTTGAAGACTAGAAAACCAAACCCTATCTGTGTTGTTGCTATAGCTACCAAAAATCCTATGATTACGCTCCTCCCAAATGTGAAATAAGATGGAACAAGCCAAGACTTTTCTGGGACCCCCAAAATTAGTAAGGTCATCATCATCTTCAGGAAAATCACCAAATTCCAGACTGAATCTTCTCCATATAACTCCAGTAAAAGAACAATCATAAAAGAGATGAGGCTTGGTCTCTTCAGCTCTATCACAGAGACAACACTTTGATGCAAGAGAATAATTTACTGAAATTTTCTTTTAAAAAAATGATGATGTTAACCATATAATTAGAATGGATCTGTTATTCCTTCAAAAGAAAGAATAGATCTGTTACAAACTATTTGAACATACAGACTGGTTAGAACAATGAACATATAGCCAAATTGCTAGAACATGCATGGATTGGACCGACGAAAAAACATACCTAAAATGAGGCACTTGTATACCATTTTCATCCTTTTATATCCAGTTTGACAAAAAAATCAAAAAAGTGATAAAAGAATAATAATAAAAATAAAAGCAGTAAATATGTCAATTAACACCTAAGCGTACGCCTAACCCCGCTTTCCTTTTTACCGACAAAAAGCATACAACCGATTGACTTGATGGAATATTAAAATCCAAGCTAGCAACCAAACTGGTACATTGAGCAAGTAAACATACATCTAGAACTGGTACAGGCGATATATGTTAATGCTAATCCTTTAGAGTCCCGCTTTCAATGCACAACCCATAATTGACTGTCGTAGAAGAAAAGTAGATAGTAACACAGGTTGAAAAGCAGTCGAGTTACCAAGTGAAGAAGACAACCAGGTTGCTTAACCAATTAAAGAAGTTTTTTTTGTATATCGTACAATATTATATATACCCATCAAGCACACAGACAAAGATGTAGAAAAGCACACAACTGGCCTTTGTTTATTCATAGAGGTTATAGATACATGATGCAGTGACAGAAGTATAAACAGGCCAGCTGGTGAGGCTGCCCAGCTATTACGCCTTATTATTCAAAGGACAACAAATGTTCTGGCCTTACCCCCAACTCTGTACGGATGGCCTCACCAGATAAATATTCTTTCCACGTAATCTGTTGGCTTGCTGGATAAGAGTAAACGGAAGCTAGGAGAAGCCATTATGAGAGTAAGGGAAAATTTGAGATGGAATAGAGATATCTAAGAGTGGAGGAGTTCGAAGAGATAAATGGGAAGAAATACAGAGAAAGAACAAGAGAGAAGCAAGAGAGACCAAAGAGGTGGAGAGAGAGAGAGCATATATAGAGATACTATGAGAAATAAGAGTTAAGAGAGGCAAGACTACATTCCCAGCCTTAAATACATACATTTAACGTATTCGATATAACAGAGATATTGGTGTTCACTTATATTCTTTTTAATTCTAATAGAATATCAAGATAAACTACAAATGTATTATTGAAATTGGAGTATTCTTATGCTTTTAATAGAACAGTAAGAGTGGTCAATCTTATTTTCATATTATTGATAAAAAATATTTTTATAATGTGGACCGTGTAACATATCTATTTTTAGGTACTTATTTGCAAATTTATTAATAACTTATCCTCCTTGACTATCACTGATAAAATGCTCACTTTAATTAATTAGGGTTATAATCATGCATTGATTTTTTTTCCATTAAGAGAGATCATATAAGTAAGCTAAATTCAAAATTTCAAGATCTAATTATATTTAGATAATCAGTTATTTTTCACAAATAAGATTTATCTTATTTTAATTTTATTAATTATTTTAGTCACCTAATTAAAAAAAACTTTAGCAAAACTAGTTCCACGGGCCACACTTGCAATTATTTATTAATCATCCAAACTTTTTATGTCCAAGTTATCACACATCTGTCATAACCCCAAACATCCACTCTAATTTTCACATACGTTTACTCCAAAATTGTTTTCCAACAATTCACTACTAATAGCATTTCCAACATCAACCCGTTATCCCCGATTATCCTCAAGACGACCCATGTACACGATTTCTTATTTATTGTGTTCATTGATGATCTTGATTTGTCTGTATCACATCTTGAGTATCGTTCTATGTACCGGCTCAGGATATGTTTGTAGGGAACAAATCCTCTGTGCATGGGACAATGCCCTCTAAAAATCCTGAGCGTACATGTTGTTGCGGTCCCCACAAGTGAATGGTTAAGATATGCGGGTTACAAAAGTTGAGGACAGAAGGCGTGGTCCCTTATTTTGTACACATTCATCCACTTTGAAAACACATGGTCCTCGTCAACTTTAGTGATCATGATATAAATTGCCACACAAGACTACGCTATAAGTTTCAACATGACATAGTTCTTAACACTCTATTTGACTTTGTCTTTCAGAGTATTCTAAAGGGATGTCATGTGACCCTCCTTTTCACACAACTAGATGACTCTTTCTAGAGTTTCTCCCATGACATATGTTCTTTCAAGTAATTTTAGAACAAGCTAAATAGCTTGTTACACTGCTGCATAAAAGGTATTATATGTCAAGTTGCCATCATTTTTTTTGTCTTTTACATTTGATATCTTTCAAGTGTTTGATGATGACACAACTTTTGTTTTGCAACATCTTTGACTCAAATCAATAGGAACATTATGATATCATCATCTAAATCTGTTAAGTTTAATTTTAGATCTATAGAGACTTCACTATCTGAAAAGGATAGACATCTTAGTTTGTTGCCTGCTTTTGGGAAAGCATTTTTACAAATTTCTTTTTTCGCCGATGCCCAACTTGTTTCTCCGATCTAATGATCCATCATTTACACTCCTTTCATATTTAAATAATACATATCTTGATCAAAGAACTTAAAAGTAGGTAATTGTTATCAACAACGATATCACATCATGGCCAACCAAAGGCCTATTGAGCAATTGGATTCCAGATTCAATGAAAAAATCCATTTGTTTGTTTGTTTGTTTAAATTTGTGAGGTTTCCCTACTGTCGTTATGGAGTTGCCTACCGGTAACAAGTTGAAATCTTCAGTTTTTTGCTTAAAATTCCATAAAGGAGTGTGTATATATAGGTCAAAACAAGCGTGAGGCGGTCGGATTGTGTGTAGCATAAAAGTGTAAGACGGAAGAATGGACCGCATCCAATCCTTGGTGGGCCTTTGTACTAGGCTTTGTTCTTTTTTATGCTTTTATCATGTTTTTTTATTTTCAGTATGTCGACCCTCCATGTGCTCACCACTTACGTGTTTACACTTGTGACTGTGGCCCAATTTTCTTTATAAATATGATCATGTTATATAAAAAAGAACAAGAAAACAAAAAGTTTTCTCAGTCTCGCAAACACGCCTCAACATAAAAAGGACAAACACGACAAACTTTGGATTTTCGGTAGTGAGTGACATAGTTAGCACTTAGCAGGTTCCTTCTGTGTGGTACCGGGTCACTACTCTATGTCGTGCACGACTTGTTCTTCCTGAAAAAAAAGATAGGAAGGAACAAGATGAAAAGGGAGTTTCCATGTTGAAATTGAATTTGGAGGAGGGAGCCAAGAGCCAACCTGGTTGGCGTTGATTTCTGGCAGACGTGGGCGGTTTTTGCGGAGGATGACGCTGCAAAAAAAAGATCAAAAGGGTTTCTAGGTTGAAATCAAAATTGGAGTAGGAAGAACAGAGCTGTAGGAGGAGTCGGGGGCCAACCTGGGTGGTGTTTCTGTTGATGGGCGCAGGTTCCATCTTGTGTCTAGCTTAACAACAAGCCAATAAAACTACAAAACCTACAATAACAAACATACAACTCACCCACATACATGATCCATTGTCCAATTTTATTCTATGACATGTACAAATACAACTCTATTCAATTATCTTCATATTCATTCACGCACATGATGCATCATTCACGTATGCACCAATTCTATTTGCATGGCATGTAGAAACACAACTCTCATTGTATTTATTCATCTTCATATTTATAAACATCTATATATTCATCATTAACATATGTACCAATAATAAACTCACATCAAATATGAAGTTGCAAGAAGTCTTAAGCACTTTATGTATATAGAAATAATGACATCAAAGTTTACAAACATTGTCATTCCTTAATTGGCATTCACTCTTATTGATTCAACTAAACTTAGAGAGGCTTTCTGTTCTTATTATGTTGTTTTTCCTTATCCTTGTGTTCGACCATGTATTACTACAATAGATTCTCTATTGGGTTGCATACGTCTGTTGAAGTTGGGTATTATATTTAAAGTGTGATATCTTTGACTAGGAAATCGTGTTTATACTTTTTAACCCACAAAAAAAGAACAATCAGTATGTAGCTCAAAACACTTGTGACGTTCCTCTAGCAGTACCGAGAAACATTGATAGATGAATGGTAGCATGCCTATAGATGTATGTGAGAGGGAGAGAAGAGGGGACATTGGGCCGGGATGGAATAGATCGATGTACCTCACTAAACTACATGCTTGGTGATTCATAGATTAAGAAATATATGGGAAGCCTGTCTTATGAAGGCAACGTGAGATGTTTTCAAAAAGGATTATATAGGCAAACTTTTGTATGAACGAATACAATAAAGAAAGATGGGATTTCAAGGACATGGTTCCTTAAAAAGGAGAAATCCACGTTATAAAAAAAATATGTGGGAGATATTTCCTTGGAATATGACAAAAACTAGATGCAACCTTAACACGAAGATTTGGTCAAACATGTGTGATTGTACTACCCCATCACACGTCATGGACCAGCAAAGGGCGTTTCTTTCACGAGTTTATCCCATCTATAAAATAGGAGCCTCTAACTGGGTTTCCTCGCATCTCTTGTACTTGGCTCAATCGCTCCTCTGTGTTCTGCTCGTCTTCCTTTCTAGTTTCAGGACACCTCCCCACCCCAACCGCGCAACTCGGCAACACATGACGAGCCAGATTGTGGTCATTGCGGAGGATGTGGAGGCCATCACCATACAATGAGTATTTCCTTTTATACTTCCTTATTTTCATAAGTTGGTCTGAGATTACTCAGGTTTCACTTCTATCACCATTTAGATTGTGACAAGAATCTTTATGCCATATTTCAAATTTCATAATGCTATTTAGATTACATCAAAATGACTACTTGATCAGAGTAATCAATCAGTCATTTTTCACCTATAAGGGTTATAATATTACCATAAGTATTCAAGCATAGTTGATGCTTTCATTAACCATCATCAATATATTATGAACATGAAGTATTACTTTTCCCATTTGAGATATACAAGTTTCTCTCTCTATCTTTATTAGAGTACTGATCTCCACATACTTATCACATTAGTTGAGCTCACTATAGGGTTTACCATTCCCATACCTAATGAATTGCATTCATCTCATTACTTCATAAGGTATCAATTAATTATATCCAAGCGTACACATTTACACTCATCAAAGTGTATCGGTTCATGTTCATCAAGGTGTATCAGCCTAAGTGTATCGGCCTAGGTGTATCGGCTCTGGACATTGAAAATGCGGCAGTTTTGTAAAATCAGACGACCGGCTCACCAAAGCTGAGTGACGGGCTCAGCCTTACGTCAGTGCGGCAACGCAAGTGTGGCGAGTTTATATCTTATAACGGGAATAGAATAACAGGGTTACCAGTTTATCCCATCTTCTATATAAAATAGGAGCCTCTGACTGGGTTTTCTCACTTCTCTTGTACTTGGCTCAATCGCTCCTCCGTGTTCTGCTCGTCTTCCTTTCCAGTTTCAGGACACCTCCCCACCCCAACCTCACAACTCGACAACACATGACGAGCCAGATTGTGGTCGTTGCGGAGGATGTGGAGGCCATCACCATTCCCCTGGCTCCTACAGCCTCTCTCACCGGATACGGTGGGCCTGGCTCTTTCGTCCCCGATGGTCTCGCTGCTAGCCTCAACTACCTCAAGGCGCCGCCGGTCAATTGCTCCAGAGGCGTCGTCTCCCCTCGCTCTAACCGTATAGCTGCTGCTGGGGAAGTCACCACTGGGCATAGTTACAAGATGAGGCGCCTCGCAGCATTCATCCTTCTGGGCACCGCCGCCGCCGGGCTGGCACTGTTCCTCCAGCGTGTTCATGGTGTACCAGTGGGGATGGCTGCTGGTATGCTCCTCATGTTCTTAGTAGCGCAGTTGGGCTTTATTGTGTTTTTCGGCTTCATCGGCAGTAACCCATACTAAAGAGTACTTGGGACTGGTGTAATATTTATCTTACTGTTTTGTGTATAAAATTTGTGCTCTCACTGCTACTGTGGTCTTGTGTGTATATCCACCACTATATATATATATAGGTGTGTCAAAGTAAAGCATATATAATTTCTTAAGAATCGTGTTCCAATTGGATGAATTCAGTCTTGTATTCTTGCGTATGATGTGTGCTACCGCAATTGGAGGTTGCCACCGGATTTTTTGGGGGTGGAGGCCGAGGAGGGAGCAGGTGGCTTGGAAACGGAGGTGGTCGGAGCTAGGGGGACTACCGCCAGCTGCTGCCATCAGTGACCAGCTGGAGGTTGGTGGTCACCGTGGAGCCACGGAGGTTAGCGGAGTCTCTGCCGGGAGTTAGAGGCGGTGGGAATGGCACGCCGGAGGTCCGGGATGGTCACTTGCGATTGCATAAGTGGAAGACATAGTGGGGGAGAAATCAGAGGTCACCGGCGGCTGCCACGACGGAGCCCGACGGGGTGGAGGCGGTTGAGTGGCCGGTAGACGAGTGGAAATTAAGCTGTTGGGGATGAACGAGAACGGCGGTTTCTTGGCGGAGGAGACATGGTGGGCACTCGGCAGGGGTAACGACTCCAGGGAGATGTGGTTTAACCCACCATCCTTGCGGCTGGATGCCAGCTGGTCCCAATCGGAAGGAGCTTCTGCCATGGGTTAGGGGGCGGAAGGGCTGGAATTAAGTAGGCGGTCCAGCCGTCCAGGTTGGAACGATGAATGCCAGCGAGTGCATAGGCAGAAGACACAGGGGTGGCTGAGACTCGTGGCATTCTGCCCAACTACTCCGGTCAACGTCGCGGCGGACCCGGCCGTCGCCGCCGCTTGACACCTGTATGAGGGAGGTGGTCGAAGAGGAGAAGCCCGGAAGCCTTCTGAGTCGAGTTGATGCTGTTGGGCGCCGTTGTTCGAGGCGGCGACACCCCTGAGCGTTGGGGGGGGGGGGGGGGGTGTGGGCGCGGTGGGGGGTGTGTGTGTGTGTGGATAAGGAGGGCGAACCCAACGCGCTGGTTGGTAGCCAATTGGCACTGGCCGTCTCGTCATCCTTGTTGCTGTTGCTAACCAGTTGTTGTCCATGGACAAAAGTGTGTACCTGGTGTCCTCGAATATGGACGACGAATTGTCGTCTACGATGTTCCTAAAGTTTAGTCCAATTGTCGTCTATGATGTTATTTTGATGGTGAAGGGAGAAGTCTGAAAAGTAGAAGAATAATTAGAAGATCATAGCACGTGCCTTTATAGATATTAGCACTATGCACATGCTAAGCCAACGCTGGGCTGCATTTGATTAAATGTATGATATTCTCGCAATTACAACTTATTTGAGGCTAATAGCTCGAATAGAAGTTGTTACCAGTTTTCCAAAAATAAATTTGCTCATGTGGAAACTATACGTTCAGAAATATAACGGATATGGAGTGTAATCAAGAATGGAACGAGTGGAGTAGAGGAATAATATGGTATTAATAATGGAGTGTTAACAAGGGATAAGGAGTAAAAGTAATAAGGAAACACGAGTAAAGGAATACTGGAACATGAGTATATGACATAATAGAACACGATTAGAGAAAAACTATTAAATGAGTGATAGGAATAGTCGAAAAGAAATAGTGGAAAGGACTAAAGAAATAATAGAAAATGAGTGAAATGGATAATGGAACACGACAGAATAAATAATGGAACAAGAATGTAACCATGAATCGAACTATCTCATCAAATACTAAATTGTAAGTGAAAGGAAGAATGTTCCATCAAAACTACTGGATCACAAGTGGAAGGACTAAGGGGCCGTTTGGGTTACTGCTTCGAAAACGCAGCAGTAATTACCAGTTCCGGGAGTTAAACTGCTGCAATTAAAGTTTGTAGAAGTCTGCATATAATCGTTTGGTTGATCCAAAAGAGATCCCGTTCTTTCAGCGGAAGCGGCGCCTGCTTTTTCACCAGCAGAGGGGGCGTGAGACCATACGCGCTAGATCTGGAAGCGGAAGCCCACCGGAAACAAGAAGCTGGAAGGTGGAGGACGGAGGGAGAAAGGATGAGGACGCGTTGCGAACTGAGAAAGTGGTTATCGGGGGAGTGAGACGTCGAACTCACGCCTGTGGTATTCTAAAAGCCGCGGTCTTTAAAATGATCGTGCAATATGCAGCGAACTACCAGGCTGCGAACTACCGAAATTTGACAACTACAAACGTGATTATCCGAACGGCATACTTCCGACCGCAGTAGTTAGAATACGGGAACCAATTACAATACCGCAGTGAATTACAGCATCCAAATGGCCCCTAATAGTCCATCAAATGTACTGGATCAAGAGTTTGAGGAAGAACAAAACACGACAATCAACAATGAATCTTTTTACCGACATGATGCATCTTGCAATTAATTATTAATCATCCAATTTCTTGCTCGCTACTTTCTTCAATGCCCAAGTTGTGTTTTCCATTTACTCACTCATCATTTTCACTCGTTTATCTTGATCAAAGAAATTAAAATTAGGCAATTGTTATCAACATCGATAGTGCATCGTGACCAACCAAGGCCTATCGAACAATTGGATTCCATTCAACAGAAAATTTCATTTACATTTTCGTTTAAATAGGCGAGGTTGCCGTTTATGGAGTTGCCAATTGTTATAAAAAAAGTGGGATTATTTGGTTTTTGCTTAAAAGTCCCAAAAGTGTCTGAATAAGTAAAAACAAGTGTGATAGGGGTTGATTGTAGCTTTAAGTGTAAGACGGACCACATATGATCCCTGGAGGACCTTTCTACTTGACTTTGTTATGTCTTTAAGTTTTATCATGTTTTTTCTTTCATAGTATGTTGGTATTGTTGGTGCTTATCACCTCCATGTTTGCATGCGTTGTTATAATACATTATGGACCACCTTTCGTGTTATAAAAAAACCAATTTTATTCTCAAGAAACAAAAGTGGTTTGCATATGAAATTATTACATGTACAGTCTTGTGTACAGATCATAAGAATTACTACATATAACCATAAGAGAAATTAGGACAGGCATTCTAGATGTATTGGTTTTACGGAAAGACCCGGCCAGAGTAGCTCATGTGGTAGGTACGGTGTCCCCCTCCGGGGGGAGCCCGGGTTCGAGCACCATGCTAAGCGTTGTATTTGCCACCCGTCAGCTATCCGGGCTATGGTTGGGCAAAGGACACGGGGCAAGCCTGTAAAGGTTGTCATTATCCTTTTTTTTTTGGGGGGGGGGGGGGGGGGGGTTTACGGAAAGGAAAGAATAGAAATAGAACTCGTTGATGCAAAGAAAAACGCGGAACATGAGTCCAACGACCATAAATAATCAAACGGAGACGAGTGGTCGTGCATCCGAGTCCAAGTAGGATTTATACTCATTTCCTGTAATAAAGTAGTTTTGTGTGTACGAGCATGTTTCTTTGTGTTCTTAAAGGGAAGTCACAGACGACTAGTGGATTTACGTTACTTTAAACCTAAAATTTGGTTGGTCTAGTTAATTAAGGGTGTGGTCCATACCCGACCCTACAAGACACTTTCAAACAACTTGTTTATAACAGTTTCTCAGATACACTGCAAGTCAATTCCTGGCTTCTTGCAAGGACATCAAAATCGATCAAGTAAAACTCACTTTGATGTGGTTATACAAAAGGGTGAAAATACAAAGCTTGAAAATTACGCTTATGTTAAAAATACTTCTGTAAACACCTTTTTGTCATCCAAATAAACTAAAAGCGTGACTTAAGATATACAAACACATATCACTTATATAATATAGAGGCGAATAAGAAGCCGAAGGGTTAGAGACATCAAACAATAAATTAAATAGAACCCACTTTGCCAGAAAGCCTTATTATGGAAGATAAAAAAAATTCTCGGTATTAAAACTATAGGGGCGTCGTATCAAAGGACGACATTCTTGCTAATGCATCATTTTTTTAACAGTATGGAACAAAGAAATCAAAAGAAAAAATACCTACATACTTGCAAGTCGATGTAATGTAGGGAAGATGTCTATCCGTCTCAGAGTTCGAGTGAATAGAAGAGGTAGAGGGAGATTGGTGCATCAAGCTCGGAAGCGACAATAAGAAGAGGAAACCCAAGTTAGTATAATACAAATGAAGGGCTCAAGGAAAGCAGAGCAGGAAACGGGGAGACAAGAAGGGAATATAGCAATCGGTGCGTCCCTTACTGTACATATAATAAAAGAGAGTCTGTTGTAAGCTTTTAAGCTGCTACTCCCTCCTTCGATCAGTTGTGTTACTCTTTTGACTAGTCAGTGCGCATGTGTCATTTTCTCACTTAGGCTTTCATCCATATTAGTCGATTACATGACACGTTTCGTACAAAATTAACGTGTACAATAAATCCGTTTGTACTTGACAACACATGCTTCTAATGTACAGGAGATAAGTATATACCATTTACTTATGTATCTCCACCAATACGATATTTCATCTACAACGGAGCATGTGAGGTAAAGAGGGATTCTCTGTTGATGCACTTTCTTTTCACTGCTTCCTAGCAACTGCGAGGTCCAACAGCTGTAGACGGCAGGAGTCTCTGTCAGTGCACTATCTTTATTTTGTGGCAGCTTAAGAGTCCTTTCTCCACCGAAAATGATTTGGTCACGCACAAATTACGCTCAAGTTGAAGGTGGTTTTGGAAGAATTGAGAAGTTTTACCTTTTTGATGGTGGTATTGATGGTGGTATTGGCAGGGTGGTGGTAGTGGCATTTAAGGGTAATTTAGTAGTAGTGTGGAGGGGCATTTATTGGGTGAGGTGATTGGTGGAAGTTATGTAATGGAAAATAAATTTGTTTTACGTATAACTTTTAAACTGTGATGAATTTTTTGACAAAATAAAAACCATTGGATTCCTTATAAAAAAATACATTCCAACAAGACCAATGTTGATATATTTTTGAGAAAAAAATATAAAAGTGGCATGGTGATGCGATTTGAAAGAAAATTATTTTGTTTATAATTTCTAAACTCTGATGTCTCTGGGTGTCAATTAATCATTGAGAGTCAATTCATCTATGGATTTGTTAAACATATGGGCATCAAACAATCATTTTAGACGTCATTAAGTTGTTGTTGGGTGTGAAATACTCTTACACTCTATTTAATGAGTACATCATATTAAACAAACTTATTTGGGTGTCATTACATTATTTTTTATTGTCAATTATCCTTAGCCATGATTTAATGCATTCAGTTAGGAGTCATTTTTATAATTATGGGTGTCAATGACCATTTTTAGGCATCAATTAACCATTTCTGGGTGTCAATTGGCCATTTTTGGGCGCCATTGACTTGTTTTTTGGTGTGAAATACTCTTACACTCTACTTAATGAGTACATCATATTTGGGTGTCATTAAGTTGTTCTTGAATCTCAAACAAACCTATTTGGGCACCATTATATTATTTTTAGTTGTCAATCACCTTTAACCATGATGTAATGCATATAATATTCACTTGGGAGTCATTTTTATAATTATGGGTGTCAATGAATTTTTTTTTTGGCATTTATTAATTATTTCTGGGTGTCAATTAATCATTTCTGGGTGCCATTAACTTGTTGTTGGGTGTGAAATACTCTTACACTCTATTTAATGATTATGTCATATTTGGGCATCATTAAGTTATTCTTGGGTGTCAAACAAACCTGTTTAGGCGTCATTACATTATTTTTATTTGTTAATTACCTTTAGCCATAATTTAACTCATACAATATTCACTTGGGAATCATTTTTATAATTTTGGGCGTTAGTTAACCATTTTTTGGCATCAATTGACCATTTCTATTTGTCGATTAGTCATTTCTGTGCACCACTGACTTATTTTTGGGTGTGAAATACTCTTACACTCTATTTAATAAGTACATCATATTTGGGCACCATTAAGTTGTTCTTGGGTGTCAAACAAACTTATTTGAGCACCATTATATTTTTTTGTTGTCAATTACCCTTATCCATGATTTAACACATATAATATTTACTTGGGAGTCATTTTTATAATTCTGAATATCAATGATCATTTTTGGGCATCAATTAACCATCTTTGGGTGTCAATTAGCCATTTATGGGCACCATTGATTTGTTGTTGGGTGTGAAATACTCTTACACTCTATTTAATGAGTACATCATATATGGGTGCCATTAAGTTACTCTTGGGTGTCAAACAAACCTATCTGGGTACCATTACGTTATTTTTAGTTGTCAGTTACCTTTAGCCATCATTTAACGCATACAATATTCACTTGGGAGTCATTTTTATAATTCTGAATGTCAATGAACCATTTTTAGGCGTCAATTAACCATTTATGGGAGTCAATTAGTCATTTCTAGGTACCATTGACTTGTTGTTGGGTGTGAAATACTCTTACACTCTATTTAATTAGTACATCATTTTTGGGTGCCATGAAGTAGTTCGTGGGTGTCAAACAAACCTATTTAGGTGTCATTGCGTTGTTTTTTATTGTCAATTTTTCTTAGCCGTGATTTAAAGCATATAATATTCACTCGGGAGTCATTTTATAATTCTGGGTGTCAATGAACTATGTTTGAGCATCAATTAACTATCTATGGGTGTCAATTAGCCATTTCTGACATCATTGACTTGTTGTTGGGTGAGAAATACCCTTACATCTTATTTAATGTGTACCATCATATTTGGGCATCATTAAGTTATTTTTGGGTGTCAAAGAAACCTATTTGGGCGCCATTATGTTATTTTTTATTGTCAATTACCTTAGTAGTGATTTAACACGTACACTATTTACTTAGGTGCCATTTTTATATTTCTAGCTATCAATATAGCCTTTTTGAGCGTTAATGAACCATCTCTAGGTGTCAATTAACCATTGGGCACCAATTCATCCTAAAAATGATAAATTATTCCTTTTTTTATATTTGGCCAACAACTTAATTTGTCTCTCAATCTTATCTTGTTTAAATGTATTTTTCTATCACAAATCTAATAATTTTTCTAATTCAAACATTCATTACGGTTAAAAAAGTATAAACAAAATAATTTTTTCTCTCATCACATCACATCTACTTTTATATTTTTTCCTCAAAATTATATAAACATTAGTCTTGTTGGAATGTATTTTTCATAAGGAATCCAATGGTTTTTGTTTCATCAAAAAATTCACCACAGTTCAAAATTATAAGTCAAACAAATTTATTTATTTATTACACAATCTCCATCAACCACCAAATTAATACCCACCACGTCATACCCTAGGATTTGTTGTTCCTAATTAGAGAAGGAGCAGGTTGCACCTTGTATTAGATGTTGCCACCTGTTATACGAATAAAATCCCAACCCTACCATTCAATGGGCAGGGACACATGTGAATTGATGAGAAAAGGAGTAGGCTGCTCCTACTAAAAGAAGGAATAGCAAATCCGGACTCCCATGTCATCCTCCCAAATCAGCTTTTTTCCAGCTTTTTTTGTGGATGGATTTGAGTATTATTACTACAAACTGCCACTTGTTGCTTGTTGATTAGAGTAGAAAAGGAAGTGGAAAAGGAAAGGACAGTAGAGAAGAAGATGGTATTGAGAGTGAGCATGCACGTATATGAGCTCACGTGAACTCACGTGAACGTGATAGAATTTTAGTCCATCAAATGGCACCCGCAATTTTAGGACTGTAGCAAAGTATGGGAAAGCAACCGTGCCTTATAGAGACGCGGTTGGTTTTCCATGAACTTAAATTATTTCAAACCAAACTGCCGAATTGGAGATTGAATTCAATGACTTCAATTTCCTGTTTTGGAACTCTTCGTGTGAATTTATTTTTCGTCAAACCAGACATGCCCTAATAGCAGTCGGATCACACGAATCCAAAACACAAAATACCAAGATTTAGTAGTAGATGAGAAGCAATGCCGCAACATGACTACACCGATCACAAGTATATACTCTCATTATTATTTATTGGTGCCAATGATGTCGAAAACACAAAACAGCAACAATGGTGCCGCAACAGCTGAACAAAGGCTACACAATCCCAAGTATTCTCAGTATGGGCTGGTGCCGATGAAGCCGAAAAGCACGAGAAACCCCCACTGCGCTGCAAGGAACATGAGGAGCATACCGGAAGCCATCCCAAATGGCACACCATCAGCACCGTGGAGGGACCTTGCTAAACCGGCGACGGCGGTGCCCAGAAGGATGAATGCTGCGAGGCGCCTCATCTTGTACCTATGCCCGGTGGTGGCAACCGCAGCAGTAGCTTCTGAGCGAGAAGGGGCGAAGCCTACGAAGAAATCGACCTGCGCTGCTGCCTTCATGTGCTTGCCACTAGGGATGCCCCCAACAGTGAGACCGTCGAGGAGGAAAGAGCGAGACCCACAGTATCCGGACAGAGATGTTGCCCTGACATCCTTTGCAATGACCAGAATTTGGTTCGTCATAGGTCGTGAGGGATTGGGGGGGCACTACTAAAAAATAGGATATAGGTGACATGCAAACATGTAACCTTTAAGTAAAAAGGTGACATAACTAGCCATCACCCTAAATATACATGTCACCTATTATGTGTGGGCTTTGTGCAATGTCACCTATGTGGAATGTACGTCACCTATTCACAATTTTCAGATTTTAAAATGTGAGAATAGATGACATCATTAACCATCACTCACTTTGATAAAGTCACACTAACTCATGTCACCTGTTTTATTAAGTAACGAAAAATGTACTTATAAACATGCATGTACAACATGTATATGCATATCATGCCTAGCAAATGAGAATAACAAAATGATGTAATCCACTACTACTGTGAAACACTGAAACACAATGTTCTCATCAAATTAGACATGGATATGTCAGTTTGTACAAACCAATGAGTATACAAGATTGGTTTTCAACAACAATCATCAAAAGACATCTCAAAAGTTTAAATGAACAGTATGCACTAACACATCAAGTATGAATTTCATTGAATATAAATAGTGATGTACAAAAGAGAGGATATAGGCCTTGCCCCTTGAACAATTTAGAGTAAAACCAAGCCCACAAAATCCTAAAACTAATAGAAAATATTGAGATGAGATCCTTGAAGATCGAGTATCCCTGCCAGTAATACATTGTACATCTTAAGATAATCAGTAAACTGCTCCAATGCTGAAAACACTATTTCTAAAAGTAGCAACGACTGTATTGGATTTAATTCAACCAATCGCAGGATCCTGAAATGGCTGGCTTCTTCACTTTGGCGACGTAGAAAACCTGTCAACTAGAACCTCAACTCGTTGCACCTAACTCTACAGACCATCTATCATTGTTTGTTCTTAGATTGAGATCAATGAAGATACTTTCATTTCTGCATTTTCAAAGTGCAAGACATCTTGTCTTATGACATCTGTAATTTCTTGTTTGCTGCATTTAGAAGGCAACTGATAACTATGTGTGTCGCGATACAACTCCCACAAACTCTAATACTGCAATACAGACGTAATAGCCATGTTTAACCCATGCTTATCTGGAAAAGAAATCCTTTCAACAAAGAATTATAGGAAACTTATAAAACAGTAGTGTTCTTTAGAAAATGAAAAAGTTGAATGATTTAGTGTAGAATAAAATCATTACCAAAGTAATTGTTGCTGGTTTGAGTACAAATCTGCTAAACTGCAAAATGAAATGAGTCCCTTAAGATGGAAAGGAACTCCTGTGATGTGAGCAACAATCCATCCAAATAAAAATCCCTATATTTATCTTAGACCCTACCTATAAGAGAACCTATGAGTATCAGCATCAGATTGAATGAAAAAGAGAAGAAAAAAAAACTCATCAAAGAACCTTGGTTATAGTAGGAGACTAGAATCTGGTTCTCACCCCTAATAAAAATAAAAGAGGCAAACATTTCAATCACTATAGAGAAATTGCATCAGTGGTACAGTGATGGAACTTAGACACCATGAACTTTTCAATGCTCGCATATACCTACAAGAATCCAATTTTAAGAAAGCCTTAATAGATAGTTAAAACACTTATTTCAGTGACCAGTTTGCAAACACCACGATAGAACGCCTCCCACATATTTGGACAGACCCTAGTCCCTTACTACAAAAATCAACACATAATAAACAATGTTGTCCATACCCCTTAATGATATTATAAAAGCCTTTTCATTTCCTTCTGTGCTATGATTGAAAACAACATCCATTATAACCTGAAAAAGGTCCTTGATGATGTTAAATGTAACATCTATCTTGAGAAAACAAGATTAACTAATGCGGAAGCGTTCACTAAGCAGCGGATTACCAAAAATCACTAAAAATTAAAACTTTATGTGAAGAGATCTTTAAATGGTAAATCTTTTTCATAAAGAAACATGATAAGTTATTTACAAATTGATCCATCAGTACATCTCTGTAAGGTCGTATCTCGAGATTACAATCATCAACTACCATGTTAACTATATAAGGCAAGATACAGAAATCTCGAGGTACTGGACCAAAAACTCGAAAGCACTAACTATTACTCCGAGGACCTGAGAGTACAGAGACGACACATAGGACTCTAACTACATCTATACGTGGCATAACAGCCAGTGACTCCACCTAAAACTTCACTGCTGTCCCTGGTACTGTTGATGTTGCCCTTCACCTATTGAAGGATTTCTGCCTCCTCGCCCACGTCCACCTAAAAATATGTTTCCCACGGGGTGAGACAATTATAAAATTGTCCCAGCGAGAGATATAACTCTTTGCCAAAAACATAATTATTGCAGCTTAAGAGAATAAATGTACACAAAGAAGTTATATTTGTCTGGGAGTAGTTAAAACAATGTTTAACAGATTAAACCATTCTTCCAATTAAAGCAATACAACTATAATTTGATAAACCATATGTCATTTATCTTTTAAGAAATAGAAGAACGTGTATGGCATTTATTTACTATAAAACCATTATTACAACACTAACTCTCTTCAGACTTAGATCATATATCTAATGTCTGATATTATTATTGGGGAGTCATGGCATGTAGCCATACTTTCTCTCACAAAGTGTTAGGATCTCAATTCCTCAACTTATCAAGTACCTTTCTAAATTTATCATCATGATTATAGAATCTAGGTACTTGAACTCATAATTTACCATTCACTAGGTATCATAGAATATCATTATACTTGAAGCATGTAAAGTAATTTCAATACATAAGATATCATAATCCTTACCTAGATATGATCACCTCTTTATGAAAACCTGCATGATCAATATTTACTAATAACATGCATATTGTATCATAACAGCACAATACGGGTTCTTCTCAAATTATATATGTGATACCACAGTCGTGCTACCTTGCACGATCGTGCAACAAAGGACTCACCACAACCGTGTCATAATACCACGGTTGGTTTCTAGGGTTAGGATTCTCATTTAATCCAAAAAGAGTTATTCCACCTCTTAACTAGATTAGGAATAGTGATTCCTATCTCATTTCTCAATCATGGAGTTTCCTGCTTAAAAGCATAACTCAGAATTAGGGTTACTTGTTCATATCATCACATCTCCCTAGATTAGGGTTTACTATTCACATAGCATCACATTACCCTAGATTAGGGTTTACTATTCACATAGCATCACA
Source organism: Alisma plantago-aquatica (assembly GCA_963693085.1). Taxonomy (NCBI): domain Eukaryota; kingdom Viridiplantae; phylum Streptophyta; class Magnoliopsida; order Alismatales; family Alismataceae; genus Alisma; species Alisma plantago-aquatica. Next base: position 395,431,136 of record OY856411.1, on the reverse strand, counting down.
TTACCCTAGATTAGGGTTTACTATTCACATAGCATCGCATTACCCTAGATTAGTGTTTACTATTCACATAGTAGTGAATTGAGATCATACCATCATTATGTATGAAGATTACTTCCATTCATGTCTTCACTTAGGTTAAGATTCATTGATCATCATAATTAGGGTTTCCATGATCCCATTGTAAAGGATCATTCCCTAATTATGTGTATTCATACATGTTGGAAGTATATTACTTGATTCTCATTCATATTAGGAGTCTTCTCTCCCCTCTTATTATTAGATGATGTTTACATCTCTTATGATTAGGTTAGGTCAATTCAACCTTGATAACATAAGTCACATTATTACTACAATGTTCATTAGGGTTTGCTTGATCAAGAGGTGTTAACTACTTAAACCCATCAAGGGTACTTTAGTAATGTTCACCATTGGTCATAACATGCTTCCATCAACTAATTACTTGTTCCCTTAATGTCTTTAGGTATCATTAGGATTTAGATTAATCAACCATTAAACCATCTAAGCCTTTAAAGCATTAAGTATTCTTGACCTTAAAAGACCCCAAATGGTTTTGCACTTTCAACCTCCAAACGGTTTGAAACCGCATGACCACCAAACTTGGTCCCAAACGGTCTTGAGACCATTTGGACTCAAACGATCTTGAGACCGTTTGGTCCAAACACCCTCAAAACCGCATGGACCAAGGATGGTCTCAACTACACCAATCGTTTTAGGGTTCTCAATATTGATTCCTTCAATCATTGAATTCATGGAACCAATCATCAATTGGACCTATCCTCATACTTCAATTGAGTTAAATAGTTCAACCTTAAACTGATTTTACCCTCAATTGACCCTCAATTATTCATCAATTATGGTTTGATTCTAATGAATTAGGGTTTGGAATCGATGATCCTTCAATACTAATCAATGTAAGACTAGTTACTTTGAAACCATAGAACCATCATCCAAATTGGGTATGACCTGACCCCAAACGGTCTTGAGGTCATTTGGATGACCTCCAAATGGTCTTGAGACCATTTTCCCATCATATCACCAAAATCCAAGTCAACCAATTAAGGTTTGGATCATTGGATTGATCACCAAATCAGCAATTGATTACACTTTAACTTAATAACATTGGATCATCAATTGCTTAACCATACTCACCCCTAGACCTCCAAACGGTATTGGGTGACCTCCAAACGGTCTTGAGACCGTTTGGATGAGCTCCAAATGGTCTTGAGACCGTTTGGCTCATCCAACCCTTGGATTCTAGTGAAATTCTATCAAGGATTGGTCTATCTAGTTGATCAACAAATCAGCACTTAATTGTAATATGATTTGGTACCTTTGGACCTTCAATTGGTCAACTATACTTAACCCCAGAACTCCAAACGGTCTTGGGTGATCCCCAAACGGTCTTGAGACTGTTTGGGTGTACAAAACGGTCTTGAGACCGTTTGGGTGATCCCCAAATGATTTTGAAACCGTTTGGCCTAATCAACCCAAAATCTCAAATTAACTCATTGAAATTTCTGCACTAATTTCAATTAGGGTTTGCCCAATTGATTAGCCTTCAACTCATGATTCCTTGAGAATTAACCCCTCAAATTTGGTGAGTTATTAAACAACATAATTAGGAACAGTAATATCAAACGGTCAACGCTTGGTCAACGCACTCAAATGGTTTTGAAACCGTTTGCCCAAAAAGGTCAAGTTAATCAGGTTGAAAATCAACACTTACTCCAATTAGGTTTATCTAACGGATTAGCCTTCAACTCTCGATTCCTTGGGATTTAACCCATAAAATTTGGTGAGTCATTAACCAACATCATTAGGAACAATAATCCCAAACGTTCTACCCTTGGTCAACTCAACCAAATGGTCTTGGAGACCGTTTGCTCCAACTGACCTTGTGCAACCGTTTGCCCCTCAAACAGTTTTGCAAACCGTTTGGCCAAGGATGCAAGACCGTTTGCTAAAGTAACATTGGTATTCACGCCCCCTTCTTCTACCTCCAGATCCAGATATTTTCTTCATGGTTTTAGTTGCAAGAAAGCAAGGAAGGATGGGGGAAAGAAGAACAAACTACTTTTGCAAGAAAGAAAGATGCATAACAAAGTTTAAGGGTTTAGAGTTATAAAACCCGCCTTAGAATCTGATCTAGAGCTCCAAGCTCCGTATATTTAATGGTGTCTTGAGCTCCAGGGGTCGCCCAAGGTCCTTTCTTCAAGAATTGGATGGAGAAGATGGCTAGAAGCAAGAGTTGTGTAAGGAATACTAGCAAACCAACCTTATAATGGAATTTCCTCCATGAATCCGAGCTAGAAGATGACCAAACTTTCCTAGATCAACTTGGTCTTCCTCCTATGCTCCTAACCTCCTCCTTAGTCGGCCCAAAGCAAAAGTATGAGAAGAGGAAATGAAGGGAACGATCCCTTGATTGTGGAAAGAGCTTGCTTATATATATTTGGGCATATTTCCAAGGCAATGATAAATACTTCTTCTCTTTTACATCTATATCCTCCACGCCCCTCTCCTACTTCTTTGCCACGTTCCTCCCTTCTCATAACATGAAAACTTATCTCTCAACCTTGGTTTAGAGGAAAAGAAGCCAAACACTTTATTAAGTTATACATATATAAGGGTCATTTTGCATACATCTTGATTATTCAATTACAATGATTATCCTTTTTATGTGGTTACTCAAATGAGGTGACCCCCCCTCATTTTATTTACTCCACTTGATGCTAAAATGCATGAGAGGTACTCTAGAGGATATATTTTACATGTTGCACCCTATGTTTTGGGTAAATTGTACTTTACACCAAAACTAGGTTATAAAGTACAAGGATTGCTCTACAAGCTATATTTTGGTGCCCAAGCTTGGGGAATCCATAACACCACATCATATTCATTCTTATGATGTCTCATAATCAGAGGAACATCTTAACATGTGCAATTTGCAAGTTAACCCCTCTAATTGGGTAATTTGCACATAGGTCCCTATTAAACAAAACAATCTTACAACATTGTTCAAAAAGGGCAGAAATGAAAATATAGATTCTTCTAAAGCTTTAATGACATATCAAGGGTTAACCACAAGCCTCTAATCATAATTTTAAGCAAAACACCTAGGGTTAGTTCATAACCCAGGTCAGGGGTGTTACATTAAATGTGTATAATTCATTAATAAAAGCAATCAAACACTAATGAGCGCAAGTAGCCACGACCTCTATGACTCACTTGTTTGCCTCTGTGACCAAAAGTCTAACCTCATTTACTACATGTCCAGATTTTTTCATTCCAGAAGATGAGTTCCTCATCATTGGTAAGAAGTAACTAACATTATATATAAAGCGTGTATTTACATATAAAGTCTAGTTGGTATTTAGAGTGATGGTCTCGATCCATAGTTCAAATATATATATATCAATTTATATGCATATGTCAGGAAGGTAAATAGATAGACAAAGTATATCTTATGATCCCATATGGCAGCAAAAAATGGGACTGCTTTCACATAACTCATTTCTTTATGACCTTTTTCTTTCCGATGAAAAGCCCTATACCTTCAGATAGGCACCAAACCAGCTTGTAAGCAAAAGTGATTACCAATTTCCACCAGAGACGAAGTACTCTAGTTTGTTAAATTCCAGAGACGAAGTACTCTATGCAATTGATTCCAAGATCCTACAAGATTACTAGAGAATCAGAAACTGAAAGCAAACACTAGACTATGAATGGCATAGTAAATGGCAAGTAAAAATTAGCAAGCCATGTGGGTAATGTATTCAAAATTGATAGAAAATTAACAACACTATAGTATTCATGAAGAAGATTCTAAATAGAAATGGGCATGTGCCTGAAAAACTTTTGTATATGAGAAAATGATAAAACATCTAGAGATATCCAAGGCTGCAAGTTGGGTAGTGGTGAAAACAGATCAACAAAAACATCTAACTATATAATACTCAACTTAATACACTGAAATTACCACCATTGAAGTCACATATTGCCATGAGCGACCTACAGATTTTCACCGCATCAATTCCACATAGTGACTAATCAGCAGGCAGAAGTTACTGCCATTGTCCCAGACATCACATAAGAGATCATCTGCACATTCATTTTCTTAGTATAAATTTATATTGTAATCATATTGTTTCTACTACTAAAATTTAAGGCATTTGGTCGACTTCTCACTTATCAATTACCCCTTTGTAGTGCCTTAGGATACCATGCAGACCAATCTACCTACGATGACAGGTGTTATACATAATTCTTGAGTAAACATAGATCATTACAAGTTATCCTTAAATAGAAAGGACTGAAATTCTTCCTTGAAAAGGTCGAATGAGGACTGAAACTCACCTTCAAGTGGTCAAGTTTCTCGAAAATGTCACTGTATGGTCCAGGAAAGTTTACGCCACTAGAATCATTCTTGGTGAACCCACAGATGTGCATCTGACAAATAACAAGATCTTTCTGAGGTAGCCTTAGAGGTTGGTCTCTTCCTAGTCAAACTGCATACACAATGACGTTGACAGCAAAACTAGACGAAGTAAGATGTCAGTGAAGCAGAATGAACAATGTGTGCTATAACTTGGCCAAAAGTAGTGATTAACATACCTTATCATCTTTACAGACTACACCATACTAGCCATCTTGGACTAACAACTTCCACCGGGCCCTAAAACTCCATATCTCCCCTGCTTAGAACTACCAAAAATGAAAAGCAAAGGAGGTAAGTAAGGAGGAGGAGTCGACAACATGCAGATCCCCAACACCAAAAAAGATCCAGAACTGTTGGGAAAGTCTGTCTACCTCGACATACAAGACATCCAGACAAGAAGGCCCTGCTTCCCTGTGCAACCCCCTTTGATGATTTGTCCACCTCCATCGCCCCAGCAACCTTAGCAGCAATGACAGTGCGGTGAAGGCGTTGATCAAGCGAGTCCGGAGAAGTGTCCGCCGAGGCGGATTTGTTTGCGCTTGCGAACTTGCGGCCCCAACCGGAAGAGAAGGGTACAGACGAAAGGTAGTCGGAGGTGGGGGTTTCGCGGGGCAAAGAGGGAGGGATGGCTCAGTACTAGGTGGAGAGGGGAGGCGGAGACAGAGGATGATGTGGGGGATGCGAAATCAGAAAAGGGGGAAAAGGGGGCGTCGGGGCGGTTGAGGAGGAGGAACCGGAGGCGAGGGTTAGCGTGAATAATTAGTGTGAGTGGGGAGATTGGTTGCACCGGAGCAGGGTATAGCATTTGATATGAAAAATTGTAGACCTCAACCCTTCATTTATTTATATTCGTTAAGTACCTTCCAGATCTTATAATGAGAGGGAAAATGTTCTTTTCTAGGTCTGCTGATTTTTTTACAAGTCCCTAAACACCAAAACAATGTCTAAATTTCTATTTTAATTTACCTTGACATGTACTTTGAGTTTAATTTAGACAAATATATATTTTTCAACCTTACAACCCTTGTTAATAAATGACAAGTAGATATATCCTAATTTTATTTACTAGATTAAATTAACTTCAGTGATACATCACATGTTTTAATTTATATTATGTGTTTTCTAAAATAGTAAAATGTCTTGTCTATAAAAATTTCTTAATCATTTTACTCCTCTAGTGACATCTGATCTACGATGTTAAAATTTCAACAAAATCACACTTTCTTGTGTAGTATATTATGTTTTCCTACATTAATAAAAACAACTAGATAAATCATAAGATTAGAGGAACAAAGTTTTTGAAATATGAAGAATGTAATAAAAATTCTATGACCAAATATGTTTAGACCACTATATCTTTGATGATAACTAAAACTTTGATTTTTTTCAATCTAGTTCTAATGGTCACTTGTATATTTGCATCATTTTTAGGAGGTTAATATGAGGTACTAGTTAGTTTTCCATCCCCAATGGATGTCTTATATGAGATAGGGCTTCAACTGTTGTCTTGAGAGTCCTCCTCAACTACCACTATTTGAAGGATCGAACATGTGTACCCCTAGGTGAAAGTTTTATTCAGATGTTTCACATGTGTGCCACTTGACCTATAGACTTTCTTATATGTTGAGGAACTTGGTATGAGGGGACACAATCATGATATAGGTTGCGACTCCTCCCAGATGCATTTTCGGGGACTTGTTGTAGATGACACTGTCATGATATGTGACATTGATACAATTTGATGCATTTTTGTAAACTTATTGTGAGAGGACACTATCATGATATCAGCTCTGGATCCTCATGATATCATTTTCGAGCAATCATGATATAGGTCATGCCTCCTCCTAATAAATTTTGGGGACACGTTGTGAGAGGACAATTTCATGTTACGGTTCATGGCTCCTCCCAGAGGTATTTTTGGGAACTTGATGTGGGAGGACACTATCATGATATGGGTCCTAATTGGCCCCTGATGTATTTTCATGGACTTGTTGTGAAAGAATACTATCATGATATCACCATGATATTCTCTCAAAAACATTTTTGGGCACTTGTTGTGAGAGGACGCAATCATGATATGGGTTGTGGCTTCTCTCATATGCATTTTCATTGACTTGCTGTGAGATGACACTATCATGATATTGGCCCTAGATGCGTCGTGATGCATTTTTATGGACTTGCTGTGAGAGGACACTGTCATGATATTACCATGAGATTCTCTCAAAAGCATTTTTGGGCACTTGTTGGGAGAGGATGCAATCATGATATGGGTTGTGGCTCCTCCCATATGCATTTTCAAGTACTTGTTGTGAAACGACACTATCATGATATTGACCCTAGATGCCTCGTGATGCATTTTCATGGACTTGTTGTGAAAGGGCACTGTCATGATATTGGCACGAGATCCTCCCAAAAGAATTTTTGGCAACTTGGCGTGAGACAACACAATCATGATATAGGTCATGCCTCCTCCTTAATAAATTTTTGGAGACGCGTTCTGATAGGACAATTTCATGAGACGGTTCGCGGCTCCTCCCAGAGGTATTTTTTGGGACTTGCTGTGAGAGGACATTGTCATGATATGGGCCCTAAATGCCCCCCTGATGCATTTTCATGGACTTTCTACGAGAGGACACTGTCATGATATCTCCATGAGATTATCTCAAAAGCATTTTTGGGCACTTGTTGTGAGAGGATGCAATCATGATATGGGTTGTGGCTCCTCCCATATGCATTTTCAAGGATTTGTTGTGAGATGACACTATCATGATATTGGCCCTAGATGCCTCATGATATGTTTTCATGGACTTGTTGTGAGAGGACACTGTCATGATATTGGCACGAGATCCTCTCAAAAGTATTTTTAGGCTCTTGGTGTGAGAGGACACGATCACAATATAGGTTGTTTCTTCTCCCATATGCATTTTCAAAGATTTGCTATGAGAGGACACCACCATGATATGGTCCCTAGATGCCCCCTAATTCATTTTCATGGAGTTACTATGAGAGGGCACTATCATGATATCAGCACGAGATCTTCCCAAAAGTATTTTCGGGAACTTGGTGTGAGAGAACACAATCATGATATGTGTTGTTGCTTCTTCCATATGCATTTTTATGGACTTTCTGTGAGAGGATACTATCATGATATGGGCCCTAGATGCCCCCTGATGTATTTTCATGGACTTGTTGTGAGAGGGCACTGTCATGATATCGACATGAGATTCTCTCAAAATCATTTTCAGGCACTTGGCGTGAGAAGACACAATCATGTTATGGGTTGTTGCTTCTCTCATATGCATTTTAAGGACTTGTTGTGAGAGGATACTATCATGATATGGGCCTTAGATGCTCCCTAATGCATTTCATGACTTTTTGTGAGAGGGCAATGTCATGATATGAGCATGAAACTTGTTCATGACTCTTTTATGACCATTCTAAGGCAAATGGAACAATCTCTTGCGAGCAAAGTTGCATCATGCCGGTGGCGTGCGGTGACCACCCCCCATTGTGAACATATATAAAATGTTGTCTTTGAGTAGTTTGTTCTAATGACATTAATAAGAAGTATAATGATTCTAAGAATGGCATATAATGACTCTCGACAACAATTTCTCTATCATGTTTCCTTTATGAATTGTTAAATGCATTTGCATGGAGTCATGGCCCATATATCGTGACATTGTCCTCTCACATTAAGCCCCTAGAAATACATTTGTCAGTTGCCATGGCACATATCATGACAATGTCATCTCATATTACTTCCCTAAAAATGCATTTACGAGATATGTTAAACCAACGAGTTTAGGGTACATAAGATTAGGATTACAACATAGACCATGTTATCTAAAACAAACAACAAACTATGAGAAACAACATGCTGAAAGAAATAGTACATCTCAGGTAATGTGCCCAAATGTCATAAGTACAAAATAGTCTAGAAAGATATATATGATGAACATCTAGAGACTAATAACTACAACTTCTAGACATCTAAGTTATCTATGTCCAATTGGTCATCATCAACATCATCAGCCTCAGGTTTGTAGTCCTCAAAAATACATTTGGGAGGTGTCAGGTCCCATATCATGTCAACGTCCTCTCACAACAAGTCCATAAAACTGCATCTGGGAGGTGTCAAGACCCATATTATGACAAATGGTATCTCATAACACGTCCCTGAAAATGCATTTGGGAGGTGCCACGACCCATATCATGATAGTGTCCTCTCATAACAAGTCCATGAAAATGTACTTGGGAGGTGTCAGGACCCATATCATGAAAAATGCTATCTCATAACACGTCCCTGAAAATGCATTTGGGAGGTTCCATGACCCATATCATGATAGTGTCCTTTCACAACATGTCCCTTTAAATGCATTAAGAAGGTGTCAAAGCCCATATATTGATAGTGTCCTCTCATAATAAGTCCCTAAAAATGCATTTGGCTGAAGTTTTGGGCCCATATAATGACAATGTCCTCTCACATCAAGTACTTGAAAATACATTTGGGAGGTTCCATGGAACATATGATGACAATTTCATCTCACAATAAGTCCTTAAAAATGTATTTAGGAGGTATCATGTCCCATATCATGACCAGGTCCTCTCACAACAAGTCCATGAAGATGCATTTGGGAGGTATCAGGGCCCATTTCATAACAAATGTTCTCTCTCAGCAAGTCCCTAAAAATGCATTTGGGAGATGCTATGACCCATATCATGACAGTGTCCTTTCACAACATGTCCCTTCAAATGCATTAAGGAGGAGACATGCCCCGTATATTGACAGTGTCCTCTCATAATAAGTCCCTGAAAATGCATTTGGGTCAAGTTTGGGCCCATATCATGAAAATATCCTCTCATGCTTAGTCCTTGAATATACATTTGGGAGGTTCCATGGAACATATGATGACAATGTCATCTCACAATAAGTCCTTAAAAATGTATTTGGGTCTCATATCATGAGAACGTCCTCTCACAACAAGTCTATGAAAATGTATTTGGGAGGTGTCATGACCCATATCATGACAAATGTTATCTCATAGCACGTCCCTGGAAATGCATTTGGGAGGTTCCACGACCCATATCATGATAGTGTCCTTTCACAACATGTCCCTTTAAATTCATTAAGAAGGTGTCAGATCCCATATATTGATAGTGTCCTCTCATAATAAGTCCTTAAAAATTCATTTGGCTGAAGTGTGGGCCCATATCATGACAATGTCCTCTCACTCCAAGTCTTTGAAAATACATTTGGGAGGTGCCATGGCACATATGATGACAACTTCATCTCACAAGAAGTCCTAAAAAATGCATTTGGGAGGTGTCAGGTCCCATTTCATGACAACGTCCTCTCACAACAAGTCCATGAAAATGCATTTGGGAGGTAACAGGGCCCATTTCATGACAAATGTTCTCTCTCAACAAGTCCCTAAAAATGCATTTGAGAGATGCTATGACCCATATCATGATAGTGTCCTTTCATAACGTGTCCCTTCAAATGCATTATGGAGGAGACATGGCCCATATATTGAAAGTGTCCTCTCATAATAAGTCCCTAAAAATGCATTTCGGTGAAGTTTGGGCCCATATCATGACAATGTCCTCTCATACCAAGTCCTTGAAAATACATTTGGGAGGTGACATGCAACGTATGATGACAATGTCATCTCATAGAAAGTCCTTAAAATGTAGTTTGGAGGTGTCAGGTCCCATATCATGACAACGTCCTCTCACAACAAGTCCATGAAAATGTATTTGGGAGGTGTCAGGGCCCATATCATGACAAATGTTATCTCAGATCAAGTCCCTAAATATTCATTTTGGAGGTACCATGACCCATATAATGATAGTTTCCTTTCACAACATGTCCTTTCAAATGCATTAAGGAGGAGCCAAGGCCAATATATTGACAATGTCCTCTCATAATAAGTCTCTAAAAATGCATTTGAGTGAAGTTTGAGCCCATATCATGACAATGTCCTCTCATGCCAAGTCCTTGAAAATACGTTTGGGAGGTGTCATTGCACATATGATGACAATGTCATCTCACAGTAAGTCCTTAAAAATACATTTGGGTGGTGTCGAGTCCCTATCATGACAACATCCTCTCATGTCAAGTCCATCAAAATGCATTTGGGAGGTGTAATGGATAATATCATGACAAATGTTATCTCATACCAAGTCCCTAGAAATACATTTGGGAGGTGCCATGACCCATATCATGATATTGTACTTTCACAACATGTCCCTTAAAATGCATTAAGGAGGAGACATGACCCATATATTGATAGTGTCATCTCATAAAAAGTACCTGAAAATGCATTTGGGTGAAGTTTGGGTCGATATCATGACAATGTACTCTCACGCCAAGTTCTTGAAAATACATCTGGGAGGCGCCACAATGTCATCTCACAACAAGTCCCTAAAAGTGCTTTTGCTAGGTGCCCTAGACCAAATCCTAACAATGTCATCTCACAGTAAGTCCTTAAAAATACATTTGGGAGGAATATTGTGATAATGTACTCTCACATCAACTCCCTAGATATGCACACGAGGGAGACAAGGCCTATATCATGAGATTGTTCTCTCTGAACAAGTCCCCATAAATGCATTTAGGAGGAGTCATGACCTATATCATGACAATATCATCTCACAACAAGTCCACTGAAATGCATTTGTGAGGATCCTGGGCTCATGACAATATCATCTCCAACAAGTCCCTTGAAATGAATTTATGAGGATCTTGGGCCCATATCATGATACTGTGCTCTCACGGTAAGTCCCTGAAAATAAATTTCTGAGGAGCTAGGGCCCATATCATGATGGTGTCGTCTCACAACATGTCATTGAATATGTTTTTGGGAGGAACCAGGGCCCATATCATTATGGCATCCTCTCACATCAAGTATTTGAAAATGCATTTGAGAGGAGACACCTCCAATATCATGACAATGTCCTCTCCCAACATGTCATTGTAATTGCATTTAGGATGATATGTGACCAATATCATGATAGTGTGCTCTCACAGTAAGTCCTTGAAAATAAATTTTTGAGGAGCCATGGCCCATATCATGATGGTGTCATCTCACAACATGTCGCTGAATATGTTTTTGGGAGGAACCAAGGCCCGTATCATTATGGCATCCTCTCACATCAAGTCTTTGAAAATGCATTTGAGAGGAGCCACCTCCAATATCATGACAATGTCCTCTCCCAACAAGTCATTAGAAATGTATTTAGGAGGATCCACATTCCATATCATGACAATGTCCTGTCATAACAAGTCCATAGAAATATATTTTGGAGGATCCATGACTCATATCATGATAATGTCCTCTCACAACATGTTCCTCAAAATAAATTTGTGAGGATCCATGGCCCACATCATGATGATGTCCTTTCACAACAAGTCCTTCAAAACGCACTTAGGGGGAGCAATATCCCATATCATGACAATGTCCTCTCACAACAAGTCCCTAGAAATACATTTGGGAGGATCCACAACTAATGCCATGACATTGTCTTCTCACAACAAGTCCCTAAAAATAAATTTATGAGGAACCAAGGCCTATATCATGATGATGTGCTCTCACAAAAAGTCCCTAAATATACTTTGGGGAGGAGAGAGGGTCCATATCATGACAATATCCTCTCATAGCAAGTCCCTCAACATATATTGGGAGGTACAAGGCCCATAACATGACAAATATCATCCATAGAAAGTGCATAGAAGTACATTTGATAGGATTTACGACCCATATCATGATAGTTTCCTCTCAAAACAAGTCCATGGAAATGTATTACGAAGGATCCATGACCCATATCTTGATAATGTCCTCACATAGAAAGTCCCTAAAAATGTATTTGGATGGAGTTGGGGCCTATATCATGACAATGTCCTCTCATAAAAAGTATATAAAAGTTTGTTTAGGAACCAAGGCCCATAACATGACAATGTTCACTCACATCAAGTCTCCAAAAATGCATTTGGTAGGTGTCAAGTCTCATATTATGACAGTGTCCTCTCATAAAAAGTCCTTAAAAATGCTTTGATCAGAGACATGCATGTCTGCATTGTCCTCATAGTTGTTCATAAATGAGTTGTGTATGAGTTTGGGGATAATTGAAGAACACTCAGTTGGGTGCTTGCGGAAGCCACCATCCATTTTTATCAATTGGTGTTGGGGGTGGTGGTCTACACAATATGTTGCCAAGGAGCAATGTGCCTAATAAGACAAAGACATGTTAGCCTTATAATGATCACAAAAGAGACTTGTATGAGTCTGGTGATAATTGTCATGTCAATATCCCCTCATGAATGACTTCGATTGAATTATAATGACTCTCAACAGCAATTCGACCGACACATGTCCTTTTTAAATAGAAGACATAAAACTCTTCATATAAATGCTCAAAAGATTACATAAAAGCTCTCACAGAAGCGCGAGCAACAAACTGGGTTGCCAATCCTTTTTGGATGGCAAAACCCAAGGACCCAAAAATAAAATCATTACATGTAGATGAAGATGTCATAAGATTCCTATTTATTATATGTTGAAGGCGTCGAAGAAGAGAAACTGCATCGTCAGCAAGCACCCCAAAGGTGTCAAGGAGAAAGGTAGAAAATGATGTTGATTAGCCTCACATGTTGCTCTGTGTTTATGAACTTTTTGTATTGCTTCCTTGGACGCTGCCTGGCTTGCTTTAAAGTTTTTTGAAAGGATACTTGTCAAGGGAGAAACTCCTGTTAGGTCAACACAGGCATGTTTTCCATTCATCCAGTGAAATAAAAGAATGTCTGCAGGTCACAACAAATGAAAACCATCAGATTGAGTGCCAAGGAAGGCCAAAGGAGCTTCTTTCAAAACCTTTAACTCAGCTCAAGATACAATGTTGAAGAGAGCATCCCAAACAACATCATGACGAAACTTATAACCAGGCCGCGAGCGGTAGTGCACTGCATGATCACCAAAGGCATCGAGATCTGTGATGTTGCAAATTTGACAATGTTCATCACCTAGATACAAGGGAATCATAAGCTGATACCGAAGGATATCTCGATACTCAATGGGTAACATAGATAGACCAAGGCCATCAATAGGAACAACCCTCAAGAAATCTTGTGTGTGATCGGCTTGTAAAGAAGTGAGAATAGCCTCCTACCGTAAGGATAGGTCTCTTACCATGATTTACTGGATGACCATTTTGTAGTAAGCGTATGCCAAAATAGACTGGGTCTTTGGGGTGGCAGAAGGCGTACTTATCAATGTATAACAACAAAAAGATGGCAAGATATTGCATATGCTAGCATGTGCTTAGACAAAGAGGAGCCCTGTAGGCACGCATGTGACCTCACACAACATATGGTCTTGGAGATCTTTAGTGTGTATATGAGAGGCAACAAAAGCAAATTTACTGACATCATGAGAGGACTTGATCCCCAATCCCACTATATGCATAGGAAGTGTAGCCAAACACCATTGTACGTCACCAAAACACGGGCCGTCACCAACCACAATACGCTCCAGACAATGATGAAGACCGTTATCAAAAATATCCAACACATGTGTGATAGAAGGAGGTGTTGTACGAAGACCAAACAATAGTTTGGGCATCCCAACACAAGACCTAAGAAGAAGAAGCTCACATTGTGGGTCTTGGAGTGAGGACATGCGATCCATCATATCAAGGGTCTTCATCACACATTTCTGGAGAAGTTCCTTTGCAAAGGATGCATATGTAGAAACTGGGCCACCTAGAATCTTCACTCCATGCTCTGGACGAGAGATGTTAGTAGGAAACAATCCCACATTTGAGCCTCGTCTAGGGTCATCAGATGGCCAAAAAATCTCTGTCTTCTTAGTATTGATATGAAGACCATACATCGGGCATCGCTCCTGAATGAGGGATAAAGCCTTCGAAACAACCTCTGTGTCCCCAATGAGGGTACCATCATCAAGGTAGAAAGAAAGGAGGTAAAGTTGACATGCATCCTTTACCTGTATAATAAGAGGGTGGAGTCCCAGGGAAAAAAGAAGGGGGCCCAATGGGTCACCTTGTACCCTGACAAAATAAAAAAGAGGCTCGCCATGATCCATATAGAGAGGAGATGGAGAGTTGTAGCAAAACTCAACCCATCATGCAATAGAAGGGCAATGAAGATGAGCCTCTCAGAATATGGTAGATCTATCAACCATGTTGAAGGCATTGTTGAAGTCAACATGAGCCATGGTGACCTTAGTGCGGTGTTGTTGTTCATAACAAGTCAAATGACCGCATGTAGAAGGGCCTCAGCAACACCAGAAATACCAACACCACACTGATGATCCTTAAGATAAGGGACGACATCAGAACTTACACCCTTTGCTGCAACTTTGGATACAAGGTGCCGCCAAATAGTACCCATAGCAATAGGCCGAATGCCATTGTCTGGTGTGAGAAGATGAGTCAATGGAGCACTGACAATGTAGGGAGCTAGGGAATATGGACAACGACCAGTGAGCCAAATATTCACCATAGTTGAAACTGCATTCAAAAAATCATCTTTCACTTCAGCGACATCCCCACACATATAATCAATAAGATGTTGTGCTCATAGGCCATCACATGCGCAAGCGGTCCCTTTCTTGAATGATAAAATGGCTTCTTCAACCATGGAGCAAGAAGCAACAAATGGATAGCTAGAAATTTCAGACTGAGGTTGTACCAATGGCAGTGGAGGTTGAGGGTGTTTAGTTTCAAGATATGAATGAGTAGTAGCTTTTGTGGGGGCAACACCACTAGAGGATAGAACACACAGTAGAAAATTAGATATCTTTGATCTTAGACTTGGCACGTGAAATACAAGCTTCAGAAGAATGTTCTCACCTAATAGGACAATAATGAGCCAAAATCTGAGCCAAGAGTTGTTGAATGCCTTTAGGTCCTGAATTCCAAGTTTCCAAAGCCTTAAGGATCATAAGTTGTTGTAGAGATATCATTTTTGAGAAGACTGTTCTTGAGTAGACTTAGGGGAGAAGCGATACAGAACACATGCTGGAAGCAACAAAAGACGAATCCATGCATCAATAGAGCGTGGGTAAGAAGCCACCTGGAGTAAGCAAGCACGAATAGTATCAGCAAAGGGCAAACAACAAAGAAGAGGGATGCTCTTTACGGTAGGGACACCCATGCGGAAGACAGAATCTAGAAGATCTGTGTCGAGCTGTAGTTGGTCAATAGGCAGAGGCGGTGGCTCAATACGCTGACGAGTTGACAGGGTGCAAGGAATAGAATCTGGAAAGCCAGAATTGATGGGAGCAGGCAAACCAACTATCACATTGAGTGATGCCTCACCAGGCTGTCGAGGTAGAGTGGTAGTAACATCAGAGCCATCAGAAGCTTGATGAGGATATGCTTTAGACCATGGCAGGATGCCAAGGCATACACCACACATCCAATGCTTGGAAGAACAAAGAGCAAACACCAAGCCCTCCAAACATCAGCATACTCCAATGCCTTACAGATTCCATCAACACGACTCAGTGAAGATAAATGAACAACCCGAAGATGATTAACAAGATTGTTAGCTGCTAACGGTTTGCCGCGGCATGTATGGAGGCTCCTAAAAGGACATGAAACTTGTACAGTAGGTCTAACCATGCAGGATGTAGGCCCCACGTGGCAAGGGACCACAAGAACAACCTCACAACTTTTCACCTGTGACGTAGCAAGACAGTCATAATGTGTTGTTTCCGGTGTGAGAGAACTGAATTTTGCCATTAAAGAGAGAAGAACCGAGACATGGAGGGAACCCTCCCGTGTATGGCGGCCAGTAGGGTAGTCCTTCCTGCTGGGTTGACCAGCGCCAAGCCTGCTTAACACACGACTATAAGGAACCGTGTATGGACTGTCGCCTCTGGGGATTGATGCCCGTCTCTATCGTATCGATCCTCAATGTGCTAAGACCTGTACAACTAGGCACCAGGGATGCTCCGAGCGTGCTCGTGCCCTAATCCCTTGTTGCTATGGGCGTGGCTGCTAAAAAAGGGCAGCCACCGCCGGTCTGGCCCAAGTCCAAAAAAAGTCGATAAGTTGAATCCGACTTGAAGTTACCATCGGACCTTTCGGGGCCCCTTCTGTTCGTGTTCAAGAGACACTATGGAAGTCGGATCTGGATACTATGGTGTGGGGCAACGAAATGAGCAGAGAACCCCCACCATCAGCGACACCAGGGTAGGTGCAATAATTAATTAGAGGTAGGTGGGAGATAAATAGAATCATCATCGGTGCCCATGTCACGTGCAGTGGCTCAGCGCCCTCGCATCGCAACGTCATCCAACGCGCGATGACCAAATAAGTGTTGATATATTCCAACAAAAATACACTCGGGAGGAGCCATGACACATTTCTTCTCACAAAATGTCCCTTTCAATACATTTCTTAGGAACTGGGGCCCATATAGCGACAATGTCCACTCACAACAATTCTCTAAAAATGCATATGTGAGGGTTGGGGCCCATATCACGAGAATTTCCTCTAACAGTAAGTCCCCCGTAATGCATTTGCGAGAGTTCAAGGCCCATATCAAGACAGTGTCCTCTCATAGTCATTCTGTAAAAATTCTAAGGTTAGGTGACATGAATTTATGTCATCTATAACTTTGGCGACACACATACATGTCACCTAAATGTTATGTCTCCTTGTATATTACACTTGACTCATATACATGTGTAAACCTCCATTAGAACATAGGTGATTCAAATGTATGTCACCTATAGTGTGTCACCCTTTCAAGTATGATAAAATGTCTGTCACCGATGTTGCACAGACTATAGGTGACATACATGCATGTCACCTAAAGTATGTCACCCTTTCAAATATACAAAAATGTATGTCATCTATTTTACGTAGGCCTACACAGATTATAAGTCATGTACAAACATGTCACCTAAAGTGAATAACTTTTTACATGACTGTCACCTATACTATGTTTTTTGGTAGTGGGGGGTGGGAAGGGTGGTTGGTTCCCTGACAGTCTGACAGAGGATCGATCGGAAGGGAAGTGGAGTTGAAAGGAGCGAAGTTTGAGATAGAAGGAGAGGCTAAATAGACGATGAGGTTTTCTATAAAGATCAAAGAAGAGACCAAGAATGGAACTTTTGTTCGTATGAGGGTCCTAGTATGACGAGTCGGCTACGTCAGCCACACCAATCACAAGCGAGAGAGACCCCTCGCTATCCTACACAGGGAATGTCAGAACTGCCCACGCCATTGCTTATTTTAAGAGATCTGCTATTCAGAGGCAAATTCAGACACACATTGGGACAAATTTTGACATTTAGCCTGCTAGAGAACAAAGTAGAGGTAGCCTGCTAGAGAACAAAGTAGAGGACTTGCTTCCCTCCTCTACTTTGTTCTCTAGCAGGCTAAATGCCAAAATTTGTCTCAATGTGTGTCTAAGTTTGCCTCTCCATAGCATTATTCTTATTTTAAGTTCATCAGTTTGATGTAGGTTGATGAAATCGTACATGGAGTTCTACAAAGTAGGTGAGAAAAGTTAAGAATGGGATGGATGGATCCTATAGAATCTAGATGTTAACTACATGGCCGAGTCAGTCTCCTTTTTACTCCCAATCTCTCCTCGGAAATGAATCTCACACTGAAAAGCCAACTGCCGATCGAACGACGACCATCGCTATGGAAAATGATGGTGGGGTGAGCGCGAAAAGAGACTCTATTATTTTCAGTGGCACTTAGGGATGACGTCGTGACTTGTTGGTAACCTCTAACATCTCCTCACATTCTCTTTTGAGTTTTGTGTTCTATCTGAAAAAGATCAAAATAAAAGCCACGAGCCATTTGATTATAAAATGCCAGGTAAGCATGTGAAAATGCTCGACATTTGTATCTATATACATGATGTAGTGACAGAAGTATAAATAGGCCAGTTGGGGAGGTTGTCCAGCTATTACACCTTATTATTCAAAGGACAACAAATGTTCCGGCCTTACCCCCAACTCTGTACGGATGGCCTCACCTGATAAATATTATTTCCATGTAATCTGTTTACTTGCTGGCTAAGAGTAAATGGAAGCTAGGAGAAGCCATTACGAGAGTAAGGGAAAGTTTGACATGGAATAGAGATATCTAAGGAGTGTATCAGTTCGAAGAGATAAATGGGAAGAAATACAGAGAAAGAATAGGAGAGAAGCAAGAGACCAAGGAGGTGGAGAGAGAGAGAGTATATAGGGAGATACTATGAGAAATAAGAGTTAAGAGCGTACATGCTGTTTTGGCCCCCACAAGTGAAGGGTTAAGTTATTCGGGATACAGAAGTTGAGTACAGAAGGTGTGGTCTCTAATTTTGTACACATTCGTATGCTTTGAAAACACATAGTCCTCACCGCTTTTAATTATTATGATATAAATTGCCACATAAGACTACACTATAAGTTTGAACATGACGTAGTTCTTGTTGGATCAATGGGCATTAGAAGGGGGGTTGAATAGAGCTTCACGATTCTCACAAAATTGATTAGACCACCAAATTATATTAATTGCAGAAACTTAAACAAGCAGCAATTTCATGACCTAATCTAACATGCACAAAAAGGATAAGAGACAAGGAAGAGCAAGCACATTGACAAGTGGTTTAGAGTGGATCCATGTCCTAAACTTAGGAGCAATTTCAGTCCACTACCTAGAGTGGGTTAGTCTCTAGGATTTGTAATCTTGGTACTCTTACATTCCACAATAAGATTACAAGATACAACAACCACACATCCAAGGTCTTAGTACCTCAAGAAAAGATCTTCAACCTAGAGAAGGAGCTTACCCACTTGAAGCATGGAGTCTTCAATCATCAACATGGACTTACCCACTCCTTTCTTCAAGTCTTATGCCTTCAAGGGATTACCTATCTTCCTTGAGCATTGCCTTACTTCTCTCCTTCACTTGGAGATCTGGAGCACCTATCTCCTTCACTTGGAGACCTGGAGCAGCTTGCCTTCTTCAACCTTGAAGAACATCACCTCCTTCTCCTTCACTTAGAGAGGGATCTTCAACAATATTTAAAGGAATGGAGGTTGGAAGATGGAGGAGGAGAGCTTTTACATCAACACATGGAGTAGCTCTCTTACACAACAACCTATCTCACTCATACTCATGAATTTGACTTGAAGGTAGAGAGAGAAAGGGGCCCAAAGGGTTAGAATACTCTCAACTATGCTAGCACCAAGTTTGCAATGAATGAGCAGCTTTGGAATGAACTCCAAGAGGGTCTATTTATAGTTGAGGGTGCCCCTTTAAGTTGTGGGACACTTGGATACGAAAATAGCCATTTTTTGTTCAAATAAATGACTCTATTTTTGCTCAAAACACTCGCCAACGGTCACATCACTTTTTTCTGCAAATTCTATACAGTGCAATCAGCTGAGTTTCAATAAAGGTAACTCGACCGATCAAGTAAATGACAAAGCCGATATTCAAATGATCGGTCGAGTTTGTCCTGACAAAACTCGACCGACCATTTGAAGTCAAAATGGTCAATTACCTGATCGGTCAAGTTTTGTGTAAACACAACTCGACCGATGCAATCTCCAAAAAATTGACTAAGGATTGATAGGTCGAGTTTTAAGGCTGGGAAACTCGACCGACAAAGTGCTTGAAATCAATTTTCTAAATTGCATCTAAAGTGATTTAAACTTGGTGATTTTTGTCCCAAACAATTTTTCTCACTTAAGTTACAAGTCAATTCATCATTACAAGTGATTACATAAAGGTTCTAAGGTCATTTACATAGAAATCCCAAAAGGCACACTTGTAGCTATTTTGACTTGAACTTGACCCATTCTAGGGCTTTGGATTTTGGATCCTTTTCATATACCTAATGCCTGCAAACAATCTTAAACACACATATTAGATACATATGAATGGAATGGTTAAGTCATTATCAAAATATAGGCAATGTATAACTTCTAGGTCAACATTCTCCCCCTTTTTGACAATGACAAACCATTCCTCAAGCATATTGAAAAGGATATGAAAGTTATACCTTTGCCTTGTAAATTAGGGGGATTCATGATGTGAACAATGTGAATTTGCTCCCCCTCAATCTATGCTTCCTCTAACCTACATGGTTAGTTTCTCTACACATAGCAATACCAATATACATGTAATGTGTAGTCCTTTGCAAGTTCACATAAAGGACAGTGAATTGAACAAGAAAAGGATCTCATAAGCAAAAGCAATATTATAGCAAAGAAAAACCAATATGATTGAGTTTCAAGACATGAGATATCACTTGAAATATCTGTCCCCCTTTTGACATTATCAAAAAGGTAGGGGGGTAGAAGAGCAAAAGCCAGGTCTTCTCCAAAACTCAACCAAACATGTAAGCAAAGGATTAAACAACAGTTTAAAGGCATATATCACACACGAATAAAAGATGACATACAGTCCAAGTCATGATCAAAATATAACTCAAGATGACACCAAAGCATAGGATAAATCAAAGGAAATATCCATATTACACATCAAGGATATTACAACTTAGATATACGTCCGCATACGAGCAACTACAAACACAAATGCGATAACACAAAGATAAGAAATAGTACAACTCAGAAGAATGTGCCATGATGTTTCTGATACAAAATAGTCTAGAAAGATATATATGATAAGCATGCTAGACTAAAAATGAAGACACCACCTAAACGTCTAAGCTATCTATATCAACATCATCCTCATCACCAGGTATGTAGTCCTCATCCCCGTCAAAAGGCGGAGCAGTAGTGCCA
The DNA here is from genome assembly GCA_963693085.1 of Alisma plantago-aquatica. NCBI lineage: Eukaryota > Viridiplantae > Streptophyta > Magnoliopsida > Alismatales > Alismataceae > Alisma > Alisma plantago-aquatica. Next base: position 395,409,893 of record OY856411.1, on the reverse strand, counting down.
GGATCAGAACCAACACCATCACCATCGCCATCGTCAGAAGCATCCTCATCGTTACCATCATCAGCATCATCATCATCCTTGGCATGGTCTGGCATCTCCTCATCATCAGGAGGGTCAAAAGAATGACCGGGCCAACATGCATTCTGCTCAGCCCACGACATACAAAGAGCAAGAAGCTCCTTAGCCTGTGGGAAGAACAGAGCATAGTCACCCAAGGAGGCAAGCAGAGTGGCCAGGGGGCTAGAAGGTAACGACAGAACAACAGGAACATAACTACCAGCATCAAAAGGTGGCAGAGCAGCAGCGAAAGACCCGGGAGTAGGATAGTAATGCTCATATGCATATGAAGCATAGGCACTACCAGGGTATGGCTGGTAGGAGGGGTAGGGTGATGCACATGATAGGTTCATGTGAGACATTATGGAACATAGATCCTTGTACAGGTGGTCCTGAACCTATTGATTGTACGCCTATTGATGCATCATATAACCCATAAGGGTTTCATTAGACACACGAAAAGATGCACGTCTGGGTCTAGGAGGAAGCTGCGATGGTGGAGCTCGGGTGGACGAGGATGGGGTAGCTGAAGCGGCGGCAGAGGCGGAAGCACTAGAGGCAGAGGAAAACACAGGGACGGACTTTTGAAGAGTGGTTTCACTAATACAAACACCTTTCCTAGCAACCGGATAATGGAAGTTAGAAAAGAGACATTTGTCAGTGGCGAACTTGAAAAAACCACAGATCAAAGCCGGGTAGGGTGGGTGGGTGCCTTTGGTGTTCTTACCAGTGTCAAAGCAGGTCATGTGATGTAAGATATACCTGGCCCACTTGACATTGATATTATTTAACAAATAATACATAATGACTGTGGTGTTTTCGGCAATGTTCGTTTGATTTCTCTTGGGGTGGACATTACAGTTATTCACCAAAGCCAGTATGTGCCTCTTTAGGTCAAGAGAGGAGGAGGGTAGGGTGGACTTCTTCTTATAGGCCACGTCAAGTTTCTTCAAAAAATGATGAACATCTGACAATGTCAATTCATGGTGTTTGTAAAAACCTTCCGGGTCAAGAAGATCGAAATATTCACCATAATCTTTACGCCATGTATCATTTTCTTGATCTCCAGCAAAAAAGACATTTAATGTATCCTCAGAGATCCGGAAACGACGACCGGCGATCATAGATGTAAGAATTACTTGAGTATTTGGCGGCGGGATAAGCGTGTCGTAGTTCCAACGTAAGTTCATGTAGAACTCGTGAACTGCTTTAGTGCTTGATAGAGCGTTGTTAAAACAGTCACGTTTGACCGCTAGGGCAGACAAATGGTGGGAGGCAAGAAGCCGAGAAACAGAGGCAATAATCACTTGATACCTAGGGGAAGGATCGATCAAAGCACGAAAAGGAAAAGGGCTTCGGGGAAGAAGGTCCTTGTACCTATTTATAACTTCAACCGACACAAAAGTGGTATTATCAAATGAAATCAAATGATTATTGGATGAGGAAGCTGGGGCATTTCTTGGAGTACGACGTTTTCGTCTATGAGAAGCCATGGAAGCGAAAACGAGCACACAAGCAACAACAAACCTCAAACGCCAAAGAAACACCACCACTGACGCCCGGGGAGGGTAAGAACAATGATTCTAGGTCGATCTAGGGCTAGGAGCGGGAGATTTAGGGCAGAGTTTGAGAGCTTAGGGCTAAGAGGTGAGGAATCAGTCGTCTATTTTCTAGTTGAGAGGGAAAAAAGACGGTCGATCCTAACTTTTAAGTTGGCCCAGCCCGTGGATCGGTCGAGTTCTATGTGTGGAAAACTCGACCGAACAGTCCATTAAAGACTTGCTCTCGGCTCCTGATCGGTCGAGTTTCTGAGGGTGAAAACTCGACCGAAGGTCAACCTGACCGAAAAGTCACATTCTTAGTTTCTAGCCATATACATGCGAATTAAATTTATTTTTCCATTCTATTATGTATCATGAACATACTTAGGCACATTTAGCTCATCATTGGGCACTATTTTGCGATAAAACATGGAATTCGATAAAAACCCAAAAACAAGCAAAAACTAAGCATGTTTACAAGCAAGTTAGGAACATTTAAGCATATGTAGGCAAAACAAGGTGAAGAAAGACATGAGAAAGCATATAGGAAAGAGACAACTAGCTAGATCACATGGCAATATCATTCAAATCAACAATAAGCAATTTAGATCGAATAAAGTTAAATTGATCTCTAGCTAGAGGTTTTGTAAAGATATCTGCCAATTGATTTTCCGTGTCCACATGCGTGATATAAATATCCTTCTTGGCAATGTGATCACAGAGAAAGTGATGGCGAACCTCTATATGCTTGGCTCTACTATGCACTATAGGATTGTAAGATAGATTAATTGCACTAGTAATGTCACAAAAGATAGGAGAAGCATCAAAAAATATGTTGAAGTCTTGGAGCATTTGCTTCATCCATAGGACTTGTGCACAACAGCTCCCGACTGCAATATATTCAGCCTTGGTAGTTGATAATGCCATTGTACTTTGTTTCTTGGAGAACCAAGATACTAAGCATGGTCCTAGAATGAAGCAAGTGCCACTTGTGCACTTTCTATCAACCAAACACCCTGCATAATCCGCATCACTATATGCTCTAAGAGTAAAATCCCTTGATTTAGGATACCATAGTCCAAAATTTTGGGTTTTGGCTAAGTACCTCAAAATCCTCTTAACAACAATAAGATGCGACTTCTTAGGGCTAGATTGAAAGCGAGCACACAAGACAACACTAAACATAATATCAGGTCTAGAGGTAGTTAAATAGAGTAAACTTCCAATCATACCTCTATAGAGCTTCTCATCTACCTTCTCACCTTCATCTTTGTCAAGTTTGGCGGTGTTGGACATGGGTGTATCCATCAGCTTCAGGTTCTCCATCCCAAAATGCTTGAGCAGTTCATTTGTGTACTTGCCTTAGTTGATGAAGTTTCCTTCTTTTGTTTTCTTGATTTGAAAGCCGAGGAAGAAAGTCAACTCACCCATCATGCTCATTTCGAACTCACTCTACATAAGAGAACTAAACTCCTTGCAAAGATCAAGATCAGTCCCGCCAAAAATGATATCATCAACATAGATTTGAATTATAAGAAAATGGTTAGAAGTGTGTTTTAGGAATAAGGTAGAATCAACTTTGGCCATGACATGCCCGTTATCTAACAAAAAGTTCTTTAATTTCTCATACCAAGCTCGAGGTGCTTGTTTGAGTCCATAGAGAACTTTTTGCAACAAATAAACATGATTGGGCAACTTGTCATTTTCAAAGCCTGGAGGTTGAGCAACAAATACTTCATCCTCGATTGTACCATTCAGAAACACACTTTTAACGTCCATTTGATATAACAAGAAATTTTTATAACTAGCAAAGGCAAGTAACATATGAATAGATTCTAATCTAGCAACAGGAGCATAAGTTTCATCAAAGTCAATACCTTCATGTTGGTTGTAACCTTGTGCAACTAACCTTGCTTTGTTTCTTACCACTTTTCCTTGCTCATCTAGCTTGTTGCGGTAGACCCATTTTGTGCCAATGATTTTTTTTATCACTTGGTCTTGGCACTAGAGTCCACACATGATTCTTCTCGAATTGCTCTAACTCTTCTTGCATGGCAAGGATCCACTCATCATCACCAAAGGCTTCTTTGATGTTCTTTGGCTCTAGTTGGGAGATGAAGGCACTATCTGATTGTTCTTTGTTGTGAGCAGCTCATATCCTCACTCTCTCAAAAGGGTTGCCAATGATAAACTCCTTGGGATGATTCTTTGCAAAGCGGGGAGTGGTATCATTCTTTTCTTCTTCTTCTTCTTCTATCACCTGCTTACCTTTATTTTCGATGTTGAGGTCTTTTAAGATAGGAATCAAATCATCTGCAACATCATTATCAACAACATGCTTTCCAACAACAGGGTTAGTTTCAATAAACTTAACATTGATAGATTCTTCAATTTTAGACAATTCAATGTTGAATACTCTATATGCCCTGCTAGTAGTGCTATAGCCTAAGAAGAAAGCCTTATAAGATTTCGAATCAAACTTGTCGAGAGAATCCTTTGTGTTTAAAACAAAACAAGGACATTCAAAAACATGAAAGAAATCAATAGATGGCTTTCTACTACGCCATAGTTCATAGGGGGTTTTCTTTAAAGAAGGATGTGTGAAAACTCAGTTTTGCACAAAGAATGAGGTGCTAACAGCTTCATTCCAAAACTTCTTAGGAGTGTCATACTCAAGAAGCATGGTCCTAGCCATCTCTTGTAGAGACTTGTTCTTCCTCTCTACAACCCCATTTTGTTGAGGTGTATGAGGAGAAGAGAAATTGTGCAAATAACCAGATTTTTCACAAAAATGCTCAAAAAGATCATTTTCAAATTCTCCCCCATTATCACTACGGAAAGAAACAATTCGGCAAGAAGCTTTATTTTCAGCCCGTTTACAAAATCTTGAGAAAACATCAAGAGTATTGCTTTTAGAAACGAGAAAGATGGTTCAAGTATATTGAGAGAAATCATCAACTATAACAAGACAATACTTAGAATCACGAAGCGTTTGTGTTCTCATTGGTCCGAATAGATCAATATGAAGAAGTTCAAGAACTCTCTTGGTACTCATGACTCCTTTGGATTTGAAGGAGGATTTGGTTTGTTTCTCTTATGTACAAGGTTGGCATTCCTCATCCTTTTCAAAATCCAATTTGGGAAGTCCTTTAACCAAGTCCTTTTTTCTCAATTTCTTCATTTGATGCATATTCACATGACCCAAATGGCGATGCCAAAGAGAAATATCACTTTTATCCACTACCAAACATCTATTTAGTATGGGCTTAAGAGCATCAAGAACAATAACATAAAGATTACCATTTCTAGTTCCCTTATATATAACATTGTAGGAGAGGGAATCTAGAAGCAAGCATTTTAAAGAAGTAAACAACACAAGATATCCATTGTCACAAAGTTGAATAACACTAATTAAATTTTGATGTAGGCCATCAACAAGAAACACATTTTTAATACATAGCTCATTGCCCACATCACCCTCACCTATGACCTTACCCTTTTTTTGTCCCCGAAAGTTACCGATCCTCTTTTCTTTTTCACAAACTTGTTGAAATGGCTGATTTTTCCAGTCGTGCTTAGAGCAGCCACTATCAACAATCCATCTCTTTTTAACCTACAAGAAGGAAGGATGTCGAAACCCAACTCAAACTTTGGGATCCGGAGTTAGCTTGGGGACCCATTTCATCTTTGGGTTGGTCCCATTTGACTTGTAAGGACAAGAAGTAGAGTAATGGTCATCACATTTACAATGAACACAAACCATAGGGTTCTTAGAGTCGGAAGTCTCTCCATGGAAAATGGGAGGTTCCACACTCTTCTTCTTACCCTTGTTCTTGTTCTTTTTCTTACCTTTTGGAGCAGTCCCATCATATCCCAAACTACTAGTACCAACATGTTTGGTAGAGTGTTCTACGACATCATTGAGGAATTTTTTTCCCGAGAGAAATTTTTGCAAAGAAGATCTTAACTTGGCATTATAATCACTAAGGTTAATGACAGTAGTAGAAAGACTAGCAAGATCATCTCTAGTATGCAATAGGTCATCCTCAAGATAGAGGGCTTTAGTATGAAAGGAATCTCTTTCTAAAACTATGCTAGCAACTTCATTACTTTGCAAAATAGGTCTAGAAGATAAGTCATTTACTTGAGCAAGAAATTTGGCATTTTCAGATTTAAGCAAAACAATTTTTCTTTGATAAGAATAAACTTCATTTCTCGTAGCATCATCCATGAGTTTGAGTTCCACATTTTCAGTTTTAAGAACATCAAGATCATCAAGGCACTTTTGGTTTTCTATCTTAAGATCTTCAATGTTTTTAAGATATACACCATTCTCAACCTCTACTCCATTGTGTTGAAGTTCAAGGTCAAGAAATTTCCCTTGCAAGGAATCTATGCTCTCAATATGCACTTTTTCATTTTGATCAAGAATATCAATTTTAGCATAAAGATCATCAATTATCTTCCCTAATCTTTTCCTTTTAGACTTGCATTTAGTAAAGGAGGATTTGCATTCATTCAACATATCAATGAGAGTTTCCTTAGAAAGTTCAAGCAAATTAACAATTTTTACCTCACTTACCTCACTAACATCTTCACTAGTGGAGGCCATGAGGGAAAGATGGCATTCTCCATCTTCGGAGCTTGAGGAGCTTGAAGAAGACTCCTCCCAAGCTGCATGGGCATCATCTCTTGATCTTATTTCTTTTTTGTCCTTCCTCTTGTACTTGCCCTCTCTCTTGTGCTCCTTATCTTTCTTGTGGCTGCTCTTGTGGTGGCTCTTCTTAGCCTTGGGGCAGTCATTCTTGTAGTTGCCTTTTGACCACACTCATAGCACCTTGGAGTTGAAGAGGAGGGCTTACTCTTGAAGTGTTTTTCCTTTGAGTAGTTTGCCTCATGCTCATTGGAGCCTTCATCTTCACTTGAGGAAGGGCTGGGAGATTTCAAGGTGAGTTGTTGTTGCCGGACCATTTCTTCAATTTGTGCTTTGAAGGTTGTGTCCTTTATCTTCTTTGACTCTTTTTCTTCTCTCTTTTCTTCCTCTTCTTGCTTGTCAAGCCTAGGTTCATGGGCTTGGAGGTTACAAACCAGCTCCTCGGTTGACAACTCACTTAGCTTGTACACCTCTTCAATTGAAGTAACATTAGGCTCCCATCTCTTAGGAAGAGATCTTAAGATCTTAGAATTGATAGTACCTCTATCCATAACACTCCCAAGGGCTTCCAAACCATTTAAGATGACATTGAGCCTAGTGTTCATATCAGCCACTCTCTCATTCTTACCCATCTTAAAGTTCTCTAGAAGACCACCAAGCATGTAGATCTTGTCTTCCTTCACTTGCTTGGTTCCTTCATAGGTGACACACAATTTGTGCCATATCTCATGTGTGGTGTCCCATGAGGAGATCCGGTTGAACTCGGATGGAGTAAGGGCGACGTAGATTATGCTCACAGCTTTGGCGTTGAGTTGAGCATGCTTCATTTCAACTTCAGTCCATGTGGTGATGTCCCCCTTTGGATCTTCATATTTGAGATGGACTATCTTCCACATTTTATAGCTCACACCTTGAAGGTAGAACTGCATCCTTCTCTTTCAATAGAGGAAGTTGGTGCCGTCGAAGACCGGAGGTCTCATGGTGAACTTCCTTCTACGTTAAGTGAACCAAGAACCGAATCTCCCATCTTCTCCTACTTGTTGAAGTAGCTTGGAGAAGACATGTTCTGATATATATATATATATATATATATATATATATATATATATATATATATATATATTAATAAGATTTTTCATACACACAGGGATCAATATGTAATTATTGGTTTACTAACATTTATTCTCCAAGAAAAAAAAGGTTTCCATTCTAGTATGTATCGACTTTAAAAAATATTTATTATGAGATCTCAACATCAACCTGGATGGTATAAGACTGCACAGAGGAAGCCGGAGCTAGGGGGTTAGAGGCGGTGCAGAATGACTAGGGATGAGCGTCGGGCCGGGCTATATTGGGTTTTGTCTCTTCCAAACTCAAACCCAAACCCACATTTTAAAGCGGGTTGCGGGCCGGGTTTGGGCCCGGATAAAATTGATAAATGTCAGCCCGTACTCTGCCCATGTAAGAATGCTGGGTTTCGGATCGGGTTCGGGTTTACCCATATAATGTCGAATGAGCATACTAAAGTTTGCTAGATTTAACTTGCTAACATAAAGACTAAACTAGCATGATATATAATTTGTGATGAACCTTAAAAAAAATATTTTGTGGCCTATGTAGTCGGATATGTATACCTTAGTTGTGTGATTCCCTATAGCAATGAAATTGGATATTGAAAGAGCAAAAAATTATTTTCTCGTACATGTGAATGTATGAGGCTTAAAAAGTAATGGAATCTATAATGTTGTGACTTTTTTCATCCTCTATCTGTATGTATATACAATGAAATGGGTGTCGGATTCTATATTTTATTTAGTTGTTAAAATATGCATAGTAAACAACAAAAGGTTCCATTTGAATGACACAGTGAGATTAAAACAAATAAATCAAGTATGTCCATCAATGTCAACAAATAAATCAAGTATGTCCATCCATGTCAATGATGGTTATCTTACTAGTTAATTCACTAATCATGTAGATTGATTACCGATTATCCATGTTGCCACTGGTTAGATACGTAATACATATTGCATTAAGAAATCCTGAATGTTTTTCTTTCAGGAGAAATATAGATGTATGCATGTATAATTTGTATATAAAATCTAATCTGGGTATTCGGATTTTCGGGCCTGGGTTTACCCCAATCCGTACCCGGCCCAAATAAAATATGAGTTTAAATTTTAGGCCCGACCCACCCGTATTATAAATCGGGTTCGGATCTGGATCGGGTTATGCGGGCTGGGTAGCGGGTAGGATTGGACCGGCCCGACCCGATGCTCATAACACATTAGATGTCCGAGATGGTTGGTGAATGGGGTAGGCGCATAAGAGGAAGAAGACAAAAGGGGGCACAACAGAGGCGGCGATCTCGGACGGTTGGTAGAGTGCAAAACCGCGAACGCGAACAACGGTTTCGGTTGGAAATTTGGAGGGAACCTATGTGGGTGGTGGGCTGGAATTACATTGTGGGTCCAGGATCATGCTCGGCATCCGCCCACTGCTGGGTCAACATCAGCGGGCCCACTGCCGCCGCCGCCGTGGGACACTTGCTTGAGGTGGTCGAGAAGCAGGTGCCGACCTGTAGCATTCTGAGATCGAAGCCCGTGCGTCCGCAGTGGTGCAAACCGATGGATCAGTTTCACGACTACGAACCGAAACAGCTTTGTAACAGGGAAACCCAAACAGGGAACCGGTGCTCATATCACGTGTCCCCTCTGGGACAGCGAATGGACGACAATTCTATCTATAGTAGGACTTTGTTCGGCAAAGTTTTCGCAAGCTGACGGCAAGGACGTGTGAACGCAGGCAGGACTTAACAAAAGAACGGGTAGGTCCAACGCTGGCTTTCCTAAGATGGGTGAATTTCACCGCTGCAAGTCTAACGCAACCTCAACAAAACTTAGCAGCCATGAGCATTCAAAGCAACTACATCAATTTGAAAGAGTGAGCATCAGTGGAATCAATCGTGTTGCTAACATGTATATTATTATATTATATAAAAAAGCTCGTTCCGGATTTTTTTCGTATAATTTTGTGCACTAATATTTCAAATGATACTGGAGAAATGACGTCTATGTAATTGTATAGACTTCTTTACAATATTTGCTGTCTTAATTGTAGGAGGAGTCCGGAGTTGACTCTGGACTCTTCCAATGCTTTTCCGTATATATTCTCACCTCTAGGGTGCTCGTTGCTAAGGGCCCGTTTGCTACGACGTAGTACGGTGTAGTTTGACGACACAGAAAACATAGCAGACTGATTCATATTTTTTCAGCAACTCTGGTTTCATTTGGTATGCCACGAGACGAGTGCACTGTACCTAGTTGTGGTTTGGTACTCAGCCGGTGGTATCATTTTGTTCACAAAAAGATACGTCAGATATGGCTGGTTATAGCTGTAGAAGCAAACTGCACCTGACCACGTTTAGGGCGTGGTACAATACCAGGAATTTACCTCCTAAACGGATCATTTTGTGAGTTTAAAACCAATAGTTTCATTTTCCTGTTTGCTAACCAAACAAAAATAATGTCCTAAATCCTAGAGTTAAATAGTAAGGATCTCATCCTACACCTTACCAAACGGGCCCTAAGGTAATCACCATGGGAGTCGCTGCATACAGTGGAGTCGTCAACACTCACAATAAAGGAGTCATCACACGCTGTGGAGGAGTCGTCATTCACACACAGTGGAAGAGGAATGATGAACAACACAAGTAGTGGAGAACATCACACACAGGTGGAGAGTCTGTCACGTGTTGTAAAGTGGAACCTATCACACGTACTGGAGAACGAGTATAGAAGAGGAAATGAACACCTTGCTCAACAACATCCTCATCCATAACAGGTACAAGGTTGTTCCTCATCATAGATTCTTTTCTCCTATTCTGCTTTCAAATCAATCGCTACAGATATAAAATAAATAAGAATTACGCTATACACACCCTCCCATCTATCTGGTCATTCACTCACTAGTTGGGAGGTGTGGCCAGTGATGATGTGATAGAAAATATAGACACTATTAAAGAGAAAAGAAATAAGAGAGAGAAAAATATTTTGTACATAAATTCTAAACCATAAAAAAAATTGTCAAAATAAAATATATTAGGTTCATTATAAAAAATACTTTCTAACAAAATTAATGTTGAGATTGTTTGAAAAAAATAATAATATGAGAAGTAAAACAAGAGAGGAGAGAAGTATAAAAAAGTATAATACCTATAAAAGTTTGGGTACTATACTCAGATTGACCATCATGGAAAATACTAAAATTAAACTGGATATAATCAACATTCATATTATACTAGGCATAGTACTTGTCTTATGGGGTACAATACGTCAACGAGTAAAATATTAATATTGTACCTCCAAAAATGAGACTAATGTATCCAAAAAATGCACAACATAACCCCCAAACATTGGTGAAATATTTGGATAGATAAATAAAAGTGATACATTACGCGTAAATTCAGGTATATTACTCCCATTTTGAGGTACAATATGAATGTCTACCTGCTAATGTTTATGCGTTCACATAGTTACTCTTCAGTTCAAAGAGTTACTTAATAGATGAAACGAGCACCTCACAACTGACCGATTTTTTTTATTAAACCAATCTCTCATATTACTTTAATTATGTTTTTGAGTTACAAAATACGGTCCTGAGGATGCACAATCAAAGTGACACACTAAACATCAATGCATATAAGTGTTGAGCTAATTATATAGTTATCAATGCAAGTGAACGCTCTATGGGAACATCATGTGCATTATGATCGAACCATATTAATATACTAACAGCCTAAGGAAGGCGTGTTCTATACTTAATGGTCTACATAAATCTAGGTGATTAGAATCACCAACTAATTTAGTGAGTCAAAGGAATTCCAATATGGTTGAATGTATTATTGCAGATATGATTATGTGTTTGATCAAATCACATTCAATAATATTTTTGACCTGGTTTATCATTTTTTGTCTGAAAGGATCCAATTGGGAATTATGTGTATAATAGATACCCTTAAATTAGTCGTGTTTCCCTTAAAATGTAGATAATACAGTACTAATGCAGGTCAATCGATAGAAATTGGTCATCTAGTAAAACAAAATGGTGAGGTGTATACTAGATGACAAGGTGGGAAGTTCTTATACACTACTAATATAAGATGTAGTAGCCATGTAGTATTATTAGTTAACAAATGAACCATAACAAACATTAAGTTCAATTCTAATTGAACAACAACTACTACACTTTGTGTGCCAATAAAAGTAACAACGTAGTTGTAGATCATGTAAGGCCCGATATTACTGGTTTGGGAATGTCTGCATAACACTACCAAAAAATATAGTATAAGTGACAGTCATGTAAAAGGTTACACATTTTAGGTGACATACTTGTACATCACTTATAATCTGCACAGACCTGTGTGAAATAGATGACATGCAATTTAGCATTTGGAAAAGGTTACACACTTTAGGTGACATACATGTAAATCATCTATAATATGTATAATCCTACGTAATATAGATGACACACATTTTTACATACATAAAAGGGTTACACTGACTATGTGACATACATTTGAATCACCTATGTTCTAATGGGCGTTTTCCATATAGGTGACATATATATGAGTCACATGTGATCTATAAGACGGTATATATTTAGGTGACACACATGCATGTCAGCAAACTTTTAGGTGACACATGTACTTGTCGCCTAAATTTTAGGTGATAGATATGTCAGTCATCCAACATCTCCCAACCAATAAAAGCATCAACAAACTTCATGGGGGTATATCAATACATTTATTGATAATTCATAAAGGAAGATATGTGAGAGAAATTATTGCTGAGAGTCTTTCTAAGTAATCCAGATGGTCAATCATAGAGGGATATTGGTATAAAGATCTTCCCCCAAACTCATATATATCTCTTTTGTGAACATTCTAAGGCTAATGAGCATTTTTCTTGTGAGGCAAATTGCTCATTGACAGCGGCTTGCGTAGACCACCCACCACCACCAACAATTGTTACAAAAGAGTGGTGGTTGTCGAAAGCACTCAAACGACCTTGCTCCCATCATCCCCAAACTTATACATGTCTCTTTTATGAATAGTTAAGAGGACAATACATATATATATATATATATATATATATATATATATATATATATATATATATATATCAAATCTAAGCATTTTCAAGGACTTTATATGAGAGGATAATGTCATGATATGGATGATGGATCCTCACTAATACATTTTTGGGAGATTTCCATGAGCGGACATTCTCATGATATGGGCCCAGTATCCTCACAAATGTATTTTTACGAACTTTCTGTGAGAGGACACTATCAAGATATGGGCCACAAGTCCTCAAAGCTACATTTCAAGAACTTGTTGTGAGTGAACAATGCCATGGTATGGTTCATGGATCCTCCCAAATGTATTTTCATGGGGAAATATCAGTACATTTATTTGACAACTTGTAAAGGATATGTGTGAGAGAAAATGTTGTTGAGAGTCATTCTAATTGATTCATAAAGGGATATTCACTACTACAGAAATGGCTTATAACATCACTTTTTATGGTGTCAGTTGTTATAATACACTGACACCTAAACCATACAGTGTCGGTTTATAAAATAAGCTGACATCAATCTCTGAAGGGCGACCAGACACGGGTATCACTTTTATTTAGTGTCGGTTCCTTAATAATAAGCCGACACCTAAAAGTAACTGCCAAAACCAAAAATTCCAACGAAAAAAATTACCTCCAAAAATTGACATACATCGTTGGTATTTAAAACAGAAACTGACGATGAAAGTTTTTCTCTGAGACAAAAATTTGCTCACATTTGATCGTCAGTTTTGTGACAATAACTGACGCCATTGTGTTTTCGCGTGAATAACCGTGAAAATTTTCACCTACCTTTAGTGTCGGTGTTTTGTTGCAAACCGACACTTAAAATGTGTATTGTCGGTTTTTATTCATAACGCGAGGCAGACTCTTCCTCTTCTGTTTCATTCATTTCCCGCTGATCAGGGTTTTTGCTCCGACGATTTCCTCTGCTCCTTCGCCTCCGGCTCTGCCTCTGCTTCTCCGACACCGCCGCCACTCGCCGCCTCTACTTCTGCCAGCCGTTGCCCGACCAGAGCAGCAGCGCCGCCCGCACGACCAGAGTAGCTGCACCGACCGCCCGACCAGAGCAGCAGCGCCGCCCACACGAAGTAGCACTTCCGCCCGCAGCAACGTCGCCGGCAAGGAGTAGCAGCACCGCCCGCACAAAGCAGCACTGCCGCCTGCACGGAGCAGCGCCGCTGCTTGAAGCAGCCAACAGGGCCGCCTCTTTGAGCTGCTAGAGGGGTCGCCAGTTGAAGCACAACCAGCCCTCCTGCACGCCCATTATCAGGTTTTCCCCTAACCTGCATTGTTCTATGACAAACTGCATTTTGTTCTACACAATATTACTCACGTTTACAACATACTCACATATCAATTCAGGGTTAATGCGGGGGATTTGGGGGCGGGATATTGCACTACAAGTTCTTCAAGTTTTAGAATTCTAGGTAGTTTTAAGCTACATCTTCACTACTTCAACCACTCAAAAGTTTTGATATGTAGATTCATCAAGTTGATGAATGCTTTATTATGTTGTTTAAAGCTTGATTAATTATGGTAATCTAATCATTATGTTTTAAAACTAATGAGAAGATTTAAACATTATTTGATTCACATAATTAGGGTTTGAGAATTGAAAATCCTAATCGACAAAAATTAGGGTTTTGGTAACATATGAATACAAAATTTGATCAGTATAGTCGTGTACTAAATGATTTTCAGCATTTTATATACAACTAGGATTTAGTTGAAATTTGTACATAGTTTGGAGAAATTAGATATTAGTTGGAAGAATTTTTTGACTTATTTGTCGGCCAATTTTACCCAAGATAAACTCAATCGGCCATGTATTCAAACTGAAATATAGCAGTCTAGTATTTGAATTTTATGTTTTTATTGGTATATCCAATTGATCTAAAATTTTAATTATGTTTTGGAAACTCCATTTTGGAAGTCTTGTTAAACTTTACTTATTTTTTAATGATGTTTGAACTCTATAGAGAGGAGTGGGGGTTGAGTATTACATAGATTAACTCGACCGGCCATGTTGCATACTATATTGATTGACGATCCATGGGAAATTCTATGGATATATGACTATGCTATTTCATGTGAATATTGCCTAAAAATAAGGTCAGTGGTCAATATGCTTGGGAATTGAATTGACATTATAAAATCATATTTGAATTGTATTAGAATGAATTATACAAGTGTTTGTTGAGTCTTACTGAAATTAAATATGATATATACATAAGGATCAGTGTGAGGTGGCAATATTCCCTATTTAGGGTTGTGTTGATAGATTATTGAATTATGTAATTCTTATGATGTTGAACAAAGGATGACTTCTTAAAAACCCTAGAAGTTTAGTATTAAGACGAGTATGAGTGATAAAGCTAGAACTTGTATATAATGTTGCAAATGTGATGAATTATTGAAGTGTAAGTATTAATACTTGTATCAGATGGATGATCAGGACCGTGCTGATGATCACCGTGAGGGTGAGTACATGCTTGCACCGCCTGACAATGTAAGTTTTAAGAATATATCCTTGAGGTTTCTATCTATATGTTAATTTATAATTATATTATGTAAGTGTGTTTTTTTATCAAATTTTAGGTTGGTGATGTACCCCCTGAAGAAATTACAACACTTGATGAGCAACCAAAGAAAATTGAGAAAGTGAGGGGCATCACAATGATGAACAAGTTAATACAGCAAAGGGGCAATGGACCCAAATTGGCTGTGGATTTCGATCAGGCAGGAAATCCATATGGAGTGAACCGCAACTCATTTGTTTCATATCTTGGGGTTCTTACTCACAGCCATAGCAGTCTTATCCTAGAATCATGGCATAGAGTTCCTAAGGAGAAGAAAGACCACATATGGAAGGAACTATGCGTGAGTTATTATTATTTGTAATTCTATTTGTGTACATTACTAATTTTTAGGATACTAGTTAATAGCAATTCTATTTAATTTTCAGAGCATATTTGATCTAGATGAAAAGCTGCATCGTAAATGTGTGATGCAATGTTGTGGGAGGGTCCTAAGGAACTATAGGACCAATCTCACTCGATATTACATATGCGATGCTGAGAATAGGTTCTTGATAGATTCCAATTCTAGACATTGATCAGTATTTTGCTAACTTTACACTAATAATTTTTGTTTGTATTCTCTTTAAAAAATAAATATAGGAAGAAGGAAGCCACACAACAATGGAACTACTTGGACCCCAGAGAATGGGAGGAGTTTGTTACCCAAAGAAAAATAGATGAATTCAATGTATTAAGCGCCGCCACTCCCAATTTAATTAATATATGTTTTTATGTATTCACCTATTCAAGATTAACCTTTAGTGTTACTAACCAAATCAATGTGCTAACTAACTAGGCTAAGAGCGATGCTCAACGAGCAAGGCATGCACTGAATGTGCACGACCACACAATGGGTCTAAGAGGATATACATGCGTCCGCCAAAGACTACAGGCTGAGTCTACTCAGCCTACTGCTACTCAAGATACTGCAGAGTCCTCTACTGCTGCTCCCGCACCTCTCCCTCGTCATGTTATGTGGATAGCTGGGAGGCAAAACAAGAAGGGAGAGATATCGAAGCCCGCAACCGCTGAGGCGGCTGCAAAAATGGTAAAAATCAAACTCTTAGAGCAATCTATCGATATTGATTATTGTTATGTTTACTTATGAATTTTTGTTGATGGTGCTTAGCGGGAGCTGCACGAGCAGAGCAAGGATGGCAAGTTCATCCCTCAGGGCACAAGGGATGAACTGACAGTTGCTTTGGGTAACCCAGAGCATCCTGGACGTGTAAGGGGTGCATGCGCTGGTGTGGGCATCAAAGCGTTCTTTGGGCTATCCCAACGTAAACATGTCCTAAAAGTCAGACTTTCACAAGCTGAGGTAACTTATTCTTATTTTAGAATGTTATTGCAAAAGGGAATTCAATAATCAGCAACTAGCATTTCTTTTATCCATGTATAGGTAGATTCCTTAATTGATAGGAGAGTCGAGGAAGCAGTTGGTAAAAGACTCCAGGAAGCAGTTGATAAAAGACTCGAGGAAGCATTTCACAAGTGGCGGGCATCTCAGACTGCCAGTCAAACAGTACCCGTGGCGAACCTCTCTTCTCCTACTCCTCGTACTGTAGAGGTTGGGATTAATCCTATAGACCCACCTAGCACGTCCTCTGTAAGTATTTTTATGGCATATATAATAGTTAGTCTGTTTAAGATGATATGTTTGTGTATATATGCATATAACATTCTTTAATTACGTAAATTTGTAGGGGTTGAAGCCATGCTGACTACAAAGTGAAGGATATATCGTTGCAGATGCATTAGCTTACCCACCCCTTAAAGGGTACATGTTTCATGGGAGTCTAGTACCAGATGGCATGGTACGTGTGATCCCCATACATATACTCGCTGGCTGGACGGATCTTGCACTGCCTCATGCACACCCAGATGCTGAAACACTTGGTGAGGCAGTAGGCGGAGTGATACTGTGGCCCGAAGCGGATGCCCTCTATACTGATATTGTATGATAAATTTTCCTTACTTTACTTTGTTAGTGTGTATATATATATGAGTCAATTGATATGAAATTATATATACAGGTCAAAAAGACGAGACCCGCTACATCTCGGCCTCCACCTCCTCGACTACCAAGTTGGCTTCCAGGGGACCTACACGCCTCGATAGGTCCTAATTGTAGGAGTGTGGCAGTATGGATCGGCGAACATAATCTAAATTGCCCTATAAATGTTACTATTCTGGAGAATGTTGTAGGTAAATCATACGATAACAATCTATTTATACAAGTTTAGCATACATATTAATGCATACATAATAGAAGTTCTAGATACATATTAATTTAGGTCAAACATTCGGAAACAACATATTTATATAAGATATTTTGGAGTTGTTTAAGTATGAATGGCTGAACACATCTATGATAGAGATGTGGATATGGTGAGATTAATTAATGCATACGACAATCTGGTTTATACATCCCTATACCTTGTTTTATATACGGCAATCTGGTTTCTTATATATTAATGCATACATAATACATATTTTGCATCCACTTATACAAGACATGTAAAGATTTTGGGTTTTCCCATGTGGGATTTTTGGTTCCATCTTTGATTAGTCTTGTAGATAAAGACCCTGGTTCAGTTACTTCATACTGCTGTGATGCTTTTGAATATTTTGGTAAAAATAATAGGATGGTGATAATAGCTCCATTCAATGTCGAGTAAGTTTACTTTGCTTGTAATTTGGACTTAAGCAAATTACATTTTTATTGTGGATATTGAGTTATTAATTTTCTACTTTCTTACTTGTAGTTCTAAGCATTGGGAGTTATTAGTTATTGTCCCCAAGACATTCATCGTCTATTATCTAGATCCTGTGGGGAGTGAGTTGGATGTATATGGACATGCAATTAAAAGGCCATTATTCTCATGAGAAATATTTTATGTTTTTATATCTGTTAACATATGTTACTGCATTACTATTTAATTATGCAATTTAATGTGTTACATTAACATATATAGGGCTTTACAAGAGTACAAAAAAGCTGGAGGAAAGGTCCCCAGGAAAAAAAATCTGTAGCTCATTTGGAAGAATGTGAAAATAATTTCCTGACTCCAATGTATATATTATTTATGTGAAGTGTGCTTATTTGTATTTTTGAATATTTTGTATGTTTCAAATTTATAGTGTACTACACAAGACAATGGCTGGGCATGTGCCTACTATGCGATGCGATTTATGGACCTAATCATCAAACATGTTGTATTGGAAATTGATAACATACAACAGGTATTATACATAGTCTCGTTAGATAATATGAAATATATGAATCTTATTATATATTATTATAATTATGTATGTACATCATTCTCTTTGTAGGTCTTTAAAACTGAGGACTTCAACACAGGTGCAAAGCGTTTCGATGTACATGCTCCCTATATGAGAGATGAATTAGATGTTGTAAGAGAAGATTGGGCAAAAGCCCTGCAAAGAGTGGGAATTTTTCAATATGATTTTGATGACAATGATGATGATGAATAAAGAATAACTTTTTTCTCATAATTAATTTTGTGTGAATGTGAATGAATTTTTATGAATTGTCATATATGTGTGTGAAAATCATCAATACATGAATGTTTCTACATGTGTCTGAATGTGAAAAGAGATGAAATAAATGGAACTATAGGTTGCTACTGGTTTCTACATGCGTGTGATGAAAAAATAATATGAATTAAATTTCTTATACATGAGTGTGAATCACATATATAATAATTTGTCCATCATGTTAATTTTGCAGGTTTGTGGCCTGTTTTTGGCTGATATCAATGGATGTCGTAAAACCTGCAGTTCATATCTGAACTGTAGGTTTCTCATCATGCGACCAGCTACAGCAGGTCTGTAGACTAACAAAAAAAATCAAATCATAGGCATCGGTTATTTGTATAAAACTGACGACATACGTTTATATTGTCAGTTTCCTTACTAGTACCGACGTCAATTTCCCTACACCACGACCATGCTGGCCAGCACGGCCGTGGCAGCAGACCAGACATAAAATATGTGTTGGATATCTATATAACACCGACAATATATGGTTACAATGTCGGTTGCCATACTAGTAACCGACGTCGATTTCCCTAATGAGACCAGACACCACTAACGTGCTAGCCAACACAGCCGTGTAAGCGGGTGATTCATTGCCAGTTTCCTAGCAGATAACCGATGCCTATACCCCCTGCTGGCGCATTTTCGGCACGTTTTCGGTGGTGCGCGAAGGGTTTTGGCGTCGGTTTGAGAACCGACGCGTAAAGGTTGGGCTTTTAGTGGCGCCCACATAGGTGTCGCTTAGAAACTGACACAAAAGGCCTTAAATAACCGACACTAAAGGCCGGTTATGTATTAGTGATTGGCATGAAAATAGTCACCAAACTCATACATGTCTCTTTGGTGATCATTTTAAGGCCAATGATCCTTTATCTTATGAGGCAAATTTCTCCTTAGAAACATCATACATAGACCTCCCATCCCCATCAATGATTCCTGCAAATGGGAGGTAGCTGTCATAAGCACCCAATCAACCATGATTTAATAGTCCCCAAACTCATAGATGTCTATTTATGAATAGTTAAGAGGACAATACACATATACACATGTCAATGACTTTTTTGTCAGAAGACAATGTCATAACATATGCCCTAGCCCCTCCTCGAAGCATTTTTATGGACTTGTCAAAGAGGACATTGATAACATCAACTTTAATACACTTTTTGCACCTATTTTATCTCTCCAAACATACCTTTTATAGACTTTTCCACTTATTTTAGCATTTTTATGACAAGAATCTTAATTGCACACTTTTTCCATCCTTGTAGGGTCACATCAAGCCACAGTCATGGTCAACTCCTCGACTGTGGCTGATCGACCGTGGCTCATCGACTAAGGAGGACTCCCACACCACGACCGATGCCACCATTCACCCTGAAGATGCCACGATCGCAGTGTAGGAATCCCACCCTTTTAGTCGCAGCCCACAATGAATTCAACTAAACCTTGATCAACCTCAAATGAGGTAACACCGTGACCAAGGCAATGGAGTGCCCTGATTGAAGAAGGACCGCGACCACGATAGCACAATACCTCGATTGAGGTACTGACTCGACCCATCGTTGTGGTGACCTCGACCGAGGAGGGGACTCAATCGACCACAATCAAGCCTCGACCGATGCCAATCCTTGACCGCAGTGTGGGTGGTTAAGTCAGTGGAAAACACCTATAAATAGGCCACCCACCTCAATTTGTCACATCATCATATCATCAAGGACCACAAAGTGATGTCAAATTCCATACACACTCCCATCCAATCAGTCTTGGATCTCCAAAGGCAAAGCTGAGGAGAGAGAAGGTTGAAGGCCCCTCTCCCTTGAAAGAAGGAGAGCATCCACACCGTCCATCACATATTAAGATTTGAAGGAGTACTTCGGTGTATTGCCATCTTCTCTCTCTCTCTCTCTCTCTCTTCTAGATCTGTCATCTCCACTACGTTGTACCCCTTTCCTCTTTGTGGTTATGATGTGTCTTATTTTGTAACGTCGTTATGATGTATGTTAACATGTGTGGCTAAACACTTAACTCAGGTTGGGAGTGACACTAAGGCCCTCCCAACATATATATCCTTGCTCCCTTTTGAATATATATATATATATATATATATATATATATATATATACTCATTTCGAGGTTATCTCCATATGCTTGTTATTAATTGTTCACTTGCATGTATAGATACCATCTTGTGATGTTTGATCATTGGTAACTCAAAAGAGTAGTATCTTCTTTATCTTGTGTTATGCAGTAGTATGAATGCATATAAATGTTGGAATGCTAAGGCTTATGGTCATATGTTTTTCATTGCGGGTGTAAGGTTTTCATCTCGAAAGGGAGGCCACCTTAGATCCAAGTTCTATCCTTATCTCGAGAGAGGAGGGAATAGACACTTCTATGACTGCTTGATCTTGATAAGAGTATACAAGGGGGAGTGAGTTTGCATATTGATGAGAAACCTTAGTAGGTGAAACCCGATCTGAGTTCCCTTCAATATCTTGGTTTCTCACTGGTCATCCTTATTTTCTCTTTTTGTTGTTTTCTTTCTTTATTTTATATTTCTTTGTTTTGATTTGAGCACCATAGTTCCTTAGGGAACAATATTTTTAAATTATTTATTTGTTCGTAGTATATGAGTGTGAGACCATGCATGCTTAACACTTACTAACCTTGTCCCTGTGGTTTGATCTCGATTACTACGTTAGACCTCGTATAATAGTTGTGGGGGTTTGAGTGTCAGGTTACTATCTTAAGAGCCTAACTACTCTGGATTCGCTCCATTTTGGACACACGATTTAGGCCGGCCAGACATTATCATGTTATGGGTCATAGCTCCTCGCACATGCATTTTGGGGGAATTTCCTGAGAGGATTCTCATGATATGGGCCTGGATACTCACAAATGTAGTTTCAAGGACTTGTTGTGAGAGACCACTATCATGATATGGGCCGAAGATCCTCCCAACTGCATGTCAAGGGACTTGTTGTGAGATGATACTGTCATGATATGGGCCCAAGATCATCACAAATACATTTCACGGGACTTGTTGTGAGATGATATTGTCATGATATGGGCCATGGCTCCTCCTAAATGCATTTATGGACATGATCAATATATGAGACCTGACACCTCCTTAATGCATTTGAAGGGACGTGTTGTGAAAGGACACTATAATGATATGGGTCATGGCTCCTCCCAAATGCATTTTTAGGGACGCGCTGTGAGATAACATTTGCCATGATATGGGCCCTGACACCTCCCAAATGTATTTTCATAGACTTGTTGTAAGATGACATTCTCATGATATGAGACCTGACACCTCTCAAATGCAGTTTTAAGGACTTACTATGAGATGATATTGTCATCATATGTGTCATGACACCTCCCAAATGTATTTTCAAGGACTTGGCGTGAGAGGAGTTGTCATGATATGGGCTCAAACTTCATCCAAATGCATTTTAGGGGCTTATCATGAGAGGAAACTATCAATATATGGACCATGTCTCCTCCTTTATGCATTTGAAAGGACATGTTGTGAAAGTACACTATCATCATATGGGTCGTTGCACCTCCCAAATGCATTTTTAGGGACTTGTTGTGAGATAACATTTGTCATGATATGGGCCCTGACACCTCCCAAATGCATTTTGATGGACTTGTTATGAGAGGACGTTGTCATGATATAGGCCCTAGCACCTCCTAAATGCATTTTCATAAACTTGTTGTGAGAGGATGTTGCCGTGATATGGGACCTAACACCTCCCAAATGCATTTTTAAGGACTATTGTGAGATGACATTATGATCATATGCTCCATGGCACCTCCCAAATGTATTTTCAAGGACTTGGCATGAGAGGACGTTATCATATTTGGGAACAATCTTCACTGAAATGCATTTTTAGAGACTTATTATGAGAGGACATTGTCAATATATGGGCTTTGGCTCCTCCTTAATGCATTTGAAGGGACATATTGTGAAAGGACATTATCATGATCTAGGTCAGGACACCTCCCAATTGCATTTTAGGGAGTTGATGTGAGATAACATTTGTCATGATATGGACCTTGACACCTCCCAAATGTATTTTCATGGACTTATTGTGAGAGGAAGTTGTCATGATATGGGACCTAACACCTTCTAAATGTATTTTAAGGACTTACCGTGAGATGACATTTTCATCATATGTGCCATGGAACCTCCTAAATATATTTTCAAGGACTTGGCATGAGAGGACATTGTCATGATATGGGCCCAAACTTCACCAAAATGCATTTTTAGGGACTTATTATGAGAGGAAACTGCCAATATATGGGCCATGTATCCTCCTTAATGCATTTGAAGGGACATGTTGTGAAAGGTCACTATCACGATATTGTTCGTGGAACCTCCCAAATTCATTTTTAGGGACTTCATGTGAGATAACAATTGTCATGATATGGGCCCAAACACCTCCCAAATGCATTTTCATGGACTTTCTATGAGTGGACGTTGTCATGATATGGGACCTGACACCACCCAAATGCATTTTTAAGAACTTATTGTGAGATGACATTGTCATCATATGCGCGATGACACCTCCCAAATGTATTTTCAAGGACTTGACATGAGAGGTCATTGTCATGATATGAGCCCAAACTTTACCGAAATGCATTTTCAGAGACTTATTATGAGAAGAAACTGGCAATATATGGGCCATGTATCCTCATTAATGCATTTGAAGGGATGTTGTGAAAGGACACTATCACAATATTGGTCGTGGAACCTCCCAAATGCATTTTTAGGGACTTGATGTGAGATAGGATTTGTCATGATATGGGTCCTGATACCTCCCAAATGCATTTTGATGGGCCTATATGAGAGGATGTTTTTATGATATGAGACCTAACACCACCCAAATGCATTGTTAAGGACTTACTGTGAGATGGCATTGTCATCATATGTGCGATGGAACCTCCCAAATATATTTTCAAGGACTTGGCGTGAGAGGACATTGTCATGATGTTGACCTTGTTTTCGTCATGATGGTATGTTCTTATTTAGGATGTGACACTTTGTTTTGGGTCTTGTCATGACACTACGCTTGTTGCGGTCACAACGTTGTGTCGTGAGGGTGGGTTACAACGTTGTGTTGTAGGTTGGTCGTGAAGCCTATGGTGTAACATTGGTTGTGGCATTTTGCTTTAACACTATTGTATCACATTCTATTACAGTCACGACATGCGTCCCGGAGACAGTTGTGATATTGTGTTGTGAGATATGGGCTGTGGTACCTCCCAAATGCATTTTTAGGGACTTGATGTGAGATAAAATTTGTCTTGAAATGGGCCTTGACACCTCCCAAATGTATTTGAAAGGACATGTTGTGAAAGGACACTATCATGATATGGGTCATGACACCTCCCAAATACATTTTTAGGGACTTGATGTTAGATAATATTTGTCTTGAATTGGGCCCTGACACCTCCCAAATGTATTTTTATGGACTTGTTGTGAGAGGACGTTGTCATGATATGGGACCTGACACCACCTAAATGCATTTTTAAGGACTTACTGTGAAATGAAATTGTCATCATATGTGCCACGTCACCTCCCAAATGTATTTTTAAGGTCTTAGGATGGTTTTGGTTGTGATGGTTGGTCTTGTTTCAATTGTGATGGTCCATTCTTCTTCTGGACATGACACTTCATTTTGGTCTGGTCACAACATTGCATTTGTTATGGATGTGACTTTGTGCCGTGAGGGTGGGTCACGACGTTGTGTTGTGGGTTTGGTCGTGAAGCCTATGTGTAACATTGGTCATGACATTTTGCTTTAATACTATTGTATCACATTCTATCGCGGTCACGACGTGTATCCTGGAGATAGTTGTGATGTTGCATTGTGAGATATGGGTCATGGCACCTCCCAGATGCATTTTTAGGGATGAGATAAAATTTATCTTGAAATGGGCCTTGACACCTCCCAAATGCATTTGAAGGGACATGTTGTGAAAGGACACTATCATGATATGGGTCGTGGCACCTCCCAAATGCATTTTAGGGACTTGATGTGAGATAACGTTTGTCTTGAAATGGGACCTGACACCTTCCAAATGTATTTTCATAGACTTGTTGTGAGAGGACGTTGTCATGATATGGGACCTAACACCTCCCAAATGTATTTTTAAGGACTTACTGTGAGATAAAATTATCATCATATGTGCCAAAACACCTCCGAAATGTATTTTCAAGGTATTGGGATGGATTTAGTTGTGATGGTTGGCCTTGTTTCAATCGTGATGGTCCATTCTACTTTTTGATATGACACTTCATTTTGGTCTGGTCATGACACTGTATTTGTTGTGGTCACGACATTGTGCTGTGAGGGTGGGTCACGATGTTGTGTTGTGGGTTGGTCATGAAGCCTATGTGTAACACTGGTCATGACGCCGATGTGACACCATGTTGCATGGTGGTCACGACACCAAACGGAAACCCCTCAATAAGTCAATCCCACACTTCCCTCTATTTCCTCCACTCGTGCAACAATTGCTCATCTTCTCACATCCTCAATTCCTTATCGCCCAACCCCCACCCCTCCTCCCATAAGTATTTTCACGAACTTGGTGTGGGAGGACATTCTCATGATACATGGGCCATGACTCCTTACAAATGCATTTCAGGGGCGATGACTCCTTACATCAACCAACAATCCTTGACAAGAGGAGCTACTGAAGAAGACGATGTTCATGGTTGTAGTCTGGGGTGAGAGCACACTGTAATGATATAGATCATAGTGCATCCATGATTCAAAATTTGTACATTTATAATGACAAGGATTGTCGCTGGACTTGCTCCAGGATCAGGTATATCCTTGAAACCATCCTTCATGCATTATCGTTATTGATGCGATCTACTGATTATGAGAATATGGTAGATACACTTTTAAATTATGTTGCCTACTTTGTAGCTATATTTCTCAACACTATCTACGTCCATATAGAGACACAAATTATGAATAAGAATTATCTTTTAGCCATTGCTTCATTTATTTTAAGTTAGCTTGTAGTTTTACATAACATTTCCTTTATGAACATTCAAGAGGACAATACATTTATACACGTCTAAGATCAAATCATTTCGATGGACTTTTTGTGAGAGCACACTGTCATGATATAGATCCTAGCACCTCCCAGAAGCATTTTTATATACTTGTTATGAGAGAACATTGTCTTGATATGGATCTTTTCCCCTCGCAAATGTATTTCAAGGCTTGTTGTGAGAGGATATTCTCCTAATATAAGCTGCAACTCCTCACCAATACATTCTCAGAGACATGCTGGAGAGGACACTACCATGATATGAGCCCCAAAATTTTTTAAGGGACTTGCTATAGAGAAATTGTGATGATATGGCCCATGGCTCCTCCCAAATACATTTTCACGGAGATATATCAATACATATATTAATATGGGTTGTAATATTGACGTAAGGCTAATAAATATATATATTAATCTAAACTACATGTCAAGACAAATAAAAAATAGGTTGATCTCACGTCTTATGCACATGCAAGTGCTTACATAGATGCTCCACTCAATTATGCAGACATCTCGTGGTCTCAGCCACCACAACAATCATTGAAAATGAACGTAGATGTCGCTGTCTCTAAAAGAATGCACACTGTGAGCACTAGCTTCATCATCTGTGATGCTAATGGATTATGGATCAATGGTGGAGTCTGAGTTTCCCTATATACGGATGTCTTACAAGTTGAAGTTCAAGCAATCATCAGGGGTATCACACAGTTCATCAACAAAGCAAAACACATCATGGTAGAATCTGACAGCCTCATGGCCTAGAAATTTTTGATAAAGATTGTTCTAACACCAACTCACTTTAAACCTCTCTACATAGAACTCCAACGTCTTCTTTCATTAAATAATAACATAACCATTATCCATACCAAGAGATCAACCAACAAAATTGCAGACATACTAGCAAAATGGACAACAAAAAATAATATCATCTCCCACTCATTGCTTGTATGTCTTGAACCCGCCCTCAAAATTTATGAGGACGAGCTTCAACTCTCCCTTTCACATGTACCACACGACACCTGCCAATCGAGGGCAGCATGAATAATAATAACTCGGGGTTTTTAGAAGAAAAAAAATGCTATTTCAATATTGTTCGGGTCTTTAGGGACTTGTAAAAAAATCCAGTGGACCTGGAAAAGAACTTTTCTCTCTCAATCTAGATCTCAACGTTATTTAACAAATATCAATAAAGTGAAGGGTAGAGGATTGCAATTTTTCATGTGACACCTCTATACGCCGCTTCACCGCTGCCACTCTCCCCACTCACACCTAATCACGCGGTAACCTTCCCGTCTAACACTTCATCCTCCACTACCCAATCTTCCAATTTTGCATCCTCGGCCTCTACCTCTTCCTCCGTCACTGCCTCCCATCCCCCCGCTGCTTTGGAGTTCACATCCTCCAAGCCATCCTCCCTCCTAGCTCTGCATCCCCTATCTCAAATTTTGTGTCCTATACATGCTTCCCTTCTGGCTCTACTTCCTTCGAGCGATGCTGAAGGGACTGCGGGTTCCTCAAGCATGAACAACAAAATTGCCTTGATGGATATGCAATAGATGAGATGAGCGTCGCTAGTCACTGTGTGATGAGTCGGGGGGGGGCATGTTGAACCCGTTGGCAAGGGTGGCAACCTGGATCTACATTATGGGCATATCAAAACACCTCTAGAAAAGGAGCTCCCCAAGCATGGGAATGAAGGCTCCCGCTCTCTATCAAGGCCACCCCTTCAGGCATTTCTTAGCATCTGGTAGAATTCATCCTTTTTCTCACAACCTTAAATCGAATTCTTTTTGCTTCTTTTTAATTCATTCATGAGTTATCTAGCCGCCAAAAATAACGATATGCTAGGACAAACTGTGAAGAGATCATGAGTAATTGGAGAAGACCATGTCCTGTATTTTCTGCATCTGGAAGGACCTACATATCTTATTTGGCAGGTAAAATCGTGCATGTTTATAAAAGTTTGTTTGTTTGGAATTTCTGAAGTAGTACATATTTTTCTAGTCAATATGTTATCAATAAATGTCTCAAAGTATTTGTATAGACTACAAGTTGGATAATTGAACATTCTTTTCAAGAATTGGATCCCAATCTGGCACCAGTACATTGTTTTGAACTTTTTATGTAGAAGTACCTTATTAGAAATTGTGGGAAATTGATGATAATTAATATTTTCTTAGCAACACTCAAGTCTGATAATAATTTGTAGATGACTGCAAGAGGTAGGCTTTGTTAGGGAAGGAACAAAATCTTTAAGAATAGTGGTCTAGACCTCAGATACTTTTTTTTCTTTTCTAAAAAATGGATCTTTCCCTAAAAAATGTTCACTATGTTGTTTGCACATTTTAATTTTGGAATGAAAAAACTAAACCCATGCCTTATCTTCCAACATACTATATCTTTGGTTTATTGCAGTTCTAGTTTTTTGGCATGGAAATTTTTTAAAACCTTATCAAATTTAGATTGAAGGGATAGTCGAGCAACAACTCCATCAGAGTTCCTCTTTATATTTTACTTCTTATATCTTTTGGTGTACCTTGACATTATGATTAGCAAGATAAAAGAGATCTTGATTTTCTATGAACCTGGCTAGAGTCTGGCGAAGGAGATGTCTAAGAACCTGTACTTACTCTCTAGCTGGTACGATCGTGCTTGTGAGTAAATTATGTCTAATTGGAATGTCAGAAATAGTAATCATAGATGTATATGAAAATCAAAGAATAACTAATATGTTGCTCTTTTTTGTGCATGTATAATTTTATTTCTCACTTCTACCACTGTCTCTAATTTTCTCACCTTAAATAGACACGTACAAAAGGCTTCTGTAGAGCACAAAGGTTATTGAATGTGGCTGTTAATGGGGATGGTGATGAAGAGACTAACGTGAGGTCTGAAAATTATGGTGGGGGACATGGTAATACATGACATCTTAGTCAATTTTAGTGAGGGTTGGTGCAATCAGCTGCAATGGTAATGCATGACATCTTAGTCAATATTAGTATGAATCCAGATGTACCTTGTATTGGTTACTAGCTTTGTTCTCTGAATCAGTTTGAAAATTTGTTTGGCAACAAAGTCTTCTACTTTCTCAAGGTAAATTGGTAAGGTTTGTGCTTAAATTGCAGTGATAGTTAGCTAAGAAGTAAAAAACATTGTCTCTGATCTTAATTTTTTTTATAAAATAATTCCATAGAAGGCTATAAGATAATGGATCTTTATTTCATGTTAAAGCATACCATGTATATGTAAGAAGCTACAATGGTGATGTTGCATTATAAACTGCATATTATGACTTTTATCAATATACTTTTATTGCCTAGGAGAGTTAGCATTTGATTATTATATGTGGAGCAGTAGCTGCTCTAATGAAGCACATTTTTTATGAGACAAGCAGTTGTCTACAGAGAACCCACTTTACAGGTTGTAGGTGGCAACAACATCCATAATGTAGGTGGAGTAAGGGGTGATGGCAAAGCTCACAATGTGGATAGTAGCTTTTTGTTACTTTGGTCTATATCTCCATTGCTGACAGTAAGAGTAAGCTCTCTCTGACCATCAGTATCTGTCGTTGTAATACTATTTGAGTTGGTTTACCTAAGCATTGGACCCAAGAAGAGATCTTGGTAGTTGACGTCCTCCTAGTTGAGGTTTTGAGTCATAGTTACTACACTATTTCTATTTCTACATACAATAGATCTACTTGCCTCGGTGAGGTCACATTTCTCAGTGAGTTGTTGAGAATTTAGATTGGTGTTACATAACAATATTGGCTAGTTCGTAGTTGGTGTCCATTTTGCATCTCTTGTAGATTGACCCATACACTTTGACATTTTTGTTAATCTAGATGGACAACCACCTTTGTGAACTAAAGGTTGTCCCTTTCCAGTAGTTGTGGATATTAACCATCTACTTCACAAAGTTATGAGCCAAATATGACATATATCCATATGAGCTGCTATACAATAGACATTGACTCTGAGATTTCATTCTACAACCCTTTCTCTTCTTAGTTGGACTCTCTCCTTATTCATGTTTTCTCCCTGTAAGTGTTTAAATCCTACCATCTACTCGCTACAAAAAAGTAAATTCATTTTTATCGAACCTCTCTCATTCCAATTTTATTTTTCATACCCATTTTATCGTCAGATATACTACATAAAACTATAGTTTCTTTTGTAATATATATGAATACAACATCTAAATTTTATTAATCATTCCATTGATAACGCCAATCAAATTTTATAATTCAAAATTTCATGTCTGAGGCACATGTGGGTTTACTATTATATATAAAGCTATTTGTGTTGGTTTGAAGCTAGAATATTGGCTCACTCCTAGTTAAATCTTGGATTCCTACCTTTAGGATGAATGTGGATGTTGAAGAGTCTTGACATCATCAAGATGCACGCTATAACCTATGTGCAACCTATGTGCTTATGCTTGGCATTGTCATTGGTGTTGCAATTAATGTGTTATTTATACATACCTCTTAGTGTGTGGGTCAAGTTTGTATGCGGCAGTGAGCTTGTATCAAGGAAGGAGAGTGATTTCATCCAAGGGTGCAGCCACAGATGGGAAGGCCCAACAACTACTACTATACTGCACATTTGGCATGCTTGCTGGAGTAGTTAGTTGCCTGCCTGGACTAGGAAGAGGATTCATTTTGGCTCTAATATTCTTGGAATTGAGAATACGACCTCTAATGTCTAGTGCCATTGCAATGTCATACTCATCCTCTATGTCTGTCATGGAGTACTGCCTCCTGAGGTGATCTCCGATCCCGTATGCTATTTAAATGGTTTGTGTGGCAAAGATGGATGTCTGGGTGCAACAACATGTGGTGAGGAAGATCATTATCATTCTTGGAAGAGTTTCTCTTATCATCATTTTATTAGCCAAAACTATTATCACTTATGCTATATCAGTGGGTGGAGTTGAAATTTCTAATACAATTCACACTTTCAAGAATCACTGGGTCGAGTTGGAATTTCTAATACGATTCACAAATTCAAGAATGACAGTAAGATGGTTTTTGAGAACCTGTGTAAGTAAAAGGTGTAGCTATAAGCTTATGTTATTCATTTTTAGTTCTGAAGTTGAGAACTGAATAGAAGGAAGATAGGCATAGGTAGATTTTCCTATGTGACATTTATTGCATTAGTTGGTGACTTAGCCTCCCATTCATATCACCATCCAAATAGAAAGCTCTTGTATGTCTTGGCCTCAAGCACATGCCCCCATACCTTTTATAACAACTTCATCTTATGTATCTAGTAGGAAAACAATTTTGGATCCATTATTTTATAGTTTGAATAAGTAAATTTGTATGCTTGTTCCTGATGCAAAAAAAGAAAAAGAAAAATTAATGGGCTCTTTTTCCCATGTCACATCAGAATTGGTGGAGAGGCATGTGAGGAAAGAACCCTCTTACAACAATCATTAAAACTTGTTTGGAAAATGGCCTTCACTCCACTAACACCTATCTTTGAGCACTTGCAATAGCTAAACATCTCTTCCTCCACTTGTGTTCTTCTTGTATTCACACTTAACAACTTATCTCTCACCTGCTCAGAACTATCCATTTCTCACCCTACATTTTTGTTGGGAGTCTCCTGGCTAACTTGCACCGGTCCCTATAAGCTGAACTACGACGACAGATGAAGGTGTTGTCGCTGCTACCCGTTCTATCACCTCGAATGAGAACGAAACTCTTAATTCATTAGATCTAACCTGGTTAATAGTTTTTTTAGCTGGAGTTTTTATTTAAAATAGTTCTGAATTCAGTACTAGGGCCACTATTTGATGATAGACAATCCGACTAATTTTTCTCTAATTGTGTCTAGTTGTTGTTTTGATTGCTGTTTACTGATCTATTGTTATGCTTTTCATTGACTGATTACTGTTGGATGCATTTATTTATAGATAATTACATATTTATTGCTAGCTTCTTCCCCTATCCGTAGGTTTATTTCTTTTGATTATGTAACTAAGTACAAAGAATAAAGGCTTCGTAGTTTATCTGGTTAAATATGGGCATACAAGAATTCATATTCAGTCATCTCTATATTAGAGAAGTGTCATTCCATTTAATTATGTTATATTGCTGACTTCTTTTGTTTCTTTTGTGTGTTCAGATGGACTGTTGAGATTGAAGTGACGTTGCTGTTGTATTTCATAAAAATGCAAAACTACCAGTCAAAAAAATGAAAAACTGCTAGTCGTCCAACATTGATCGCTTTTCTTTTTGTATCAAGTCAAAGAATGAACATGGACAGTCAATGCGTTGACAATGGAAAATAAACTTCTCAATAGGATTGGCTTTTGTTCCATGGATTGGTTCCTTGAATATATGTAATTTGAGAGTCATTCCATGTGTACTATTCAGTTAGTGTCGTTCAGGTCTATTCAAGTTTGCCCGTGGGTTCAACTTGTTTGAGTCGGGCTGTTGTGGTTCTTCTTGAACTCCAGATTCAAGCCATGTTCAGGTTTTATGGTTGTGCGTCGGGTTAGTTTTCAATCATATGTATGAGTGTTGGATATAAAAACATTAAACAAATGTATGAGATTACTTATTACAAGAAATGAAATTGTTCTTTATACATTTTCGCTGTTCTTATGAATACAAATAGTTTATAGCTTCACGATGAAAATTAGTTGTTATTTTGTTAAAAAGATGCGTGCATATATTTGATGTGAAGGTAGGGAATGTAAAATTTCTTATAATCAATTGTTGGCCATTATGTATCCATACATATCGTGTATGCCTATTACCTATTAGCTGTTTGATAATGGCTTATCGTCACTTTGTACTAGATAGGTGACATCTGTTCGTGTGATTTTTTTTAACATGTGTGATGCTCTATGTTGTCACCTATTGTCAGGTTTTGGAATCCAAAAGCCCCCAATAGGTGACATTCATTCCATATAGATTACATAGCACAAAGGTTACCCATAATAGGTGACATTCATTTTATAGATGATGGGTAGTCATGTCACCTTTTCGCTTAAAGTTGATATGTTTAAATGTCACCTATACCTTATTTTTTAGTAGTGTAACTAGGAGAGTCATGCCTAATTACTTGTTCGAAATGGAACCATATCTAACATGAAGTTGAGTCCTAGTTAACATAAACGACTCAAGATCATTGCCAATACCGTCCATCACACAAGAAATCAAATAGCCAACACCAAGGCATCACTTGTTAACATTATCTAGTCCGAACTAGTTGCTCAGACTATATAGAAGACTGAAACAAATGTAACAATGATCTTTCTCACATGATCGACAGTTGCAAATTCTTGAATAACAGGAGCAGCGTGCCAAATCCGAACTAGGTAGTGAACGCCTAGCAAATCCATGGGTTTCACGTCCATGTCGGTGGCTTTCACTGGCCCCACCCCTGGTGCCACGGTCATTTTCTACCGCAATGGCTGCTGTCCTCCGTCTTCTTGGTCCTCTTTGAGTCTTTGACGTAGCAGTTTTCTTCATCGCGACAAATACTCTATCCGCCAATCACACTCGTGTCAATTGTCGAAGCATTTCTGTAGAGCTTAGTTTGAGATAAGAAGATAGAGACATTGGATGGCGCCACTACTACAAACAGGCCGAGTTTGGACGGGCCAAGTTCCGCGGATTCAACGCTGGCGCGTCCTTGACGGGCTCCGCGGGTCAACTTGTTAAGTTGTTATCCGCAAACCACTAGCAAAAAAACCCGCCTCCATTCCATGCCAAAACGAGCCGGCCCTGATTTGTTTTCCCTCGTTCCTCCCAATTGACGGCGGAGGAGATTCCAAAGACGACCAGCCATGCCAGCTACCGGCAGCGAGGAGTGCAGCGGCAAGGCCACGACAGCCTACAACATCACACCCAACCTCCAGAAACATCCCACCAGACAGACAGAAGCACCGCGCCCAATGGCCAGCAGCACGACGCTCGACGGCGGCCAGCAGCACGACACTCGACGGCGGGGCAAGTGACAGCGCAGCAGGTGACGGCGACGATGTCAACAGATTTCAACCTTTGTGTGGTTAGTTCTGCACCTAAACATTGACAACCCTAGATCGTTTCACCAACTTATCAATTCTAGTTTCATGAAGAAATCAAAATATCTTTGCCCCTTTTATGATTTCGATACGAAAATGATATCTATAAAACAGTCCTGGATGGACTATAGGCAAAATTCCATCTACGGTTGGTTTCTGATTTATGGTCTATAGTTGTTGATTATTTAACTAAAATGTCAAACACATACACTTCTTTCGGCCCAAGTAGGCCCACGAAAAAGGGCGGGCCCTTTTCCCTCCAGCGTCAAAAATTTCAGCAGTACATCAAGTCTGCCCCCCACCCACACGGAAATTTTTCCTATCCGACTGTCCGTGATCGCCTGCCCTATGTTTTATCCTCATCTCTCTGTTCCTTCTTTTGGTCTCTCCATCTTTCCTTCTCAACCTTTCTCGCTGCTACTATCACAAAGTGGCAGCTAGCATGCGCATGCAGGAGAAGCCAACAGCCGTCGAAGAACCAGTCGTTGTAGATGACCAAGGGGCATCCTGTGTCGGCGACGAGGGAACAAGAAGCATTTAGTAGATGACCAAGGGGCATCCTGTGTCGGCGACGAGGGAACAAGAAGCATTTAGTAGATGATCAAGGGGCATCCTGTGTCGGCGACGAGGGAACAAGAAGCATTTAGTTCGGGCCACAAGGGAGCTTCCGCAACGTAGAAGGAAAGGCAACACTAACAGCTCGAAGCCAACTCACTCCTCTCGACGACAACGACGATTGCAGTGTTTATTTGGATCTTCGGTAGGCCTATGTTTTTCTCCCCTTTCAGGTGATCCAAATTTCTTGGTCTGATTGAGTGTATACGAGATGGTTTTTTCTAATTTTTCTTTCCCTCGATAAAGTTGGCTCTCTAATGGCAACAAAACTTAGTTTTATCTGTATTCTATGTTTTCAGTTTGTTTCTCCGTAGGTTGACTAGCCGCTAGCATTGACAGACTATGTCTCATCCAATTTTAGATAAAAACAATAGGACAAATTCATTTGATACTTGTAAACAAAATGTCCAACTGCTAGAACTGCTAAAACATTACCGATTATGTGTCCGGAACCAAATGATTGCACATGTCTGGCAGCCTAGCAACAACAACAATCATCATGTATTGAAACAAACTCGATTTTGATTGCTTGACATGAACTCAACAAGGACGATGCGGTGTTTGAGAAGGCATCATTATTATAAAATCTGAACTTTAGTTATTAACATGCAAATAATGGCAGATCAGTTCACTTCTCTTTGATGGATTTGATGGTGCATGCATAACTGTTATAATAAAATTTTTGAATCAATATCCTGATCGTCTAACATAGTACACTAGGTAATTTTTTATATTGACGTTTAGGCTCTGTTTGGTAGGACTGAAAATCAACCTGTTGCTTTTGTTTTCCTGGAGTTCGGTTATAACATTTGTTTGGTTTAACAGAAGGAAAAGATAAGCCTGAAATTGAAACGCACAATCATGTCTCAAACCCTGGAATTCGTACCTCACCTAAAAAGGGGGCGGTTGGGTGTAAAACCAGTTGTATAGTCCGTAACTTAAAACACCTGCTATATAATTAATGATAACACACATGTCAACCAAATAGATATAAGCAAAACATATGTGTTTCAGTGACCCCCTACCAAACATTTTATTGTAGTATCAATGCATTAAGTTCAAATTATGTGCTTCTTAAATTATACTTTGCACTCCTTTTATACGCCTTTAGTTTCTTCATCTAAGAAAGTACCAAATAGGCAATTTATGTAGAAAAAGTGCACAATACTCTTTTCTTACCAATTTTTATGTTAGAAAGTACATATAAACCACACAGTACACGTTTTATACTGACAGAATACATGTTTTAGACATAGTACAAAATAACACATGCTTGTACAAAAAGAAATTGGCAGTGTGATCTTTTTCGGCTGTTGTTGAGCTTTTTAGCCTATCAGGAAAGTATTTTTTACAATTAATAATTAAACAACATTAATATTTTTATATAACAATTATTTCAAAGTTTATTTCAGAATTTGTGTATTAATAGCCATATCTGTATGAAACCATTTGTTGTGTTAATTGTAGTACTCCAACCATCTTCTCGGACAAGGCCTCTTTAGCCCTAGGCTTTGAATGATGT
The DNA here is from genome assembly GCA_963693085.1 of Alisma plantago-aquatica. Taxonomy (NCBI): domain Eukaryota; kingdom Viridiplantae; phylum Streptophyta; class Magnoliopsida; order Alismatales; family Alismataceae; genus Alisma; species Alisma plantago-aquatica. The sequence continues at coordinate 395,374,104 of OY856411.1, read as the reverse complement.
GAACCCCTTCACTGACATACGATGCCTCCCTCCCCCGGCCATCTAGCCCACAGTGATGACCCCACCTCTAAAAAATGAAAAGTCCCCTATATATGGGCCTCATCAATGTTCGAGTATTGGCTTTGCCAATGGCCGTTAGGACACTAGTCTTTGGCGTCCTGGTCCAACTTTGTGATTTAAACCCACCCCTAGTCAGATGTTTCTCCAACTACAGTCATTAGATAGTAAATAAATTTCAAAGACCAGTCTTTACAATGGTGTTTAGTTCTTGTTTTATCCATGATGGTGGCTTACAATAAAAAAAGGCAGGACACATTCTTCTTGAAAAAATTGTGGGCAGCTTCTTGCCCCACAAATTTACCAATGCATTTGATGGCCAGTCACATTATATATTATTTTTACATGTGTCAGGTTGCCACTTCATTTAGCAAGGACATGCAGATCAAAGAGGGCCATGTAATTATGTTTTAAATCACTAGGAAGTGATTGTCTAACAATTGGTTGACCATACTGATGTTCAAACATGGAGCATCTAGACGTGACCTAGTATAGAAATAAAGTTCATAGTACATTATAAACCATGAAGCGACATCTTCAAATCAATGTTGTGCATTGTATTGACATGGTATGGTCATTTTCTTATAGCCACGTATGTCTTAAATATTTGGGAAGACTTATTGCATCATGATGACTCATTTTTTGTTGTAGACTCCCTTTTTATAACCACACCCTTCTATTTTTCTTGAAAAGAAAGTAGTTCTTAACTTTGGCGAGGATTAGATATTTGGTCAAACATTGGATGATATCGCATGACATAAAATTTCTACAAATTATATATATAACTTTCATTTTAAATATGATGTGTTCTCTTTTGTCACTTCTTTTGGATTTTAGACTAGACATCATATATTATATATAGAACAACATATGAAAATTTCATGAAAAAATAAAAACATTTTCTGTGCTTATATTTATAGACCGGTGATGTAACTAAGGTTGTCCGGTTTGAGATTTCACTAGAGTTAATGACTCCCCACATCTATTGATTCAGTAATTGACATCCTTTGTTTTAGATAGTATATAGAAATGGATTTTCAAATTTATTTGGAATTCCTACAAGATAATGCATTTTTTTAAATACTACATTTTCATATTGCTATAAGTCAATAATTTTATGTTTATGTAATAATATTCCACCACTCTTGTGATAAGCATAAAAATATAACATTCATTTACATCTTTATGCTTTCTGAACAAAAGATTATATTTCTTTCAAGGTCATTAATCAATGGAGGACTATAATGATATGAATAGAAATTGGATGTACAAGCCAAAAATGAGATTTGATCGTCGTCAGGATAAAGAATTTCTTCAAGGAATTGATAATTTTCAATTTGCTATAAAAAATGTTAAGGCTACGAATATGTTGTGTCCTTGTATGAAGCGTGAAAATAAGTTTATTGAGGATCCTAAATTTATTAAGGAGCACTTGATATATTATGGATTTTTTCCTCGATACACAACATGGACATACCATGGTGAGATGTATCATTATCAAAGGCCTACTAAAGTCTCAACATTTCCTTCAAATAATAAAGTGGATGATTTGATTAGTGATGTGATGATGAGGGATGTCAACAATGAAGTTGAATACACACCTATAGATGATTTCTCAACTTATGATCAAGGTGTTAAGAATTTTGAGGAAGTTTTAAAGCAAGCTAATACTCCACTATATGAAGGTTGTTCATACTCAACTTTTCACTTCATTTCTATTCTTTTTGATGTGAAGTGTGATAACCATTGGACCAACAAATCTATCACAAATCTTCTTCAATTTCTATGTAAGGTCTTTCCAGAAGGTAATAATGTTCCCAAGACATGGTATGAAATTAAAAAGTTGATATCTGCTTTAGGATTAAGTAAAGAAGTGATACATGCATGCCCGAATGATTGTATGCTATACAGAGGTGATAAAGCAGACCTAGATGAGTGTTTGAGGTATTAGACATCTAGATGGAAGCCTGCACATCATAATACGAGAAAGAAATTTAAGAAACCAGTGAAGGCCTGTCACTATCTTCCAATTATTCCACGACTTCAAAGAATGTTCAATTCTACCAAAATAGCCAAATTGATGACATGTCACCATACTAGCCCAAAGCCTCATTATGGGAAAATGAGTCATCCTAGATATTCAGAACTTTGGATGGACTTTGATAGAAAACATACACACTTTAGTAATGACCCTCGTAATGTATGACTTGCATTATCCACTGATGGATTCAGTCCTTTTAATATGGGATATGGTGTTAACCATAACATATGGCCCATTATTATCATGAATTATAATCTACCTCCTTGGTTGGTAATGAAACAATCATACTTCATGATGCCACTTATTATAAATGAACCTAAGTCTCTAGGAAATAATATTGATGTCTACCTCCAGCCATTAATTGAAGAACTAAACCTTTTATGGACAGAAGGTGTGCCAACATATGATGCTGAAAAGGATGAAATGTTCCAGATGCGGGCCGCTCTGTTCGGCACAATAAGTGATTATCCAGCTTATAGAATGTTGTCTGGACAAAAAACAAGTGGAACCTATGGTTATCCATAATGTCACATTGATACAGCTTCCATTTACTTACCATTTAGTCATAAAATGGCATACATGAGGCATCATAGATTTCTTCCAATCAACCATTCTTAGAGATATGATGAATGCCACTTTGATGGGACTATTGAACTTGATCATGCACCAAAATCACTGTGTGGACATGATATAATAGAGTTATGGAATGACTATGATAACATCAATTTTGGAAGGGGCACAAATAATGCATCTAAAGATAAACAACATTTGCCTCCTGGTTGGAACAAGAAGAGTATATTTTTTGAATTACCATATTGGAGTACACTACTAGTTTGTCATAGTTTGGATGTAATGCATATTGAAAAAAATGTATGTGCTAACACATTGAGTTGGTTATTGAATAACGATGGGAAAAGTCAAGAAAACATAAATGCACGTCTAGACATGAACAAGTTAAACATCCGAAAGTCATTGTGGATAAAGAAGTCCAAAAATGGAAATAAAGTATTTATTCCACCTTCATCATATTGTATGACCAATGAGGAGAAAGAAGTATTTTTCATGGTATTTAAAAATCTGAAACTTCCATATGGATATTCTTCAAATATATCTCGACTAGTTCAATTGGATGAGAAAAAATTCATGGGACTAAAGAGTCATGATCATCATGTTCTAATGCAACAACTTCTTGTAATTTCCCTAAGAAAAACAATTTCCAAGCATGTTGGGAAAGCAATTATGGAGTTGTCTTCATTTTTCAAGCTCTTGTGTGCAAAATCTATTGATGTTCAAACAATGGAAAGACTTGAGCAATCAATACATGTGATTTTGTACAAGTTTGAGAAGATATTTCCTCCGACATTTTTTGATGTCATGGCTCACTTACTAGTTCACCTTCCTACTCAAGCTAAAATATGTGGACCTAACCCTTTTAGATGGATGTATCCAGTTGAAAGGTATCCTTACACATTGAAAAAGTTTGTAAGAAACAAAAGCAAACCAGAAGGTTCTATTGTTGAGGGTTACTTGAGAGAAGTGTCTACATTTTGTTCATGATATTTGTGTGACACTGACTCCAAAGAGAAAAGACAAACAATATATGAAGATGGTCCTATAGGAGTTGGGGAAATTATTGCTCTTTCTGAGGATGAAATTCTTCAAGCACATCATTTTATTCTTTATAATGATGAAGACATTGATGAATATCGCAAGTAAGTATACTATAAATTTTTAAGTGTTTTGTGATTAAATCAAACATAACATGTATCTACTTATAGGTATCACATTGGCATCTTGTGATCTACTCATTCTTCTTGGTCTGAAGATGACATCAAAATAGAGCAGCATAGAAGTTTTGTTAATTGGTTTAGAGACCACGTGAGCTACTTCTTCATTCATATATACTTATTTATACAATTTATGAAATTGTTAATCTTATTTTATGAATAGGTCAAAAGGGTAAGAAGCTATAAAGACATACCTGAAAAGGTTATGTACTTATCAGAAGGACCATCTATAAAAGATATATCTTATTCTGGTTATTTCATAAATGGATATAAATTTGAACCAAACCACATTGATTGCAATAGAGTGACACAGAATAGTGGCGTAGCAACTGTGGGTCCTGATGATAGTTTGTTTTATGGAGTTCTTTTGGATATATATCAAGTAAAATTTCAAAATTTAGATCCATACCATCTTTTCAAGTGCTTATGGTATGACAATGAGGAAGATGGTGGAATATCAGTGGATTATCTAAATCTCACCAATGTGGATACAACCAAGCTAGCGTATCAAGATGAGCCTTTTATTTTCCCTGAACAAGAAAACCAAGTATTCTATTCCACAGATCCAGAAGAAGGAAATCTAAGTGTAGTTTGTCCTTGGGTTGCTAGAGACACATATGACATACCAAGTGATGTATCATCTATTGGAACTACTTCTGCCAATATTACAATAGAATGTACATGTGATGATGATAATGACTTTTTGGTGAGGTCAGACTTAGATCCCGAAATAGATCAAGTAGATGAAAATGTTATTCATGAAATAAGAACTACACAGAAACACAAACGATTGTGGAAAGAAATGTTATTGTATTCATCAATTCCAAATTCATTCAATTGTCTCACATTTTAAATATTTATTAAAAATTTGATGTATTAGTTGTCTCAGGTTTCTCAAACTTTACTTTCTTTTCTAGAGCAATGCCTCCTAAGCGTGTCTCAATTAGTAGCTTAATGAAGAAGAGCAGCACAATAGAAAACACTTGTGTGGTGCAATAGGTAATATACAATTTCTTTTATGAAAAAGAAAATGTTATGTCAGTAGTTGTTATCTTTTTACAGACAAGCACTCTTTTCATAAGTTCATGCGACAAAAAAACAAAGAACAATGCGTATTCCAGTTGAGAATGATCAATTCTACTCCTTGGAAGGTAAATTTAATTTGAACTTAGGTGTATTGTTTCTTGCTTCGGTATCTATTTTTATAAGTTAACTCTGTTTTCTCTTATAATATATAGTGAGTGAACAAAGACAACATGGTAGTTGTTTATTGAACAACTCTCTTGAGGATGATGAAATCACTTCTTCTAGAGGTACTTTTAGTTTAATATTAACTTTTTTCCTATAAGGATTTCTATGTTGTTAATTTCCTTACGCCATTAGATATTATCTTAGTGAGAAAAGAAACACAAGTGATCAATTCTACATTGGAAAGGGCTAACTCTTCACCACAAAAATCAGTAATGGATGACAAACTCCATATTTAGGAAGGTATTTTTGTTTAACTTGGTTTAAATCTTAATTGCAACAAAGTTTATGTTAATGATGTCATTAACACCATTAGTTCTATCATATATAGTGAATGGACAAAGAGAAAACCTTAGATATCCCCCTAAAATATCATTGAGGAATGACAGAAGCTCCCCTCTAGAAGGTATATTTGTTCTAACTAAACTTTGTTGCATTTAACTCTTGAACTTATGTAGATGTGTCATTTACACCGTATATGTCTATCATGCATAGTGAGTGAACAATTACAACTATCTAGATCTTCATTGCATACATCTGTCCAGGAAGATACAATTTCCCTTTCAGGAGGTAGCTTTATTGGAACATACAATTGTACACTTCAATCACGTCTTTTTTTATGACATTTTTTGGACTCTATTACTTCTTGTTATAGTGAATGGACAAAGAGAAAACCTTAGATATTCCCCTCAAACATCATTGAGGAATGACAAAATCTCTCCTCTAGAAGGTATATTTGTTCTAACTAAACTTTGTTGCATTTAACTCTTGAATTTATGTAGATGTGTCATTCACACCATATATGTCTATCATACATAGTGAGTGAACAAAGAAAACTATCTAGATCTTCATTGCATACATCTATCCAGGAAGATACAATTTCCCTTTTAGGAGGTGGTGTTATTGGAACATACAATTGTACATTTCAATAACGTCTTTTTTTTATGGCATTTTTTGACTCCATTACTTCTTGTTATAGTGAATGGAGAAAGACAAAATGTTAGGAATTCACTTCAAACATCATTGAGGACTGACCCCATCTCCCCTCTAGAAGGTATATTTGTTCCAACTAAACTTTGCTCCATTTAACTCTTGAATTTATGTAGATGTGTCATTCACACCGTATATGTCTATCATACATAGTGAGTGAACGAAGAAAACTATCTAGATCTTCATTGCATACATCTGTCCAGGAAGATACAATTTCCCTTTCGGGAGGTAGTGTTATTGGAACATACAACTGTACACTTCAATAACGCCTTTTTTGATGGCATTTTTTGATTCATTTACTTCTTGTTATAGTGAATGGAGAAAGACAAAATCTTAGGAATTCACTTCAAACATCATTGAGGACTGACCACATCTCCCCTCTAGAAGGTATATTTATTACAACTAAACTTTGCTACATTTAACTCTTGAATTTATGTAGATGTGTCATTCACACCGTATATGTCTATCATACATTGTGAGTGAACGAAGATAGCTATCTAGATCTTCATTGCATACATCTGTCCAGGAAGATACAATTTCCCTTTCAGGAGGTAGTGTTATTGGAACATACAATTGTACACTTCAATAACGTATTTTTTATGGCATTTTTTGACTCCATTACTTCTTGTTATAGTGAATGGAGAAAGACAAAATCTTAGGAATTCACTTCAAACATCATTGAGGACTGACCCCATCTCCCCTCTAGAAGGTATATTTGTTCCAACTAAACTTTTCTCCATTTAACTCTTGAATTTATGTAGATGTGTCATTCACACCGTATATGTCTATCATACATAGTGAGTGAACGAAGACAACTATCTAGATCTTCATTGCATACATCTGTCCAAGAAGATACAATTTCCCTTTCAGGAGGTAGTGTTATTGGAACATACAATTGTACACTTCAATCATGTCTTTTTTGAAGGCATTTTTTTGAATCCATTACTTCTTGTTATAGTGAATGGATAAAGACAAAATCTTATGAATTCACTTCAAACATCATTGAGGACTGACCGGATCTCACCTCTAGAAGGTATATTTGTTCAAACTAAGCTCCATGCAAGAATTCTTTTTGTGTAGAGGAATTCTTTTTACTCCATTAGTTTTTGTTTCAGTGAACGAACAAAGACAAAATTTTAGATCTTCAATGCAAACACCTATGCAGAATGGCAGACTCATCCCTCCAGAAGGTAATATTATCCAAGAAATACAACAAGATAGTCTTCCTCCACACCTAGTAGGAGGTAATATATTTTTCTTTTTAATTATATTTTGCATACCGATAGCTATAGACCATGACTTAGTTACTTTCTTTGCTCGGTGTACATTTTTAATAGATGTTAACACTTGTCCCATGAAAAAGAGACTTACAAGGAGGAGGATTACCTTGAAAGTAGTTGTCCCTATGAATGGTCAAAAACATAAGTGTTACATTCTTGATGATGGAAGAATTGTTGGTCCTGGAAGACGTAAATTGAGTAATTTTATAGGAATTTTAGCCCCCAACCACTATCTCTTTCCTACATACAAAGAATGGGGAGTAGAGCATGAGTCAACCATCAACCGTGTAATGGTTGATGTTCATGTGAGTAGTGTTTTCATATTTGCTTTTTGCGTATTTATGTTTCTAGCCATGTTTATTACTATATAGACTTTAGTCTTTTATTTGTTTGAACCACCCTCATATATATTTGCCTTTTTCAACACAGCGTGACTATGACTTCTTCAATATGGATGGGACTCCATTGCTTTCTTATGGTGATGTAACTACATTTGTTAAGAAAATAATCAACCAACAACTAAGGGAATTTCATGCAGAATTGAAACGCAAACTAGATCCTCATGTGCCCATTGTTGAACAAGTACACTCTTTAGATAATCGTGTTCCTCCAGATCATTGGTTGTTATTGATAGAGCTTTGGAGTAGACAACAAAAGATGGTAAGATGATGTGAACTTTTAGATGACTATGTTTGTAATCTATAAAAATTATGATGGGGAACTAATTTGTAATCTATAAAAGGTATGATGGGCAACAAATTTGTATAACTTGTAGTTGGAAGCTTCCAGAAATAAGAGAAGTCAAAGTGTTTTACATGCAACACATACGTCAGGACATATATCATTTGGTGAAAGACAAGATAAAGCGGTATGACCATAATCACTCACACTTTTCTAAGCTCACTATAATTTATAGATATGTTAAACCAGTTCTAAATGTCTTTTTTAGGCGAAGGATGGTGTTGTACTTTTGAATGTAGAAACATATCTTAATTGTCATAAAAAGAAGAATGGAGAGTACCTAGATGAGAGGATAAAATAGATTTGTGTAAGCACTTCTTATTAAATTGTTTCCTATAGTACGAAAAGAACTTGACTTAGGAATTTATATTGTAGGAAAAGGTAGAACTACAAAGTAGAGAGTTAGGGGTGGAAAAGTCAAAACAACCATTGGGATTCATTTCGATTATTGATAATACACATGGATCCCATCATGGAGGATATGAAAGAGGAATTAGTGGAGGTATTACAAGAAGGAACTTGAAGAGGAAAATGCTAGACGAAGAATCAAATAGGATTGTTGCAACAACTTGGAAATCACAACTTGAAGAAAAAGACAATCAAATCAAAGAAAAAGACCATCAAATCAAAGAGAGAGACCGTGAACTTGAAAATTTACGTGCTCTGGTGAAATCACTTCAGGGCCAAGTAACATTATATTTCTTTACATTATGAATAACATATGTAAATGCTTATGTTTGTTGACAATTATATGCTTATTATTTTTAGGGAAAGCCACCCAATCATGAATTTGATTGTCAATCAACACCTCATGCCCTGGTATGTATTGGTCTTGTATGTTTCTCCCAAAATTTTCATCTCTTATAATATAATATTTCAGATTTTGAAATTGAAATTGTAGGATGGGACAAATTATGATTCTCTTATACATGTGCAAATTGATTCTGACTTGGTAAGTGTGTTATATACTTCTAAGATGTGAAAATACATAAATTGTAATTTGATTTCTCTACCAGGATGAAGCTTATGATCTATTAACATCTTATCAAATTCAAACATTTCCTACACATGTAAGTAGAATTGTTTGGCTATGATGTTATATCAAGATTTTGTCAATAATTTGTCAACTTTTTTACCTTTCTAACTAGCATCGAGCATCTGGGACAAGTAAAATAGTGCTAGGTCCTAATGTTGGCACATGATAGTACATTGGATTTTTGTTGTCATCGTCTTTTTTTGGGTATGAGGTTTTTTTCTATTTTCTATTAGATATTTAATATTTTCATATGTAGATAAGTACAAAGTATACTTTCATATTTAGCCTCACAATATTGTTAACTCCTCTACAGAAGGAATCATGGTGGATAGGGGATGAATTAAGTTCATGTTTTTTTGGAGGGCTTGGTCATTTTGGGGACGGAAGGGTGACATAATATAGGGGATGGCTTGAATTTCATGGCTTGATGGCATCATCATTTTTTGGGTATGAAGTTAAATTTGTGTTTCTTGAATAATGCTACAATTTAGAAATGAAATGCACTTGACAAACAATGATATTTCTATTTTTAGCAGGAATGTGGCAAAAGGGTATGGCTAGAAGTTCATCATTCTTGGAGGACCTGATCATTTTGGAAGAAGGATGACTTGTTCAAGGTTCCTTATCTACTTATATTAAATGCTTTCTTATATGTAGTTATGTGCATTTCAATTGTATTTAATAAGTGAGATTTAGCTATACACAATATTATTCACCACTTAAAATCGAGTTAGGTATGAATTGCAACAATTTAGGTTATTTGCACCTGAGTATAACATAATTAGTTTGATTTAAGTCATAAGGGTTATATTGTGTTGTTGTATCTAAAAGTGACACTTCACCAATCATTAACATTTGAATGGGGGATAAAGGCTTATTATCTCTTAGTAAACCTTCTTTTTAACCATGTGGAAAATTATTGAACCCTTAAAATAATCTTTAAATGGTTTCCACCTATCTTTTTGAACTTTGACTTCATTCATCTAGCTTGATCTTTATGAAAACATGATGAAGAGGTATGGGCAGGTGAAGTCTCCCTATTGCAATCCCCTTCCTAGTCTAAATGATAGTAGATCGTTCTATGTTCCAAACAATGTCGATGACTCCTCTAGTTATATAATGCATCATGTACCATATGGTGTTGGGTGCCCATTTGATACTACTGGTAGTATTGAGATGAGCATCTGAGTAAATCTCATGGGCATTAGTTATACATACCTTGATACCATGATTTAACCAAGTGTGTCCTCTCGTGCTGTGTATCACCTCTTGGACTATGATAGAAACTAAGTTAACTTACCACTAAGTGATATAATTTTGTCATAAAAGTAGTGGACGTCTATGTAGGCGACAAAGGACTAGTTAGAGATGGAAATTGGGTGTATTTTAGAGACCCATACCCATACCCATACCCATACCCATACCCATACCCATACCCATACCCATACCCATACCCATACCCATACCCATACCCATACCCATACCCATACCCACCATACCCTATTGAGATTTGACCAACCCATACCCAACCCATAAAAACAATATTAACTCAAATTCTTACCCAACCCACGGGGTTTGGGAACTTCATTGTACAATGCAACAAGAACTTGAGTCCAATATAAGTACTTAGAGATCAAGGCAACATCGATTTCAAATAGAATTTTCTAGAAAAAACTTAACCAAGGGATTGTTTGTGGTGCTATGTTACCTCTTATCAGGTCTGACACTCATGCTGAGAGTCTGGGCTAGGAAACATCCTAATTTCAAGTTTTATAAGTTGGGGTTCCCATGATACACTTGCTTTTATTTTTACAAGCTGACAATAAATTATGCACTATACATGAAAGCATAATGTCAGAAATGAGAAGTCTTTCTTTTAGGCTCTTGTTGGGTCTGAAATTTTTGTTGCTAAAGGTTGTCAAACTCTCTTATCCTTGTCAATATTCACATACAAAGCATTGTGTTTAGAAATATTTGGTCTATATACAATAAAGTAGTCACCATTATCTTGTTAATTTGAAAATAACAATTTCAGAGTAGGTATAATGGATTACATAGAAAGAGCAAGGATAAGTCATATTTAGATGCCTAAGTAACACATTATCAGACAAAATTTGAAGCAATACTTTGAGGGATGACAAAACAAGTATATGCGTACCAAGAATATTGCATAGAAAACAGAGTTCCTATAGAAATATATAGAACTGTGCAAGATATCATCTGTAATTACAATGTCCATGAGCCAATATGAGAGCATTAGGAATCTGAATTGTGTACAGAAAATTCGGAAGCCATGACGGTTTACCAACATTTGGTCCACTAATATCAAACCAACTATTGTTCATATGGATGACAGAAATGTCATTTGCATATGAAACAACCGGAAAACATCATTTGTTATGCTTTTAAAAGACATTAAATATCATCAAAAGATCAACATAAACAACTTAGTATGCTCATGGCTCTGACATACCATCTCAACATTTGTGTATATTGTTCTATTTTTATGATGAGAACAATTTCAGCCTTTTGTACAACCTACCAACACAAAACAACATCAGCGATAACTAATTGAAAAAGTTGGAAGCAGTAAGAAGAAAAACTAGGAGGTCAAATGTCAAACTAGTAAAGTGCCAAGTAGCTATATGGTAAAATGTGAGTTTTTTTCCGATGACCTACGGTGGTAATGGTTATCCATGTGTGCTTTATTGGTAATTAAGCCCTGGTTATATCTCTTTCTTGTGGTCATGCATTTGAAACTAGATATTACAAGATATCCAGAAGAGCTACATAGGCCTCTTTACACTGGTATTTATTAGTCATGCTAATGAGTATTTAATTTTACTACTTGTAATCAAAGGGGACTTCTGTTATAGTGCCAGTATATTGGTCTAATTGGTTGACATGTATCTTTTTTATATATAAAATCGACTTTGGATATGTGTTGCAATCTAAGAATAACATGCTCGTGTATTTTGACCAGGATCTCATAAATATGCAGATTTCTCATACAGAATGAATAGCTTATCAAATGGAAGAAGTTGCTAAAGCACCGGTCATTTCTGGGACAGCGATAGTGATGATCGAATGGATTACTATGTCACTGGACATCTGTATTGTGCTGACCCATTTCTGTAGTTCAAACATATAAAATGCTGCTTTGCTCAACAACAGAACAATGTAATTATGTTGCTCGACATATACTGATAAATGCATAGATGTAACTTTGTGCAATGATAAACTGTATGTAATGTTGCTTTATAATGAATTTTTAAGAAATATATTAGTTTCCCAGCATGTTAGAATGAAGCTACATTTTAACTGGTGGTGAATATCCATGCATTTAGTTAATTGGCTGTGAGCTGTAGATTCTGTTGCAATCCTACTGGAATGGTAGTTGTTATACAGGAGTCAGATTCATGTTATACACTATTTGAGACGGACTACATTTGTTGTTGTAGGAGAGCTATTTTATTATTAAAATGGTATGTTCTACACGTTTTTGGCCAACTACTGCTATGAAAGTAGAGGCAGCATCTTGTCCTACATCTGCGAAGCCCACAACTGTGTTCTACAGTCAGAGAATGTTCGATTATGTTGCATGTAGATCATATATGATGCTCTACGTTTCTGACTATTGAACATAAATCATTTTTTATAGTAGATGGAGATCATGAAATTTGTAGTCGTGAACAATGCAATCTTCTTTGCGTACGGTTCCTTTTTTAGTACATTATTGATTTTAGTGATGATGCTCACAACACCCAATCACATTTTCTTGTTCTTTGCATTTAAATCACGTCGTTTGCTGATTCCACCTTACTACAGCGAAAACTGGATGTACAATAAATCTGGAATCTCTGGTTGGCTCAGCCCATCTCTGTGTAGTTCAGTTAAAGATCTTTTACTGAACTGTACATATAGTTCTTCTAATAACTAATTAGACAAATTATCATTAGGAATCCAGTATATGAACTTTCTTGGATAAGAAGATGTTAAGGGAACATGGAGCCCCTGTTTGGATGGCCCGTCTTGTATGTTTTCAGACCCTGAAGCTTCTTCAGCAATCAAGAGTTACGAATTTCTAAACCTATTTTGTATGAACAATCGGATTTCAAAGTTCTTTCTCTATCAACTATATTAAATTTGTTTAGAGAGTTAGAAATCAGTGAGAGTTTGTCGGCATTGCAATTAAAAATGAAGATGTAACGACGAAAAACTCAACAAAACCAAAAAAAATATTAAGATGTGATCTTCAACAACGAATTCCATGAAATTGGTATGTTTGATATTTTTAGTTGTGCTAAATGTATCAATTATCTTATATTTCTCTACATTTCTCATTTCAAGTGGCAATAATGGCAATTATTTATGCTTTGAATATTATAGTTTTCAATTACTTCTCCTTCCCTATCAATGTTTTTTTTTCTAATTTAGATCCTATTTAGCCATTGAGTTTTTCTAGAAACAAATGGATTCTTTTATTTTCATTGTCTTTGTCATACACTATTGATACCCATGGTATAATATGGCCGTCTTCGGGCACACAACGTGTCAGCCTTGAGGCGAGGCAACCTCGATGTGCCTCAGGGTGTGCGCCTCATTTTGACGAGACAAAAAAAAGATATTTAGGCACAACCGAGGCGTAAGCCTCAGTTTAGACCTTTATTTAAGCATCACATTTACATCTACAATATATAAATATCTGCATATTTATAAATTTAATATGTATCAATATATCTTTGTGTTTATATACTTGTATATGTGTATGTATCTGTATATGTATATATATGCAATGATCCACGTTTATTTATTTAAATATATATGTTTGTGTATGTGTATGTATATGTATCACTACTACAGAACATATCTTTGGCGTCAGTTGTTTATGCCCTTTTAGCGACGGTTCTCAAGCGACGCCTATGTGGGCGCCGCTAATGGTCGACGTCAAAAGGGTTCGCGCCACAAAAAGGGCGCCATCTAGGACACCTTCTGCGTCGGTTTGCAACTAAAAAACTGACGCCATATTCCCAGATGCCACGGCCGTGCTTCCCTGCACGGTCGTGTTTAGTACTATAGGCGTCGGTTTTGTACTATATATATATATATATATATATATATATATATATATATATATATATATGAGTTTGTCTTTGCTACCCGCGCGGGTAGTATATATTAGTTACCCGTGTGATTAAGTGCATCTGGTATTTACCTTTCCTGCCACCGTGTCCGGTCTCCGTGATAGTTAAAATTAAAATCAATTGCACTTGCATGATTACGGTGGCTGCTATTGTAATTATGTAGAATTTATTTACGTGTGCATGGAGAAGCGGTGACATCTATTGTAATTAAGAAAAAGTCAATTACGTATGCATGGAACACGGTGGTATTATTTTTTAATTTGAAATTTGTTACTAGAGCATGCGTGTGCTGCCACTATTAGTAGCAAGATGACAATTTGTTATGAGTGCATGCACTGGTGGGAAAGATAGCCGTAGACATTGCGAAATTCATGTTAGGTAAATAAAAAAGTGAATGTTGAAGAGAATAATCCAGAACGTATTTGGATGTACTGTAATGTGTTTGGAAATATTGTAATACAAACGAGTAATTTGTACATACTGTAGATATGTTGTAATATACAGACATAAACTGTAATATGTAAAAAGAGTGTGACTTATCTTGCTAAGAAGGAATATGAAATAAAATTCAAATATCGATTATCATCCTTAATTACAAATTTCTCATTCTCATTATGGATTCTCAGTTCTCATTACAAAATATAATTGTCGTTGTAATTCACTATACGTCGTCAGAATGTCACTTATTTACTTACTGCTATTTCATATAATTATTGTGTTTGTAAGGATAAATGATATATTATAATGAAAACAAAGAATCTGTAATGGAAAGGAGAAATTTATAACTAAGGATGGTGTAACATAATACAATATGGAAGTATCATTTCTCTTAGACAATGGAATTTGATGCATTCAGGTTTGTATTACAAAATGTCATCCTTGATTACATATGTTTCCTTTCCATTACAAATTATCTATTTTGATTACGGATATTTCTTTCTAATTACAAAACGTCATCTTTCTTTACTTGTCCTTGTAATTCACTATACCTCTTCAGAATATCACTTGTTTACTTGCTGCTATTTCTTATAATTATTGTCTTTGTAAGGATGAATGATATGTTGTAATGCGAACATAGACTCCGTAATGGAAAGGAGAAATTTGTAACTTAAAATGACGTTACATAATACAATATGGAAGTATCATTTTTCTTAGACAGTAGAATTTGATGCATTTGGATTTATATTACAAAATGTCATCCTTGATTACATATGTTTCTTTTCATTACAAATTATCTATTTTGAAAACATAATTACAAAATGTCATCTTTCTTTACTTGTCATTGAAATTCGTTATACATCGTCAGAATGCCAGTTATTTACCTTCTGCTATTTCTTATAATTATTATCTTTGTAATTATAAATGATATGTTGAAATAACAATCTGGAAGTATCATTTTATTTCCCATGTGTTTGATTTTATATCACAAAAGGATACTACTACAGTGGTTTTAGACTCGTTGCATTAGACATGAGTATACTTCAAGATTGGTACATGATCAGTTAGAAAATAATTATTGTGTGCATGCCTTTTTCTCTATGGGGATCAGATTCAATGTGATATACGATTTCATGAGTAATATAATAAAAATATCCCAATCTCATCCTCACATCTCCCGTCGTGATCCATTTTTTTTACTTTTCCAGCAGATGCAATCAGAAATAAAGACCCGGTCAATAAAGCAACAAGTCAAATATGTTTAGAATAATTACAACGTGTGCCACCGGACCAATATTTACCATTTAATTACAATTGTGTGCCACCGCTTCTTCAACACGGGTAACTTTTCTTATCTACCCGGGCGGGCAGCAAGTGAATAGCCTATATATATATATATATATATATATATATATATTATATATATATATATATATATATATATATATATATATATATATATATACACGACGCTTTTTCCGCCACGGCCGTGCTTTCCTGCACGGTCGGGTTGTTTGTCATATTAGGCAGCGGTTTTTATCCAATAACCGACGCTGTAAGCCTTTGATGACGGTGTTCTATAAGTAACTGACGTCTATGTTTTTTTTTCTTATCAGTTTGCATGCCTGCTGTGGCTGGTCAGCAGGATGAGAATCTGCAGTTCAGTTTTTTGAACTGCAGGTTTATGACATCCATTGACATCAGCCTACAAACAAGCCACAAACCTGCAAAATCAACAAATATACTTTTCGCACAAGTAGATACATTTAGACATCAATTCAATTCTCACATTCACACATGTAGAAACATTCAAATACATGTAGAAACATTCAGACATGTATAAACATTCAGAAATATTCATTTACAAAATATCATTCAACATCGCTATCAGCATCCCAATTATATCTTACAATTGCCACTGTTTGTATGGCTCTTGCCCATTCTTCTCTTACTTCATTTAATACTTCTATCGTATATGGAGCATGTACATCTTTTAAGCGTTTACCTATAGTGTGGTCAGTTTGAAACACCTACAAAGAGAATGATGTATATATATAAGTAATAATATAAAAATAAGATTGATATATTTCGTACTAACTAATGAGACTATATATAATACCTCATGTATGGTATCGATGTCCAATGCGACATATTGGATAATCATCTGCATAAATCACATCACATAGTATGTGCATGCCCAGTCGTTGTCTTGTGTAGCACACTATAAATTGAAACATACAAAATATTAAAAAATACAACTAAGCACAGTTCACATAAATAATATATACATTAGAGTCGGGAACTTACTTTTACGTTCTCCCAAATTATTGGCTGGTTCTTTTTCCTTGGGACCTTTCCTCCAGCATTTTTGAATGCATCTAAACCCCTACATGTTAATGTAACACAGTAAATTGCATAATTAAATAGTAATGTAATAATAGATGTTAACAGATATAAAAATGAAATATTTTCTCACCAGAATAATGACAATCTCATTACATGTCCAATTTTAGTATTTAATGTACTCCCTACAGGATCTAGATAATAAACAGTGAACTTCCTGGGGAGAATAACTAGTAACTCCCAATGCCTACCGCTAGAGGTAAAAAAGTTAAAAATTAATAACTCAAAATCCACAATAAAAATGTAATTTTTTTAAGTCCAAATTATAAGTAAAGTAAACTTACTTGACATTGAATGGAGCTATTATTATCGTCTTCTTTTGCTGTTTGAAAATTGTAAAAGAATCTATATAGTATTATTGAACACTATCAGGGTCTTTAGCTACCATACTAATCAATGATGGAATAAAAAATCCCACATGGTCAAATGCAAATTGTTTGCATTGATTTTCGACTAAGTAGCTGCAAAACATGTATTACGTATGCATTAATATATAAGAAACCAGATCACCAGATCTTACACAAGGTATATGGATGTATAAACAAGATCTCACCTTATCCATGTCTCTATCATTGATGTATTCAACAAATCATATATAAACAACTCAATAATATCTTGTATGAATAAAGAGCTTTCGTATGCTTGACCTGCATAATTCGCTTCTAAAGAAACAATTATAGGGCAATATATATTATGTGCCCGTAGCCAACATGCCATTCCCCTACAAGAAGGACCTAACGGGTATTTTAGGTCAGTTGGAACCCAAGTTGGTAATGCAGGAAGTGGAGGTGGAGGCTTAGGTGCTCCGGGTGTCTTCTTTTTAACATGTATATATAATTTCAGATCAATTGACCTCATATATACACATTAACAATCTAAAGTAATGTAAATTTATCTTACAATTTCAGTAGTATAGACAACATCTGCTTTGGGCCACAATATCACCCCGCCTTCTGCCTCAGCAAGTGTATCAATATCCGGGTGGGCATATGGCAATGTAGCTTCCCTCCAATCGGGTAATACACGTATTGGGTTCACACGAACGTAGCCCTGTGGCATTGGAGTCCCGTGAAACATTGCCCCAGGAAAGGATAGGTAAGAATGCGCCTCTGCAACAACATAGTCTTTTATTCTTATCCGGCATGGCTTCAACGCCTACAAATTTATGTAAATAATATTATACATATATACATATCATCTTGAAAAGACTAGCTACAATGTCATAAACAATATTTACAACAGACGTGTTAGGCGGTGGGTCTATAGGATTACTCTCAGTCTATGCATCAGGAGAAGAGTGGGTCGCCATAGGCTGATTGGAAGCCTGAGATGTCTGCCACCGCACTATTTCTTCCTTGACCTTCTCAGCAACTATATCATTGACCTTCTTAGCAACTATATCCTCGACTCTCTTATTCTCCTATACATGGATAAAAGAAACATTAGCTTCTTATTATTGAATTTCCTTTTGCAGTAACATTCTAAAAAAAGAATTGGTTACCTCTTCTTGTGAAAGTCCTGCTCTGGGTTTGCGCTGGGATGGCCAAAAGAATGATTTGATGCCCACACCAGCACCTGCACCCCTAACACGTCCAGGATGCTCTGGGTTACCCAGAGCAACTGTCAATTCATCCCTTGTGCCCTGAGGGATGAACGTGCCTTGTTTCCTCTGCTCATGCAGCTCCCGCTAATCACCATCAAGAGAAATTGGTAAGTTAACACCACAAATAATCAATATTCAAACGATTGCTCTAAGAGTTATATTTTACCATTTTCGCTGCCGCCTCAGTAGTTACGGGCTTCCTTATTTATCCCTTCTTATTTTTCCTCCCAGCTATCCAAACATCATTGCGAGGCAGAGGTGTGCTACCTATAGTTGAGGACTCCTGAGTAGCAGTAGACTCATCCTGTAGTCTTTGGCGAACACTTACATAGCCCTTTGGACCCATAGTGTGGTCATGCACATTCAGTGCACACCTTGCTTTTTGCGCCTCACTAAGGGCCTAGTTAGTATGCACATTAATGATTTGGTTAGTAGCACTAAATGTTAATCTTGAATAGGTGAATACAACGTATATTAATTAAATTGGGAGTGACGCCTAATACCTTGAATTCTTCAGATTTTCTTGAAGCAACAAACGTGTCCCAATCTTCTTTGTCCTAGAAGTTCTACTGTTCAAGGGCTGACTTCTTCTTCTTATCACCATCTTTTATGTATTCTCTATTGAGATTTGTCCTATAGTTCCTTAGCATCTTTCCAGCGTGTTGCATCACGCTTTTACGATACAACTTCTCATCCAATGCAAACAGATTATGTAAAATAGAATTGTTATTAACTAGTATCCAAAAATAGAATTGCAAATAATAGAATTTGTAATGTAGAAAATAGAATTGCAAATAATAATAACTCACGCATAAATCCTTCCATATCATGTCTTTCTTCGCCTGAGGAACTTTATGCCAATTATCATACTTAACACCACAATGGCTTCGAGTGACAACCCCAAGATAGTTTACAAAATTATTGCGGTTTATTCCAATTGCATTTCCTCCATTATCAAACTCCACAACCAATCTGGATCCACTGCCACTTAGCGCTATTAACTTCTTCAACAGAGTGATGTCCCTTTTCTTGTTAAGTATTTGGTGATGCACATCAAGTTCCTCCAGTGCTTCAGTTGGTACATGTGCATCATCAACCTAAAATTTGACAAAAATAAACACACTGAATTAGCCCAATATAGAAATATGAGATATATGATATAACTAGAAGATAATGAATT
The DNA here is from genome assembly GCA_963693085.1 of Alisma plantago-aquatica. Taxonomy (NCBI): domain Eukaryota; kingdom Viridiplantae; phylum Streptophyta; class Magnoliopsida; order Alismatales; family Alismataceae; genus Alisma; species Alisma plantago-aquatica. Next base: position 395,354,156 of record OY856411.1, on the reverse strand, counting down.
TTATAGAAATACAGGATATGTTTTTAGAACTTACATTGGTATCCTCGCCATGCTCATCATGGACAACATGCTCATCATGGACTTCATGCTCATCATGGACATCATGCTCATCACGGTCAGCCATATGAAAATGTCATTAAAAAGGCAAACATTTAGCATTTGTATTAACTAGAAGATAATGAAACATCAAATCTGAAAATGATATTGATATTAAAAATGCAAACATTTAGCTTCAATAAAAAAATATAAACATGCATGCCTCTAAAATTGTGATCTTTTATAAATTAACAATCCTTCATTGTGATCTCCGCGCACATATAATTCAGGGCATAAACACATGTGATGTCATTCTGATATATAATAAATGTGTACCACCTATCCCATCCTTGAACACCTAATCTCACTAGTAAGTGTATAATGTGTATTGGGTTTTCAATAAAATTTCGGTAGTATTTCCCCATTGTTCTCTAAGTACATATGTACCCCACTGTTCTCTAAGTACATATGTACTTAGAGAACAAACGGGAAAATGCTACCGAAATTTTCTCGAAAACCCAATACACATTATACACTTACATCCTAAGTGAGATTAGGTGTTCAAGAACAGTCCCAAACCAAGGACTATCCAAGATTTACTCCTAATGAGTAAATCTTGGATGGGTTTCTAGGCCAACAAACACAATAATAGATAGGTACATGTTAGGGTTTCATCACAATTAATGTTAGGGTTTCATCACAATTGATGTTAGGGTTTCATCAATGTTAGGGTTTAATCAAATCAAATTAGGATGCTAGAATGGACAACTTTAAATATTATTTCAACATGCATCAAAATTTACTGAATTAGGTCAAACATTAGGATTAGAAACACAAATATATGCAAGCAAAAGATTTGTTTGTATCCTAGGATTTACATAAAGCATTACATAAAGATTTGTTCATATCCTTACCAACAGCAAGCACGACCGTGGCTGTGTTGGCCTACCACGGCCGTGTTGTACAACACGGCCATGGTAGGCCAACACAGCCACGATCATACTTGCTGTTGGTAAGGAGCTACGGAGAAGGAAGCAAAGAGGCTAGGGCTACCTGGAGCTAGCGTGGAGAAGAGCGGCGACGAGCAGGAGAAGACCAGAGCATAGCGGCAAGCAGCAGTGGCACTAGGAGAAGAGCAGAGCAGACCGGTGTGCAGTAGTGGCGGCAAGTGGTGGCGGCAGCAGGAGAAAGAGGATGCGGCGGCGGCGACAAGCAGAGCCGCACCAACAACAGCGACGGCGAGCAGTAGCGGGGGTCGTCGGGCGATCGCCGGGCGATTTTAGGTGAGCGGCGATCACAAAAGGAAACTATCGCGATTAAACAGGAAGGAAGGGGAAGAGCCGGGTAATACAGGTCTATTAAGTTTGTCAACAATGTCAGTTATCTGGAAAACCAACGCCTTTCACCTTTAAGCATCAGTTGATATTAAAAAACCAACGTCCAATTAGACAATCTTTGCCCTAAATTATTTGGCGGGAACCATTATCAGCGTCGATTATCCTTTGATAACCGACACCTAAATTAGAACTTTTTGTGCAAATTTCCATCTTATATCGGCGTCGGTTAGTAGTTAAAAAACTGACGCTGTATGTGATACTTTGGGGCAAAAAAAATTTCGCTCGAAAATTAGATTTCACGGGCAATTTTAGGCGTCGGTTTGTGTTACCCAGCCGACACTGAATACAAAGCGGTACCCGTGTCTGGCTGGTCTTCGAATATAGACGTCGGGGTTTCTAAATATCCGACGTTGAATATTATAGGCGTCGATTTTGTTAAATAACCGACGTCCAGAAAAGCAACATTGAATGTTGTTTGTGAAGTAGTGTATGTATATATGTGTATGTAATATTTACGTGTATGCGTGTCTATATGTGTAAGTATTAATATGATGCTTATTAATATGCATGTCTTTGTTATGTATATGTATAATATGCATACTTGTATGTAAAGATTTACATGTGTATATTTATGTGTGTGTATTTTCTATAGCATGTATACTCGTGTATGTCTTGCATGTGATATTTACGTGTATATATATCTATATGTGTATTCAATCGATGCTTATTAATATGTTGTCTTAATTATGTAGATGTATAAATTACATATGTATATGTACAGATTTACGTGTGCATATATGTTTTGTTGTTCGTATAAGGATACAAACCGCGATCGAAGGCGTAAACGTAAAAGAATATACCAGAGATGCGCTGAGGCATGTGAGATGCACTGTCCTTAAGAGTATTTTCATGGTACTTGACGGTATATGTCAGTGTAGTAGTCTCCAACAGCGGCTACCCTCCCAGGATCCAACAGTATTTTCCGGCATGAAGTGTGCACACACAGTCACAACGGCGAGCAAAAGGACTGACTGTTCTTCTAGTGACAGACCGTAGGCGGAGAAGAGAACAAGATAAAAATGACAGAAGTTCTTTGTCTATTCTGAATGACAGCAGAAAATAAACATAAATAACAAAGAAAGGACGCAAGGAAAAGGCACGTGAAAGGGTGTGTTCGGTTGCAAAACGCGATGTGGTTTGGAACTACCAAACGAACATGTGCATTGCGGACCAGGTTAAGAAAGGATGGTTTAGTGAACTGAAGGGTAAAATCAAGCCGGGACCGCACCCACGCAAGGGGCTCCGGGAGGCCGGATTTGCACCCCCTGCGTGTGAGACGCGACATGCGCCGACGTGCCCGATTAAAGGGTTTTCGGACCGGCCCGGCCCAAACACCTTTTGCTATACCCACCATGCACGTGCGTAGGGCTTGTGCCCTTTTTCTCCTCAATTATTCTATGGATAAGAATCCATATATAAGGAGGGAAGTCTCCAACACAAGGAGTATGGGACTAAATCTTTTGCCTTTTGGTTTGAAATATGACAGAAAGCACAACATGTTTTTGTATAACATGTATCCTTGTGGATGTCTGAGTACATGTATGTACATATATGTATATTCACATGCCTCAATTATGTATGTTTTATATACCAATTCCAAGATATATATATATATATAGAGAGAGAGAGAGTCAGGCTAGAATACACTCGAGTGTATAGATCGCACGAATACACTCAAGTGTGTTTGTATATCAAGACTATTTTTTGCAAAATATAAACCATTGATCTTCACCGTCTTACTATAACTATGCTACATCCAAATTTTGAGCCCATTTGGATGAGTGTAAGTCACTCATCCAAGGGCAAAAAAATCGACGCATGAAATTAATTTGAAATGCATAATTAATGTGGTCTTTATAAGATGACCTACAAATGTCCAAATGTGCTCAAATTTTGTATATGAGCTATTCACAAGATGTTTAAGAAGATCAACGGATTAGATTTTTGAAAAAAATATTGCATCATGAAAAAGTACTTGAGTGTATTCTACTCCGAATACACTCGAGTGTATTCTAGCCTGACTCTCTCTCTCTCTCTCTCTCTATATATATATATATATATATATATATAGACACACACACACATATATATGTATGCCTATATATGATTAAAAATGCATTATCTCCCCCCCTCTCATTCTCGTAGGGGAGGTCGAACACCTAGGAGGGTTGGTAAATGAAGGTGGCAACAAGGATTTGAGCCCATGTTCCTTTGTTAGGGGACACCGTGCTTGACCACTACAACTACTCCTTTCCAGCTATATATATATGTATGTATGTATATATATGAGCACCTCATGCTATTTTAATGCTTATACCTCGATAACCTCAAGGCTTATCCCTCGCCTCATAGAGAAAATGTCTCAATGCACCTCATGCATAGAAATTATGAAACTAAAAGCCTAAATGAAAGAAATTAGGAATTAAGAAAATCTTAAAAACTCTAAGTAAATGAATATTAAATGAAAGTTCAAATTTAGCCAAGAAGTTCTAACAAGGCTTGTCTTGGATCTAGACTTGTTTTCTATCCAAGTCCACCTTTATGGATTGCATCAGTCTCCTCCCCTTCAACGTGTGAACCACTGGTCAAGCGGGGGCACAACCAATGACTCCTTGGCACGAGTTGAGTCGAGGCATATCTCTAATAGCATGACCTAGTTGGTTGGAACAATATGATGTCTATCTGAAAAGCTATCGTGCTCTGCCAAGTCTAAAGAGTATGTGTTATGGAACCCATCATGTTGTACTTGACAGTCAAATTGCATGGACGATCAAGCAAGATGTGAGAATTTGTCACGTTGAGCACATCACATAGAACCTTGTCTGTGTTGATGATGTGAAATGAGAATGGAACTCTATGGCAATTAGTTACATGCTGGGAAGTGTCGTCAACCCATGTTGTATGGGGTGCAGCTGGGGTAGTGGCTCTAATTACAATCTCAACTTTTGAACAACAAAAGAAGAAACAACATTGATTGAAGATCCTTTATCAAGGACTTGTTTGCTAGGGTGTAGTTAGTGGTTGTGTTTGAAAAGAAGGAGATGCAATGTATATTTTTTGGAATTACATAGATTTTAGTTTGTTTCATGGAATTGGTACTCATTGAAATCGATCTCTTCTATTTGGTTAGATGTAGACCTAATACTACTGATTGTGTTCTCATTCTGGACATGGTGCAAGTAGCATGCTCATGAAATAGATATCTTAATAGAATGAGAACTCATGAGATTGAGAAGTGCAACAAGGGAAATAGAAATAGATAGGCTGACATCCTCACATAGCATATCCAACAATATGTATCACTAGAGGGGTGAAGACACAGAGTAGTTGCACATTGATAATAGATAGCTAATCACAAAGTGTTACACTGGACCACCTTGGTGAATCTTTGTGGTACCAATTTTGAGAATTGGAAACCAACTGTTAAGTTATAAATCAACCAACTTCACTTCAATACACCCTACTAAACAAAATAATAAATTTTAGCAAAGGAATCCATAAATATGTACATCATATCAGATACTTCTTAAGTTGTATCCAAACATTATTGGTAGGATACGACCTCAATACAACCTGGATACAACCAACCCATTTAATAGCCAAGCGAGCACCCCACTCACGTGATCTAACTCATTTAATAGCCAAGGGAGCACCCCACTCACATGATCCCTCAATATCCCAAAACCTTGTGTCGCCCCAACTCTAGATTCCTCTTGATGTATTTTCATTTGGGAATGAAATTGGATTGTCTTAATCTATTTTTTTAAAAGTAATCTGGTATTTTATAATAAATTTAAAATAAACATTAAAGGAATCACCTTATCCACATCGTACATGTATCCTATATTTTCAACAGTTGTCATATCCCCATACTATACCCGTACTTGTATCCATTCACATATCTGTATATGTGCTTCATAGCTTATATTGTCTAGATAGATAGCCTTGTTGTTTCATGTACATAGAATAGGAACATTGAGGATCTTTCCCACCTTATCTAAATGGAGCAATCTCAGTTGTTATTCAAATTTATTGTTACATATTGGTAGATTTATTCTTGAAGAAGAAAATGGATGATTTTTCTTTGGCTAGCACCTATCTAGAGACCTTCCCAAAGCAATGGAGCATTGAAGCATGACCTTTTGGTGATCCGTTTAGGCACCCACTTCTTTTTTTGTTCAAGTGATTGGATCATATGTCTCAAGAAAGTTGTAAGAGGAGAGAAGGTCTCTCTATCTTACACCTCTAGTGGCTTGAAAGGGTTCTAGCTTCTTGACATTCCACACAATAGATATTGCTGGAGCAATTATGATGGATTGGGTGCTTTCATCTTTTTCAATGTAGCTAGAATCTCATCCACAATGTGTGTAGCCACACGACGTGGTATGGAAGTCCGATAATACTAAAAAGGACACGATAAACTTCACACTATGTCTTTTCAAGGATGGTTTAGGGTTGAATTGTTTCCATTAAGCAATGGCCTCACATCTTATCGCTATAGTGGTGTGGTATCAATGAATCTTGGGGATATCGGTTGTGTCAATGAATCTTGGGGATACCTTGATCGGGGTTGTTGTGTATATATCTAGCCACTACGAGTTAGTTATTACCCTATTTAATTTTTCTTCTATAATCTCTCTCTTGAAGCATGACCTTTTGGTGATTCGGTTGGGACACACTTATTTTCTTTTTCAGATGATTGGATCATACTCAAGTGATCGAAGCATGGCATAAAGGTGTAAGAGGAGAGGGGTCTCCCTATCTTGTACCTCTACTGGCTTGAAAGGGTTATAAATTTTTGATGTTTTATACAATACATACTATTGGACCAGTGATGATGGGCTTGGTCTTTCACTGTGTTCATCATTTTTAGTGTTGCCATAATCTCCTTCACCATGGGTGTAGCACCTACCAAGCTAGTATAGGCCTCCGATAGAAAGGACTCAATAAACTTCACTTTGTGTTTCCTCAACATGGTTTAGTGTTAAATTTTCTCCTTTGAGAAATGGACTCACATCTAACCAATATAGGGCTGTGGTACTAATGAACCATGGGAAGTACCTTGAGTAGGATTGTTGTACATGTGTCTAGCTGCTACATGTTAGTTATTGTCATGTTTAACCGTTATTGTAAATCTTTCTCTTGAAGCATGACCTCTTGGTGATCCAGCTGGGAGGCCACTTCTTCTCTTGTCAAGTGTTTTAGATCATTTGGCTCAAGTGATCTAGGCATAGCATTAGGGTGTAAGGGGAGAGGGGGCCTCTCTGTATTACACCTGTAGCATCATGAAAGCGCTCTAGATTCTTAACATTCCACACAATAGATACTACCCCATCAATGATGATGAGGTGGGTGCATGGAATAAAATTTCGATCGAAATTGTGAAATTTCGAGCGAAATTTCCAAATTTTTTTCCAATCGGACATCGAAACGTTGGTATGCAGATATTGGTCCGTCATTTCATGAAAATTTTGACCCTAGGTGAGGAATTTCGCAAAAGTGGGTGAAATTTTGTAGCAAAAAGGCCAGTGTGGGTCGTAATTTTGCAAAATAGTACATAAACACAACTTAAATTTCAAGAAATTTGTTCCTAAGACTGCTAATACTACATCTTGGGTATTTTGGCAATTGTTTTTGAATCTCTTGCTTCTAAAGCCTATTTTTCTTAATTCTAAGGCATGTTTCCCCTATCTCTAGACCATCTATACATTACCTTCATCAATTTCAAGAAATTTGTTCCTAAGGCTGCTAATACTACATCTTGGGATTTTGGCAATTGGTTTTTGAATCTTTTGCTTCTAAAGCCTATTTTCCCTAATTCTAAGGCATGTTTCCATTATCTATAGACCATCTATACATTTCCTTCATCAATTTTGACACTCCTCTATAGAGATATGGAGAAATACTCCAAAAATAACAAAGTTCTTTCGAGGATCGATGTATAAATGTCCCATCTAACCTTGTTAAATGTGAACATTGGACTTGTACAGTGAAAATCCACTGACTGAATTTTTGATTTATTTTTTCATATCCAGCTGCATCCAACAGCTTAATAGGGTTCCTTTACATGTTTACAAACATGGTAAGCAGTAGGAAATGGGTACTCATCATGAATGGAAAGAAGGATATGTGGTTGCAACAGTTCTTTTTATACTTAATCATTTGTCTTGTTTAATATGGATCACTAATAGTGCTTGAGTGATTTATACATATCCAATAGTCTCTTACTAGACGGTGTCTCTGGTTATCCAAATCAATCTTTTTTGTGTTTAAGTTTGTGAAAGATTCACATTATGTCTCCTCCAGCTTGGTTTCGGATTGAATTATCACCTTTGAGCAATGGCGTCACAACAATGGAACATGACTTTGACTTCGAGTTGACTTCGACATGTGTGGAAGTGGAAGTTTGTGGAAACATCAAGGAAACTTCGAGGATTTTTATGACCAAACTTTGACGCATCTTTGACAAAAATTAAGCTCAAAATAGTGATTTCATGATGAAAATTGATAGATTTTGTCAAATATATCTTAAAAACTAAATATATGTCTATATATAGTCATCCATGCATGTTTACATATAAAGAAAAACACACTCACGTGCAAATGTAAAAGATGTCTTAGTGTCAACTTCAACAAGCAAGGAAGTGGAAGTTTGTGGAACATGTAAGAAAACTTTAAGGAAGTTCTAGACTAACACTTGTGTGCAACAATAATAACTACAAAGATCATCGAGAAGATGAGATGCTAGGAGCTAGCTAAGTCAATTTCATCACCAAGTAGGTTGAATTCATTGACACATGTCAACAAGTAGGCAACATCGATGTAGAGGAAGTTTACTAGGTTTCAACATCGAAAGGCGTAGACATATGTAACATCGAGGATATATCGCTAGATGTCGAGGATGTTTAGTACCATGGTCACAACAAACCAAGTCTTTTTACTTTGCTTGTTTGTTTCCAGCTGGCTCCAGTCGCTTAACATGGTATTTTTACATGTTTAGAATCAATAAATAAATGGCAAGGATATGTACTCTTGTCATAGCCTAGATCACATTAATGCTTGAGAGTTATATATAAATCTGTGTGTATTTTTGGTTATCCACTAGGCAATCCTTTCCATTTTCATATTTGGTAATGACACCAATCATGTATATATCAGTACCAACTATTTATTAACGTCTATGTTATTATTATTGTATATTCAGAAATGACAATCCACCGACTAAATTTTTGCTTTGATTTTTCATGTCCAGCTGCTTCCAGCAGCTTGACAATGTCCTTTTACATGCTCAGAAACATGATAATTAGTAGGAAATTGGTACTCATCATGTACAGAAAGAAATGTATGTGGTTTATACGGATCTAACAATTTCTTACTATAGAAGGTGTCTCTGGTTATTCACCAATATATCATTTTTGTGTTCAAGTTTTTGTAAGATACCAATCATGTATATAATATCAATACCAATTGTTTGTTAACCTCTAAGTAATCCTTTTGTATCTAGCTATAACGATCTATTGACTGTTATTTTTCTACTTTGGTTGTCCATTTCCAGCAGCTCCAGCATCTGAAATGGTCTACTTGCATACTTGGAAGCAGGATAGATAGTAGGAAATTTGTGTTCATCATGTATGGTAAGAAATGCATGTAGTCCTTCACTATTTTAAGATTTTATACTTGAAATCGGGATTTACATTGTTGGATGGTTTGAATTTACAATCATATTTTTATATGACTTTCTTGGTTCTGTTGTAATACAGTGACCATGTGTCTGTATATATTTGTTAGGCTTAGTTGTCGTATGTGTACATTTGGCATAAATATATTAGAGTGAGCAGTTTTGCCATAGTTATTACGTGTTACCATTTGTATGATGTGTATGATGGCTACTAATTCTGATTATTGATGATGTTTACATTGAAGTACAACTGAATAAAAAAAAGATCTGGGTGCTTTAGCAACACAACATCACATATTCAATATTTTTGTTTGTGATTGATGATGAATGGGAATCTATTCCTGTGATATCAAGAAGTGGTGTTTTATTTATTTTTACTAGTGAACGAACACGCGCACATGCACGTGACATATAAAATTTGTTGGAAATATACGGGAGAAGATTCGTCCGTGAAAGTGTCTCTACGGTAAAAGATATTTGTGTTGATTGTTTGAAAGGAGAGAATCAAGGAACCATTTCTGTGGGATGGAGAGAGAAATACATAATTAAAGATAATAAAAATTAATAGGAGAATGAGAATAAATATTTGTAGGAGCAAGATTCCTTGAAAAAAGGAGAGAAGAGAGTGAATCTAGGAGAGCGCAGCATCAAACTTGCTCTTTTTATAGTAGCATAGATTAAATTCCATACCGGAATCGACAGATGCTACTTGAGCTTAAATAATGTATTTTAATTGGTAGAGACATGCCCAGAATGGACGGTAGCTGCTATCCAGCGTGACGAGACCGTCCGAAGTGATTTCAACTGGGCACGGCTCTGAATGGTCGGTTGAAATCAGACTGGACGGATATATCTGTTCATTGTGCTCCAGAATGAACGGCAGCAACGGTTGAAACCGGCTTTATTTCCAGTAGTGCGCGAGGCATCAATCTTCTAGTTATGTTGGTCTACTTTTTCAGACTCTTGCTATACGGAACTGTAAATTTCAGATTGCGTCCCCACTGTGGTCGTTGGAGTTGGAGGTGTCGGCAGCTGGGCCACCGCGTGAATCTGGGTAGCATCACCACTGCCAGGGCTTAGATCTCATCAGGGTTCCGTGCAAGTCCTTGTGGACCACCTGATGCAGGTGTGAGGTACGGCGGCGGCTGTCGGGTCCGCCTGTTGACGCTGACTCGAGCAGTTGGACATATGCCAACCTGGACGCGGCCCCCATCCCATGAGTCTCCGTCGGGATGGTCGCTGGCGGGCGGCTTCGACGGCCGGCACTCTTTGTTCCAGCCTGATGAGATCGAAGCCTTGTAGTGGTGATGCCCCCCTAATCTCGGGCTTTCGGCATATGGGACCATGGGATTGTACGGGGACCTCCACCACCGGTACCGCCTAACCAGCAGCTCCACAGTGACCTTTATAAACTCCAGCTGGTCAGTCGCGGGAAGGTGACTGTATTGTACATCAACGATAGCCCCTTAATTAGGTCCGGCCACCTCTGTGTCTAGCAAAACGCAAGGCAAAACTCAAAAACATACAATTGGAGAACACCGATTTTTACAAAATTATTTAATGATTATTTCTTAAACTTATGTAGCAAGATACAAACCAGACTATATAATGCTGTCGAAGCACACAATTGAAAACACAAAACACCCAATACATAGTAGTCGGGCGCCGCCGCAGCTAGCAAGCTGCACCTATGTATATACTCTCACATTCTCACACTACAATATGACTGGTTGATACCTACGGTCAGGATTCGCCTCTACTGTTATTCAGGATAAACAGACTACAGTTCAATGTCACCCGCCTTTACGGCCCAATCACTACCGGCTTTTCCCTCTCATGGTCGTGTGTAAAGCATTTACGAGAGAGAGGTCCAATCTCAAATCCATAGCGCGAAAATGAGTGGCTTCCAGACTCTTCGTGGCTGTGCGCTGGGTAGTTCCGTTGTTCAGGAATCTCTCGCTTCAGTTACTTCCCTCTTCCGTTATCCATCTCAGGGTCGCACACACTCCTGCGTCTTACCAGAGAAGTCAGACGAGAGCAGGGGTATCTTCTCGGCAGACTCTCACATAGGCGTGTTGCGAGGTGACTTCGTCAGGCCGACGTCGTTGTAGCAGTGCGGTATCCTCCTGGTAAAGGCTTGCCCAGAATCAAATCTGCTGTTGTCCTTGTCCTTCATTATGTCGGGCCGCACTCGATCCCATCTCAGACCAGAGCAAGTATGTCTCTTACACTGTCCGTCTTAGAAAAACCCAACATTTTGCTATATTGCCGCATGTGCTAAGTAAAATCCTTCATCGTGTTTTATTGTTTTCTTATAAATTTTCTTCTCTTCCTTGATCTTGCTTCGAGTTATAATGTAGGGTGCATGAGACCCAGATCTCGCCAAAACTTTGGAAAGATCACTATTGACTAGTTTTATATAAGAATGTATGCACGACTGTAAGGTTGGCGCCACATGGATAATATTCTGATTTCATAATTTGCACAAAATAATCGAACTATGAGAATATTGCCCTCTGTTTTAGGATTTGTAAAATATTTTCATAGCTGCAAGATTACTATCCCTGTTCAATACTTGCACAATGTTTCCATACGGATTATGTCCAAATAATGTAGTGTGCTTTAGGTAATTGAAAATGTATAGTTGACAGATACTAACAAAATAAGTAGAAGATTTTTTACAGTTGCTTATGGGCAGGCCATATTCACGTTTATAGTGAGACATTCCGTATAATATAAATCCAGCTTGATACTAATTTTTGTTAAAATCTTGATTTCGTATGTAAAGTAGACAACTGCACATGCTATGCCCTTTATTAACACCAAGACTACATTGTTTTCAAACTTTGGACTATTGACTGTCTAATTTCGCCATTAAAGAAATTCTTGAGCACACCATCCTTAGTTGACGCCCATGTTTTATACCCTCTTGATGTTGGAGGCAGGTTTTTGTCTCTAGTGACTGGTGGGAGTGTTAACATAGAAACAACTCAGTATGATGTTGAGCATGTGGTGAATCCTTTTCTCTATATTTGCTTTAGATTCTCACTAGAAAACAATAAGCACAAGGCCTTTACAACCCAAACTGGAGCAATTCACCTAAACTTTGTTAAAAGAAAATTAATTCATCAATCCTGACTTACATCTGCGGTTCAAGAAACAATATTATATGTAGTGTTTTAACTATAATGCCATTCTCTTTTTGTTTAACATTGTGGTAGTGCGGTATTAAGTAAGAATAGTTGTAAATGTTAAGAGGATGTCTATATTTGACTTTTTTTTTCTATTGAATGGTATATTAACATTATTCATTAATCTTACTAAATTCTACCTTGTCATATAATTATATATATTTTAGATGTATATCATTTACATCTTCAGGTGTGTCAGGCATATTGATTGTCTCATCTAATAATGTAGGTGAGAGCCATTATTGTGTATTGTTGTTGTGTTGTTTTCATAACAAAAACATCTCAAGCCAACACAAGCATCTCTCAAGGAAGTCAATACACTACTTTGGAAACTTGGGTTGTACTTAATCATCAGAAAGAGAGGTATGAGTGTCTAGACATTATAGAATGAAATTTCAATGATATGCCCCTGTTATATGCAATCTCTCTCTATCTTTTAATACGTGTTCCACTTATTCATATGCATCTTAGTTGTTGAAACATACTATGCAAAGACATATGTTGTTAGAGTATATATCCTCATCTTTGCTATCCTTATTTTTGTACAGTGATGGTGTAACTAAGCTCTATTCAATATTGGAAATTTCCTAAATGAAATAAATTATATGATTAAATTTGCAAGTTTAATTTTTGTTCCTTCAAGTTATTGTAAGAAAAAAAAATTGAAACATATAATTTTCATAATACTTCAATATAAAATTGTATGCATGTGTGACAAAATAATTCTTAATATTATATATAATGTATGTATAAGTATGGAATGCTGGGTTTCCTTGCAATTGAACTTTTTCTTTCTTTTAAGGTAATATTTCTATGGAGAATCATTATTTCTTGGATAGAAATTGGATGTACAAGCCAAAGAATAGATTTGACCGCCATCGGGATGAAACCTTTCTTTAAGGGATTGAATATTTTCTTCAATTTTCTATGAAAAATGTTAAGGATACAGAGATGTTGTGTCCATGTATGAAGTGTGAAAATAAATTTATTGAGGACCCCAAATCAATTAGGGAGAACTTGATATGTTATGGGTTTTTCCCTCGATATACAATATGGACATATCATGGTGAAATGACTCATGGTGTTCAGAATGTTAAATATTCAACACTTCCTTTAAATAATGAAGTGGAAGAAATGATTAATGATGCAATGATGAGGGATGATAACAATGTTCTAGACACACATGTTTATGATTTCTCAAATCTTGATCAAGAAGATATGAAATTTGATGAAGTTTTAAAACAAGATAATACATCACTATATGAAGGGTGTCCATACTCAACTTTCTACTCTATTTATGTTCTTTTTTATGTGAAGTGTGACAACCATTGGACTAACAAATCTATCACTGATCTTCTTAAGTTACTATGTAAGGTGTTTCCAAAGGGAAATAATGTTCCAAAAATGTGGTATGAAATTAAGAAGTTAATGTCTTCTTTAGGTTTAACTAAGGAAGTGATACACGCATGTCCAAATGATTTTATGTTATATAGAGGTGATAAAGCTAATCTAGATGAGTGTTTGAGGTGCAAGACATCTAGATGGAAGCCTACACATGATAATATGAGAAAGAATGAAAAAACCATCAAAAGTATGTCATTATCTTTCAATAATACCAAGGCTGAAAAGAATGTTCAATTCCACCAAAACAACTAGCTTAATGACATATCATCATACCAACCCAAAGTATCCTTATGGCAAAATGAATCATATGAAACATTCAGAACTTTGGATGGATTTTGATAGAAAACATCCACAATTTAGTATTGAGCCACGAAATGTAAGGCTTGCACTATCTACTGATGGATTTAGTCCTTTTAATATGGGATATGGTGTCAACTACAGTATTTGGCTTGTTATTATCTTAAATTATAACCTGCCTCCTTGGTTAGTAATGAAACAATCATACTTCATGATGCCACTTGTTATCAATGGACTAAAATCTCCAGGAAATAACATTGATGTCTACTTGGAACCATTGATTGAAGAATTAATGTTGTTATGGACAAAAGGTGTGCCAACATATGATGCGGAAAAGGGTGAAATATTTACGATGCAGGCTGCTTTATTAGGCACTATTAGTGATTATCCGGCATACAGAATGTTGTCTGGTCAAAAGACAAGTGGAACATACGGTTTTCCTGAATGTCACATTAATACTGCTTCCATTTACTTACCATACAGTCATAAAATGGCATATATGAGACATCATAGATTTCTTCCAATTGATCATCCATGGTGTTACAATGAACAACACTTTGATGGGACCACTGAACTTGATTCTGCCCCAAAATCTATTTCTGGTCAAGAAATAATAGAACTATGGAAAGATTATGATAATATCATTTTTGGAAAGGAGACATCTAAGGTATTAAAATCTAAACAACGCTTGCCTCCAGGTTGGAACAAGATGAGTATCTTCTTTAAGTTACCATATTGGAGTACACTATTAGTTCGCCATAGCTTAGATGTAATGCATATTGAAAAGAATATATGTGCTAACATATTGAATTGATTGCTAAATAAGGATGGAAAACGTCAGGAGAATATCAATGCACGCTTAGACTTGAGTAAGTTAAAAATTCAAAAAATGTTATGGATAAAGAAATCCAGAAATGGGAAAAATCTTGTTATCTCGCCTTCCTTGTATTGTATGACTAGTGAGGAGAAGGAAACATTTTTTTACAGTTTTAAAGGATTTGAAACTACCGTATGGGTATCCTTCTAATATATCTCGACTGGTTCAGCTTGATGAGAAGAAATTTGTGGGCCTAAAAAGTCATGATCATCATGTCCTTATGCAACAATTGCTTGTGCTAGCCCTAAGAAAAACCATTTCAAAACATGTAGGAAAAACGATAATGGAATTATCTTCATTTTTCAAGCAATTATGTGCTAAATCTATTGATGTTCAGACAATGGAATGACTTGAGAAATCAATACCTATGATATTGTGCAAGTTTGAGAAGATATTTCCTCCAGCCTTTTTTGACGTTATGGTCCATTTATTAGTTCATCTTCCAAGTCAAGCTAAAATATGTGGACCTAATCCATTTAGATGGATGTATCCAATTGAAAGATATCTCTACACCTTGAAAAGGTTTGTAAGAAATAAAAGTAAACCAGAAGGGTCAATTGTTGAAGGTTACTTGAGGGAAGAATTAGCTACATTTTGTGCCAGATACTTATGTGACACTAACTCCAAAGAAAAGAGACAAACAACATATGAAGATGGTCCAATCGGCGGTGGAAATGTTATTGCTCTTTCTAAAGATGAAATTGACCAAGCACATCGGTTTATCCTTTATAATGATGAAGACATTGATGAATACCTAAAGTAAGTATAAACTTAATTAATGTCTAGTTTTTTATTTAAAAAATGAAAAGAATAACATGTATTTGTTTCTAGGTGTCATGCTGACATCTTGCGGTCTATTCATCCATCTTGGTCTGAATGTGACATCAAGCTCGAGCAACATAAAAGTTTTGTTAATTGGTTTAGTGACCATGTGAGTTTTACAAACGTTCATCCATATTTACTTATAGTACTCACAAAATAACTAATGCCACTTTTTTCAATAGGTTAAAAAGGTAAGAAATCATAAAGATATACCAGAAAAGGTTAAGTATTTGTCATAAGGACCATCTATAAGAACTATTTCTTATCATGGATATTATATAAATGGGTACAAATTTGAGCCAAAACACATTGAGTGCAACAAAGTGACACAAAATAGTGGTGTCGCAACTGTTGGTCCAGATGATCATTTATTTTATGGAATTCTTTTGGATATCTATGAAGTACAATTTCAAAATTTAAATCCACACTACCTTTTCAAGTGTTTATGGTATGGCAGTGATAAAGAGGTCGGATTATCAATGGATTAGCTAAATTTCACCATTATGGACACTAGTAAGCTAGCATATGCAGACGAGCCTTTTATTTTTCCAGAACAAGCTATACAAGTATTCTATTCGTTGGACCCTGAAGATGGAAATTTAAGTGTAGTTTGCCCGTGGGTAGCTAGAGACACTTATGAACTACATAATGATATCTCATATGTTGGGACTACTTCTGAGAGTGATGATACTACAATAGAATGTACATCTGATGATGAGAATGACATGTGGGTGAGGCCAGACATAGATCCTGAGATAGATCAATTGGATGAGAATGTTATTAACGAAATTAGTAAATCTTGAAAACACAAATTTTGGTAAGAAATACACACACACATATATATGACTTGAAATAATGTTCACTTGTAATTAGATATTTGATCGAATAATTTTCATGCTATAGTGTGTTTAATTATTTTTCACATTTCACGTTCTTTTTAGAGCAATGCCTCCTAAACGTGCCTCGATCAATAGCATCATCAAGAATGGAAACACAAAAAATAACACTTCTAGTGATTCTTTGGATGTTGTACTAGGTAATTTATAATTTTATTTGTGGTCATATATATTTTTATATATTATTTTTGTTTTATCACTAACCATTTTCTTTCATAAGCTCAATTGAAGAAAAAACATAGAATACTACGAACCCCCATTGAGGATGACACATTTCCCTCTTTAGGAGGTATTGAAGGTACTTAAATTAGTTTATTTATTTTTAATTAAGTGTTTTTGTTAGTGATAACATTAGATTCATTTGTCTCTATGTATAGTGAGTGATCAAAGGCAAGATGATAGATCAGTATTGAAGACATCTTCTGAGGTTGATGCACCCATCATAGTGAGGAAAGTTGTAGAAGAGGTTAGGTCTTCACTACAAACATCTTTAAGGAAACAACAACTCCCCCCAGAAGAAGGTATTATTTTTTAACTATGATTTATCATATGTTACATGAGTTATGTTGGTGACATCATTAAGACTATTAGTCTCCATTATACATAGTGGGTAAACAATATGTGTAAGATTTTCTTTAAAGATGTTAGTTGAGGAGTATAGAGTTCTCTCTCTAATGGGTACTATTATTTCAATTTTCCTAGCTACATTAATTTCTCTCATAGAAAATGAGTGAAGGAAACATGCTAGATCTTCATTGCAAACATATCATTAGGATGATGCAAACATGTATATGGTGTTGATTTTTCTCACTTTACTAGATTTCCTCATAGATAATGGCCAAAGACAAAGAGATATATCCTTAATGCAAACATCTCTAAGGGATGGTAGGCTCCCCCTTCTAGAAGGTATTTTTATAAAAGTATTCTTAATGTATACTACACAATAGTTAATGTTGGTGACCTCATTAACATCATTAGTATGTATGACATGAATAGGAGGTGAACAAAGACAACGCCCTAGATCGTCATCACAAACTCATCATAGGGATGATACACTTTCAACTCTAGGAGGTACTTTTATTCTAGCATCCATGTTACTTGTACAAGTATGTCTATGTTGTTGAAATTTTCTAACTCCACTAGCTTATTTCAAAGTAAATGAGAAAAGACAAAGGGATAAATCTTTAATACAAACATCTCTAAGGGATGGTAGACTCCCCCAATCAGAAGGTATTTTTGTATTACAAGTCTTATCCTATTATGTAAGAAAAGTCAAAGTTGGTGATCTCATTAGTACCATTAGTATCTATAACATGCATAGGAAGTGAACAAGGGAAACATCCTAGAACTTCATTTCAAGCACATCATGAGGATCACACGCTTTCCTCTCGAGGAGGTACTTTATTGTAGCATACTTGTTCCTCTTACGGGTATGCACTTATTGGTGAATTTTCTAACTCCTTCAATTTCTCACAGCAAATAAACAAAGGAAAATGGAAGGATCATCAATGCACGCACTAGGGGATGGTAGACTCCCCCATTTTGAAGGTATTTTTGTGAAATAAGTATATGGTATACTACATATAAGTTAATGTTTGTAATCTCATTGACACCATTAATATCAACAACATTAAAGGATGAAACTTTTTTTTTTAGGATCGGCGAATCAAATGATATTTCTGTTCTAATTTTTGTCTCTTCCTCTCCCTTTGAATCAAACTTTTTCTTGTCATAATATTCAGTTCCTATTATTATCAATGATATAGTTCGGATCCTAGATATAGAAATATGAGAAAAGAAGGGAGACTCACGTGTAGTGTGTGACTTAACTTGCTTTCTTTGGACTGAAGCTGGAACTTGGAATCCATCGTGCATCTATACGGGATGCTCTATTCTGATTCCCTTAACTTTCAATAAAAGTTCTAATCTATCTTCGGGTCCTTCATGTTCGCAGTTCGCTTCCACTAGCGTCTCTGTGAAACTTCCTCCCCTAACAGAGTACGTGTACCTCCTCGCAGCTCGCTCCTAGTACAAGTCGATTAGCATAAGACAACGGCATCACAAAATGAAAAATTAGGATCAGGAAGAAGTTGTGCTTTCGTCAAGTGGTTTATTTTTTATGCAAGATAATTGATGCAGTTTATGTTAATGCTGTTGTTCCTTGCCGCAACACTATACATCAAAGTACTTGCTCATATGATAACATTTGCTTCAACATAAGATCTGGTTGGTTTCATATACAGACCAAGGAGACAAGGGTTAGTATCCCTTCCCATGGTCATCCAAATGCATGATAGGAAAACACATGTTCTATCCTGCATATGTACTATCCTATCCTAACCATTAGTGGAAATCATTAGAATCCTTTCCTATAAACCAAACATCGCCTAGGGTGGATGAGCTGGAGTAGGAACACAGGGAGATGGCCAAGATCTCAGGCAGTAGGTTTGTCTTTCCATGGAGGACTAAAGTCTTAGTAGAGAGCGTGAGAAGCATCACCCGAGAGCTTGCCATCACTATGAGTAAAATTGACTGATATGCTATCAAGGCGGCTTTGGACGTGGAGACATGGCAGAGGGACCGTTCATGACGGATTTGTCGATCAAGAGAATGGGAAGAAGCATGACAGAGGGACCACTCATGACGGATTCGTCGAGCGAGAGAATGGGAAAGGGAGAAACGACAGAGAGAGGGGGGCAGGGGTATAAACCTGAGAGGCTGAGACCTAAAGCCCCTGTTTGGGAATGGACTAGACCAGGATTAGGGCGTGTCGTGTAGCGCCACGTCGGCCCAATTCGGTCCGGTTTGGGCAAGAAACATGTTTGTCAACCAATCCATTTTGACCCCTGTTTTGGGATAACGGAATCCCATAATCTGCATAATCCCAGTCTCGGTCGAGGCAGGATTGCGAATCTCAGTCCAGTTTCTGCCCAGACACAACCCCCCGACCCTGATCCTTTGCGCCCCTCCCTCTCACCCTAGCCTTCGCCGTCTCGCCCTAGCCTTCTCCCTCTCGGCGGTCTTCCTCCCGATGCTTTGCGGCTCTACGCGCATATTGTTGGTCTGTGTGTGAGAGAAGTAATTCAGTCGTCTGCGATGTCTGCGACCTCGACCAAATCGCGGATGCAGGCCAAAGGTCATCGTCCGGTGAAGCACCCGCGTGGAGAATTAATTCAGCCGTCTGCAACCGTAGGTCTACTGGGGCGGCTACATCCCTCAAAAGCAAGGTAACTGCCCTGGTCTTCAACTATCTGAATCTGACATTGTCATTGTCCCATCTTATCGACGCACAGAAGAAACCCTAGCGTGTCTAAGGAAAAGTGTCCATCTGCCTTCATATTCGCCTCGTCCAAGACAAAGTGTCTGTCTGCCTTCATATTCGCCTTGTGCTGCGAGGTTCTTCACTTCCACATACTCTTGTTGGAGCAGCTGTTCACGGAAGCTGGTCGTCCGTGGCTGAAATCTGGCGGTTCTCGTCTCTGGTGCTCCGGCGGCGCTACACACAGCCAGGATTCCGCAGTGCTTCTTCTTTGTCGCCCCTTCCTGCTAAGGTTGGTCACGAAATAGGGTAGCCGACGCTTTTGTTTGTGATGTCGATTAGGGAAGACATTTCTGAGGTGGATTGGTCATTAATTTGTGTATTCATTCCGCCGACATAGGTTCCAAACAAGTAAATCGTTGTGTATGACAGTCACATTTTATCATTCGATGGTATAGTTTAAGCAATGTTTGTCATGGATAGGAGCAAATATATTCATCTCATTATTCATGTTTGAATACGGTCAGAGAGGAGGCCAGGGAAACATACAACCTTTTTGGTTGATATCTACCCCAAAGTTCCTTCTTTCTCTCCCGCTGTTATGCTTTTTTCATTTCCTGTTGCTTGCTATATGGAGATAATTTGGACTAGGACGAGATAGCCTTTATCTAGTACCCACAAGTATCCCAAAATAATTTTATTGTCGAAAAAATAACTGTAATAAATGATTATGTGCATCTACGAAATAATAAAATGACAAAGAGTACTTATTACTAGCTTTAGTTATACATTACTTGTAGTATTATTAGTATACGTACCATGTTTCATGATTTATAACTTTTAAATGCTATGATAATATTTTTGTCGCTTGAAACTCATCAAACAAATATATGATGATTATCCTATCATGGGTTCTTGTTGAGTTTCCATGCACTAAACCTGTAGATTACACTGAAATAGAACATTTTTTTACATACATGTGCAATTTAGTAGTGTTTCTGTTATAGAATACCTAGGCCTGTAAAAAATGGAATCACTTTCGACTATGAAGAGATAATCTGTAAAATAAATGATTATTGTTTTGGATTCTACACAATGGTTGAATTACATTGAGTCTATTTGATCACCATAATTTATTTTTGACATTTGATTTGTATTTGAAAGGCAAATATTTTGTTGATGATTGAACTTTTAAATGCTATGATAATATTTCTTTTGTTTGAAACTCATCAAACAAATATGTTTGGATTGTCATTTCATGGGTTCTTGTTGAGTTTCCATGTACTGAACCTGTAGATTACACTGAAATAGAACAACTTTTTCATTGTTGTAATAAGGGGGAACAATTTAATCTACTGATTTAATCTATGATAATAACTAGCTCAGTCAAAAATTGAATCAATTTAATCTACTGATTAGTATTGCAGTATTATAGGTCGAAAATGAGTACTAATAACTACCTTTATTCTACATTACTTGTAGTATTCTTGGTATACCTACCATGTGTCATGATTTATAACATTGAAATGATTTTCTTGCATACATAAGTTTGTGAAAGTAGGAATTTTCTTATGTAGATACAATGTTGTGGTTCAGAATGACATTTTGCTAAATTACACGAATTACTTAATCTATTAATATGATACAACATTAGGCAATTCCTCAGTTTAAGCATCATTTTGTTGACCTATTTGATTATTATAGCTAATAATAGTTTTCAGTGACCCAACTTCCTCTATTTCAACAACTTGCAGTTAAAAACTCTTTACATTTGTGATATTAATTTATAATCATACTCTTTCTACTTGCACATTAATTTAACTTTTAAATACTATGATAATATTTCTTTTGTTTGAAACTCATCAAACAAATATGTTTGGATTGTCATGTCATGGGTTCTTGTTGAGTTTCCATGCACTGAACCTGTAGATTACACTGAAATAGAACAACTTTTTCATTGTTGTAATAAGGGGGAACAATTTAATCTACTGATTTAATCTATGATAATACCTAGCATGTGTCATGATTTATAACATTGAAATGATATCATAATATTTCTTTTGCTTGAAAGCATCAAACAAATATGCTTGGATTATCCTATCATGGCTTGTTGTTGACTTTCCATGCACTGAACCTGTACATTACACTGAAATAGAACAACTTTTTCATTGTTGTAATAAGGGGGAACAATTTAATCTACTGATTTAATCTATGATAATACCTAGCATGTGTCATGATTTATAACATTGAAATGATATCATAATATTTCTTTTGCTTGAAAGCATCAAACAAATATACTTGGATTATCCTATCATGGCTTGTTGTTGACTTTCCATGCATTGAACCTGTACATTACACTGAAATAGAACTATTTTATACATACATGTGTAATTTAGCAGTGTTTCCGTTATAGAATACCTAGGTCTGTACAAAATGTAATCAGTTTGACTAGGAAGAGATAATCTTTAAAATAAATGATTATTTTTTGGATTTTATACAATGATTGAATTACATTGAGTCTATTTGATCAACATAATTTATTTCTGACATATGATTTGTATTTGAAAGACAAATCTTGTGTTTCTTGCATAGATAAGTTTGTGAAAGTAGGAATTTTCTTATGTAGATACAATGTTGTGGTTCAGAATGACATTTTACTCAATTACATGAATTACTCAATGTATTAATATGATACAACATTAGGGAATTCCTCAGTTTAAGCATCATTTTGTCGACCTATTTGATTATTATAGCTAGTAATAGTTTTCAGTGACCCAACTTCCTCTGTTTCAACAACTCAAATAGACCAATTTTATACCGACATGTGCAATGTAGCAATGATTGTGTTACAAAATCAATTTTGGTGTATAGAGTAAGTTTAGTTGCAGAATAATTCCAGGACACACCAACATATATAGTAGTAGCTACTGTAAAAAGTAATTTTGGTGTACATGCTTTCGTTGGCATATCAAGTAATGCAAGACAGATATGTTATCAGCAAACAAAATACATCTTAAAATATAGCTAACATGTACAATTTGAGATGAATCCGATGGCATGAATCCAATTCCACTGTAGTATTATCTTGATAGCATAACAATTTGTGTATCATAATATATTGCAGCACCTGCGGGGGTATGTCTTTCGGTGACCCCAAGTTTCGTATTGTTTGGGAAAGAGACTCTGATGCCGCTCTAGTATCAGCATTGCGCACATAATATGACCTAGGCAGGTGTGTCGATGGTCATTTCACTAGGGAGGCTTGGAGAGAGGCAACTGTGGAAATGCAAAATAGGATGGGGAAGACGGCCTGCAATATAGACCAGCTCAAAACTCGGTGGAAGAACTTGAGGAGGGACTATGCCGCTTTGAAGCTTGTGACGTATAAGAGTGGCGTTGGATGGGATGACACTAGGCATAAGCCCACGCTGCCCGATAGCCCTGAATGGAGGGAGAGCCTTGCGGTATATCCAATAACCAGTCCCTTAATTGAATAAAGTAATGTCCTATATTTACACTTAAACTTTCCTAATACAAATTTTTCATATACTTAGGAAAACAAGGACCTTGCTAGGTTGCTTAACAAGCCGTTTCCCCACTACTATGACATCGAGATGATGGTGGGGAGGAACATTGCTAGAGGACATCATGCAATGTCTTCAACGGACACACAAATCCCTTCTGACGTTGCCTCCGAGGATGATGTCAGTGTCGACTTAGATGGGTCAGAGACACCCATGAACACTGGAAGCCAATCAGGGGTACCGAATATGGCCGCATATGGGATGCAAAGTGAGGGAGACACCGGGGGAGGCGGAACAGATACACAGAGCATTGGCGGGAGGCCTCCTGTCGTTAGGCGCAAGAAGCGACCATCAATGGCTCAAGACCGATGTGGGATTTCAAATGAAGTGTTATCTGAATTCACACAGGTTTATGCAAAGGTTCACGAGTTAGGCAGTGGTGTGGAAACTAGAGCCTTTGAAAAGAAAGAGTTTACAACTATCTTACAACATTTCCATGACACTTACCCAGATGCCCCCACTGCTGTGTTTACAACACTTGTGAACGCCATCAAGGACTCAACAAACCGCAACATCTACCTCAGCCTTATAGACACACCTCAAAAGATAACCATATGGTTGCAAGACCTTTGGGAAAGGTCCCAAGCTGCCAATGCAACGCCAACACCTTTAATTCCATCCTCGTTTATGCCATCTCACAATGAATTTTTCCCGCAATCCCCAACACCCATCTTCAACAACAGCCCAAGTATGTCATCATCTTTTATGTCATCTCACCGTACATTTTTTCCTTCATCCAATGATGCTGGCCCTTCCGGATCATAAGGGGGAACATTAGTTTGATTAACGGCCAAATATTTCACTCAGCAAATCAGTAGAAAGTTGTTTCATTGTTGTAATAATCTATTTCCCATCGAAACATTTTCTTTCTCCATTATCTAATTTGCTGAATTGTTGAAATATTTTTATTCCCGTCCAGACATTATTTTACCACAGAAACTAAATTGTTAACTGTTGTAATAATTTATTTCACTTCCATGCATTTATTTTGCGTTCAATCTAATTCACTATGTATCCTGCAAGCCATTATTTTACATGTCCACGGTTACATATTATTGTAGACTAGTCATTTTTTCCTTGTCGTTGTCATGACCACCTTGCTACAATTTGACTTGTACGCATCATGTCAACCACTGACCAAACAGAAACACCTAAGCTCCTCACGCACATTCTGCATACATTGTCTGGTCCAACTAATCACATTGCTGATACAATAGCTGAGTCCATAGCAAACTCCATCATCGACGACATTTCTGACATACCACCTACAATACCTAGGCTAGTTAGCATTAGGAGTGGCTACCAGAAGGTCTTAGAAATTTTAAACGATCATGAACAAAGGGCTTATGACCTATACCGAATGAGACCACATTCTATATTGGCCCTTGTAGACAAGCTTGAGAGTCGAGCCTTGTTACGAAGAACTAGAGGCGTCAGTTCAGTTGAGGCTGTATGCTACTTCCTACAAATGGTTGGCCATGGACATACAAATCATGCTTTGGCTGAGGACTACATTCACTCTGGTGAGACCATTAGTAGAAAGTTCAACGAAGTATTGGACGCTATGTGTTCGTTGACCAATGACTACATTGTCATGCAAACTACAACGACATGCACATCAACACATTCTCGTATATTGGAGACCCCAAGGTTCTACCCGTACTTCAAGGTAATAGTTGGCCCCTACAATATTTAATCATTTGGAAATATTTAATTTATTTACAACCTATTTTGGTGTTATAGAATGCCATCGGGGAAATTGACGGAACACACATCCCAGTCTTGGTTAAACGATACAAGAAAAATCACTACCGAGATAGAAAAGGGAATGTCTCTCTTAATGTCTTGGATGTAGTTGACTTCTCTAAGGAGTTTACATATGTCCTAACTGGATGGGAGGGATCAGCTGCTGACCAACGGGTCCTACAGTTAGTGATGACCACGGGCGGGTTTAAAGTTCCGCCAGAAAAGTTTTACCTAGTTGATGCAGGGTATGCCAACACTCGGCAATTCTTTGCACCGTATCGCAACACATCTTACCATATTTCTGAGTACCGAGGAAACAGACATGCCTACACCAGCAAGAAGGAGATGTTCAACCACCGCCACACACAATTACGTAATGTTGTAGAAAGAGCATTTGGGTTGCTGAAGCGGCGGTTTGCGTACCTTAAAAAGGGGGCAACATATCCCATACATTCGCAGTGTCGCCTCATAATGGCTTGTTGTATCCTACACAATTTCATACGCCGCCAACATGATGGCAAAATTATCATGGACGAACTCCCAAATGACATTTCAACATCTGTCGTTCCCCCTGCTAGGGTTGACCTGAGTTCCCTCCAACAAACAACTCAGGCCAATTCAAGGGAGGGAGATCGTTTACGTGAATCCATTTCTAATTTTCTATGGGATGCCCGTTGACATACAATTGTATGTGTAATACTCGTTGACATTATTTGATAAATCGTCCACCACATAACTTTGTAGCCTTTAGTTGTTTATTTTACGAACTCTTTTCTGGATCCTAATAATATACATGACATAATGATTCGGTAGGTTGTCTTGAAATGGAGAATGAAATGCCTTGTTGTACATGCAGCCTTCAATACACTATACGTGCGTATATGGATGTTGGGGACACGGAAAATGGACGTTTTGAAAATAACAACCTCCACAGACCGTATTTTACATGTGGTAGGGGTCTTATTTCGAGCAGATGTCAGATGAGATTGCCCGCGCAGCGTGTACCACCCACAATTGCCACACTTACTACAGTTAGGGATGCTATGCTAACACAACTTGTATATGCACACAACGAATGCAAGCTATGGTCTGAACAATGTGACTTTGTCAGTTCGACTAGAGCAGACACCGATAGGCTCGAACAAGATATTTCTACTCTACGTGAGAGGTGCCAATATCTTCGCCAATGACTTCACATCAACAACAATAACAACTCTTCAAACGAGGACGGATACAATACATCATAGATGTAGAACAAGCAGTTAGGCCTATTTTATGTTCGGAAAATTGTATTTGAAATCTATGTTCAGAATCCGACAATATTTTTACTAATCCTCAATCATGTTTTAGATGTCAATGAATCCATCTGAAGTTCCGAGGTGTGATTGTGGGTTAGATGCAGCCTTGCGGCTTAACACAGAGGATGCAGGGTTGTATGATTTTAGCATTCTGAGTGAAAGGCCGGGAGAAATGTATTACATATGTCCTTCTCGTGAGGTGCACTAGTAAATACATACATAACAGGTTGTCGTTGTGTATGTGGCACATTCTTTGTGATTCATTAACCTTGATAATACATTGTAGGGAAAAGATCGGTGCAGATACGTCCGTTGGGCAGTCGATCTCCCCCCAACAATTGATTCTTTGAAAGCTAAGATTATGTTACTAACTGTTGAGTGCAAGTCACTATGGGGCCAGGCAATGAACATGAAGGACTTTGTTGAAATTCATCACAACTACGATGATATATACACCCAAAAAAAGTATGAGCATGAGGTTCTAGAATGCTACGTTGCCAGTCTGGAGGAAGATTGTAGTCTTCTTTTGGACATTCCTTCACCCACTATGACGTCATAACGTTTAATGGCAAAGAGCTACATTTAGTTTGGTGTGTCGATTTACATTGTCCACCATTTGATGTTTTTAACATTAAATCTTTCTGAATTCATCCGACATTAACATGCTTTTGTTATTTTTCATAATGTTGGTGTATGTTTTATGGAGGTTGTATGTTTTTTCACCGTGATGTTGATAAATGTTAGTTAGCACTGAATATGCATTTTATATTCCCTTAATTTTGCAATACACTGTTACGTCTAAAATATATTACTTACAGAATCTGTAATATGGTTGGGCCTCCAAGGACGGCTTCTTTTATGTGGTGTACGAAGCTTGATATGGTTCTCAGAGGTATGATGAGAAACCAATATGAGTTGGGGAGATGTGTTAATGGAGTATATACTACACAGGCTTGGATGGAGGCATGGCGTGACTTCTGAAACATAACTGAGGGGCCTAACATATCTTTGACTGAGTTGCAGATGAGATGGCAACACATAAGGAGAGAGTTCATAAGAGACAATCTTTTTATTTTGGGAGATGTATTTCCTCCCCCGCCATTGGCCGTGCAACGCAACTTCATAACGACTCGTCACATTTACCCACCTGGGGTTGCTGAATACCTTATTAACACCGATGAGTGAAACAAACAACCACGTTAGACGACGAAAATAACCCATGGATTTGTAATATATTTCCACAACTTTGTAGTTGTTTGTGTTTACTTCGCAACATTTATTTGTATGTAGCTAAGTTTGTTTGGAGATTTATGTTATGTATTGAAGACATACATCACGTTCTTATTTGTTTATAGCTAAGTTTGTTTGGAGCATTTATTTGTATTCAATATTGTCACAGTTATCTTACTATTATTGATATTTGTTAATACTTATATTTATTTATTAACTATAGATGTCGTCATCGCGGTCACGGTCAAAGGCAAGGACAAAATTTGAAAAATTATTGATGTCTCCGTCGAAGATTAAAAAATATGTAGAAGAAAACCTTATTTGTAAGAAAAAATGTTACGAGCCTACACACGATGAAGGCCCAAATGAGAGACACGAACAAGTCGAGGGTGTTACTCATCCTATTCACCATCTGTCGTTGCTGTTCGAGTGGCCAAAAGACGCCAACAAACAGGAAACAAATCAGTTATTGGACGAAGCCTGTCATGTGTCGTGGGACGAGTACGACGAGGCCATGAAGTTGGCCAATGAGAACGACGAGGCATGGAGTTGGCTGCTTGCTCACCAACTTAGATTGTGTAGCTTTGTCTTTGTCTATCTCCAGGGCAGAC
The DNA here is from genome assembly GCA_963693085.1 of Alisma plantago-aquatica. NCBI lineage: Eukaryota > Viridiplantae > Streptophyta > Magnoliopsida > Alismatales > Alismataceae > Alisma > Alisma plantago-aquatica. The sequence continues at coordinate 395,325,830 of OY856411.1, read as the reverse complement.
CTCTCCTTTCAATTTGTATGTTACATATGTATTTGCCCGGGAACCAATCAAACATTATCTGTTTTTTTAAGTTATGCTACTATTTAATTTCTGCTACAGACATGCTACGCACGTTTGCTACTATTTAATTTAAATGCATAAATTATGTATTTTATATATTATTTATTTATTATTTAATTTATAATACACTTCGGCCAACTTCTGCTTAAGCGGCAGCACAACTACACATTTCTTACTCTTGTTAAAACAGTTCTACAACATCAGGACAAAATCAACAGATACTGACTACGTTGCCAAACAAAAGCAGACTGAATCCAGCCTAGTAGCCAAACAGAATCAGACTGCAATCAGACTCAAATCAGACCAGCTGACCAAAATCAGACTGGGTTGCCAAACAAAATCAGATTGGGTTGCCAAACAGAATCAGACTGAATCTTGACTAACCCCGTCTAATCTAGTCCAGACTACGAAATCCCAGTCCGTTCCCAAACAGGGGCAAAGAAATCAGAGTTTGGGTAGTGGTCCGCAGGATCCCGTATGGCGATAGGCGACAGCCGGAGATTAGGGGGGCAGGGCAGTGGGCTGGAACTAAGTAGTTGGTCTAGCGTTGGACGGTTGAGGCCGCATCCAGGTTGAAGATATCAACCTCTCCTCGTCAGTGTCGAGTATTTCTACGTTTGTGTTGAGTATTTCTAATATTCCCCAATATGGAAAACCTCAAGCATCCTCTGTTGTCTCTCACCAGAACACCTACCACAATCATCCAGGCTTTTAGGTGTGCCTCTAACGATACAGCTTGTTACCCGCCTGCCTTCCCTATCAATGTAAATCATTTCATTAATTCTTATTTAAAGGTAAAGAAAAGAGCAAGAGGATAAGAAATGGAAAGACACCATCAAATCAATGATATGACAACCACCTTAGGTGTTGCTGGAAGTGCATCAACCATTACTCGAAGGCAGGAGAGGGTTGTTGCTAGTTGGCACCAAATTGTTGGAGGGGATGCACAACACAAAACATTAGGCATATCGGGTGTCGACTGAATACTACAAGAGTGGTTGTCACTGAAACCTTAAGAATTGAATGGCAGGTGGAGCCCATGGTGTCACACGAATGAGTCCTAACAACACACCTAGGGAGGGGTTGAAAGGTTGGAACTTGGAAATGAGCGGGAGTAATGAGGTCACTAGGGCTGGGTGAGGCCGTAGCAGTGGCTGTAGTATGACTGTAGCAAGTAGTATCGAATAGAGGAGCTATCTGAATAACCTGGACTCCCTGTATTAATTAAACGGGTATGTGGTTAACACAAAAATAAGTAAGTAGTAACAAAAATCTTTTTTCTTAGCCGTATACTACAAGGTATAATATAAAGTAAAAGAATATAGGTTCACCCATTAACATCTCTACTCTCAACTTTTTTTACTCTTTTTTGTTCGGGACCAAATTCTCTATGGACACGTTTGCTTTGTTGTATTCAGGTGGATTTAAGAGAATACATGTTTCTTATAATCTTGTTATTCTATATCTTACAAATTTTGCATCTAGTAACTTTAAGTTAGACCGTTTGGGTTGCATTTGGAACATAGATCATTTTTTTACCTTTTAGGAGTGCAAAGGACACGACAATGTGCTGGACATTGTGTCCCAGTGCTTTCGAATTGGAGGGCATCGTCCAATAGTTATCTACTCTTCTAAAATGCAGGACAATCTTCATTTCAGCGTTACAGCAAATCAAACATGATATTAGCCTTGGTGGAAATAAATCAAATCCAATCCGGCTGAATACAAGTAATAAAACATGCCCTATGACGGCTTGGTATGTCGACTGTGTGTAGGTCACATCTAGAATGTATACTCACATCTAGTCAAACATTACTTCCCATCAATTCACATACGCATAATTGAGATATTTTCCAACTTCCAAACCGCATCGTCTTTTATTCTAAAGAAGAGAGGTTTCTATTCATCATGTCCCTTCATCGGGCTACTCCAAAAAATCACAAAAGATTACACTCCAAGACATATTAGGATCGTCGGGTCCCCATTCCATCCCAAAAAATAAAGCTATCAAACACATACCTACTATCTATGATCTTCACACTCTTTTTATGTATGGTATCCCCAACCTATCACCCGTACAAAAAAACAAGAATGTCCACTGGTATACTCTCAAAAAATTATACAACTACCTCCCCTTGACATTCTGCATGCTGCCGCATATGCGAGATCCTTCATCCACGCGGTACGAGGAAGCGAAATCATTGTGGCCTTCTCCCAACAAAGCTCCACCTCGAGCGCGCACCTGCAGTGAAGAGGGAGATCGACTGTGCGAGTTGGGCGTCTGCTCCTAAATCCCTCTTCGCCTCTGGTTTTTACTCCATTACCCACCACTCATCTTCCGTTGCCGAAATCTGACTTCCTCCGAGGAACAACCGCTTGCTTCTTCCCATTGATTCCATTGTCGTGCCTACCTCCTTTACCTGATGCTACATCTGGTAGACTGGGAAGAACCGGAGACCCCTCAACATCTCGATCGGTACAAAGATGCCATCCCTGTTCTATGTCTCCAGGATATACCGGTACGCAGGCGTGGCACCCCTCTCTCTCTTTCTGTAAGGTGAACTATATCTCGTATACTTCTATGAGTAAAATGATGATAGTCTGTTTCCAATATGCAGCTCCGGAAACACTGGTATTCTGCAACATGCTATGTAACATATTTGGGTTGGCACTGCTCCTACTGGCTGGTATGGTGTTATATTACTTTATTCAATGTACATGTATTATGATAATTAGCAGGGTAATATTGACGAATCGATTCATGTTTGGGCCTTTTAGACTTAATAATAATATTTCTATCCAGTTATCTTCACGTTAATCTCACAACTGTGAACATAAAATATCTTGTTCTTAGATCAATAACAAGTTTTCAACCTCCGTATGTGTATGTACGGTTCTTTACTATTGAATTAGAAATCCAAGTGCTATTTTTTCTTTTTTTTTTCTCATGTGTATGAAGGAACATAAAGTTAGAGAAATAAGTTATTGAATTGGAAATCCAAGTGCTATTTTTTTCTCTTTTTCTCTCATGTACACATATTGTGGTTTTAAAACCATAGCCTTTTAGACTTAATGCCTCACCCATTTTGGAGTTATCACTCTGACACTATATATAGAGCCGTTGTTTCATAAACTAACTAGACTAAAACCCGTGCTACGCACGAACGTGAGAACAATCAATCATCTTACAAATTATTTTGACTGCAAAGTAAGAAGCAAGACTTCCGTTAGATTGATTGTAATCATCACAATTATGGAAAACCCATCATTCAACCAAAATTGATTAATTACTAAATGGCCCCAAAAGGAACCAGTGAAATAGAAATGGAGACCAGATCCAATTGACAATAGGTTAATACACAAATGTAGCAGCAAAAGGTAAAACGAACCCAAAAAAAACAGTTTAGCCAAGACTTGGATCTAATAGTTAGCATAAGTAATTAATTTCTTGTGGCATAATTTCAATACTAAAATCTACACTAATCATATAAGAAAACCAGTAGCTGGAGTTATGTATCAAAAAATAAATGTAATCACAAAAAGGAATCAAGCCATTCATTATATATATAAGTACATTATATATAACACCACATTTCGCCAAAATTTTCATAGAAGTTACAACTTCAAATAAGAAAACATAGTTTCGTTGAAGCTTTTTTTCACAACAAAGTAGATAATTCAGTTACATTGATAGTTATTCATGTATATACATTGTACTAACATGTCCACTTTAAGTAGTAGCACGATTTACAAAAATGCAGCAGTTGCTAAATCCCAGTAGAAGGATTTTGTGATTTGAAGAGTTCTGGTAGTACCAAATTTTATTGGTTTATCTGCACCTTCGTGAGATTTGTTGGATGCTTCATGCGTTTTCCATGTAGTGTAACAGAAAGAGATAGTACGTCGCAGCTGGATTTCGGCACCTGGCTGATTTAAAAAGGAGAAATCTGTCCAGCGTAACTTAAAATTTAATTAGCTACAATCCAATATGGTCACATCTGGTGAAATAAATGTGTCGATAGTGTGTTAAGAGTGTTCATGTTGCATACATAGATGTCTTCTTTTGTATTCTACAAGAATAATCTGATAAGTTTAAATTTTACAGCCTTCATAAAATCGAAAAATGCTAATGATGTGGCAAATGATATTGTAAGTGGGATGCCATATTGTTTTATGGTGAAGAATACGATGGCTGCGTATATATAATTAAAAGACAGAATAGCTTTTATTTTGTGCCTTCCCATAGACAATAGTACTGGGTTAAAATCTTTAGTAGTTATTAAAAAATGTACACACCATTTGAGGAAGAGAAGATCATTAACTAATACCATCAAAGGAAAAACTTTAATTTTTTGATAAGTTAGGAAATAAACAGTTCATTACTCTCTTTTCTCTCATTGATTTGGAATTATATTACTGCTGGAGTAGATAGTTTAATGGATATTGTAACCAGTATCAATAAAGAGGTAGTGGTTAGTCAATAAAAAAAATGAAGAGGTGCATGCAGTAGTAAATGACAATGTCAAGCAATATAACAAAATGGTAGATAAAAATTTCCAGTCTGTGCTATGTCTTCTCACAACTATTTAGAACTACACAGTCTAAGAAGTCGTCAAGCATCCGTATTAGGTGAAATGGGAACAAAAGGTAAAGGTAAGGGGTAAATTGATAGCGTGAAGAGGCAAAATAGCTGACTACCCATTGATGAAAACCATCCTTAAGAGAAAAAAGGAATTTACCTGCAGATATTGCTTCAGTTCCCACATCTAATTCGTCAGCCATAATTTTCGCCAAGTAGAGCCTTTGTAACCTAGCCGTAGCAGTAAACGATAAAGCAAATATAGTAATGACAAGTATGAAACGTAAAATTTGATGATTGTATTGGATATAATCAGTTTGTAAATCACAACTGTGTTTATTTCGGTAGTTGTTAGCTAACAAAAGCAGTCTTGTGAAAAGATTTTTTCTACTGAATCACTAAGCAAGAACAGGTCAAATGAACATAATGTAAACTAAATTCTAGTGATGCTATTTAGAGTGACCATGCTTTTTTAAGGAACCACTGAAAGTATTTACTGCAGAAAATTGGTTAGCACACATTTTATTGTGCTGTCCGCATAACATTTATAAGGGCTAATAGTAGGCACACATAATATTTATAAGGATTAATATTATCAAAAATGTTCAGTGATTAGAATGCTCATATAACCACACAATAGTTCTACTTGTGTTCAAGGCATGCATGCTTGTATGCTTTACAAACACAAATTCTCTAAAACAGTCCTATATTACTTTGCTACATAATCATGCATGTAGATCGTCTGACGTTCTAGCCAAAGGTACACTTATACCAATTTCGGTAGTAAAATAAATGCCCAAAAGCATATAAAAGTATATCAATTGATTTGAACTACAATACAACTTATAAAAGCGAGTCAATTAAAATAAAAAAATGAAGAGATGCATGCAGTAGTAAATGATATCGTCAAGCAATATAAAAAAATGGTAGATAAAGATTTCCAGTCAAAAGGAAAGAGATTTGTTTGCCAGTAATTATCAATTTAGCTATCCTACTGCTCTGAAAAAATAAAATGAAAGAACACAAACAATCATAGTTTGTGATATGCCTTCTCACAACTATTTAGAACTACACAACCTAAGAAGTCGTCAAACAGCTGTGGGAAATGGGAAGAAGAGATAAAAGTAAGGGGTAAACTGACAGTGTGAAGAGGGAAAACGGTTGGCTACCCATTGATGAAAATTGTCATTAGAAGAAAAAAGGAATTTACCTATAGATATTGCTTCAGTTCCCGCATCTAAGTCATCAACCATAATTCTCGCCAAGCAGAACCTTTGTAACCTAACCGTAGCAGTAAATGATAAAGTAAATATAGTAATGAAAAGTATGAAACGTAAAATTTAATGATTGTACTGGATATAATCAATTTGTAAATGACAACTGTGTTTTTTTCAATAGTTGTTAGCTAACAAAAGCACTCTTGTGAAAAGATTTTTTCTACTGAATCAATAATTTAGTGAAATTTAGTGAAATAATTTTTCTACTGGTATGCTCATTATCTCGTACCCATCAGCGTTAGTTATGTACCAGTTCAATTTAGTGAAATAATGCGAACAAAGTGTAGGCACACATAATATTTATAAGGATTAATATTATGAGAAATGTTTAGTGATTAGAATGTTCATATAATCACGTAGTAGTTCTGCTTGTGTTCAAGGTATGTAATCTTGTATGCTCTACAAACACAAATTCTCTAAAACAGTCCTATGTTACTTTGCTACATAATTATGCACGTAGATCGTCTGAAGTTCTATCCAAAGACTATACCAATTTCGGTAGTAACATAAATGCCCAAAAGCATATAAAATCATATGAACTGATTTGAACTACAATACAACTTATAGAAGCGAGTCAATCAAAATAAAAAAAATGAAGAGGTGCATGCAGCAGTAAATGACACCGTCAAGCAATATAACAAAATGGCAGATAAAGACTTCCAATCAAAAGGAAAGAGATTTGTTTGCCAGTAATTGTCAATTTAGCTATCCTACTGCTCTGAAAAAATAAAATGAAAGCACTCAAATAATCATAGTCTGTTCTATACCTTCTCACAACTATTTAGAACTACGCAGCCTAAGAAGTCGTCAAGCAGCCGTATTAGGCAAAATGGGAGCAAAAGGTAAAAGTAAGGGGTAAACTGACAGTGTGAAGAGGCAAAACGACTGGCTACCCATTGATGAAAACCATCATTAGGAGAAAAAAGGAATTTACCTACAGATATTGCTTCAATTCCCGCATCTAAGTCGTCAGTCATAATTTTCACCAATTAATCTAATCAAACATTGATTCAAACATGAGCTGCTCATTTACACTTATCTTAATATTTTTTGTAAAAAAGATAGTTGATGATCACTATTGCTGACTTTATAAGATATTATTACGCAAATAAACATAATTCTCGAGATTACAGTTATATGATATATACAATCATTTTTTATAGTAATTTGCATAATACTACTGAATAGACTAAAATCCAATCAAGCACAAGCAAGTATGTATTTTCATGTTCACCTTGAATGAACAGAAGTTGAACTTTTTCCTTGTTAATTAAACTTTTATCTAGTAGGTTATTTAAACAAATTTTCTCTTTGACAATCTTACTGAATTACAAAGAAGACACATACCTCAATGATGCGTACAACATTCAAACGGCCTTTAAGTCTTGCAAGATCAAGAGGTGTTTGGCAGTCATCATTCAACTTCAACGCATTTGCTGAACTATTGTAGCGAAAAAGATCAAAAGTCATATTGCAAAGTGTTAGAACCTAGTAATAATGAAAACAATAGGAAATCTTTCACATGACAACCATCAATATAAATACAACTATACCCCCCATGAGATAGGAGAACATTTACAATCTGATCCAACCCCCTTTTTGCTGCATGATGAAGTGGAGTTCCAGCATGTTCGCCTGCATTAGAAAGTATTATGCTATCCAGTAAAGCATGAAAACTTACTTGCTTCTAAGGACTTGCATAAGACAGGTCCAAACATCTGCATTAGGAAGAAGCCAGATGCTAGAGAAGATGGTCAGTGGAAGTATTCGTCTCAATAAAGGGGGTTATGAAAGCCCTTCACCACAATTAAGTCCACACATGCTAAAAATAAAGACTTTACTATTAAATAATATTATATATAGTATATGCTTGTTATGGTACACCAAGAGAAGAAAAGTACTATTAACATGTCCACATATCGGTACTGTAAATGTGATTTTTTTCTAGAAATGCTTGAGTCATTATTGAAATGAAGACGATGACCTTTGCAACCACTACATGGGAGCAGTAAATTGTTTCTGCACAATGAACTCGTTTAATAGAACTTCATGTGAGGTTATTGAATATGTGGAAGGAGATGCACATTAAACAATTATACTAAATGGGATAGAAAAAATTGTTAGTGGTTAACCCTAACGTACCTGGAATCATCGCTAGCCAAAAACAGCGCCGCCTCTGCCACATTTTTAGGCATAAGATCCATGCCTTTGAAGTTTGTCGGGAAAAGGTCAAAGAACGACCACAGTGCATCCTCAGTCCCTTCCCCAAACCCCATGTGAGTGAGTGCAAGCTTAGTCGGGACAGCATACGGTGAGAGGATGTTGACCCTGATCATGTGCTTCCCGAGTTCGGTGGCGGCGGTCCAAGTGAGTCCCAACAACGCGTGCTTGGACACCGTGTAGACCTGCCCCGCGAAGCCCGCCATCGTGGATGTCACGCTCCTAATGTTGATGATTGATCCCCGGCGTCTGGGAATCATCACACCCGATGCGTGCTTTAACTCGTGTACCGCGCCGAGGATGTTGATATCCAGCACACGCCTAAACTCGTTCGTGTCCAGATCAACGATGTCTCCTGGTGGTCCCCCGATGATCCCCGTGTTGTTGACGAGGATGTCCAGGGTGCCGAAGGCGGTGACGGTTTGATCCATGGCTCGCTGGTAGTCGTCCTCTAAGGCGATGTCGCTGTGCATGAAGATGGCCTCCTTGTCGCCGCCTAGGTGACGACCGGGGAGCTCCTGGATGTCAAAGATGTAGAGCTTGGCGCCGTGGGCATGAAAGAGTGTTGCAATGCCCACCCCGATTCCCGTGGCACCACCGTCTCCAGATTATTCGGCTTGCTAAAACCTAGCGCGGCGTGGACACGGGAAACAAGCGGCGAGAAGTTAATCGGAACTTCGGGAAATGCCAAGCCGACCCCTCTCGCAACTATAGATTGTGGATATTGCACAGAAGTCCTCAAACATTAAATCCCGAATAGGTTTTACTATATAGTATAGATATGGCATATTGAAGGATCCGTTCGCAATTAAGAAAAATGAGTGAAAAATTGCAGAGAAAACCCCCAACCGGCTTTCATATATAGTATAGATAAGTTTTTAAAATTCTAGGTGAATGCCACACCTATCTCTCACTCTTCCTTACAATTTATATGGAAACTCATTTTTCCTAATTGCCTCTCTTTTCCCCCCTTTCTAATTTGTATACTGATTTGGCCGATGACAATACCAGGGAGGAATGCAACTGCAGTTTAATGGTGATAGGAGAACCGCCAAAAGTTAGTTTTCTATTTTGCTTGTTTTGCTTCTTATATATAAAAATTGTCCTGATCTCTTGTTATATGATGTTGCATATCACATGTTTTTGTTGAGATCTATGGCTTTACAAACTATTTTGATAAATCAAACTGGTACATTCAAACAATGGGGAAAATTTTGATTCTTTTATAATCCAATTTGACATTTATTATGTAGCCCATGTGGAAGAACTGGTACCCTCTCTGAAAAGTTGTAAACAGGACATTGTATTTGCTTGAACTTTAATTTATCTATGCAACATGAAACACAACAGCAGAACTCAAAAACATACAATTGGAACACTAATTCTTACCAAATTATTTATGCTTACTTCTTAAACTCATGTATCCAGATACAAACCACAGTTGAAAACAATAGTAGAAGTGAAGCAGTGCCGCAGCACACTACACCTATGCCGATCACAAGGACATACTCTCTTAGTACAATGGATTGGTGCCAATAAAAGCCACAAAACACAAAACAGCAACATATTGTAACAGTACATGAGAAGCAGTGCCGCAGCAGCAGAATATAACGTCCCACCGACGATCTCCCAAGTACTGTCAGTACGGATTTTCTACTGGCAGACCATCAACACTGTGGAGGAACCGTGCCAAACTGGCTGCGGCGGTGCCGAGAAGGATGAATGCGGCGAGGCGCCTGATCTGGGAGCTATGCGTGGTGGTGGTTATTACCGACACAACAGCAGAAACAACTTCAGAGCGAGGGCAGACGACGCCTCCTAAGAAATTGACCGGCGCGGCCTTCAATTGCTTGCGACTAGGGACGCTTCCAGCAGCGATGAACCATTATGGAGGAAAGACCCAGACCCGCCGTATCTGGTGAGAGAAACGCCGCCCGGACATCCCCCGCAATGACCACAACCTGCTTCGTCATAGTGTTAGATAATCTAGTTAGTTTTATTAGATAATTATGTTGATTTATCTAATTCCCGTTTGCTATCAAATAGGGCACGATGCCACGAGTTGTGGTGCTGCCGTGCTTGTAGGATCTGGGTGCTATGTTGTCAAGTGCATGACCAATTCGTGGGATCATGGCACAAAGCTAGGCACGTATTACTTTCCTTTGTAGTTCATTTGTTTGAATAAATAGAAGACAAACAGAACTAGAAAAGCTGCAACGGTACGCAGCACCAAATCCAGAGTCCTTCGTGTTTTCTGTGCTTGTTCTTGTCATCTCACTCGCGTGTGTGTAGGTATTAGGGACTATCAGTGGTATCAGAGCTCGACCATTAGAAGGGTCCTGTGATGGGTGCGAATGATGGCGACGGGAAGGGAAAGGGAACCGGGAGCGGGGATACTTCACTGGCGATTGCGCGGGCATTCTCGGGTGCTCCGGCTGGACTCCACAACTTTCCTACCTTGTCCCGCACAAACTACCGTGAGTGGGCCATCCTAATGGAGGTCTTCCTGCAGGAGAGAGGCCTGTGGACGGCGATCGAGGGCGACGAGGATCTCGAAGCTGAGACTGGCTACCGAAACGACCGGTTGGCCATGGAAGTGATCCTCTGCTCGGTGCCGCCCGAGATGCTCCCGACGATTAGGAAAAAGAAGACGGCCCATGAGGCATGGGAGGCGATCAAGACGATTCACATGGGCTCAAACCGAGTCCGCGATGCCAAGGCACAGACGCTGCGCTGCGACTTTGAGCAGATGAAGCACAAAGCAGGCGAGTCCATCGACGAGCTCGCCATGCGGCTCACCGGCGTGGTCGCGAACTTGTCCATCCTTGGCGACGATATACCGGAGAAGCAGGTGATGCAGAAGTTCCTTCGTAGAATTCCTAAAAGGTACTCGCAGCTGGCTATTTCGATCGACAGCTTGGTCGACTTGACCAAGCTGAGTATGGAGGAGCTTACCGGGCGATTCAAGGCGGCGGAGGAGCGTTTTGAGCTCGATGCTGAGGAGGACAATGGTGGCAAACTGCTGCTGACCGAGGAGGAGTGGCACGCTCGGGCAACGCAGCGGGAGCATGGCGTCTCCTCCGGCAGCAACCCGGGGGGCTCCAAGAAGCCTCGAGGCAAAGGAAAAGGCAACCGCGGCAAGGACGCCACACGTGACGGTGGCGACAAGGTTGGCGCGAAGCGTTCAGATCGTTGTCGTTACTGTGGGATCGAGAGTCATTGGGTCCGAGATTGCCGCAAGAAGAAGCGAGACGAGGCTGCAGCGGCGGCACACCTCGCTGAAGTGGTGGATGAAGAGCCTGCACTACTCATGGCACAGGTGGCGTCTTTGGGGGGTGTGCATGATGAGCCAATGCACGGCGATGACGTCGTGCATTTGAATGAGGAGCGCACCGAGGCGCATCTCGGTGAGGAAGGCGACCGGAAGGATCCGGTTTGGTACCTGGACACATGAGCATCCAACCATATGACAGGCGATGCCAGCACGTTCTCTGAACTGAACCGTGGCGTGAGCGGAACTGTGAGGTTTGGAGACGGCTCGGTGGTTGACATTCGAGGGCGCGTCTCTGTGCTCTTCACGGCGCATGGTGGGCGCCACCGTGCACTGACGCGAGTGTATTTCATCCCCAAGCTGCGGAGCTTTATCATATCAGTCGGACAGCTCGACGACTATCCGAGGTGGTGTCATGGCCATCTATGACAGGCGGGAGGAGCTTATCGCCAAAGTTGATAGGACACACAACCGGCTGTACACCATCGACCTTAAGGTGTCGCGGCCGATATGCTTGGCTGCTGTGAGTAGCGAGAACGCGTGGCTCTGGCACGCTCGCTACGAGCATCTAAATTTTGATGCTTTGCACAAGCTAGTGTGGGGAAACATGGTGCGCGGGCTGCCTGCAATTGAGCATGTCGAGCAGCTATGTGACAGCTGTCTGATTGGCAAGCAGCGCCGCACACCGTTCCTGAAGGAGACAAACTACCGTGCTGGAGATCGTCTTGACATTGTTCACGGAGATTTGTGCGGCCCCATCTCGCCACCAACTCACGGGAAGAAGAGGTATTTCCTGTTGCTTGTTGATGATAAAACACGTTATATGTGGTTAGTGTTGCTCTCCAGCAAAGACGAGGCCCCAGCCGCCATTATGTGCTTCCAATCCGCTGTGGAGGTAGAGACTGGGAGGAAGCTTCGCTCGCTCCGCACTAATCGGGGCGGAGAATTCACATATGCACAGTTTGGAGAGTACTGTGCGGATCGCGGGATACAACGGCAGCTCACGGCGCCGTATTCGCCATAGTCAAATGGCGTCGTTGAGCGACGCAACCAGTCTGTCGTATCCATGGCGAGGTGCATGTTGAAGACAAAGGGCCTACCGAATGAATTTTGGGGGGAGGCAGTATCAATTGCTGTGCTACTCTTGAATTGTTTGCCGACAAAGAGCGTGAACGGCGTGACGCCGTATGAAGCTTGGCTTGGAGTAAAGCCAGTGTTTGGCTCGTTCCGCACGTTCGGGTGTGTTGCACACATCAAGGTAACACGTCAGAACCTCAAGAAACTAGATGATCGGAGCATCCACACCATCTTCATCGGCTACGAGCGTGGTTGCACTAGCATCTACCGTGTCTACGATCCGGCCACCAAGCGTGTGTACATCACACGGGACGCTGTCTTCGATGAGGCGGCGAGCTGGGACTGGGGAACCGAACAATCAGCAAATGATTCGTTTGTGGTGGAGTACATGACCACGGAGGTAGCGCCGATTGGCACACGTGCAGCGCCGGTTAGAGAAGCTGCGGCCGCTGACCGTGTGTCCTCGCGAACGCCATCATCACCTGAGTCACCGCGAACACCAAATGCTTCATCGGTAACGGGACAGACTGAGTCCAGGTCAGATCATGTCCCCACATGAGGATATGTGTCACCGCCGACGAATGTCACGCTGGCTACTGAGCTAGTGGGTGAAGAAGCGCCACGTCGCTACCGGACCCTCGATAGCGTCTATGCAAGCGTCGACAACCCAGAAGTAGGTGATGAGCTGTTACTGGTGGCCGGTGAGGATCCGATGACGTTTGCAGATGCAGAACAACATGAATGTTGGCGAAAAGCAATGCTGGAGGAGCTGGCTGGCATTGAGGAAAACCACACTTGGTCGCTAACTGAACTGCCCACAGGGAAGCGGCCGATCGGTGTAAAGTGGGTTTTCAAGCTCAAAAAGGACAGTGCAGGCAACATCGTCAAGCATAAGGCAAGACTAGTGGCGAAAGGCTATGTTTAAAAGGTCGGCATCGACCTCGTCTTGATTCAGTTCGGTTGATGTTGGCGATAGCAGCTCATCAGGATTGGCAAGTACATCACCTTGACGTAAAGTCAGCATTCCTGAATGGAGATCTTGACGAGGAGGTCTATGTAAACCAACCTCCTGGTTTCACTCGTGATGGAGAGGAGCATAAAGTACTACGCTTGCACAAAGCATTGTATGGTCTACGCCAAGCACAAAGAGCGTGGAATGCCAAGCTTGATCGCACACTGCTGTCACTTGGATTTCACAAGAACAACTTTGAACATGCTGTATACACTCGGGGAGCCAGAAAGGAGAGGCTTCTGCTCGGAGTGTATGTTGATGACTTAATTGTCACTGGAGGGAAACCAGAGGTGATCCAGCAATTCAAGGATGAAATGAAGGCGCAGTTCAGGATGAGTGATCTTGGATTGCTCAACTATTACCTTGGAATTGAGGTAAAGCAAGCTGCTGGAGAAATTACACTCTGCCAGGCAGCATATGCAACGAAACTGCTGGAGAAGGCTGGAATGGTGGGGTGCAATCTCGTTCACGTTCCAATGGAAACTCGTTTGAAGCTGAGCAAAGAGAGCAAGAATCCTACAGTTGATTCCACGCTGTACAGGAGCATCGTGGGGAGTCTTCGGTACTTGGTGCATACACGGCCAGACATAACATTTGTTGTTGGCTATGTGAGCCGTTTCATGGAAGCACCTACAACAGAACACATGAGTGCCGTCAAACACCTTCTCCGTTACATAGCTGGTACTCTAACATATGGGTGCCGCTATCTGAAGCATTCAGGAGAGCTGAAGCTGATCGGGTACAGCGATGCCGATATGGCTGGAGATCTTGACGATAGGAAGAGCACATCGGGGATGATCTTCTTCCTCGGGCAGAGTCCAATAAGCTGGTCATCGCAGAAGCAAAGAGTAATTGCACTGTCTACTTGCGAGGCGGAATATATTGCAGCTGCGACGGCGGCATGCCAAGGAGTTTGGCTTGGGCAGCTGCTGGGTGATCTGTTCGGCGAGGAGGCCAACACCGCAATCTTGCGCGTGGACAATAAGTCTGCAATACAGCTCTGCAAGAATCCGGTATATCATGACCGTAGCAAGCACATTGAAACACGTTACCACTTCATCAGGCAATGTGTTTTAAATGGGAAGGTAGGCGTCGAGTATGTCCACACCGACGATCAGCTGGCGGATTTGATGACCAAAGCACTCAGGCGGGTTAAACTCCAGAACCTGCGTGCGAAGATCAGCATCATCAACATTCAGAACAACTAGATTAGGGGGGAGTTTGTTAGATAATCTAGTTAGTTTTATTAGATAATTATGTTGATTTATCTAATTCCCATTTGCTATCAAATAGGGCACGATGCCACGAGTTGTGGTGCTGCCGTGCTTGTAGGATATGGGTGCTATGCTGTCAAATGCATGACCAATTCGTGGGATCATGGCACAAAGCTAGGCACGTATTACTTTCCTTTGTAGTTCATTTGCTTGAATAAATAGAAGACAAACAGAACTAGAAAAGCTGCAACGTTACGCAGCACCAAATCCAGAGTCCTTTGTGTTTTCTGTGCTCGTTCTTGTCATCTCACTCACGTGTGTGTAGGTATTAGGGACTATCAGTGGTATCAGAGCTCGACCATTAGAAGGGTCCTGTGATGGGTGCGAATGATGGCGACGGGAAGGGAAAGGGAACCGGGAGCGGGGATACTTCGCTGGCGATTGCACGGGCATTCTCGGCTGCTCCGGCTGGACTCCACAACTTTCCTACCTTGTCCCGCACAAACTACCGTGAGTGGGCCATCCTAATGGAGGTCTTCCAGCAGGCAAGCGGCTTGTGGACGGCGATTGAGGGCGACGAGGATCTTGAAGCTGAGACTGGCTACTGAAATGACCGGTTGGCCATGGAAGTGATCCTCCGCTCGGTGCCGCCCGAGATGCTCCTGACGATTGGGAAAAAGAAGACGGCCCATGAGGCATGGGAGGCGATCAAGACGATTCACATGGGCTCAAACCGAGTCCGCGATGCCAAGGCACAGACGCTGCGCCGCGACTTCGAGCAGATGAAGCACAAAGCAGGCGAGTCCATCGACGAGCTCGCCATGCGGCTCACCGGCGTGGTCGCAAACTTGTCCATCCTTGGTGACGATATACCGGAGAAGCAGGTGATGCAGAAATTCCTTCGTATAATTCCTAAAAGGTACTCGCAGCTGGCTATTTCGATCGACAGCTTGTTCGACTTGAGCATGCTGAGTATGGAGGAGCTTACCGGGCGATTCAAGGCGGCGGAGGAGCGTTTTGAGCTCGATGCTGAGGAGGACAATGGTGGCAAACTGCTGCTGACCGAGGAGGAGTGGCATGCCCGGGCAACACAGCGGGAGCATGGCGGCTCCTCCGGCAGCAGCCCGGGGGGCTCCAAGAAGCCTCGAGGCAAAGGAAAAGGCAACCGCGGCAAGGACGCCGCACGTGACGGTGGCGACAAGGTTGGCGCGAAGCGTTCAGATCGTTGTCGTTACTGCGGGATCGAGAGTCATTGGGCCCGAGATTGCCGCAAGAAGAAGCGAGACGAGGCTGCAGCGGCGGCACACCTCGCTGAAGTGGTGGACGAAGAGCCTGCACTACTCATGGCACAGGTGGCGTCTTTGGGGGGTGTGCATGATGAGCCAATGCGTGGCGATGACGTCGTGCATTTGAATGAGGAGCGCACCGAGGCGCATCTCGGTGAGGAAGGTGACCGGAAGGATCCGGTTTAGTACCTGGACACATGAGCATCCAACCATATGACGGGCGATGCCAGCACGTTCTCTGAACTGAACCGTGGCGTGAGCGGAACTGTGAGGTTTGGAGATGGCTCGGTGGTTGACATTCGAGGGCGCGGCTCTGTGCTCTTCACGGTGCATGGTGGGCGCCACCGTGCACTGACGCGGGTGTATTTCATCCCCAAGCTACGGAGATCTATCATATCAGTCGGACAGCTCGACGACTATCCGAGGTGGTGTCATGGCCATCTATGACAGGCGGGAGGAGCTTATCGCCAAAGTTGATAGGACACACAACCGACTGTACACCATCGACCTTAAGGTGTCGCGGCTGATATGCTTGGCTGCTGTGAGTAGCGAGAACGCGTGGCTCTGGCACGCTCGCTAAGAGCATCTAAATTTTGATGCTTTGCACAAGCTAGCGTGGGGAAACATGGTGCGCGGGCTGCCTGCAATTGAGCATGTCGAGCAGCTATGTGACGGCTGTCTGATTGGCAAGCAACGCCGCACACCGTTCCCGAAGGAGACAAACTACCGTGCTGGAGATCGTCTTGACATTGTTCACGGAGATTTGTGCGGCCCCATCTCGCCACCAACTCACGGGAAGAAGAGGTATTTCCTGTTTCTTGTTGATGATAAAACACGTTATATGTGGTTAGTGTTGCTCTCCAGCAAAGACGAGGCCCCAACCGCCATTATGTGCTTCCAATCCGGTGTGGAGGTAGAGACTGGGAGGAAGCTTCGCGCGCTCCGCACTGATCGGGGCGGAGAATTCACATCTGTACAGTTTGGAGAGTACTGTGCGGATCGCGGGATACAACGACAGCTCACGGCGCCGTATTCGCCACTGTCAGTCTGTCGTATCCATGGCGAGGTGCATGTTGAAGACAAAGGGCCTACCGAATGAATTTTGGGGGGAGGCAGTATCAACTGCTGTGCTTCTCCTGAATTGTTTGCCGACAAAGAGCGTGAATGGCATGACGCCGTATGAAGCTTGGCTTGGAGTAAAGCCAGCGGTTGGCTCGTTCCGCACGTTCGGGTGTGTCGCACACATCAAGGTAACACGTCAGAACCTCAAGAAACTAGATGATCGGAGCATCCACACCATCTTCATCGGCTACGAGCGTGGTTGCACTAGCATCTACCGTGTCTACGATCCGGCCACCAAGCGTGTGTACATCACACGGGACGCTGTCTTCGATGAGGCGGCGAGCTGGGACTGGGGAACCGAACAATCAACAAATGATTCGTTTGTGGTGGAGTACATGACCACGGAGGTAGCGCCGATTGGCACGCGTGCAACGCCGGTTAGAGAAGCCGCGGCCGCAGACCCTGCGTCCTCGCGAACGCCAGCAACACCTGAGTCACCGTGAACACCAGATGCTTCATCGGTAACGGGACAGACTGAGTCCAGGTCAGATCATGTCCCCACATCAGGATATGTGTCACCGCCGACGAATGTCACGCCGGCTACTGAGCTAGTGGGCGAAGAAGCGCCACGTCGCTACCGGACCTTCGACAGCGTCTATGCAAGCATCGACAACCCGGAAGTAGGCGATGAGCTGTTACTGGTGGCCGGTGAGGAGCCGGTGACGTTTGCAGATGCAGAACCACATGAATGTTGGCGAAAAGCAATGCTGGAGGAGCTGGCTGGCATTGAGGAAAACCACACTTGGTCGCTAACTGAACTGCCCACAAAGAAGCGGCCGATCGGTGTAAAGTGGGTTTTCAAGCTCAAAAAGGACAGTGCAGGCAACATCGTCAAGCATAAGGCAAGACTAGTGGCGAAAGGCTATGTTTAAAAGGTCGGCATCGACCTCGTCTTGATTCAGTTCGGTTGATGTTGGCGGTAGCAGCTCATCAGGATTGGCAAGTACATCACCTTGACGTAAAGTCAGCATTCCTGAATGGAGATCTTGACGAGGAGGTCTATGTAAACCAACCTCCTGGTTTCACTCGTGATGGAGAGGAGCATAAAGTACTACGCTTGCACAAAGCATTGTATGGTCTACGCCAAGCACCAAGAGCGTGGAATGCCAAGCTTGATCGCACACTGCTGTCACTTGGATTTCACAAGAACAACTCTGAACATGATGTATACACTCGGGGAGCCAGAAAGGAGAGGCTTCTGCTCGGAGTGTATGTTGATGACTTAATTGTCACTGGAGGGAAACCGGAGGTGATCCAGCAATTCAAGGATGAAATGAAGGCGCAGTTCAGGATGAGTGATCTTGGATTGCTCAGCTATTACCTTGGAATTGAGGTAAAGCAAGCTGCTGGAGAAATTACACTCTGCCAGGCAGCATATGCAACGAAACTGCTGGAGAAGGCTGGAATGGTGGGGTGCAATCTCGTTCACGTTCCAATGGAAACTCGTTTGAAGCTGAGCAAAGAGAGCAAGAATCCTACAGTTGATTCCACGCTGTACAGGAGCATCGTGGGGAGTCTTCGGTACTTGGTGCATACACGACCAGACATAACATTTGCTATTGGCTATGTGAGCCGTTTCATGGAAGCACCTACAACAGAACACATGAGTGCCGTCAAACACCTTCTCTGTTACATAGCTGGTACTCTAACATATGGGTGCCGCTATCTGGAGCATTCAGGAGAGCTGAAGCTGATCGGGTACAGCGATGCCGATATGGCTGGAGATCTTGACGATAGGAAGAGCACATCAGGGATGATCTTCTTCCTCGGACAGAGTCCAATAAGCTGGTCATCGCAGAAGCAAAGAGTAATTGCACTGTCTACTTGCGAGGCGGAATATATTGCAGCTGCGACGGCGGCATGCCAAGGAGTTTGGCTTGGGCAGCTGCTGTGTGATCTGTTCGGCGAGGAGGCCGGCACCGCAATCTTGCGCGTGGACAATAAGTCTGCAATACAGCTCTGCAAGAATCCGGTATATCATGACCGTAGCAAGCACATTGAAACACGTTACCACTTCATCAGGCAATGTGTTGAAAATGGGAAGGTAGGCGTCGAGTATGTCCACACCGACAATCAGCTGGCGGATTTGATGACCAAAGCACTCGGGCGGGTTAAACTCCAGAACCTGCGTGCGAAGATCAGCATCATCAACATTCAGAACAACTAGATTAGGGGGGAGTTTGTTAGATAATCTAGTTAGTTTTATTAGATAATTATGTTGATTTATCTAATTCCCGTTTGCTATCAAATAGGGCACG
Organism: Alisma plantago-aquatica; assembly: GCA_963693085.1. Lineage (NCBI taxonomy): Eukaryota > Viridiplantae > Streptophyta > Magnoliopsida > Alismatales > Alismataceae > Alisma > Alisma plantago-aquatica. The sequence continues at coordinate 395,306,454 of OY856411.1, read as the reverse complement.
ATGCCACGAGTTGTGGTGCTGCCGTGCTTGTAGGATCTGGGTGCTATGCTGTCAAGTGCATGACCAATTCGTGGGATCATGGCACAAAGCTAGGCACGTATTACTTTCCTTTGTAGTTCATTTTCTTGAATAAATAGAAGACAAACAGAACTAGAAAAGCTGCAACGTTACGCAGCACCAAATCCAGAGTCCTTCGTGTTTTTTGTGCTCGTTCTTGTCATCTCACTCGCGTGTGTGTAGGTATTAGGGACTATCACATAGTTGGTCCGGTGGGGTGGCGCCGGAAGGTCGGAGAAGAAGAGAAAGGAGCCAAGTTTGAGGTAGGAGAAAATAATAAGCGAGAGGGTGCAATTTTTATAAAGTGGATGAGAACGCATCAGAGGGTACGTTTGCTTTGCAGGATTCAGGATTAATGCTAGGGAGAAAATAATTCGTGTCTCTGTCTCTCTCTATTCAGGGACCCGCCTTAGAGAATAGAGAGAGAGAGAGAGAGACAGTGACCGAGACAGAGACGGTTCAATAAGCCTAGAGGATCCGGCGTACAATCAAAGTAGGGACTAATAAGCGAGAAGGTGCAATTTTATAGAGGGCACGCTTGTTTAGCGTATTGGATTGTAAACATGAGTCCAGCAGCGCATAATTTATGTTTGGTTAGTAGGACTGAAGATATATCAGGACTCTTGCATCTTTCGTCACATACAGTAACTGCCGTATTTCATTATCCTTTTGAAAAAAGCTGGACGCCCTTATCAGTTATCCATCAGGCCTGGCAGCTTTGAATTCCACGTTGCTATCTGACTCCGGTGACCTGCAAACTCATGTCCTTTCAGACCCATCTTCCTAACTGTAACATATGCCCTGCTCCCACTGATCGTCCTCCAGTGTCGTGAGGGAGACCACTGTCAGTGAGTGCTGCCATGATTGGACGACGCCGGCATTGCCTAACTAGAACAGAAGCTACAACGGTGGTTCACGGGACAGGGCCAACTGCCGATTCCTTAAAGGAACTCGACGGGAAGCCTGCAAACGTCTCTGTACCAAATCTGGCCACAACTCGATTACATCCTGGACACCAAACATAAGATTTAAATTGGCTGGATTTCTCAAAACCAGGAAGATGTTAATTCTGGATTTAATAAATGCAACATCTAGAGGAGGAATCCCGTTATATCCAGCTTAACAAACATGCCCAGAGTGGATGTGAACGCATCTGGCGTGTGGCTACGTATGCTATTTTGACTCTAACTGCACATGAGTGACGTCAAAAAAACAACCTTCAAAAAGTAATTTCTAACTGCACATGAGTGCCGCCACATATGCTATTTTGACTCATCCATAAACTTGTTCCTCTTTCTTCAGTTACAAGTTTCCACTGTGCTCGATTTGCAACGTTCCAAGTCTTCTTCCTTACAAGTTGCTCCCCACCCTGTTCTCTCAGCGGGGAATGTCGGCACTATCGTTGTTGTTGCTATCGAATAATAGCTGATGGCTGTAGACGTAGATAAAAAAGTCTCCAGAATTAAAGGTAGTTGTATGAAAGTGTGAACGACAAGGCCAGGAAAATGAACCGCGCACATATTGTGCGCTGTAGACGTAGATAAAAAACATTCAGAATTAAAGGTAGTTGTATGAAAGTGTGTACGACAAAGCCACGAAAATGAACCGCGCACATATTGGGTGCAGTTTGAGTTCCCAATTTTCTACATCGTCGAACACACTGTACAGTTTGAGTTCCTACCGGTTTGTTGGAAGCACACAATACCAAACGGGCTGGAGTTTAAAAACATGTCGAGTTGCAACAACATACTTGCAATGCAGCCCAACCAAATTAACTCTAAGGCCTAGTTTGGCCGCCGTCATTTAAACTTATGGTATTTGCTGCATTAAATGTGTATTTAACGGATGTCCCTCCGCATTCTTTTTGAACCGTTGTGTAAGGCCTAGTTTGGGTTCCGTCTTTTAGAATGCCGGTAATTTATATGCAAAAACACACTCTTAACTAACGCGGAGAAGCGCATGTATTTAATACACAGAAACGCGGAACTCACAAAGTACGTGAAATATGGCGGGTTTCAAAAGTGCCAATTTACAACTGTTTCATCGCCGTTCCACCCAGGGCCGGCTGCTCCAAATACCATTGTCTACCTTTTTATATATAAAAGTACCAGTATTTTAAAAGAGCGCGGCCGAACGGCCCCTAAATGATCTATTGGAAAAATGGTAGTCGCAAGTAGCGCCACGATCGGCGGGTTTCGGGACTGCTAACTCTTCTCATGCGCTCCATTTTTTGCGTATCTTTTGTACATGTCAGCTCCTTCTACGCACAAAATTACCGGGATTCAGAAAGTACTTACCCAAACTAGACCTAAGCTACGGAAGTGTACGTCAACTTCACCAACATGGTAGATGACCGTAGTAAACGAACCTTTTTTCTTTCTTTATTCATCTCCAACATGTCTTCTTTTTTTTGATCTAGTAGTGCACCCGTCATTAAAACAGAAGAAGAATTGGAAAATCGGTTCATAACGTTCATGTCCAATATCTTTATCTCATGGGGTGCTGGTCGGCGTCATTGTTGTCGTCCAGTACACATCGTCTCGAATTCAATTAATTTGTCCGCCCACTTTTAAAATCCCAATATTCTGATAGATGACGTCAGTGTTTTAGATGGTGCGGGCAGTGAGCTGCGTATGATTTGCAGAGCTCACCGTTAATTCATGGAATCATAGGGAAGAAAGATGAAATAGGACAGCAAATTGTACAGGAGGCTTGTATTTTCAATACCATCTATTTCAGCATTGACAGGAAAAGTCGTCCTTCCCGGGACAATTTTTATGAGGTGGTCAAGCTAGCGCGCCTCTCATGAAGGGTCGCTGGTTCGATTCCCTGCTCGGTTCAGCTGTATTTATCAACCTCTTGGGTCATCCGAGCTCTGACATCTGTTTGGAGAGGGGGTGGGCTTCGGCCCATACAGATCCAAAAAAAAAAAACATTGTGATGAGCTGGCAATGGTTATTTACGGCATGTTTGGTTGAACGGATACCGGTAAGGATATGACTCAGAATCCTGTCATAACTGAAACCAAGTATTCGTTCCAGATAGATACCATGTTCCCTTACAAAAGTTCCCAATAATCCACCCCAAAATTGCCGATACCCTATGCGACGCTTCCCAACTTCCGTCCCTCTCTTGGGGACGACCGTAGTGTCCTCCGCCCGCTCACAGAACTCGACTAACTTCACGGCATGCTCGTGCACAACGGCCTACTCCATCTTCACAGCCTGGTTATGCGGAGAGCGACCCACATCCAACACGGACGGAGAAAACTATTTCACATGATATGGAAGAGTTGCAGATCAATTAGGATTGGGGCATTCCTTTTTATATTATTGGTGTGTCAATGGGTGAGCATACTAACGGGATGTCTCAAGTACATCCCTCACAGATTAACTAACCATCCCTATAGTTAAGATATTGGTTCTATCTTAACTTTCACCTTTGGCTCATACATTACATTTACTAATTTCCCTCTCTTTATACTTTGTGCTCCCACCCCACACTAATTAATCACTTAAACACAGCTTACAAATAGTTCAAAGCATCACGAAGCATCAACAACTTTATGTAGTTTAGATGCATATAAAGTAACATTCACACTTAATAAATACTTATTACAAAACAAAAGCAAATTTTAAATAGAATAGTTCTACGTAACCATACAAAAGAATTAATAACTAGTATATTAAGGGAAGATTTTATATTGAACATTTATATATCTACACGACCCATTAAAAAATTTGTCTATGTTGATCTGATTGCACCTACCATATTACTAGTTGCTTGTTGAAAGTATATGATAGGAGTTATGGATAGTTTGCTAGAATTAAAAACATAGAGCCTGAAACGACAATATTTTTTTATTTGTGCCTTTTGATGAAGATTGTCTTTGGTTGATCATGTCAGCCATTACCTTTATAATGTAGAACTACCAACACAAGTCATCAATGTAATCATCTCATTGTACTATTTTGGGCTCTCCTGTATTCTCAATAGTCAAAATCAAATTTAAGGGAAATCCAAATAGAAATCAGTTAAAGTTATTATAAGGCTTTGTTTCTAATGATCTTAAGAATATAGGTTTAAATAGATTTACGAAAATGGCTTACTTTATTACCCATACACTTCCCACTTAATACCAATTTAATACATTAGTTATTTTTTACATGTCAATGGTGATGTCCATGCTTCTAGCTAATAATTACTTATATGGACCTAAGTTGTCATTCAATTGGCTCTTAGTAACCTGATTTCCACGCTTTAATTAGGATTTTAACTATAAATCAAATAAAACATGAGTTCTTGATTTATGCTATCAAAGCTATGTTAGATTGGTTCACCAGTAGTAAAGATTTTTTGTGTAACTTATCGTAACCCAAATATTTAAAAATTTATCAATAAGATATGATGTTGTGAAATAATGTTGAAGTGACTGGACTATTGAGAAATTATCCGCTTTTATGACACATAATTAGATGAGCACACTCTACATATTGCGTCAATGTTATTAAAATTGAGCACTTTACTAGTATGTAAGAAGAGCCACTTTGATTTCTGCTGTGATTTTTTCCATTATTAGAATTGCAACCCAGTCTTTTTATTCTACATTGATGTTGTCTTTCAAGAGTCGTCTGAGGATTTATTTTTCATTCTTACACTAAAGATTGCTTCCGGTGGTCGACTTTTTTCATTCTCTTTTACCTTCTTATCTCAAATTGTTGATGGGAGCTTCAGGCGAACGATGATTTCAATGATTGTTGGCTGTTCTAGCAATGTGATTTTGTAAGGGCTCCGACTGTACGCATATAAGTCTATGACCTCCATATCTTGTCGTAAATTAAAGAGTTCAACTCTCCTTAACGACAACAAGATTTGACAGAGTGGTTGCAGCAATATCATACCACCCATTTGAAATAGTTGTTTAGTTCTCTTTTTCTTTATTACATTGTTCCCTTATTTCTTCATTGCTGCTTCATTTCTCGTCCTCCCCATGTATTCTCTTCTTCTTCTTTCCTCTCCTTTCCTCTCCACCTGTAACATCCCAGGATTTGAGGCCTCGGATAACATGATCTTAAAAGGAATGATTGGACCACCCATATCACCAAGGTGCACCTCCTTTTCCGGGAGCCCATCACGAAAGAACTCCATAGTTAAGCGTGCTCAGCTTGGAGTAGTACTAGGATGGGTGACCAGTCGGGAAGTTGATCCTGGCTTGCGCGTCAGTGTGGACAAAGTGCACAGTTAAGGCTAGTGGTGGTCTGTGGGGCCAGTCGTCATTCTTGAAACTCTACTAGAGCCTAGGGCAGTGGGCCCGGTCGTTACAAATGGCATCAGAGCCAATTTTCCTCCAGTAGGTGGGGCCCACATGGGCATGGCATGCCAGTCTTGAGCTGTGCGGTCTAGGCATGTAGGAAAGAGTTGTCCATGGTTGACGTAGCCACCCTTGCGTTGGTATTCCGTGGTCGAGAGCTGGGTGTCCATGGGCCATTGTGGGTCTGCACTGAAGTGGGGAAGAGATTATGAGGCCTTATAGTTGAGCCTTGACGAGGACGTCAAGAGTCTAAGTGGGGGAGATTGTATCATCCCAAGATTTGAGGCCTCGGATAACATGATCTTAAAAGGAATGATTGGACTACCCATATCACCAAGGTGCACCTTCTTTTCCGGGAGTCCATCACGAAAGAACTCCATAGTTAAGCGTGCTCAGCTTGGAGTAGTACTAGGATGGGTGACCAGTCGAAAAGTTGATCCTGGCTTGCACGTCAGTGTGGACAAAGTACGCAGTTAAGGCTAGTGGTGGTCTGTGGGGCCATTCGTCATTCCTGAAACTCTACTAGAGCCTAGGGCAGTGGGTCCGGTCGTTACACCACCTCCTCTTCTTCAGATATTGACCTTCTACTACTTACTCTTACACCTAATTTCTTGATTTAATGAAGATACTCAATAATGCAATTTCAGTTCTTCTCTTTTTTATACTTTCCGAAGATGTTATTCCCCTAACTATTTTTTTGTTCACATATGTACCTACATGTTTGTAAGGCATTGGCATACAAATGTGCATGCAATTTGGCTTTAATTACAAACCACAAAGACTATAGACATGATGAGCAATCAATGTCCTTTATCATATATTTTCTCTTCCCATTTTAGTAAGTATATCACGTAAGTCATCTGTGATTTATTGCTCAAAGGTTGTTGTGTTGGGGTTTTAGATGGGCTTTTTCTCTATGACAGATCAGATGAACACCATTCCACTGCTATTTCAGGATGGACACCTTTTTAAACAAAGAACTATATATAGGGAAACAAAATCAAATTATTAGAATATTATTGAGAAAGATGTTAGATAAATCCATAAATTCAATCAAGAAAAGAGAAATTTCATGATAACTATTTCCTATGTTCTCTACCGATTTTGTTTATAGAGATTAGAAATCTTATAGTAAAAAATGGTTAGTGGGATCTTCTATTAACTCTAACGGTTCACTGCTTTGTTCTACCTATGATGTGTTTCGACAATTTTTTGTAGGCCTATATATTTATTGTCCAATTGGCATGATCTCACATAAACCACTCATCGTCAACTCATTGCTTTGCATTGTTGTTAATAATTTTAATTGGCTTTAGGAAATGATCACACTTAGTGTTTTCTCTTGTGACAATGTTAAAGACTGCTAATTTCTCATTATTGTATGCTGGTTACATAGAAATTCCTGGATCCTTTGTAACTAGCTATAAATTATGAATTTTTAACTTGCAACTTATGAAAGTTCATGAAAATAAAATGTATTCATGTCTTAGAGTTCTTGTGAAGGGTGATTCAACCAAAACTTTGAATAATACAATATCGTGTGGGCACACCATCTTTGCACATGGAATAGGATGAGCTTTGTATTTAGACTGTAGCCAAATATTCATTTCATTTTATTATGTGTGAGAGAGATCTGGTAGACACATGTGATATATAATTGACATATGATAATGAATACCCAAAGTTGAAAATAATAGTTTGGAGGATAGAGGTCTTACCTCACCCTTACAGATAATAGATGAGTAGTAGGTTTGAAACCTAGGTTAAAATGTAATGACTGAGTGATAATGTAATGTCAATAATGGGGATGTGTGAATACCCTTGGATTGAAACTGAGTTCCAACCTCAACAATGTGAGGAATTATCGTACCAATAAAAGTTACTAAAAATAACCTAGATAAAACCTATCCTAGAAAGGTTAATAGCCCTAATGTTGAGGTTAAGTTGAGATATCTTTCACCTTAATCAGAGTTAGTTTGAATTTTGGCGACAAAAATTCTTTTTCAGGAGGGGTGAATGTAAGATTCATGAAGTGTGGTCAATTTATTTTCTATTAATATGAATTCAATGGTAATGTATTGAGATCTTTCTTAGAGTATGATAAGATCAATGGTATGACTGTGAGTGAATTGGAATGATGAGTCTAAGTTATAAACTTAGAACAAGTCCTCAATTGAAGTATATAGTGTAATGTTGAACAAATATATTCATGTGAGTCTTCAATCAGATTATTGTCATAATCAAAGCCATAATTTTGTGATTCAGATTATACTAAGTCATGTGGACCCCTTTGGAGGCCCAGGGTAAGAGTCATGGGCCTTGGAACCTAATTCAAGCCCATTTGGACTAATTAGAGTTTGCATATAGGTCCTTGAAAAGAACAATGATGTTTTGGGTATTTCGTGCTCTTGATAAATGTCCATCATACTTATAGAAGAAAGATAATCGAAATATTAGACTATGGGAGAAATTCTAAGAAATATTGTAATCTAGATAGTGAAGTAGGTAATTATCTAGATTTTCCTTACAAACTAAGTTCTATATATTAAAAGATCTTGTTTAGGCTATATATTTTAGCCAAAGACATATTAAATCAATGAAAGGATAATACCATAACTTGGGATTAAACGAATTAGAAATTTGATCTATAGAATTAATATGAGAAAATGGAGTTTTGTCAAAGATTTATATTTAGTTTGAGGATAGAGTCCTATTCTAGATGGACTCTTGGATCCAGTAAGGGCACGTTTGGTTTGCAGGATTTTTAGAAATCCTGTATTTTGTCCATCCCGTATTATTAAAATGCTGCATTGTCAAAATCCCGCAAAATAAAATTTTATGTTTGGTTTGCTGGATTTTGTAAGTGCGGGATTTATTTTTTTTCGTGTCCACGACGTTCGTCATGTTGGATTTTGGCGTCCGGGAGAATTTTGATGGAGACCAAAATGCGGGATTCCTATTATGTCTGAAAATCCCGGGATTAGTCTCAGTTCTCCAATCCTGCAAACCAAACGTAAAATTTGTTGAACTGGAGTCCAAAATACAATCCAATACAGCAAAATCCAAGTAACCAAACATGCCCTAAACCTGATGGGAGATCATCCCCTTCACTCGAAATTTGTGATTTACCCCTATAGAAATAGGAATTTGTAATTTAGCAGACACTACTCTCTCTCCCTCATCACCCTCTCACCCGTTTCCCTCTAAATCCAACCAATTATGGGTTGATATGCATGATATTCCACCAAAAATTGACACCACTTAAACAATTGCACTCATTTTTTCCAAATTACAAAGAAGTCCTTAATGCTATTTGAGAACTAGCATCTATGTAGTTCTCTAGACTCCTTTACAATATTTGCAGTCTTAAGTGTACAAGGAGTCTGTAATCAGCTCTCGACTCTTCTAATGTTTTCCTGATCTCTCACCGCTAGGGTTTTTACTGGTAGGGTGATCACCATAGGAGTCATCATGAACAATGGAGTTGTCACCGCTTGCAATGAACGAGTCATCGGACATTGTGAAAGAGTAGTCACTCACAGTGGAGAAGGAGATAACACAAGTAGTGGAGTACATCACACTTCGATGGAGGATCTGTCACATGTTATAAAAGGGAACCGATCACACGTGTTGGAGAACATGCTTGGAGAGGAAATGAGCACCTTTCTTAGTAGCATCCTCATCCATATTTTGTTTTCAAACAAATTGTTACATATATAAAACATATAACTCTAGAGCCCAAGCCATTTTTGAGCTGTTATTTGGTCTTTAAATTCATCAACCACGACCTTCCTTTTTCTTCTATATATGGACAATCTACAATCTAACACCCAAGGTCTTTGTTGGTAATAGACTGAAGCACAAAGGGGGAATTTCCCATAAAAATAAGGTGTCATATTTATATATTTCTGTGGATATCTATTCATCGGTCAAACTTATAGTTTCCTTTGTTCAGCCATAAAATTTTAATCTAGCACCGATGATGTTCAAGACTTCTTATTAAAATGTGAGCATTCTCTAGAACAATATAAATTCCATATTTTTGCAGGTTAAGTGGCTACCAGGGGTCCGGCGTCCATGGCTACTAAGATCATGGTTAAAGATGATATACACCTTGTCTCGAAATAATATGCTAAGTAAAAGATCATCTCCATTAATTCTATAATTCACATTGCCATGATGCACTGACATTTTCCAATGGATTGCCTTGCTTATTTTCCAATCTTTGTCCACCTTGTCATGAAGATGAGGGCAACATAACTTATGTTTTTTTAGTTTGTGTTTCCATAAAACTATAGAGGAATCGAGCATTTATATCGTTGTTGTTGGTAAGTCTTGTTATGTAGAGAGCAACACATCTAAAAGTGATGGAGAAAACTATTTCATATGATATGGAAGAGATGTAAATCAGTTAGGATCAGTGAAATCATTTTATATTGTTGGTGTATCAATGGATGAGTAGACTGTCATGGGATTCTTCAAATACATCCCTCACATGTTAGCTAGCCATCCCTCTAATTAAGATCTTCGTTCTATCTTGACTTTCATGTTTGGCTCATGCCTCATGCATTACATTTATTAATTTCCCCCTCTTTCTACTTTGTGCTCGCACCACAAACTAATTAATCACTTGAACATTGCTTGCAAGTAGTTCAAAACATCAGGAAGCATCACTATATAGATAAGTACATTTATTTTAGATGTGCCTAAAGAAGCAATCACACTAAATAAACACTTATTATAAAACAAAAGTAAATTTTTAATTAGATAGTTGTACGAAACCATACAAAGATAAGTAATGACTAGAATACTAAGGGAAGATTATATATCTACATGAACTATTAAAAAAATTGTTTATGTTGATCTGATTGCCCTACCATATTTCTAGTTTCTTATTGAGAGTATATAATAGGAGTTATGGATAGTTTTCTAGAATTACAAACATAGAGCCTGAAATGACAATATTTGTTTATTTGCACCTTCTTATGAAGATTGGCTTTGGTTGATCATGTCATCCATTACCTTTATAATGTATAACTACCAACACAAGTCATCAACATAAGCAACTCGTTGTATTATTTTGGGTCTCCTGTATTCTCAATAGTAAAAATCAAATTTAAGGGAAATCCAAATAGAAATAAATCAAAGTTATTATAAGGTTTTGTTTCTAATGACCTTAATAATATAGGTTTAAATAGACGTAGGAAAATAACTTACTCTATTACCCTTACACTTGTCACTTAATGCCAAATTTATACATTAGTTTTTTTACAATTCAATGGTGATGTCTGTACTTCTAACTAATAATTACTTATATGGACCTAAGTTGTCCTTCAGTTGGCTCTTAGTAAGATGATTTCCACGCTTCTATTAGGCTTTTAACTATAACTCAAATAAAACATGAGTTCTTATTCATGCTATAAAAGTTGTGATAGATTGGTTCACCTACATGAAAAATTTACCCATAAAATAATTTATTTTTGAAATTATGCTAAAGTGATTAGACTTTTGAGAAATTATATGCTTTTATGGCACATAATATTATGAGAACCCCTACATTTTCCTCAATGTTATTAAAAATTGATCACTTTCCTTCTATATAAGAAGAGCCATTTTGGATTTTCACTGTGATTTTTGCCATTATTTTTTCAAATTGCAAACCAATATTTTTATTCTACATAAAGAATGTTGTCTTTCAAGAGTTGTATGAGGATTATTTTTATTTTTCACACTTCTGATTTCTACTGATGGTCATTTTTTTCTCATTTCCTTGTACCTTCTTATCTCGAATTCTTGACAAGAGCTTTAGGTGAATAACGAATTCAACAATTGTTGGTTGTTCTAGCAATGTTAGTTTGTAAGGGATTCATCTGTATGGATCTTAGTTTGCAGACTTCATATCCTCTTGTAAAGTAAATACTTCAAATCTCCTTAAATCTTCTCTAGAAGGCAACGAAAATATGGTTTGACAAAGTGGTTTCTACACTATCTTCCCTCCCATTTGCAGTAATTGTTTAGTTCTCTTTTCTTTGTTATAGTTTCTGTTACAACCCCAATTTTTGGGTTCATCTGGTGAGAAATGTAATTTCTCATATTAAATATATTTAAACAAAGAATGGTATAATTTGTTTTGAATACATGGATTTTATTTACAATAGCCTTGATGTTTGTGTTGTGGGCTTTATTGGCTATTGGGCCCAAATAACAAAGAAATTCAATTAGTAAATGAATAATTGAATATTTGAAAAAAGGAAAATATGGAAACCTCTAGAAGGCACATTCAAAGAGGATTTCGTGCCTCTTGGGTTCCTTGGGTTCCAAGGAGTCCAAAGTTGCATAGAGAATGCAACAAGAAAAGAAAAGACCAAATAAATATTTCTTTATTAAGAAAGAAATTGAAAACAATGATAAAATGTGGAAAATAAGAGAAAAGAAGTATAATGGAGTTGTTTTTGGTGAAATTTTGTATCCATGAGGTCTCTATTGTTAAACAGAATTTCAATAAGGAAAAATAAAAGAGAAATCCTCAAAAAGAGATATTTTCATAAGAAATAAACATGATAATGAGAAATAATAGAAATAAATGCATGTAAGAGGATAATAAGTATCCTTAAAAAGGAATTTCGAATTATTAGTGTTTCTTGGGATCCAAGGAATCCCAATAAAAGGAAAAGAAAGAGAAAAAGCAAATAATACAAAAATATGAGGAAGATATGTGTTATTTAATTAAAAGTTCACATATAAGTCCTTGTTAAACAAAATAAGGAAAAAGGGAATTTCGTGCCCAAGGTTAATATTCTAGATAATTTTTGATAAAAGATAATCCCAATTTAAGATGGTGAGAGAAAATCCAAGTGGTTCCAAGATATCTTGTGACTTAAGTAATTTATTTAATAAATAAGTTAATTTATCTTGGAAATCAAGTGTTATAAAGATATGGGAGTAAATTGAGTTAATTTTTGGTTCCAATGAAAGGAAACTTTCCTTCTTGTTTCCTGATGGTGATAGAAGACCTGTAGTCTCCTACCTGTATGAGAGGTGTGTTGGGAGAAAGACGAGTAGCCAGTCTATAAAAGAGGGATAGATGGGCTGTGTTGCGTAACGTTCAGCTTAATCTCGGATCCATTACAGACCTGCACCCTAGCTAGACCTCGACGCCCTCCTCCTCCTCCTTCAGTTATTCCCCAAAGGCACAGAAGTTTGGTCAGACGTGCGAGGTCGCCTGAAGATGTAGAGAGGGGGTGCACAATTGTGGGATGTACCCTATTTGGCTATCCTTGCTCCAATGTTGCCACTGGAGCCTTGCCTAGGTCTTTGACCTTGCTTCAGCCGATGAGGTAGTGGAGGGCATCTCGCCCTACCTCCGGACGGAGAACCTCACCATCGAGGTCGGGGTAGGTCCAGCAGGGTCTACGGAGGTGCAAAAACCCTCCTCGTGCTGCTTCACATTGCCCGTGCGTCAGGGATAGAAGTCGCGAGGTGACGAACGACGTTGCTGCAGACTAGCGTGAGGAGAGGGATGATAGAGTAAAAAGAAGTGTTGGCCCCTGGGGCTGCGTGTTACCCATGAGGGTAAGAATGTAAATTTGTTGTATTTTTTTTATCCGGTCGCCGATAAACAAGTAAACACTTAAAGTTGATGTGTCAATCTACGATTGGTCAGAATTTGCATATCTTGCAAAAAGTGTAGAATTTGCTAGGAAGCTCGGTTTAAGACGAACTTTATATGCCTTTTGCTCAAAAAAATGAGGGGAAGCTAATAAAAATATAATTGAAGCCTAATTCTGATTGCAATATAAAGATGCTATCTTTAATATTTTAATCAATGAAAAACCCTAGCCCTTGGTGATTAATGAATTAGAAAGGGTTATATGGGTGTTTAAAGTAGATACTAACCTGTTCTTAATACAAAGGGCATATCAGATCTTAAAGGATGATCTTCATGTGTAATTTGATTACTTTTGGGTTCCATGTGCTTTAATGGGCCTTAAAACCCTAATATTAGTAAATGCATCTCTTAATGGCTTTAAATGATTAATTTCATGATTAAAGTTGAAATATGCTAAATCTAAGCTATTTAGAGTACAAAAGTCCTTAATTGTGGGTAAATACCCTAAATATAATAATTAGGGTTTTCTCATAAATAAAAGGTGGAAATGATGGTAAAACGAGTTCATATGTTAATGAGACCCTAATGAACTTTGAATTGATGATAGATGCGTATAATGATCTTGTCGTGGATTAAAAGGATAAAAATAGTAGCTTTAATGTAAAAGAGGCTTAATGAACTTAATTAGTGGTTAATAGTGCCTTTAATCCAAAAATAGGGTTATATGTTGAAGAATAGATAAGATAATTAGGGTTTATGAGTAATAGTACAAAATTAGGGGTTAGAATAATAAAAGAGGAAGTGAAACCCTAATTGCAAAACGAAACCCTAAAATGGATACAGAAACCCTAGAAAGTGAATCCAAGTCAATAAAGCAGATTCTTGATAAAGTGTGTAATAAATAGAGTCCATATTCTTTTCAGGAATTATGTGATTATTGAATTGCTTGCTTGGATTGCTTTCTTGGTTGGATTTGCTTAATGCTTGTGAAATCATCAAATCAGGTATGTGGTTATGCTTATGATTATCCTGACTGGTTTTTCGAGGATTTTATCGACGTTTCCCTCATGGCTTGAAATAACTGTTGGAAGCTTTTATTTCATTCAACTATAGAGTGACTATGACTATCACTATGAATATACATGTATAACTGGCTAGATCCGGAACCACCTCTGTGGCTTGTAAAGGCTAAAAAGGGGTAACCTAGAGTAAGGTCTAGGTTATCGTGGGTTGGAAATTGGGCTACCAAGTGTAGTGCCATGAGACCCATTAGCATGCCATGAGTTAAGGAGTGGGCTACTTACAAGTAGTGCCATGTGACTCAACCCTAGAAATTGGTTCACCTATAGGTGGGACCATGAGGGGTTTAATGGGGATCTACCATAAGGAAGGTAGTATCCAGGTCCACTGCAGGGATAGCACAGAGGATAGGGTAATCATGGATCGTGGAGTTATATTTAAAATGTAATCCTAGTTGTTAAATGATTAGTTGAATGATTACATTGTTATCATAGTTGCATGTTTATTGTTTCCCCCACATACCAGCTTCGGCTGACCGACGTTTTGTTTGTCGGCATTTTAGGTACAAGCCAAAAGGACAAACAGTAAATCGTCATATTGCGAAATACATGAATTAAAATGCAAGGAGGATTCGTTAGAGTAGAATGTGTACATGGATAAAAGTTTAGAAATCCAAAATTTTCAAAAGGTATGAAAAACTTTATTACAGCTTTTCAGTATATATTGTTGAAATTTAATAATTGTTCTTGGTTAAGTGTCGAACCTTTGACCTGAAAGTTATGGGTGCGGATTCAACCTCTCGGTCTCCTTTAATTGGGGATTATCGGGAGGTGGGGTCGTAACATTTGGTATCAGAGCATAGGTTCCCCACTTAACCATTAATAATATTAAATTTTACAAACTCCATAGAATCCAAGGGAGTTATTACAAGATTATCTGAAAGACGGAGGTGTCTAGAAAAGGATCACGACCTGGGGCTGGCAATATTTTCCTCCACACCACTAGTCAGAATACGAGGACTCCCGGATCTGTGTGACTGCCAGGCCAAAGTCTTAGGATATGATTCGAAATAAGATACCTTTAGGACTCTCTCATCTTATTCGTCCCTTCTCAACTCAAATTCTGTTAAGGACCTTAAGGATTAGGGTTTTCTCTTTTCTCTTCACCCTCTTGAGGTATGGGTAAGGTTGATAAGGTCTAAGGAATCCTCCACCAAATTAATGAAAAGCATGTGAATAAGATGTCATGGACTTAAGCTTAATAGAGTAAGCGTAAACTAAAGAATAGATACATGCTTAGGTCGTAAGACATGAGTTGTCTTTTCCCTCAGTAGAGACATGAGGTTAGACCTTCTTATCAGGTGGATAAGTAAAGAAAGTTAGTCTTGGAGATAGAGATCTCCATTACAAGTAGAGACCTGGCACATCCTCTGAGGATGATGTTAACCCTAACCCTAAGTGGAGGTTAGAGAGAGAGATGGCATGACGAGTTAGACCAGGTGTTTGGATGGAAATGCCTTGGATGACGTATGTGCCATGAGAGGTTGGATGACCTAGTACCTCTGGAAAACCAACCCTAGGAAGGGTCGTGCATGTTAGAGTGAAGGATAGGTCCTTCATTATTGAGGTTAGAGAAGAACCTATGGAACCCCATGAGCTTATATGGGCATAATAGGCACCCAAAATGTATCAGTATTGCAAGCAATAGGTTGAAACTCTGGCCGGGAGAGTTTGATGGATAGCTTATGTGATAAGTCTAAGGGACTATGGATAACCTTGAGCGAACATGAGTTGAACATAGGCTTCATCCAAGTAGGGGATGTTGTTGAGGTTGACCCTTCATGAAGAGAGGACCTCTAATGGTGAGGTTGGTTGAAGGGTTAGCTCTAGAAAGAGAGAGTATGAACCAAGCAAGAAGGTTGGAATCCTAGACTCTCAGATACGAGGAGAAGTAGGGAGTTGAGGATGATGCAACCTAAGTGAATGATAGTGGTTGCCTTATGCTTGACCCCTAGAGGCTGGCGATATTTTGGTTGCCTTTAGAAGAATCAAACCCTAGAGAGAGGATGAGGCTTTGGCACCTATGTGCCTATGGTATAAGTGTTTACCTTTTGAGAAAGGAAGAAGAAGTTCTGTATACCCTGGAGAGGTTTAGTAACAGGTTATGAGGCCTTGTACCTTGTTGAGGACTCAACTTTAAAGTGTTAATCGAGGAAAAAGGATGACAAGAAGTGTATGTCATACCCAATACATGTTTGGTTTGTGGTTAAGAGGTTGTGCATGTAGTTGGTCATCAAAAAGTGAACCTAGGGTTCCTAGGCCTAAGAGGGGAAGTGGTGTACCAACTGCACATGATGAGATTTGAGTTTCTATAGATGCGAGCATGGTACTCCTTATGTTCAGAGGAAAGGAAAACCCCTTACGTTTAAGGTATGGTTGGAAAACCCCTCCCAGCTAAGTTGATGACAAAAGAAGGTATGATCTTGATCCAATGTTGAGGATGAGAATAAGTGTGACATAACATGGGTTAACAAGTGGTCCGCTTTTGCCTTAATGGACATGCTCATATGGATGTAAACCCTAGACCTAAGGGCGTTTGTGATCTTGTTGTCAAGAGATAGTTTTCCTCCCATCTTGGGAGAGGGACCCTTTGGTAGGGTGTATATCATTTTTGTTGGTTTAAGTAACCTAAAGAGGTCTCATAGTATCATGAGAAGCTAAGTGAAAAGTACATGGTATGGGAATGAACCTGTAGACCCATAGATATCCATATCTAAGTGCATGTGGATGTGTTACCATGAAGGTAACTGGTATGGGGCCTGACCAAGGAAGGAAGGTCACCATGACCCCTATGAGAGGATAAAAGACAACCCTTGAATGCAGAAAGAGAGATGATGAAGGCTTGGGTAAGGTTCTTGGTTAAACATGTACTATAAGAGAATCCTCAGTCTATCCTAGGGTCAGGTAGGGATAGGACTGATGGAAGTAGGAGTTGCCTAATTCCCTAGTTGCACATGACCATAGGGTCGGGAGGTAACAACTATCATTGTTGGAGGGCCATGGGTTAGGAGATTGATCACCTTCATTAACTTATGGGACCCAAAGGGCAGATGAGTAGGGCACTCTCTATATGCATAAGGGGAAAAGGGATGACCCCAAAAGTGCTGGCACCCTATAGACCTAGCGGAGATGACCAAGGATTGTGTGGTGACCCAAGTAGGTTCGAGACCAGTTTTCCATGGAGGTGACTTTGATAGCAAGATGATTGTAATATAGAGGCATAAACGACACGTTTCAACTTAGATTTAAAGGTGTACTTGCAAGGTGGGATGTACCATCTCTTCTCTTAGAATAGGAAGAACTTTGTATTTGGACTGCAGCCAAATGCTTATTTACTCTTGTTATGAGAGTGAAAGATAGGACAGTACGCATGCCATACACCAAGGATAAAAGATGATGTGAGTTGGAATGTTGCTATGAGGTATAAGGACAGAGATGATAACATACCCTGGTAAAGTGAATGATACATGGATGGTTTGCAAACACTAAAAGGAATGAGGTAGTCACCTTATGAGGATGTTTTTATCATGAGATATGAGTCATATAAGGTCGAGGATGATCACCCAGAAGATGAGCTCAAAGTGTTTTCAATGAAGATAGACTTAGAGTTCGAGTTTGAGATGATAAGTGAAATACATGGAAGTGTATGTTTTCAATGCTTAAGGATGTAAAGTGGTAATGGACTCTCTGGTTGAGATATATCTGACTAGTTTGGCTAGAAGCTAGAAGGGGTTGTTAGGCTAACCCTAAGTTTGGAAAGGAGATATGTTTGGCTAATACTCAGATGTAACGTGATCTGTTGAACAAGTTAATGGTTGTTTGGTTAGCCAGTCTAGTCCTTGATATAATAAAAGGATGGTGGTAGGACCTCAGATACATTTCTTTGGATAGGAAGGTAATGAAACCCTATTGAGAGTGGTTTAAAGAATCGACCTTGAGGAATCATGACATACATCGTGGTACTACCAAGATAGTAAATGACGATAGCACTTTGGATGCTTAAGATGAGGATGCAGGTGGTATGTGGCCATGCATGACAGAAGGTGAAGGATGAGCACCGATAACCCAGTGCATGGATATAGAGGATAAAGAGTTTCCGAGAGGGAATGGGAGTTCATCACTATGGATGTTGTGATAAGTCTCCCCTAGACTAAGAAAAGACAAGATGCAATATGGGTTATGGTAGACCGCCTTACCTAGATGACAAAAAAGAAAGAGTACTGTCAAGGGACAAATTAGGTTGAACTACATATGAGAGAGATGGTTCAACTACACCATGATGTGAGTTTGAAGTTCTTTGAGTTTGACCTAAAGGTTCCCTTCCATAAGATGTAAGAAGGTACATGAAGAACTCTATGTTAGTATAGTTTATCTCCCCTAACTAATGGTTAGTATGATCCAGACTAAAGGGTCTAATGAGAGCATGTGTACTTGTTCAGGGTGATATCTAGAGACAGTCCTTGTCCTAAGAAAGATGTGATGATAACCACCATAACCAGTATTGGGATTGAAAGCAGCTCGGTAAGGGAGGTTGCGTCGATCACCACTTCAGTAAGGTGATGTTGGTGAAAGGACCACGTGATGGTTAGAAAAGGACCACAATGTTTGTAGATGAAGTCGTTTTGATCGCACAATGGCTGAAAGGAGCCTAGAGATGACGAGAGTCGTGAGAAAATGCAAAGTAGACTGACATGCAGTTCACTGTGGGAGAATAGGTGACATGAAAATCTGACACCTCTAAGTTATAGCTAAGAGAGCTGAGTCCCCGATGCATGGGTTCTTTTGACATGGTTTGGTGGAGAAGGTTAAGTTTGATCTTACCCCTCAGGATAAAGTAATGTGTGATGAGTTCCATGTGTCCAATTTAGAGCACTATGTGAGGTACCCCGACCATGTGCTGAGCAATGAACCTAGTGAGCCCCAAGGGAGGCTGAAATGGCCTGAGTCCACCTGTGCAGTTTATAGATGCCAGAATGAAAGAACTCGGAGAAAAGAATATGTGATGATAAAGGTTCTTTGGAAACACCATGAGTATGATAAAGCCACATAGGGGCCAATGATGGACATGAAAAAGTCTTATCCTGAATTGTTTGTTTGCTTGATAGAATTTTGACGACAAAATTCCTATAAGAGGGGAAGGATGTTACAACCCCAATTTTTAGGTTCATCTAGTGAGAAATGTAATTTCTCAATTTAAAGATATTTGAACAAAGAATGGTATAATTTGTTTTGAATACATGGATTTTGTTTACAATAGCCTTGATGTTTGTGTTGTGGGCTTTATTGGCTATTGGGCCCAAATAATAAAGAAATTCAATTAGTAAATGAATAATTGAATATTTGAAAAAAGGAACGAACCCTCTAGAAGGCACATCCAAAGAGGATTTTGTGCCTCTTGGGTTACTTGGGTTCCAAGGAGTCCAAAGTTGCATAGAGAATAAAACAAGAAAAGAAAAGACCAAGTTAATATTTGTTTATTAAGAAAGAAATTGAAAACAATGATAAAATGTGGAAAATAAGAGAAAAGAAGTATAATGGAGTTGTTTTTGGTGAAATTTCATATCCATGAGGTCTCTATTGTTAAACATAATTTCAATAAGGAAAAATAAAAGAGAAATAAAGAGAAATCCTCAAAAAGAGATATTTTCAGAAGAAATAAACATGATAATGAGAAATAATAGAAATAAATGCATGTAAGAGGATAATAAGTATCCTTAAAAAGGAATTTGGAATTATTAGTGTTTCTTGGGATCCAAGGAGTCCCAATAAAAGGAAAATAAAGAGAAAATGCAAATAATACAAAAATATGAGGAAGATATGTGTTATTTAATTAAAAGTTCACATATAAATCTTTGTTAAACAAAATAAGGAAAAAGGGAATTTCGTGCCCAGGGTTAATATTCTAGATAATTTTTGATAAAAGATAATCCCAATTTAAGATGGTGAGAGAAAATCCAAGTGGTTCCAAGATATCTTGTGACTTAAGTAACTTATTTGATAAATAATTTAATTTATCTTGGAAATCAAGTGTTATAAAGATATGGGAGTAAATTGAGTTAATTTTTGGTTCCAATGAAAGGAAACTTTCCTTCTTGTTTCCTGATGGTGATCGAAGACCTGTAGTCTCCTGCCTGTATGAGAGGTGTGTTGGGAGAAGGACGAGTAGCCAATCTATAAAAGAGGGATAGATGGGTTGTGTTGCGCAACGTTCAACCTAATCCCGAATCCATTACAGACCTGCACCCTAGCTAGACCTCGACGCCCTCCTCCTCCTCCTTCAGTTATTTCCCGAAGGAATATAAGTCTGGTCTGATAGCCGAGGTCTCCTGAAGATGTAGCGAGGGGGTGCGCAATTGCGGGATGTACCTTGTTCGGCTATCCTTGCTCCAATGTTGCCGTCGGAGCCTTGCCTAGGTCTGTGACCTTGCTTCAGCCGATGAGGCAGTGGAGGGCATCTCGCCCTACCTCCGACCAGAGAACCTCACCATCGAGGTCGGGGTAGGTCCAGTAGGGTCTGCAGAGGTGCAACAACCCTCCTCGTGCTGCTTCACATCGTCGGTGTGTGAGGGACAAAAGTCGCGAGGCGACAGACGACGTTGCTGCAGACTAGCGCGAGGAGAGGGATGATAGAGTAAAAAGACGTGTTGGCCCCTGGTGCTGTGCATTACCCATGAGGGTAAGAACATAAATTTGTTATATTTTTTTAGCCAGTCTCCGATAAACAAGTAAACACTTAAAGCTGATGTGTCAATCTATGATTGGTGAGAATTTGCATATCTTGCAAAAAGTGTAGAATTTTCTAGGAAGCTCAGTTTAAGACGGACTTTATATGCTTTTTGCTCAGAAAAATAAGGGGAAGCTAATAAAAATATAATTGATGCCTGATTCTGATTGCAATATAAATATGCTATCTTTAATAGTTTAATCAATGAAAAACCCTAGCCCTTGGTGATTAATGAATTAGAAAGGGTTATATGGGTGTTTAAAGTAGATACTAACCTGTTCTTAATACAAAGGGCATATCAGAGTGACTATGTTGGATGCTTTTATTTCATGCAACTATAGAGTGACTATGACTATCACTATGAATATACATGTATAACTGGCTAGATCCGAGACCACCTCTGTGGCTTGTAAAGGCTAAAAAGGGGTAACCTAGAGTAAGGTCTAGGTTATCGTAGGTTAGAAATTGGGTTACCAAGTGTAGTGCCATGAGACCCATTAGCATGCCATGAGTTAAGGAGTGGGCTACTTACGAGTAGTGCCATGTGACTCAACCCTAGAAACTGGTTCACTTATAGGTGGGACCATGAGGGGTTTAATGGGGATCTACCATAAGGAAGGTAGTATCCAGGTCCACTACAGGGATAGCACAGATGATAGGGTACTCATGGATCACAGAGTTATATTTAAAAAACGTAATCTTGGTTGTTAAATGATTAATTGAATGATTATGTTGTTATCGTAGTTGCACATTTAATGTTTCCCCCACATACCAACTTCGGCTGACCGACGCTTTGTTTGTCGGTGTTTTAGGTACAAGCCAAAAGGACAAATAGTAAATCATCATATTGTGAAATACATGAAGTAAAATGCAAGGAGGATTAGTTAGAGTAGAATGCGTACATGTATAGAAGTTTAGAAATCCAAAATTTTCAAAATGTATGAAATTTTTTATTACAACTTTTCAGTATAGATTGTTGAAATTTAATAATTGTTCTTGGTTAAGTGTCGAACCTTTGATCCGGAAGTTATGGGTGCGGCTTCAACCTCTCAGTCTCCCTTAATTGGGGGTTATCAGGAGGTGGGGTTGTAACAGTTTCCCTTCATTTCTTTATTAATGCTTCATTTTTTCATCCTCCCCATGTATCCTCTTCTTCTCTTTTCCTCTACACCTCCTCTTCTTCAGATATTGACCTTCTATTACATACTAATACACCTAATTTCTTGATTTTATGACGACACTCAATAATACATTTTAGTTCTTCTCTTTTTTCCTATGTATAATTGTTATGCCCCTAATTAGTTTTTTTTGTTAAGATATGCAACAACATGTTTTTAAGGCATTGACATACAACTGTGTATGCAATTCAGCTTTAATTACAAGCCATAAAAATTATAGACATGACAAGCAGTCAATGTCCTTTATTAAATTTGCTCTTCTCATTTTAGTAAGTATATCAAGTAAGTCGTGTGTGATTTCTTGCTCAAAAGTTGTTGTGTTGAGGTATTATATGTGTTTTTGGTCTGTGACAGATCAAATGAACATCATTCCACTAATATTTCATGATGGTGATCTTTTTGAATCTAAGAACTATCTATATGGGAACAAAATAAAATATTAGAATATTATTGAGAAATATGTTAGATAAATCCATAAACTCAATCAAGAGAAGATAAATTTCATGACAACTATTTTCTATGTTCTCTATCCATTTTGGGTACAAAGATTAGAAATTTTTAGCAAAAAATGGTTAGTGGGGTCTTCTATTAACTCCATCAGTTCAATGCTTTGTTCTACCTATTATGTTTTTTGACAATTTTTTGAAAGGCTATATTTTTTATTATCCAATTGGCATGATCTTACATAAACCACTCACCATCAACTCATTGTTTGTATTGTTGTTACTAATTCAAATCAAATTTAGGAAATTATCACACTTAGTGCTTTCTCTTGTTAAAGATTGCTAATTTGTCATTGTTGTATGTTGGTTGCATAGAAGTTCCTGGACCCTTTGTAATTGGTGACAAATTATGAATTTTTTAACTTGCATCTTCTGAAAATTTGTGGAAATAAAGTATATTCATGGTAGAGTCCTTGTTAAGGGTGATTCAACCAAAAATTTGAATAAGAAGAATATTTAGTTTCAACCAAAAAAATAAAAATACAATTCCTTTTTAATGAGGGGCAAATGAATGTAAGATTCCAAAGTTTTGGCTAATTTAGTTTCTATTATTATGAATTTAATGATAATGTTTTGATATCTATTTTAATATAATTAGAGTATGAAAAGATCAACGATATGACTATTAGTGAATTGGAATGATGAATCTAAGTTCTAGACTTAGAATAAGCACTCAATTTAAGTAAATAGTGTAATGTTGAACAAACATATTCATGTGAGGATTCAATAACATTAATATGATAATCAAAGCCTTACTTCGTGATTAAGATTATATTATGTCATGTGGACCCCTTTGGAGGCCCAGGGTAAGAGACATGGGCCTTAGAACCTATTCAAGCCCATTTGGACTAGTTTGAGTTAACATATAGGTCCGTGTAGAGAACAATGATGATTTTGGTATTTCATGCTCTTGATAAATGTTCATCATAATTTTAGATGAAAGATAATAAAAATATTAGACTACGGGATAAATTATAGAGAATTCTAAGAAATATTGTAACCTAGATAATGAAGTCAATAATTATCTTGATTTGCCTTGCAAACCAAGTTTTGTATATTAAACAATGTTGTTTAGGATAAATATTTTAGCCAAAGACATATGATAGCAATGAAAGGATAATACCAAAAATATCTATACAATTAATATAAGAAAGTGGAGTTTTGTCAAAGATTTATATTTAGTTTGAAGATAGTCCTATTCTAGATGGACTCTTGGATCCAGTAAAAGTCGATGGGAGATCATCCCCTTCACTTTCCATTCACCCCACAGAAGTAGGGGTCTGTGGTTCAATAGACACTTCTCTCTCTCCTATATCACCCCTCACCTTCTTCCCTCTAAATCCAACCAATTATGGGGTGACATGCATGATATTCCATCGGCACCGACACCACTTTAACATTTGCACTCATTTTTCCAAATTACAAACAAGTCCTTAATTCTATTTGAGTAATAACATCTACGTAGTTCTCTGGACTTCTTTACAATATTTGCAGTCTTTAGTGTAAGAGGAGTCTGTAGTTGACTCTTGACTCTTGCAATGCTTTCTTGTTCTCTCACAACTAGGTGCTCACTGGTAGGGTGATCACCATAGGAGTCTCTGCATACAATGGAGTTGTCACCACTCACAATGGAGGAGTCGTCGCACGCTGTGAAAGAGTCATCACTCACAATGGAAGAGGAGTGTGATGCCCTTTTCCACACAAAGTGAGATTACTCAAAACAAAGTGTGGAATTATCACTAACAAACATACTACCACAAAAAAGGGTAAATTAAAACCATTTTTAATACAATTGCTCAAGTTGTTACATATCATGAACAATCCACAAACCCAGGACATCTATATTTCATATATACCAAAAGATATTACATTTCATGTTCAAGGCTCTCAAGCCACCATAGTTACATATTACAACCTACTTAGATATATACATGCCATTTCTATGCACTCATGGCATAAAGCCAAAATATATGTGTCTATATACAAAACAAAAAGATCTCCTCAAAGACTTAAGAGTACATAGACGACACATAGGACTCTACTACAAAACACTACACTAGTAGCATGTCCAACTATCTGACAGCTACTACTCTCCTTTCTGTTCAGCACTGACTACACGACCTCTACCTCCTCATGCATGACCACCTAAAATATGTGGAACCCATGGTTCGAGACCAACATCCCAATGAGAGATATAACTCTTTTCCAATGTCTATTATAATCATAATAATATAACAGAGCATGTATATAAAACACTATATATTGTTTGAGAAATTAAGCATTTACAACTGATCATTAGGACATTTGATGATTTAAGAAGGAATATGAAGAACATGTACAACTATTCTAAACTAAGAAATATAAGAAACAAGGCACGCAGTCATCCAATGTGATTTGTATTTGACCCTAATCAAATATACTACACGACTATTTAAATTTTTTATTATTATTCCATGAGGACTTGAGGCGTACCACTGAAATATAACTGACCAATGCTAAGTCAAAATCAATACCATACAAGATCCACAGAAGAGCCTAACACCATGATCATCACATGCACTACTCAGTCAGTTCGAGTCTGCAACGCAGTAACATAACCTTCAGAATGCCAAAGTTATCAACTTATAGTCAAAGTTATAGTTTTGTAGACAACAAATCATAGTCAATGCTATGGTCCTGTAAAACAACTATCCTACCTTGGTACATGGCACAACACTAGAGAATAGGCTCATGCATGGCCGTTCACAATAAAGCATCATATCACTATAACAACAATTTAAGGATACAAGGAGATACTTTGACTTGCACCCCGCATATTCAATAATATGCACTCTGAGTTTCTGTAGGAGTTATTTGTTTCACCATCCAACAAGATACTAACGCTGAAGATGGATCTATGGTACATGGAAACTAGATGATTAGGGTTTCACTTGATTAAGTAATCCAATTGGGTATCCTTTAATACATGAATCAAGTTACAACATATAAACCCTAAATAGATTCTACAATTTAAATGTAGGTACAACTTTAGAAGATATAAAATGTACAAAGTGAGAACTTGTATCATCATCACATGACACTTGTAATACTGCTATTACAAATCCATCACCAATATCACATTACTATGGGATATCAATCCCTCAATCATTTTCTTGAGGATTCCACTTCAAACTGTGCAACAGGTAATTAGACCTAATCACATAATTCTTGCACATTCAATATCACAATATGTCTCAATAATGCTCATAATAACCACCCTATAATTACATAGGGATCACCATATCATTCTCATAGCTATAACATTCTTCTAACCTGCAAGGATAAGGTGACACAAGTAGGAGAGAGAAAACACCATCATGTAATAATAATGTAGAATTAAATTAAGCACATACCTCACATTATCACAAGATTAGGGTTAGGGTTTCATATGTAGTTTATTAGGGTTTCATAGTATCCCTCAACGTCTAAACTCTAATTTCATCACTTCCCAAATACTTGGAGTGTATTAAATTAAATACCATTGCTAATGATTAGTTATACACCATCACATAATCATGCGTAGACAATATGCCATGTGTTGGGATTAATGAAATAGTAGGTGTAGAGACCTACACTATGTAGCGACCATGCTCCTACATGTGTATAGGTGTCTCGACCTAATCACCAACCATAGTGTTGTGACTATAACACATCTAGGTGTTTCAACTCTCCATGCAATGCTATGTTGCATCCACCACACTAGGTGATGTTGTGTTACGGCCAAGTCACATGCAACATGGTGTTGTAGTCATAACACTAGGTAACATCCAAACAAGGTGTTGTGCCTGGTACAACACGAAGGTGTTTTGACCATTTAAACAAAGATGTGTTATGACCCATGACCAACTCATGTGCAGAAACTATGCTACCTGAAGACTCATGTTTTGACCGCTAAAAGGTCCTAATCAAGTATTAAGACTGTCACATTTAACCATATCAAATGCAATGTTATCCAACAGAGTAAGTAATCAAGCAGCAATGTTGCGCTGTAACCAACAACCCTTAGGGTTTAAGGTTATTGCGGTCAAAACAACCACCCACAAGTGTGTCGGCAAAGGGGAAGTCCAAGGGGTGTTACAACCATAGGTCATCCATGTGCCAAACTCCATAACTGGTCCTACATGGTCAAACAAACTGTTCGGATTAAGGAATACCAAGCATTAACTTAGAGGAATTCTCCATACAAGGAGTTCATCAAACCCTAGATTATGGGTCATAGAAGGTTACCAAAAGAACTATGTTTAGAAGGAGAAAACCGAGATTATTATGCATGTGAGCATACTCAAAACCTCCTGTTGTTCATGATAAACGAACCATACATAAGGTAACATAGTTCCTTAGATACCAAGGAAACATATTAATCTTTTCAATCACCACCAAATCAGGTACAAGGATTTGAGGGTTTATATGAAAGAGAAAACTTATTGAGAATACTACAAAATTAAACCCTAAAACATTATCACTTCTTCTGTCATAAAGGACACATTTTTAAGACTTAGAATAGAAACATATAATCATGTTTATGGTGCAAGTAATAGATGAGGGAAAAGTTATATAACCCGCCTTTGATTTGATGATCAAAGCTTCCAAAATCTCTAGCTCTAAGAGAGAGAAAGAGAACTCCAACAAAGTGCAAATCCTCGGCCAAAGGATCACCTCAAAAGAGAAGAACACCATGGTCACAAAATAGCTCAATTAGAGGGAACAACAAACCCTAGTTCGAACAAAAAGAAGAAAAGAAATTAGCTTCTTCTCACTCTGGTGCCACCATGCCAAACATGGTCTCCAACCTTTGTGAAGAGAGAAGATCTTCAAGGAAAGCCACCATGGTAGATCCATTGTCTCATGGATGAGAGGAAGAAGAAGATAGATATTTCAAAAAGGGGAAATGTGATCAAGAGCAGGACATCACTTACCAAGAGAAGAAATCACCAACAATCACAACCAAAGGGTTGATTAAGCACAAGATCTTCAACATGCAAGGTTGTTCAACCACCCAAGCTTCAAGATCAGATCTCCTTTGCTCCCAAAGATCCAAGGTCAGTTGCAATAGAGAAGGAAGAGAGTGGGGCCAAAAATGATACTTGATAGAGAAGAGCAGGGGTTATATACAAAAGGTTGGAGAGAAGCAAGAGTTTATGAGGTGTCAACACAAGAGGTTATCAAGGGACACATGTCCTAAAAAAATAGCCTTATCTCCTCTTACATGCATGTTTTTAATATTTTATTTTTATCTAGAAAAGTGTAGTGACCATATAGGTCAGCTAACACTTCGTTTCCGTTGAAACACTTCCTTGCACTTATAATGATCAAAACCTTAGGTCACCATATACATATGGTTTATACACTTCACTAAAGGACAAACTATTTCAACCAACCCCTCTCTAGGTCATCATGATCGAAACAACAACACCTAAGGTATGTGTTGCGGTCACTACACTCACCCAAGAGTAGTGTAGTGGTTGCAACACTCAAACCCTAGCATGGTCACCACATCAAACAAGGAAAACCCTAGAAACCCTAATATCACTATGTGATGTCGCATCGCCAAACATGATTAAAAAAAGGTGTCCCATAGAATCATCTTCTCTATCATGATGCTACCACACAAGAAACACTCTTTATATGTGACAATTTGCAAGATAACCCTCACTCATGGGTAAATTGCAACTTGGTCCAAAATAAGCACATACATAACAAATATAGCTCAGACATCATTCAAATTGGACCAAATTGAAAATACAAGCATGTCACATGTTATTAGGGAATCTCAAGTGACTAGATAAGGTTTAAGCATTTCATTATATAAAGTAAACACAATCAAGCATAAATAATAGGTCAGGGGTCTTACAAGGAGATAACACAAATAGTAAAGAACATAACACACTGGTGTAGGATCTATCACCTATTGTAAAGGGGAACCTATCACATGTACTGGAGAATGAGATTAGAAGAGGAAATGAGTACCTTTCTCAACAACATCCTCATCTATAGAAGGTAAACGAATGTTCCTCTTATTGGATCCTTTTCCCCCTATTTTGATTTCAAATTTATTGTTGCAGATATAAAAAAGTAACTCTGGAGGCCCAACCATTTCTGAGGCTCTTATTTGGGATTTATTCTCACAGACCACAAACTTCCTTTTTTTTCCTCTTTGTGGAGGATCTACAATCTGACACCCAAGGTCTTTGTTGGTAATAAACTGAAGAACAAAGAGGGAATCTCCCATAAGAATGAAGGTGTATGTTTCTATGGATATCTATTCATCAATGAAACTTTAAGTTTACTTTTTTCATACATTAAATTGTAATATAGTGCCAATGATGATTAGGACTGCTTATTAAAATATGAGCATTCTTCAAAACAATATAAATGCCATAAATTTGCAAGTTTAGTAGCTGCCTCACGCAGGAAACCAAGGGTCCAATGGCCACAACTCCTAAAATCATGGTTAAGAATGGTATACACCTTGTCCTGAAATAATATGCTAACTACAAGATCAGATCCATTAATGCTTTAATTCATGGAGCCATGATGCCCTGACATTTCCCAACATATTTCCTTGTTTATTTCACAATCTTTCTCCACCTTGTCATGAGCATAAGGGCAATATAACTTATGTTTTTTTAGTTTGTGTTTCCAGGAAACTATAGAGGATTTGAGCATTTATATCATTATTTTTGGTAAACCCTATTATGCAGAGAGTGACCCACATCTAACATTGATGGAGAAAACTATTTCACATGATACTGAAGAGTTGCAGATTAATTAGGATTGGTGCAACCCTTTTATATTGTTGATGTATCAATGGGTGAGCAGACTGTCATGGGATGTCTCGAATATATCCCTCACATGTTAGCTAACCAGCCCTCTAATTAAAATTTTGGTTCTATCTTAGCTTTCATGTTTATCTCATGCATTACATTTATTAATTTCCCACTATTTATACCACCCAACACCAATGAATCACTTGAACATAGCTTACAAGTAGTTCAAAACATTAAGGAGCATCACTAGACAGATAACTATATTTAGTTTAGATGTTCCTAAAGGGACATTCCCACTAAATAAACACTTACTACAAAACTAAAGAAAATTTTAAATAGGATAGTTGTGTGTAACCATATAAAGAGAACTAATAACTAGCATACTAAGGGAAGATTATATATCAATCATTTATATATCTACATGACCCATTAAAAAATTGTTTATGTTGATCTGATTGCACCTACCATATTTCTAGTTGCTTGTTTAAAGTATATAACAGAAGTTATGGACAGTTTTCTAGTATTACCAACATAGAGCCTAAAATGATAATATTTTTGGTGTGCACCTTTTCATGAAGATTTTTTGTGGTTGATCATGTCATCCATTACCTTTATAATGTAGAGCTACCAACACAAGTTATCAACATAATCATCTCATTCTACTATTTTGGGTCTCCAATATTCTTAATAGTAACTATAACATCCCTCTATCACACAGATAATGAAATGCCATGTGAAAACGTGTGGAACATCCATAAACCACATGTTACCAGACACACGAGTTAATTAAAACTGATTGTGGAAAGAAGATAATAAAGAAACCATTACATCCAGATCCTTATCCTGCAAGGAAACATGTTATATAAACATACATAAACCTGGATACGTGTCCACAGTTCATAGGATCTAGCTGTCACAAAGGAACAAAGAGGTCACCACCTATTTATGTATAGAATAGGCCATACCAGGCCAACAATAGGATAAACAAAGCTACATCACCTATACATTGTAAAACGTCGTCAAAACACCTCCAAGGACCTAAGTGTACAGGGATGACTCTAGGACTCTACTACAAAACAACAACATATCCATCTCTTGCCTCCTACTATTCTTCTCGCTGTTCGGCTGTAACCTCACGACCACCACCACGTCTAGTACGATCACCTAAAAAGGTTGTAAACCAGTGGGGTGAGACACATAGTCCCAGTGAGAAACATAACTCCCCGCCAAACTATAAAGCTTTAGATAAAGTAGGTAACTGATATAAGTAGCATACTGAATAGAGCTTAACTTTATTAACAATTTACCAAGATATTCGGGAGGCATATAACCAAATATTTTCTTATGGAACGTGATTGATAAGATAAGCTATATAAGAACTCATCATAACATTTGAGGAACATATAATTAACTGTAAAATATAACTAGGGAAACTATACAAACAAGGCTTCAACCAATGTTCCGTGTTTTGCCCTAAGCAGTATATACTATTCAGCTAGATTATGATTTATTATGCCCTGAGGAAGTGAGTCGTACCACTCAAATCCAACCTTCGACTGCGAAGCCTAAAACTAGTGCCATACAAGGTCAATGGGAGAGTTAGACTCCATGACCTCACCTCCTCATGGTCAGTGCATGATAACCAAAGTAGGATTGCACTCTCTTACTTAAGTGGCCTCAGCCACAGGGTTAGCTCCCGCACACTACCCTTTCGTCTAGCCTGCCTTGGTACAGGTCACAATGCTAGTATATCATGAGCCACATGCCTATTCACCGTGCTCCTGAGCCATAAACACATTCATGGTCCATCACACTGAGCCATGGGCCTGCTCACCATGCTCTTATACACATCTTGAGTCCACAGCCGCAGTTGCACTCTAATCCTCCTATTTTCGACTAGGAGAAACCCCACATATTCAACAATATGCGCTTCAGGTAATCCCGCAGGATAAACCTATTTCACCATCACCAACTTCTGATGATGATGGATCTATGGCCAGGGAAAAACTACATGAAATGTTCCACTATAATTAATTAGTATATTTTAGGTGAATTGTTGAGGCAACCAAGTTATAAAACATAAAAAACATCGTGTCACACTATAACTACCATTATCATATTACCATGGGATCTCAATCCCTCATCACATAATGCCACTGCCTCTCAAGGCCTTCATCATCATCATCATGGGATAACAATCCCTCATGTCATCATTAGAGAATAACACCTCAATCAGGTACTCAACCTTTATCAGGTCACCAGATCTTTCTCATCATACCAGTGATACATGTTATCTCATCAACAAGGAGTATCATTATTCAGTGTTATACAAAACACATACACCTCATAGATCTTACCTGGATATGAATTCATTTGATAACACCTGCATGGTTAGTATGCATATCAAGAGAGATAACTTGATCACCCAACATAAATCTTTAGAGCACATGTTATGATTATCATGCCATTAAGATTTAGGATGCATATGATTTGAAACAACATTCATTACTATGAACACATGAAGCATAAAGTTGTAGATGGTAAGCAAACAACTTATATTGAAGTTACCAAACCGTGAGCATCCACCATGCCCTATCTCTCATGACATCATGAACACAACCACCCCTAAGGATGATCTTAGTTAACATCAACCTTAGGTAACAAACATGTCACTGGTCACAACCTATCTTTCATATCTCATCAACAACGGTTCCCGGGCTAGGCGCATCCCTCACCAAAGGTGTCGCCTACCCTCACTAAAGGTGTGGAGGGTAGCACTATCCCTCATCTAAAGGACATCGAGTAGGATCATATCCCTCACCCAAAATGCTATCGGTTACCACAAAACCTAGGGCGCCAAGCCACACATATCGGCCACAAGCATAACATGCACCCATGCACAAGAAGGGTATCAGGCAGACTAGAACCAAAGGTGTGTCATGCAGCCATGAGCCAAGAGGGTATCAGGCATACAAGAACAAGAGTGCATCAGGCTGCACCTTCACCCTATCGACCAAGACACCCTATCGGCTAAGACACCCTATCGCCTAAGATAGGGTTAGGGTTTCCATATTAGGAAACCATCAAGACCGTGTCGTCCACAACCATAACGCCCAAGGTCAAAACCCTGCCGCCCAACAAGCAACCCCTTTTCTAGAACAACATGGTGCCCAAGGAAACTCTCATACCGCCCAACGCACACTACTACCATCCATCAAATGACACCATGGCGCCCAAGGTAGCCTATCATTCAAGATAGGGTTTGGGACCCTCTATCGGTTAAGGCACCAAGAAGGGATGTCTACCAAGCATTCTATCGGCCAAAGGCATAACGCCCAACAGATCCCTCTAAGGCAAAGGTCCATATCGGTCAAAGGCATATCACCCAACAACATCATCTTGGGTAGAGGTTCATATTGGGAAGAACACATCAAAGGGGTATCGTGCAAGGGTTCAAAGACCATGACGGGTATGTCATCTTCAACCTCAAGATTGCCACCAAGAAGCCCTAAGAGTTTAAGAGAGTTGGCTCACCTCTCAAGACAATTAAGTGAGAGAGGGGTGTTGCACAAATTCCATCATCTATCAGGCAACAAGGAGGTCCATCACCATATCGGCCAACCAACCAAAGCTCAACTCATCATTGGATTTGGAGACCCTATGCTCACCTCTCAACAACTAAGTGAGAGAGGGGTTTTGCCCAAGGAACTCCACATCCATGGTTCGACCAACCCAAGGCAACCCAAGACAACCATCTCCACAAAGTTTAGGGTACATCTAAAGCAACCTTATAACCATTAAAGCAAGAAACATAGCTAAAGGATGACATGGCCGATAAAGATAACACATATAGCATGCAACATGAAAAATAAGTAGTATAGCTAGGGTTAGGAGTTATGTAACCTGCATCAAGCTTTAAAGCTCCAAGCTCCTAGCACCAAGCTCCAAGATCCAAGGCACCACCTTCGGCCAACATAAAGAAGAACAACTTATAACCACCATGGCCGAAGAGAAGGAAGAAGAAGAAGAAGATGCCCAGGAAAGGGAGAGATACCTATCACAAGAGAAGTAAAGGGACAAGCAAGCAAGGTGTGTTGCCCAAGACACCAACTATATCGGCCACCTCTTGCTTATCCTAGCTCAGCCACCAAGGGAAAGGGAAGCAACTAAAGGAACCAAAGAGCCTAGTAAGCAAAGGAGGGGTTCATTCATATACTAAGGGGTGAAGGGGGAAAGCAAGGCAAGGTGGCACCAACCCCTAGCACACTTCTCCAAGGGTTATGCCACATGCTAGCACCCCAAACCACTTGTCCACAACTTGCCACCCACTTAGCAAAACAACGACCACTTGTCCAAAGATGTTGACACAAACGAGGCTAGGGTGGAGGATGTGTGTCGCCCAAGATGGCAACCCGACACACCATGGCCGATACAGCTCCCTTGCCTGACACAACAACACTCCTTGGCCGATACACCAAGGTCCAACCTGATACAAGCTCCAACAAGGCTCAACAAGGAAAAACAAAGCCCAACCAGGCCCAAAGCTACTCAAACAAAGAGCCCAACCCATCCTCTCAACCTTGGAGGATGCAAGGAGAGAGAAAGACATCTCTCAAGGAGACAAACTTGCACACCAAACCTAAAACTTGGGTAATTTGCAAGTTGCACCTCAACCTCTCAACAAATCACAAACAAACCCTAATCACAACTTTAGGTGATTAGCAAGCATCTCAGCACAAGGTTTAGGCAAACCAAATAGGGTAAGCCCAAAATAAAGGCCAGGGTCCTTACAAGCCATAAACCTCTACAAAGGGATTTTGTCCCCGAAATCCAAAGAGAAAAGTGAGGGATACTTCCTCCTCATCTCTTCCTCAAGCTCCCACATGGCTTCCTCAACGCCATGATATGCCAAAGAACCTTCACAAGCACCAGGTCCTTCTGATTATGATACATCTTGGTGATACCTGGATGCGTAGCAAACATTGACATATGTGTTTCCTCGAGCACTAACTTCCTCAAATCAGCAACATCAGGAACTATCATCCTGTTATGATAACAAACTAGTCCAGCCTCAGACTCATGGAAGCCATCCCACTTCTCACTGCCGAACTCTGATCTGATCAACTGAATTGTAGCATCTGCCTGTTGCACTTCTCTGATCTGCTACCTCTACATAGGTTTCACTTGCATCTGTGCCAACAGTCCTTCCAATAAAGATACTTCCAACTATACATTCATCTGCCACAAAGAGACAAACATATCCCATCTATGGCATATTGAAAAACTTAATTGTGCCTTCTTCGTAGGAAGATAAGAAGACTTTTAGCTAAGCACATCGGCTACCATGTTGTCTTACCAGGATGATACTCGATGGTGCAATCATAATCATTGATATGCTCCATCCAGCGATGTTGCCGCATGTTCATCTCACTCTGCGAGAAGATATACTTTAGGTTCTTATGATCCATAAAGATCTGACACACCTTCCCATAAAGATAGTGTCTCCAAATATTTAATGCATGGACCACCACTGCTAGCTCCAAATCATGTGTTAGATAACTCTCATCATGTTTCTTAAGATGTCGTGAAGCGAAAGAAACCACATGATCCTCATGTATTAGCACACAACCTAAGCCTTTCTTAGAAGCATTGCAGAAAACAACATAGTCCTTCCTAGGCTCTAGCAACACCAACACTTGATCACTAGTCAGCTTCTCCTTTAGGCTGTGAAAGGATCGTTGACAATGATCATCCCAAACAAAAGGTACATCCTTCCTGGACAACTTTGTCAAAGGCAATGTGATCACACTGAAGTCCTTTATAAACCTCCGGTAGTATCATGCTAAACCCAGAAAACTATGAACTTCAGTGGGAATTTTTGGTCGCTCCCATTCCACAACTGACTCCACCTTCTTGGGGTCCACTCTGACTCCTTCTGTGGATATCACATGACCCAAGAAAGTTACTTCCTTCAACCAGAACTTGCACTTACTGAACTTGGCATACAACTGATGCTGGAGAAGGAGAGTCAACGCTTGTCGAAGGTGTTGTTCATGATGTTGACTGTCTCGACTATAGATCAAGATTTTGTCTATGAAGACCATGACAAACTGGTCTAGAAATAGACAGAACACCCGGTTCATCAGATCCATGAAAGCAGTAGGTCATTGGTTAGCCCAAATGGCATAACCACAAACTCAAAGTGACCATACCTCATCCTAAAAGCTGACTTTGGTATGTCATCATCCTTGATCCTCAACTGATGATATCTAGACCGTAGATCGATCTTTGAGAACACTGTAGCCCCACACACCTGATCAAACATATCATCTATCCTCTACAAAGGATACTTGTTCTTGATCGTAACTTTGTTCAGCTACCGGTAATCTATGCACAGACGCATCGATCCATCCTTCTTCTTTACGAATGGGACTAGAGAACCCCACGACGATGTGCTCAGTTTGACGAAACCTTTATCCAACAACTCCTGTAACTTCTTCTTCAGTTCTACCATTTCAGCTGGAGCCATCCTACACGGTGTCTGAGCAACTGGTTGTGTCCCTGGCACTAGATTGATCTCAAACTCAATCTCTCGAGGTGGGGGAACACTGGGAAACTCATCGGGAAACACATCTGCAAACTCTCGGACAACAGGCACCTCCTCAAGGTTAGGATTCTTTGCTTTGGTATTCACAACATGAGCTAAGAACACCTTACATCCTTGTTGTAGCAACTTCTCTGCCACCATAGTTGATACCAAACACATAAGAAGAATCTTCCTATCTCCTTTGAAGATCCACTTCTCACCATCATCAGCAAACACCGCTTGCTTAGAACCACAGTCCAGCACAATCTTATACCTCTCTAGGGTATCCATCCCAAAGATCACATCTAATCCATGCATATCAAGTGGTATACGATCTACTTGTATCTTGTGTCCCGAAAAAGATAGAACACAAGACAAACACACTTCTTGAAGCATCGAGGAACCATCAAGGGGGGTTTCTAACAACAAGCTATCTTTATTACAACTAATAGGTAAGAGGTAGCTATCAGGCATACTACGTGCGATAAAAGAGTGCGTAGCACCCGTGTCAACCAAAATAGATATAAAGCAAGAAGAAGACAAATCAGAATGAAACAACTCCATCTGACTTGCCACCACTCGTGGGTTGACTATTGCCTCCGACTGACTCATAGCATAGAATCGAGCCGTTGCTTGCTGTCCACATCCTCTGCTTCCTTGAGTAGATGATCCTGCTTGCGACGCTTAGTCACATCCTCACCCTCTAGCCCCACTAAACTGCTCTCTACCTAACCCATGTTGATTCTACCTTGACTACTGTGTCACTTCGACATCTCTCTTTGGGCAATTTGACATTAAATACCCAGACTGTCCACAAAGATAGCATGCCGTGTCTTCAAACGGTGGCCTAGATGGCCCTGTTACTACCACAGATGCTGTACAATGGGCTCTAGACGCGCCAAAACCCACCCCTCTTCCTTTACTCAGAGACCACTGTGACGGTGCACTGGAACTCTGCATCACAGATGATGCCAAAAATCTTGGCTTCTTGAAACCATCAAACCTCTACATCTGGAATTGAGCATGCTTTTTCTTGGACATGATTTCTCTCTTCTCCTTGACTGATCGTTCGATCCTTCGAACTGACTCCACAAACATGGCAAACTGCTCTCGGTTTTCTAAAGCAGCAACATGTGTCGTCATCTCAACACTCAGACCTTTCTCAAACCGCCTGATTCTCTCATCATCTGTCACCACCATGTGAGGACAAAACCTCAGTAGGTCCATAAACTTGGCTTCATACTCGGTGATGCTCATCGATCTTTGGCGCAGATGCTCAAACTGGGTGATCTTCTCATCCAGATAGGTCTTTGGGAAGTATCGACTCATGAACTCCCACTGGAAGACGTTCCAACCTATCACCTCACTAGGTTGCTTCTCCTCCTTGATGGCCCACTAGTGGCCAGCACTACCTTTCAAAAGGTAGACATCATGCTTGACTTTGTCTGCTTTGGGGATGTTGAGGATCTGGAAGTCCTTCTCAAGACCTATCAGCCACAGATCTGCATCTGCTGGATCATTCGTTCTAGAATAATCCGAAGCTCAGACTCGGCGAAGCCGCTCAAAGGTCTTCCCAATACCCGAAGATTCACCATGGGGAGCCTATGCTCTTGGAGGAGGCACTGGAAATCTTTCCACTATGAGATTCATCGTAGCCATTAGGTTTCCCATAAGATACTGATAGGAAGGGTGTTCAAGAATGTCCAGGGCAAGATGGGGGACCTCAGGCACCCGATCTTCATGTGCTTGCACTCGTGCTCCATCAACAGATGCAACATCACTTCTCTCGGCAGTATGTTCTACATGATTTCCAAACATCTTCAAGCTTTGTCTTCTGCTAGGGGCAGAAGATTATTGTAAGAAAATATGGAAAACTCACAAGAATAGACACAAAACTAGTCCTAGATACCTGTAGACTCAGCGAACCTAGAGCTCTGATTCCAAAACTTATTGTAACATCCCACTATCACACAGACAATGAAATGCCACGCGAAAATGTGTGGAACATCCATAAACCACAATTTACCAGAAACATAGGTTAATTAAAACTAATTGCAGAAAGCAGATAATAAAGAAACCATTACATCTAGATCCTTATCCTACAAGGAAACATGTTATATAAACATACATAAACCTAGATACGTGTCCACAGTTCATAGGATCTAGCTGTCACAAAGGCACAAAGAGTTCACCACCTATTTATATACAGAACAGGCCATACCAGACCAACAATAGGATAAACAAAGCTACATCAACTATACATCGTCAAAACACCTCCAAAGACCTGAGTGTACAGGGATGAATCTAGGACTCTACTACAAAACAACCAAAACATCAACATATCCATCTCTTGCCTCCTACTGTTCTTCTTGCTGCTCGGCCACAACCTCACGACCACCACCACATCTAGAATGATCACCTAAAAAGGTTGTAAACCAGCGGGGTGAGACACACAGTCCCATTGAGAAACATAACTCCCCGCCAAACTATAAAACTTCAGATAAAGCAGGTAACTGATATAAGCAACATACTAAACAAAGCTTAACTTTATTAACAACTTACCAATATATCTGGGAGGCATATAACCAAATATTTTCTTATGAACATGATTGACAAGATAAGATATATAATAACTTATCATAACATATGAGGAACATATAATTAACTGCAAGATATAACTAGGGAAACTATACAAACAAGGCTTCAACCAATGTTCTATGTTTTGCCCTAAGAAGTATATACTATTCAGCTGGATTACGATTTATCATGCCCTGAGGAAGTGAGTCGTACCGCTCCAATCCAACCTTCGACTGTGAAGCCCAAAATTGGTGCCATACAAGGTCAATGGGAGTGCCGGACTCCATGACCTCACCTCCTTGTGGTCAGTGCATGATAACCAAAGTAGGACCACATTCTCTTACTTAAGTGGCCTCAACCATAGGGTCATCTCCCACAGGCTACCCTTTCCTCTAGCCCGCCTTGGTACATGTCACAATGCTAGTATATCATGAGCCACGGGCCTATTCACCATGCTCCTGAGCCATGAACACATTCATGCTCCATCACACTGAGCCATGGGCCTGTTCACCATGCTCTTATACACATCTTGAGTCCACAAATATAGTTGCACTCTAATCCTCCTATTTTCGGCTACGAGAAACCCCACATATTCAACAATATGCGCTCCAGGTAATCTCGCAGGATAAACCTATTTCACTGTCACCAACTTCTGACAATGATGGATCTATGGCCAAGGAAAAACTAAATGAAATGTTCCACTGTAATTAATTAGTATATTTTAGGTGAATTGTTGAGGCAACTAGGTTATAAAACATAAAAAACAACATGTCACACTATAACTTCCATTATCATATTACCATGGGATCTCAATCCCTCATCACATAATGCCACTGTCTCTCAAGGCCTTCATCATCATCATAATGGGATAACAATCACTCATGTCATCATTAGAGAATAACACCTCAATCAGGTACTCAACCTTTATCAGGTCACCAGATCTTTCTCATCATACTGGGGATACATGTTATCTCATCAACAAGGAGTATCATTATTCAGTGTTATAAAAAACACATACACCTCATAGATCTTACCTGGCTATGAATTCATTTGATAACACCTGCATGGTTAGTATGTATATCAAGAGAGATAACTTGATCACCCAACATAGATCTTTAGAGCACATGTTATGATTATCATGCCATTAAGATTTAGGATGCATATGATTTTAAATGACATTCATTATTATGAACACATGAAGCATAATGTTGTAGATGGTAAGCCAAACAACTTATATTAAAGTTACCAAACTGTGAGAATCCACCATGCCCTATCTCTCATGACATCATGAACACAACCACCCCTAAGGATGATCTTACTTAACATCAACCTTAGGTAACAAACATGTCACTGGTCACAACCTATCTTTCATATCTCATCAACAAGGGTTCTCGGGCTAGGAGCATCCCTCACCAAAGGTGTCGCCTACCCTCACTAAAGGTGTGGCGGGTAGCACTATCCCTCACCCAAAGGATATCGGGTAGGATTATATCCCTCACCTAAAAGGCTATCGGTCACCACAAAACCCAGGGCACCAAGCCACACATATCGGCCACAAGCATAATGTGCACCCATGCACAAGGAGGGTATCGGGAAGACTAGAACCAAAGGTGTGTCATGCAGGCATGAGCCAAGAGGGTATCGGTCATCCAAGTACAAGAGTGTATCGGGAAGCACCTTCACCCTATCAACCAAGACACCCTATCACCTAAGCTACAGTTAGGGTTTCCATATCGGGAAACCATCAAGACCGTGTCACCCACATCCATAATGCGCAAGGTCAAAACCCTTCCACCCAACAAGAAACCCCTTGACTAGCACAACACGGTGCCTAAGGAAACTCTCATACCACCCAAGGCACACTATTGCCATCCATCAAATGACACCATGGCGCCCAAGGTAGCCTATCGTTCAAGCTAGGGTTTGGGATCCTCTATCAGTTAAGGCACCAAGAAGGGATGTCTACCAAGCATTCTATCGGCCAAAGGCATAACACCCAACAGCTCCCTCTAAGACAAAGGTCCATATCGGTGAAAGGCATATTGCCCAACAACATCATCTTGGGTAGAGGTTCATATCGGGCAGAACACATCAAAGGGGTATCATGCAAGGGTTCAAAGACCATGACGGGTAGGTCATATTCAACCTCAAGACTGTCACCAAGAAGCCCTAAGAGTTTAAGAGAGTTGGCTCACCTCTTAATAAAATTAAATGAGAGAGGGGTGTTGTACAGCTTCCATAATCTATCGGGAAACAAGGAGGTCCATCACCATATCAGCCAACCAACCAAAGCTCAACTCACCATTGGATTTGGAGACCCTAAGTTCACCTCTCAACAACTAAGTGAGAGAGGGGTTTTTCCCAAGGAACTCCACATCCATGGTTTGGCCAACCCAAGGAAACCCAAGATAACCATCTCCACAAAGTCTAGGGTACATCTAAAGCAACTTTATAACCATTAAAGCAAGAAACATAGCTAAAAGATGACATGGCCAATCAAGATAGCACATATAACTTGCAACATGAAAAAGAAGTAGTATAGCTAGGGTTAGGAGTTA
Source organism: Alisma plantago-aquatica (assembly GCA_963693085.1). Classification (NCBI taxonomy): domain Eukaryota; kingdom Viridiplantae; phylum Streptophyta; class Magnoliopsida; order Alismatales; family Alismataceae; genus Alisma; species Alisma plantago-aquatica. The sequence goes on along the minus strand of OY856411.1, from coordinate 395,265,466 downwards.
TGTAACCCACCTCAAGCTTTAAAACTCGAAGTTCTTAGCACCAAGCTCTAAGCTCTAAGGCACCACCTTCGGTTAACACAAAGAAGAACAACTTATAACACCCATGGCCGAAGAGAAGGAAGAAGAAGAAGAAGAAGATGCCAAGGAAAGGGAGAGATACCTACCATAAGAGAAGGAAAGGGACAAGCTAGCAAGGTGTGTCACCCAAGACAACAGCTATATCGGACACCTCTTGCTTCTCCTAGATCGGCCACCAAGGGAAAGGGAAGCATTCAAAGGAACTAAAGAGCCTAGCAAGCAAAGGAGGGGTTCGTTCATATACTAAGGGGTGAAGGGGGAAAGCAAGGCAAGGTGGCACCCGCCCCTAGCACACTTGTCCAAGGGTTATTCCACATGCTAGCACCCCAAACCACTTGTCCACGACTTGCCACCCACTTAGCAAAACAATGACCACTTGTCCAAAGATGGTAACACAAATGAGTCTAGGGTGGAGGATGCGTGTCACCCAAGATGGCAACCCGACACACCATGGCCGATACAGCTCCCTTGCCCGACACAACAACACTCCTTGGCCAATACACCAAGGTCCAGCCCGATACAATCTCCAGTAAGGCTTAACTATGCAAAACAAAGCCCAACCAGGCCCAAAGCTACTCAAACAAAGAGCCAACCCATCCTCTCAAACCTGGAGGATGCAAGGAGAGAGAAAGACATCTCTCAAGGTGACAAACTTGCACACCAACCCTAAAACTTGGGTAATTTGCAAGTTGTACCTCAACCTCTCAACAAAGCACAAGAAAACCTTAATCACAACTTTAGGTGATTAGCAAGCATCTCAGTACAAGGTTTAGGCAAAGCAAATAGGGTAAGCCCAAAATGAAGGTTAGGGTCCTTATAGTAACAATCAAATTTAAGGGAGATCCAAATAGGAAAGAATCAAAGTTATCATAAGACTTTGTTTCTAGTGACCTGAAGAATATAGGTTCAGAAATATGTTGGAAAATGTCTTACTTTACTGCCCATACACTTGTCATTTAATGCCAAATTTATACATTAGTTTATTTTACACATCAATGACGATGTCCATGATTTATGATAAAAAAAACTAATAATAACTTATATGGACCTAAGTTGTCCTTTAGTTTGCTCTTATTGAGCTAATTTCAATAGTTTTATTAGGATTTTAACTATAACTCAAATAAAACATGAGTTCTTGATTCATGGTATCAAACTGTGTTAGATTGGTTCTGTTGGTATGTATGCCCTGAGAGCCAATCATGGGATGATTGGTGGGATACATAAAGACTGATTTGGTAAGAATCAAAGGCAAGCTCCCAATTCTTTCTGGTTTAGTCATATGAGATAATGATATAACAAATTGAATGTCTAGAGAATGACAATACTCAATGACGTATGCTTTCAGGTTCAAGACCTGAATGATGAGATCATACAGATGCTAAGAGTTTGTACATTCTTGTTATGTCCCTAGTCGGATGTCCTTGTGGAAGGTAAATAGACAGAAATGACACACAAGACTAGATTGTGGTATTGGTTGATGACATAATCTCATTAGTCATGATATGGAGATATCAAACCAAACACATAGGTACTTGTTAGAGAACAAGTTTACCAGACAGACCCACCTTGAGTTTGACACATGGAACCATGACATGATAGTCACAGTCAGTTCTCACAATGATGGTGGTGAGTGTGATTCTTTGACCTGAAATCACTACACTCAACACGTCGTTGGGTACACTTTGACATCATCAAACACAGTCCTGAAACATGGGTTGTTATAAAGGTGATGATTGGGTGGCTTTGACACATGGGGCTTTTGAGGGGTGAGTGATAGATATGGGATTTGTCCCTCCTGAGGGAGTTTGATATCCATGGCCACTTGATGAGTAGGATTGAGATAGGCGTGCACACTCATGTGTGAATCAGTATGTGATATTGATGTCATACATATCTCCTCCAATCTACTCTGAGATTAAGAAAGTGAATTAACATTGACAAGATGACTATTCCATGCCTTGAGTTCATTCGAGATATCGATGACAAAGGAATTATACATTCACTGTAACACCATTAACAGATTTTTGGATTGAAAGTTGTTCTCCAATTTTCTATTTCACTTGAGTAGCACTGATGTGTGATTAGGCACTGTCTTTGCTTGTGAAGTCATAAGTGTTATGGTCTTTCACTACCAACGTGAAATGGACTTGCAGGGTCACACACATAGGATTTAGCCTAGAAGAGGAGCTTATCCACAAACGATGTTTAGATTGATTACTAAAGGAGTTTAGTAGTTCAATTATACACTCAATCAATTGATAGCTCAGTATCATAGTGTTCAAGGTGTTGGACCGATTGATTAGAGTATCAGATTGATTGAAACTACAATTGACTGAATTTGCATAGTCTGCTACCCCAACCGATCGGCTCATGTGATGAACCAATCGACTCAGGTTGGTAATGAGTCTTTTAGCATGTTTTTCTCTTACAAATGAATTTTCATGAGCCATGAACCCGCCCAGTTCTCCCTTTTCGGTTTCCCCTTCAGAGAAGCAAGAAAGAGCCGATCGGCTCATATGATGAACCGATCAACTCAAGACAGGATGAGATGACCATTTCAAGGGTTGAACAGATCGGATCAACTGGTCTAACTGAGATCGTTTGGAAAGTGAGAAGACTATTTTGCAAATATAATTTGTTTCACTTATACAAATTTGATTTGGACAAGGATTAATATTTGATTAATCAGAAACAAATTTGAAAGTCAATTTGAGTTGGATCAGGACCACGAACTGATCGGCTCAGAAGTGAACCGATCGGCTCAGGTGCCCCAACCGATCGGTTGAGGTGTGAACCGATCAACTCAACTCCCCAACTGAATGTTTCATGCATGAAATGATCGGTTCAGGTGGTACAGTTGGTTGTTTTGTGGAAAATATCAAACCCTTCTACTCTTGCTTTAATCCCGCATTGCCTGGGGTAGAGAACCCTGTCCCATGACATTCCTATATATAGGGGTAGTGGGGGCTTCTCAGGAACAACAACTCAGTGCACCTGTTTCTCTGCAAAGTTGTCGTTCTCTCTGGTTTTGGTAACCGAGAGAGAGCCCAAGCAAGTGCTACCTGATAAGGGAGGTACAACAAGGGAAAGACAACTACAGAAAGCGACTGGTGGCATGAGAGTGTGTCAGTGGCTAGTACGCCGACATGAGGGTATGACTCCTTCCAATTCCTTGTGGGACAAGGAGATCAGAGTTCGAGGTGGTCTGTGTGGACTACTTCAGAGGCGGGAGACTTCTGCCGCTCGGAGGACATATGTCAATCCTGACAGTCCCGGTGAGACCAGGAGGTGTCAGTCCCGGTGAGACCAGGAGCTGCACAGACACCTTCCAAGACCGGAGGTGAAGACCGTGCAAGCCGCGAGGTAACTTCACTGAGCAATCCTCAGGACAAGGTACGCCTCTACAAACCATCCTTCCTATTGTATAGGCGTTGACGCGATTCCTTCATTTTGGGTTTGGGGAGAATACAATTTTTGTTTCTGATGCCTTCTCTATCTCCCCTGAAACCCAACAGTGGTATCAGAGCCACGTCAACTAATCTATACTTTAGGATTATCGATATGATCGATTTTGGTTTGTCGCCTTTATTTATTGCATACAATGTGAATAAAATTGGCTTTATGCATGTCCAATCCTAAATCCACAAATCCCAATATACATATATGATATGTAATATGAATGCACTCGATACGCTTCACCCTTAAACGAGTTTTGTGGTGGATTTATAGCATGGTTATGGCCAATAAACCCTATGTATGTGTGTTTAGTTATATGTGGTTGCATGCATCTCGGTCTGCACACCGATTCCCCTATATCCTATTCCTGATGTAACTCGAGTTAACTCGAGATTTCTTTACTACCTTTGCTCCCCCCGAATGTAACTTGGGGTTTCCTTTTTCAAATGTAAAGTAGGATAGACTTTATTTCCTATTATGTCAAAGAAAGGAGGATGATCTGACAACGACTGAAATGATCGGTTCAAGGTGTGAACCGATCAGTTGGCGATCCAGATGACCGGTTCAAGGAGTGAGACGATTGAGTGGTGGCCATGAGAAGATGCATGATGACCAGGTGAACTGATTAGTTGGAGGAGCCAACCGATCAGTTGGTGGCACCCAGACGACCGGCCAGGGCGAGCAGGTCATTCATGTGATGAATTGATCAACTCGGATGACTATAGCACAAAGTTCATCTTGTATAGGTTGCATGTGATGTGGACCTAGATGACCGTGATTCCTCTTGGCTCGAGGAATCACATTAGGATGGCCATAATCATCGCTTTTATCATTTCACATGTTTTTTGTGGGATATAGCATGTATATGATACATACTATGTATTGTGGTGATTGAATATGTATATGTACCTATAAAAAACCAAATTCCTCATTAAATATTAAAGTTTTAGATTCCTTCCAAATGTGACATATGTGAAAAGCTTGATCGACCAAGTATGGGCACACCCTAGCATGGTGCACCGTCTATCTCATGGAAGCGTGAAGGATGAATGTGTGGGTTTGTCCTAGCAGGGTGCATATTCATCGTGTTGGCTTTGGGTCAGACTTAACAAGGTGACCTAGATAGGATCTAGCACCTTGAGGCATGGAGGTGATCATGGTAAGGAGTTGCATATGACATCTTTTAAGAGTTGCATATGATGCAATTGGAAAAAGTTGTCTACCTGAAAGATCTAAGTTGTGGGTGACAACCCTAGCTGGTCCATGACTTAGAGGATTTCAGGGTCTTGCCCACTAGAAGATTGTACGCTGCAATCTTTCAAATTGATGGTGAGGGCTATCAATTTGAACAAAATAGTGGGAGTGCTATTTAATTAAAGGCCTAATTATATCATCAACCTTTCAAATCAATCAAATAAGTCAAAATTGAGTTTTGGACTAAATTGCATATATTTCCTTTTGTACAATAAATGGCTAATCAACAATAATCACTTTATTTGTGATCGGTCCTTGAGACCAATGGGAATAATTTCCATAGCTGATTAGGACATTGAGAAATGTTCTCAATCGAAGAGAGAAAGCTCTAAGTTCTATTTATACCAGAACCAGATGAAATCGATCCCACCACATCAATGGTTGAAAGTATGCTTATGGAAGCATACCAAGGGTGCCATTGATGTGGAGTGCTTAAAGTTGTGCTCTATGAACTATGAGTTGCAGAGACAACATGAGACATATGATGTCTCCAAGACACTATCCTAGTATGTCATGACAGAAGGAGATCCAGTAAGGTATTCACACACTCAATGTGATTGAGTATGTGGAAAAACCTGACCAAGAAGTATTCCCTCTGAGCCAAGAGTTGGATACTGGTATGATACTGCAAATGTTGCGAGAATCATACAGTTCACGATGAACTACAACATGAACAACTTTGACAAGCATTGACAAAGTTGTTGGACATGTTGAGGGCAGTAGAGGCAAATATGAAGAAAGACAAACCCTAATTATTGATGTGATCAATGAAGGGTTAGTCTTAAAGGCAAGGACAAAGGCAAAGTAAAGAAGTGTTCTAATCCTAGCCAGCAATCCAAACCATCTTCAGCCTCAAGGACAAGGGAGGCATGACTAAGAGATGCAATTGTCACCATTGTCAAAAGCCAGGACATTGGAAAAGGAATTGTCCACTCTATCTGGAAGAACTAAAGAAGAAGTAGGCAACAAACGTCTCCACCTGAAGGTGTCATGAAATAAACTTGTAACATTTTTGAGGTATATGATACCAAGATATAAAATGTAAATCACTCAATAAATGGGGCAAATGTTTCCTCCATAGATAGGAGTACTTTAGTTTATTTTCAACCATGAAGGCATGTAATAGAGTTATGAACTGCTATTTCATATTTTCCAATGAATAGAAACACCTTAATTTTTGCATATTGTATGACAATGATGGCAATTAATAAGGTTGATGTTTCCTTGTGGCAATGCCTTATTTATCTTGTGGTACTTGGTATGCATAAGATAAAATGATACCTAAAAGTTATTGATAACTCAAACAATCAAATTAGCATAAATCATGAGAAATTCATTTCTAGTTTCCATATGATGGATAAGCTAGACTCTTTTGGTTAGAGAACCAGTAAGAGACATGAATATCTTAGACATGATTAATCAATATTCACTAGTAGTAGTGGGAGAATGATTATCCTATTAGGTATAATACATGTGATGTATTTACATACCTATTGGACTTAATGCTAGTACTTCAAATGGTGTTTAGAGGAATACCAATATGAATATCTTGAAGTTTTCAAGAATATCATAGATGAAGTGTGAATATGGTAAAGTACTAATTCTTGATGAGATCAATGAATAAAATACTTGAACCAAATGTTTGAGAACCTTGTGAGTGATTATGATAGTGTATCATAGTAAACTCATGATGAAGGCATGGTGATGTCTAAATCAAAAAGGGAGTCATATTCTAAGGAGTTAGAGGATGATTATTAAATAACTAAGTTCTTCTTAAATAAAGAATACCCCACACTAATAAAGGACATTAAGAATAACAAGGAGTTGTGAGTTCTTATATCCTTAATAGATACACCTCAAATATCTATGTGATGAGTTGGTCATGTGATGAGTCAACTATGTAGATAATGAGGAACTAGATTTTGAGTTATGGTTTATGACCATTACATCTTAAATGACTTCTATGTGAACCATAAGGTATGAACTTAATGGTAGCACCCATTGGGATAAAATCCATAAGTGAGAATGAGTCTTAAGTGTTAAGACACATGGATAACATTTTGTGAAGGATGATGCCTGTTGATTGCAACTTAATGACTAAGAGATTTGGCATACGGATACTAAAAATTCATTCCTATGAGGAATAAAACAAGGATATGTACGTGACACAACCTATAAGGTTTATGAATCTATTAATGCAAATGAAGTCTATAAGTTACAATGGACTAATCAATGTGATTGATTGAGTACAAGCAACTCAGAACTGTGATCTTTATTTTGATAATATAATCAAAAGGTTTGATTGATATGTCAAAGATAAAGAGAGATCTTTGATTTAGTGGGAGCGTATTCACATTCCACATATTGATGTGAAATGGAGATGTTCTAGAATGGAAATCAAAAGTGGAATTTATCTTTAAGGAAGATAGAGATGTTTCCTATGTAATAGGAATAGAGAACTATAGAGATAGTTCTCGAAAATCTCTTAACCTAAAAAGGAAATAGCATACATTGGCAATCTATACTGAAGGGTTTAGTGTGCACAGATTCAGTGGGAGAATACATGGAGTTGGTATTCCAAGGCCAAGTGTCCAATTCTTATGAAGAATGGGAACACTAAGAATATATATGGATCTATCATGTATGTAATCATCCCATTATCTTGCATGTATAGGACATAGAAAGAATAAAATGCATTCATCATCTTGTGTGTAGGACATGACAATATGATGTTCTCATCCTGATAACTCTTATGTGGGACATGACGAGTGGATGTCTGTCTAGTTCTAGTAAGGGTTACTGGAATACCATGAGAACTTGATAAGTACTTGACAAGTACTAGTTCTATGGAAATAAGGAAAGGTTCACTGTAAAGAGTTACACTGATGTGAACTTTCGAAAAGGATAGAGAATTAATCGCAATATATATATGGGATATATAAAAGTGAATGTTTGGAAACGTTCCAATAAAGACATTTTAAGAGGAAATGTCGAGTATCTGTGTGTTAGAGAACAGTAGTGGATACTATATGGATCTGGAAGTTCATGAGATGAACTTATAGATATTCCGGTCATTGATGACAAGTTAGGAGTACTTGGTCATGCAATGTGGCTAAAGGTTAGCAAAGGAATACTAGATCGCATATTACGACAACTCCATCTCATACGTGTGACGTACATCGAAGAGATGAGAGACATGCAGTTAATACCGACTTTGGCAATGTGTTGCCATAACTCACTATGTCAGCACTAGAGTTCAGTAACATGTGGGACATGTTTGAACATCACTATGAATATGATTCAAGGGTGGTTGGCTCGCAGTGCAAGTGGGAGTCTGTTGGTATGTATGCCCTAAGAGCCAATCATGGGATGATTGGTGGGATACATAAAGATTGATTTGGTAAGCATCAAAGGCAAGCTTCCAATTCTTTCTAGTTTAGTTATACGAGATAATGATAGAACATATTGAATGTCTAGAGAATGACAATACTCAATGACATGTGCTTTCAAGTTTAGGACCTGAACGATGAGATCATACAGATGCTAAGAGTTTGTACATTCTTGTTATGTCCCTAGTCAAATGTCATTGTGGAAGGTAGATAGATAGCAATGACACACACGACTAGATTGTGGTGTTTGTTGATGACAGAATCTCATTAGTCATGATATGAAGATATCAAACCAAACACATAGGTACTTGTTAGAGAACAAGTTTACCGGACAGACCCACAGTGAGTTTGACACATGGAACAATGACATGGTAGTCACAGTTAGTTCTCATAGTGATGGTGGTGAGTGTGATTCTTTGACCTGAAATCACTACACTCAACACATGTCATTGGGTACACTTTGACATCATCAAACACAGTCCTGAAACATGGGTTGTTATAAAGGTGATGATTGGGTGGCTTTGACACATGGGGCTTTTGAGGGGTGAGTGATAGATATGGGATTTGTCCCTCCTGAGGGAGTTTGATATCCATGGCCACTTGATGAGTAGGATTGAGATAGGCATGCACACACATGTGTGAATCAGTATGTGATATTGATGTCATACATATCTCCTCCAATCTACTCTGGGATCAAGAAAGTGAATGAACGTTGACAGGATGACTGTTCCATGCCTTGAGTTCATTCGAGATATCAGTGACAAAGGAATTATACATTCGTTGTAACACCATTCACGGATTGTAGGATTGGAAGTTGTTCTCCAACTTTCTATTTCACTTGGGTAGCACTGATGTGTGACTAGGCACCGCTCTTTGCTTGTGAAGTCAAAAGTGTTATGGACTTTCACTGCCAACGTGAAATGGACCTGCAGGGTCACACACATAGGATTTAACCTGGAAGAGGAGTTTATCCACAAATGATGTTTGGATTGATTACTAAAGGAGTTTAGTAGTTCAATTAAACACTCAATCAATTGATAGCTCAATATCATAGTGTTCAAGGTGTTGGACCGATTGATTAGAGTATCTGATTGATTGAAACCGCAATTGACTAAATTTGCATAGTCTGCTGCCCCAACCGATCGGCTCATGTGATGAACCGATCGTCTCATGTGATGAACCGATCGGCTCAGGTTGGTGAACCAATCGGCTCATATGATGAACCGATTGGCTCAAGACAGGCTGAGATGACCGGTTCAGGGGTTGAACGGATCGGCTCAACTAGTCTAACCGAGATCGTTTGGAAAGTGAGAAGACTATTTTGCAAATATAATTTGTTTTACTTGTACAAATTCGACTTGGACAAGGATTAATATTTGATTAATCAGAAACAAATTTGAAAGTCAATTTGAGTTGGATCAAGACCACGAACCGATCGGCTCAGAATCGAACCGATCAGCTCAGGTGCCCCAAATGATCGGTTGAGGTGTGAACCGATCGACTCAACTCCCCAACTGACCATTTCATGCATGAAACAATCAGTTCAAGTGGCGTAGTTGGTTGTTTTGTGAAAAATCTCGAACCTAATTTCTTGATTTAATGATGATACTCAATACTACATATTCAGTTCTTCACTTTTTTCCTATGTGTAGTTGTTATGCCCCTAAGTAATTTTTTTATTTGTTCAAATATGTAACAACTTGTTTGTAAGGCATTGTCATACAACTATGCACACAATTCATCTTTTATTACAAACCACATATACTATAGACATGAAGAGGAATCAATATCATTTATTATGTTTTCTCTTCCCAATTAGTAAGTATATCAAATTAGTCATGTGTGATTTCTAACTCAAAAGTTGTCGTGTTGGGGTTTTCGATAGGATTTTTGTTTGTGACAGATCCAATGATTATCATTCCGCTTCTATTTTATGACACAAATCTTTTTGAAACTAAGAACTATCCATAGGGGAAAAAAATAAAATATTAGAATATTATTGAGAGAGATTTTAGATAAATCCATGAACTCAATCAAGAAATGAGAAATTTCATGACAACTATTTTCTGTGTTCTCTACCCATTTTGGGTATAGAGATTAGAAATTTTCAGCAAAAGAATGATTAGTGGGATTTTCTATTAACTCCATCAGTTCACTGCTATGTTCTATCTATTATGCGTTTTGACACTTTTTTGTAAGCCTGTATTTTTCATTGTCCAATTGCCATGATCTACATGAAACACTCATCATCAACTCATTACTTTGTGTTGTTGTTACTAATTCTAATTGTCTTTAGGAAGTGATCACACTTAGTGCTTTCTCTTATGACAATGTTAAAGATTGCTAATTTGTCATTGTTGTATGTTGGTTGCATAGAAGTTCCTATACCCCTTTGTATCTAGAAACAAATTATGAATTTTTAACTTGTGGCATTTGAAAATTTGTGGAAATAAAGTGTATTCTTGGTTTAGAGTCCTTTTTAAGGTTACTTCAACCAAAATTTTGAATCATAAAATAATGTTTGGTCACACCATCTCTGCAGATGGAATGGGATAATGTATTCACTAAGTGATAATGTAAGTCAAGAATGAGGATTTGGGAATACCCTTCGATTGAAATTGGGTTCCAATCTCAGCAATATGAGGAATTCTCATACCAATCAAAGTTATTAAAGATAACCTAGATAAAACCTTCCCAAGAAAGGTTGCTAGCCCTAATGTTGAGTTTAATTTGAGATATCTTTCACCTTCATCTGAGTAGGTTTCAATTTTGGGGAAAAATTCCTTTTTAAGGAGGGGTGAATGTAAGATCCCCAATTAGGGTCAATTTAGTTTCTATTATTATCTCTTCAATGATAATGTATTGAGATCTATTTTAAGATAATTAGAGTATGATAAGATGAATGGTATGGCCATGAGTGAATTGGAATGATGAATCTAAGTTCTAGACTTAGAACAAGTCCTCAATTTGAGTAAATAGTTTAATATCAAACAAACACATTAATGTGAGGCTTCCATTGGGTTATTGTGACGATCGAAGCCTTAATTTCATAATTAATATTATATTAATTCTTGTGGACCCCTTTGGAGGTCTAGGGTAGGAGACATGGGCCTTGGAGCATAATTCAAGCCCATTTGGACTAATTATAGTTTGCATATTGGTCCTTGAAGAGAATAATGATGATTTTGGTATTTCGTGCTCTTGATAAATGTCCATCTAATTCTATAAGAAAGATAATCCAAATACCAGACTATGGGAGAAATTCTAGAGTATTCTAAGAAATATTGTAACCTAGATAATGAGGTAGGTAATTATATTGTAACCTAGACTATGGGAGAAATTATAGAGTATTTTAACCAAAGACGTATTATAGAAATGAAAGGATAATACCTACACTTGGGATTAAACATAATAGAAATGTGATTTATACAATTAATATGAGATAGTGGAGTTTTATCAAAGATTTATATTTAGGTTGAGGATAGAGTCCTATTTAAGATGGGCTTTTGGATCTAGTAAGACCCAATGGGAGATCATTCCTTTCACTAAGAATCTATCCTTCACCCCATGGAAACAAGAGTATGTGCTTCAGTGGATAGGCTCTCTACCCCTTGTCACTCTCTCACATATTTCCCTCTAAATCCAACCAATTACGGGGTCTGCCCAACTCATCTCTGTACAACCAAACTGATCCTAATGGGAAGAAAATAACCTATCTCATTGGTAGATGATGGTGTTATCTTCTAGATCCTAAAACATATTATAGATGTTGTGGTGTCTCTCCCTAAATCCTATATAAGGGCTTAGATACCCTGAGTCATGAAAGAAACTTTTCCTAGCTCCGTCTACCCTTGCATAGATCTGTAGTAGCCCAGACGGTCATGAGGTCCTATCAGTAGGATGGAAATCAACTTGGAGAAGATGACAAGCCCATGAATTGATGTGCAACTAGAAAGATCTCTCCATGACATGTTGTTCTCATACAAAGCCAGTGATGCACATCTGGGATATCTAGGTGACATCCCTTCTCCTAGTTGTGTCTTCCATACTTGTTTTGGACATGTAGACCTTAACCACTGTTCTGCTGACCTCGACTATTACTGGCCATGTCTAGTGCCTTTCTAGGTTCAACCAAGGTTGTTGCATGAACCCATACCTTCTTTTAGTCTATGGTAGTGCAAGGGGAGTCAACTATGCAGTTGACCCTTCCATAGAGGGTTATATCCCTCTTGTGAGGTGGAAGAAGATCATGGTCAGATTAACCAAACTGTCCCTCAGATGCATGAGAATTCAACTCCTAGCAGGAGGGCAGTTGGTTCTATACCCCTGGCTATAACTCGACCAAGTGATACTGAGAAATATCACCATATAGGCTGACTTGGCCAGTTCTAATTAGCCATTACCGTTTAACTTAGAATAAATGTAGCTAAATAATGGAAACTCTAATGATAGTGAACCTATGTATGGACATTCTAAGAAAAGCAAGTAGAATCTGAATAAGATACTTTCAAAGTCTAAATATATCTCTAATTTCAAAAGTATGGATAATACTTTATTATAAGGTGATTAACATATATAAACCCTAGATATGATGGTTAATATGTTCGGTACATTGAATATAGATTTCCTAATCTAGTAAGATATTTGTGAAATATAATGATGTTCTAAGTTTTTGATAGATTTAGTTAATAATGATGATATTTTAGGCTTTCTAAGTCATTGATGAGATAATTGAAGTTTAACGATGATAAATCTTGATATTTTGATCTTAAACCTCCTAATTAGATTTAATGTTCATAATGTGATAATCAAGATACAATGACGGTTATAGTTCATCTAATGTCGAATTATGGATATTAATCCTTAACAAACATGATTTAGTTGAATCATTTGACACCCTTTCCAAACTTGAGACAACCCTAAACCTAGATTAGAACCTAAGTTAGGTTTAATCTGAATAATGTGAATACATGGTGAAACATATGTAGGATACATACATGTAAATAATGTTGATCAAGTGATTTTCTTAGATCTATTAACTAGATTGCTTGTATATACTTGAAGTATAGTGCATGGTTCTACATAAAGTATGTGGTTATGATTGTGAATAATCCCATGTATCAACTCTAAGATATTTCCAATAGTTTCTCAATGATTGGTGAATAAACTATAGGATGTTTATTTAATTTTGTTCAATTATAATTCCACTATGAGTATCACATAAAGTATAAAATATTTTGAATACTGGTTTACACCCATCAAAAGTAATGCACATATGTCCAATGATGGACAATGATTACATCTGAAAAGGAATACCAAGCATTGGTTTGATCATGAAATAAAAATACAAGTTTCATGTGTGAAATATTTGGTTGTGAACATTATATGTTGTTATCTACTTATACATATTTTGGATGCACCCACATACCAGTATAGAAATATGCTAACAACATTTTCTTTGTCGACATTTTAGGTATTTGATACACATGATACAAGGACATGAAGATAAACATGAAATCTATTGGAGATATTAAAGCTATGCTAAGGATGATTAATTAGATAGTATCTTTATTCTTCCCATATACGTACAAGTTAGTTCCTGAAATATTATGTAACTCCTTTGAGGATCTCAACATACATTTTGTAAACATATCAAGTTCCTTAATGGAAATTATTGATTGTTATTTATTATTTATTATTTATTAAATGATCTTAGAATTTCAAGTAATGACTCTCAACTTATAGTCCTTTCTTAATTGGGGGACACTTAAAAGTGGGGGTCTTATATTTGATATTAGGATCCAGATTTATCAAATAGAATTTAATAGTTGATAATATCAAATAGTTTCTAGATATACAAGGGAAAATTATTAGGGCATAACCTAAGGTAATGGTGTCTAGAAGGGATCATGGCTTTGGAGGCTAGAAATATATTCTTCTGCACCATTAAGTTGGTATACGAGGACTCCCTTAGATAATGTGATATCTTATAGGACAAAACCTGGGGTTTGCTTAAAATAATATTTCTTATAAGTTTCTCATCTCTAATTTTGTTCACTTCTCATATCCATGCTTAATAAAACCTAAAATGCACTTACCTCCTCATCTCAAGTTAGGATTTTGATTAGAAGTAAGATTAAGGCATCCTCTACTAATTAAAAACATTGTTAAATAGCAAAAAGATGTGAAAAGATATGACATGTAGTTTAGGTCTCTCTAGTTAGGGTAAACTCTAGAAGGACCTAATTGTGGGTGGGAAAAATCTATTTGCCATAAAGGAATTGAGTATGGTAACCCAATAGGTTAGGAAAACTATAATAGGTCAAGGGAATCATAAACCCCTAAACTGTAGGGGTGTGATCCCTAGCCCTAACCCAAAACCCTAATCATGTGTGATGGGAGTAGTACGAGTGAAATTATAACCCTACCCAACCAAACCGTTAGTAGGGGCAAAGATAAGAGAAAACCTGAATGGGTTAGGTAACTAATTTTTGGTACCCCATTTAGATACCCACAGTTTCCCGTGCTGGAAACTATGTAGAGCACAAACATACATGCATGCATAGGCACACGAAGGGTTTAGTTTATGCAAATGAAACATATGAAATCAATAATTACATAAGGGGAAATATTATACCCTCAATTATCCTTTAGGGGTGGAGTTCTGACCTGCGGTTGGTGAATCCAAGAATGAGAAAAGACTTATGGGGAAGGCATTACCCTAATACCGATGGGTTCAAGTGGTGGCTAGAAAGACTAACCTCCTCCTAAAATTCAAGAAGGCATCCCATGATACGACCTTCCATAGATGGTGAATTAACCAAACTCATGTTAAGAATTAAGGAAACTTTGGACGAACTCTAAGGATCTATCTCTAGAAGGATGGAACGTGATGGGATAAAATGTGATGGTATGGTATGGGCACAAGCTATGCATGCCTCTACCCCTACCTAATAATAATAATTTGTCACAAGGGAAGTATAATTCCAATGTATGTAAATACAAAAACCTTGGTTAGAGAAATCTAGGGTAAACATATAGTGGAAAGTAATATACATTGAAGGAAATCATGCATCTAAGGTATATAAGCCTTGTAGTCACCAAGTATGGAAAAGAAAAGGCCCAGGATGCATGAACATATAAGAATGAATACTTTGGTTTGATATATATCAAGTAAAATGTGTAATATGAAAACTTAATAGATTGAAATAAAATCATATGAAGGCAATATAAATCATAGACTAAACTAGGGAAGGATGAGTCATGGGACATAGGAACATAATGATATTCAAGACCCTTGCCCAAAACCAAGGTGTAAGTAATGAAGAAACAAAAAATAGTGATAAAATCTAAATAAACCTTGGGCAGGATAGAGCCCTAAGTCAATCCTAGGGTCAAGTAGGGATGAGTAAAAGTACATAAGATCTAAGAGGTTAGGAAGTGCATAAGGCCCGTTGGGTTAGGTGAAATCCACGCATGAGTACTTAAGGCCAATGGGGTCAGGAGAATGGCCACCTCCATAAGTACATAAGGCTCAAGGGGTCAATGTGGTAGCCACTCCATAAGTACATAAGGCCCATGGAGTCAAAGATGAGATCACTCCAAGGGTACCCTATACCCCTAGAGACCTTAAGGGAATGCTTAAGGCTAATGATACATCATATTTATATATAAAGAATAATAGAACTTATGAAATAAGATTTGAATATATACTAAGGGAATTTGTGCATAACCCAAGTGTTAAGAAAAGGACTACCGCTTAATTTCGTGAAACATAAGAAAATTTGTGGAAATAAAATGTATTCATGGTTTAGAGTCCTTATTAAGGGTGATTTAACCAAAATTTTGAATAATAAGATAGTGTGAGGGTATACCATCTCTGCACATGGAATAGGATGAGCTTTCTACATGGATTATAGTCAAGTATTCATTTTATTTTATTATCTGTGAGAGAGATTGGGTAGTCATATGTGATACATAATTGACATATGAGAATGAATACCCTAAGTAAAAAAATGTTTTGGGGTATAGAGTTGTTACCTGATAATGCTTCATTTTACGTACTTTTTGTATATATTTTATACTTTTTTAGCATATCATTTGTTATTTTTTCTTAAAGTTTGACTATCGTTTTAACTAAAACCTCACTTACATGATTTTAGGTACATTCACAACCCAAGTCGCAGCCACTACCTCGACCGCAACCCTCTTATCATTCAACTGTAGTCGTGGTCTCTTTGTCGACTTCAAGACCGAGGTCATCGCACATTGGAGACAGACCACAGTCATATTGAGACCTCGATCACTACTCAACCATGATCACAAGGAGGTCACGATCAATACAAAGGCACCATTCATACCAGGGACCGCAATGTATTCAGAGACCACAGATGCCAATTTGCTCGCGACTCAATCAAGGTCACGATCCATATGGATCGTGATCCCTGCAGACCGCGATCAAGCCGAATTGCGACCAGTGTGGAGGCTGCAGTCATTGCTAAGCCCGCAATCCTTGCAGACCATGACCGAGTGAGAAAGCCTCAACCTCGACCACGGTCATTGCCAGACCATGAGCGAGTGGCAGACTGCGACTCAGTCGACCGTGATGAAAAGAGGAATAAAGAGCAGACCGCAACTGTGGTCTAGGCTTAAGTCGGTGGAATGTGCCTATAAAGTGGTCTAGGATTAAGTCGGTGGAATGTGCCTATAAATAGAACACCCACCCATCTTTTCAAATCATTAGATCATAGATCAGATCCCAAGGACCACAAAGTGCTTCTACGTTCTAGATTCATTCCATACCATCCCATCCATGAGTCTTAGATCTCTAAAGGCAGAAGCAGAGGAGAGAGAAGATTGAAGACTCCTTCTTCGAGAGAAGAAGATTGCCCATGCCATCGATGTATTAGATCCAGATCTGAAGAAGTATTATGTTGTATCACGTCTCTTCTCTCTAGATCTATTACTCCATCTCATTTTACTTCCCTCCCCTCTTTGTGGAACTTCATGTATCCATCTTTCTGTAACACTGTTATGCCGTCCGCAAGCATGAGTGGCTAACACCTTAACTTGGGTTGGGGGTAGCCACTAAAGGTCTACCAACATGTATATTGTCTTTCTTTATTGAATATATATGCTCTTATCAAGATTATCTCCTTGCACCTATTTTAATGCTTCACTTGTATGCTTAGCTACCATCTTGTGATGTTTGATAGTTGATATCTCGAGAGAGTAATATTGCTTTTGTCATGTGTTATGGAGTAGTATGAATGCATGAGAGTGTTGGAATGCTAAAGCTTTAAAACCATATGTTATGTGACAATTTTTGCATGTAGTCATCTCAAGAGAGAGGCTACCCTTAGACCTAGATCTTTCCCCATCTTGAGAGAGAGTGGAATAGACACTTTTGATGGTTTCTTGTAATCTTGGTAAGAGTATGTGAGGGAGAGAAAGATGATTTTGCATGTTGATGAGATGCTTTAGTAGGCAAACCTCGGCCTGGGTTTCCTCCCATATACTTGTTTCATCTTATTTCTTTTGTTTTCGTTCGTTCTTCTTATTCTTGTTTTTCTTGCCCAACTTAGTTTGGGTGACGTCGTTCCTAAGGGAACACCTTTTATATACCCTCTTCGACTGGAGTATATGAGTGTTAGATTATGTATGCTTAACATTGCCAACCTTGTCCATGTATTCGACCCCGATCGCTACATCTGACCCCGTTTATCGTTGTGGGGGTCTGAGAGTCAGGTTATCTCTTTAAAAGTCCAACTACTCTAAATCCACTCCTTTTAGACGTGCGATTTAGGCCAGTAAACTTTTTGGCGCCATTGTTGGGAATGAGGCAAAATGACATTGTTAAGAACTCGAGTCCACTTTCTATACTCCCGTGCCTCGAGCTTAGTGATAAGCCTAACAAAACAGTTACATTAAGTCTTCTACCATGGGTTTGTGTAGAGTAGTTCTTTTTAACATATCCAGTTTGCTAAGTCGACTGTACGGTTTACTCAGGCACCCAGGAAGAAGCAGACATGTTCAAATTTACTCATGCTCACCATTCCACCTCATGTGGACCCCTCGGGAGATGAGCAGAACATGAGGATCCAACACCATCCACCGCCACTGGGCACAAATGAAAATAGAGACAGTCGTTACAATGACGGTTGCCAATATGAAGAACGAGAGGAAGAGCCTGAAGAGCGACCTGAAGATGATCGTCGTGAGGATGACCGTCACTATGAGGAACGTCATCATCACCATAGTCATAGAAGAAACCATCATAACCATGTGCGTGAAGTTCAGAAAAATCGCAACCGCAGGGACAACGATAGCGAGGATGACAAGGAAGGGAAGACTGTTCGTGAGTTGGCAGCAACAAAGGCCACCAAGTCGATATGTCCTATCATCGTACCAAATTTCAACGCAACAAACTTTGAGCTAAACCAACTATCATATCTATTACTCAGATCTAGCCTTGTCGTGGGAACTCAAGAGAGAATCTGTACCACCATCTGGATGCTTTCAAGAACATCTGCGATACCATTAAGATGAAGGGTGTCCCACAAGAAGTGATTTACTATAAGGGTTTCAACTTCTCCTTGGAAGATATGGCTCTGTCCTGGTATCTAAATCTCCCCCACCAGTCTATAGATGGGTGGAGACCCATGGCGGATGCCTTTGTCACTAAGTTTTATCCTACTGAGAGGACCATCTGTAACATGCATAAGATTACATCTTTTGCACAAAAGCCAAGAGAAAACTTGTACGTGGCATGGGAGCATTTCCCAGAGTACTTGAGGGATTGTCCACACCAAAACTATCGTAAGGGGTTCCTAGTGACCACCTTATACAATGGGTTAACCCATACAGAGAGAGCTTCATTGAATGTTGCTACAGGCAGTGACTTCCTGGGGAAAAAGACAAGCATGACTATGAAGATTATAGAATACATGGTTGTTCTCCAAGTAGGAATAGACTATGAAAGAGTGATAGAGGCCCATCGAAGAAGGTAGGATCTGAAGGACCATCCATGGAAGCCAAGGCTTTAGAAACTATAACAGCCCAAAACTAGAAAATAACAACTAATGTTAAACAACTGAAGGATACTGGAGGCAAAGGAAACAATCACATTGAGAAAGTGATGAAGTGTGTAACCTGCGGTGAAAGAGGACATGGGGTCGATAATTGTATCTACACCAGACCCAAATAGAATGAAGACAGTGAAAGCAAAGACGAGACTACACAGAATATTTCCTATGCCAACTTTAAGAGGTCATATCACCCTGGCTTCAGCTATGGAAACAAGGATGCCATCGAGAATTCGCACCAGGTGAGCGATTCACAAAAGCCTCTGCTAGGTTTTGAAAAGAGGGGCAGACAACCACCGTATGCTCGAACAACCAATTATTAGACTAATAGGAATAATTACTCTGCACAAGGTAAGAACCAGACTCGCCAAGGAGCTGGACCAAGCCAGGGGACAAGTCAAAGTCAAGGTCAAGGCCAAGGACAGGGGCAAGGAAAAGATAATAGCCAGCAAGACTTAGTTACTCAACCTTTTGATTTTTCTAAAAGACAAGCTACTGTGAAAGATCAAGTGGCACAAAGTGCCATAGCCAATTCTGGCATCCTAACAACTATGCAAGTCCAGATGGCAGATATGCTGACGCATCAATGCCAAATAGACCAACAACTCGTGCAGTTGGCGGAGTTAGTAAAGAACCCCTCCGGTAAAATTCCATCAAATACGGAGACAACAAAAATGGATACCCTTCGATCAGGGGGGACACCGGTCAACTCCAGAACTAGGAATGAGAATGAGGAAGGAAAAGATGAAGGACAACAACCTGAGAGAGAAGTTTCTTTTGAGAATTCTGTTGATAGGGAGAGGCCTGCCGAAGAAAGCCATGAGAGATGTAGAGAATCTAGAGATCCTAATCCCATTTAATAAATCTTTGCGAAAAAGAGCCTGTATGCCCCAAGAATTCCATTCCCATACAAGCTTATCAAGGCTGCATATAGATGTCCCATTTGTTGATGCTTTGGAGGAGATGCCGACGTATGCTAAGCTTTTCAAGGACCTTATCACGAAGAGGAGGAGAGGGAACCACATTGAAATGGTACACCTGGCAAACATGTCCAGTGCATTTGTTCAAGCAAAACTGCCAACTAAGAAGGAAAACCCAGGATCCTTGAACATCCCTTTTTGTGTCGGTGACAACGTTGAAAGGAAGGGTTTGACAGATTTGGGTGCCAACATAAGCCTGATGCCCCTAAGCTTAGCACAGAGATTTAGATTGATCAATATGGTAAAGACAAGTATTTGCATTGAACTAGAAAACCACACATTTAAGAGACCAGTGGGTATAGTGGAGGATGTCCCGATCTGTGTGGGATGATTCTTCATACCATGTGATATCATTGTGATAGATATTGTGGAGGACCCAAAGTGTCTGATAATATTTGGACAACCTTATATAGCTACTGGAAGAGACCTGATAGACATTGTCAAAGGCGTCATAACCCTTCAAGTTGAAAGTGACCACATTGACTTCAAAGTGAAGGATGCCATGAAGGGACCATCTCTTTCAGAGTCAGTATACTTCATGGACAGCTATAACTAGTATTATGAAGAGATTCAACAAGAAAAGGCCATCGTGGACCCACTTATGAGAGCCCTAAATAACTCGAACCCTTTGACAGAAGACCCCGAAGTGGTTGAGATACTAGATTATCTTAACCAAAGTGAAGAAAGTCTCAGTGATGACGAAGAAGTGATAGAGACAGTGAAGTACACTTCTTTGGAATAGTCAAATGAAGAGTTACAAGCTCCGAAGCCAGTGCCAGAATTAAAGCCATTGCCAGAAGGGCTAAAGTACGAGTTCCTGGACAATGAGAGAAGGAATCTCATTATCATGAATGTTAACCTCACAGAAGAACAACATAAAAGACTCCTAGAAGAGTTGAGGGAGCATAAAAGAGAAATCAGATATTTAGTTGAGGACATCAAGGGACTAAACCCAACCCTATGTATGCACAAGATAAGCTTAGAAGAATCAACAAGGCCATTGGTGCAACCTCAAAGGAAATTGAACCAAATGTTGAAGGAAGTAGTCAAGAAGGAAATATTGAAGCTACGGGATGTGGGGATCATATACCCAATAAGAGATAGCAAATGGGTGACCCCCATTCATGTAGTACCCAAAAAGGGTGGAATGATAGTGGTAAGAGGAGATAATGGTGACAAAGTTGCCACAAGAACTGTCACAGGATGGAGAATGTGTATTGATTATAGAAAGCTAAATTCGGCCACCAAGAAAGATCATTTTCCCCTACCATTTATTGATCAAGTCTTAGAAAGACTTGCCCACCATGATTACTTCTTATTCTTAGATGGATATTCTAGATTCTATCAAGTTCTGATCCACCCTAATGATCAGGAAAAGACAACATTTACATGCATCTATAGCACGTATGCCTCCATGAGAATGCCATTCATCCTATCCAATACCCCTGCAACTTTCCAGCATTGCATGATTTCCATGTTCTCAGACTTCTTAGAAGACATAGTTGAAGTGTTTATGGATGACTTCTCTATATACGGGACATATTTTGATGCTTGCCTAAGAACTGGTTCTGCAAAGATGGGAAGAAAAACATCTGGTCCTGAACTAGCAAAAATGCCACTTTATGGTTCAGAGTGGCATTGTCCTCAGACACAAAATCTCCAAGAAAGGCATCGAGGTGGATCTGAGCAAGATTGAGGTCATCTCCAAACTCCTTCCACCAAAGTCTGTGACTAGGGTAAGGAGTTTCCTGGGCCATGCTGGGTATTACAGGAGGTTCATCAAAGACTTCACAAAAATTTTGAAGCCCCTTACAAATTTGTTGATCAAGGACGCAATGTTTGAGTTCGATGATGAATGTTCAAAAGCTCTTGAGGCCCTGAAGAAGGCTTTAACCTGTGTACCAATCTTGCAAGCTCTAGACTGGGAGCTACCTTTTGAGATAAAGTGTGATGCTAGTGACTACACCATAGGTGCAGTCCTAGGGCAAAAGAAAGCCAGGAAGCACCATGTCATATATTACGCTAGTTGTACACTAGACAAAGCCCAAGTGAACTACACCACCACTGATAAGGAGATATTAGCGATTGTTTTCGCATTTGATAATTCCAATCATACCTTATAGGAACCAAGGTTAAGGTTTATACTGACCATGACACTATACACTATCTCATGCAAAAGAAAGACACCGAGCTAATACTACTAAGGTGGGCCCTACTGTTGCAAGAATTTGATCATGAAATCATTGATAAGAAAGGAAAAGAAAATGTGGTCACAGACCACTTGTCTAGAATAGTTTTCGATGAAGAGAACCAATTACCAATGAATGACAATTATGTTGATGAACATCTATTGATTGCTCAGTCTAATGAGCAGAGTTTATTGTGGTTTGTAGATATCTATAACTATATGGCTTGTGGCCAGCTGCCGCCGGACATAACATACAACCATAAGAAGAAGCTTTTCTCCGATGTTAAGAACTATTACTGGGACAACCCACTGCTATTTAAGAGGTGTTCTAATAGTTTTTATTGAAGGTGTATACCAAAGGAAGAAGTCCTGTCAATGATGAGGGCCATATGAAAAGCTAAGCTACACTAACTAGCTAGGTGGAGTGCCACTATCCCCGACAATAGTGCCAGAAAGCTTGGTGTGATTCTTCTCAAGGCCATACACTAGACAACTAAAGGTGGCTAGATGCAATACTAAGGAAAAACACACAGATCTCTCAAAATTTGTATATGGACCTAGTCAACGCACAGGCTCAACCAATCACACATACCCGCAAGCGCACGAGGTCGTGATGTAGTATAGGCAAGTGGTAAGATTAGGGTCGATCCTCACTGATAGAGGGGGCACTAGGGCTAGGTTTGTGTTAGCTATGTTCCTAAAGTGGAAATTAGGGTTTGGGGGTTTAGATTTGGGTTTGGTTTATTATGCTATGATTGCAAGCAAGAACAAGTAAGAAAGAAACTAGATTAACAAGATCCCTAGATTATCCTAAGCAACCTAAGACTAAGGAACTAAGAGAGGTAAGAAATTAGACTAGAGCAAGGGGTTACACCACACTAGTAGGGCAAGATATCAACTTAGAAGCAAGCTAGGCAAGAAGACAAGAAAATACCTAAGTTGTCACTACTTAGCTAAATTAGTACAACCAAGCTCAAAGGGGTCCTAACTAGTTGAGAAAGAACTAACTATTTATAATTAAGCAATTAGCTAAGAATTAACAATGGAAATTGACTACATTAGCATTAATAAGCTAAGAAGGCAAGAGTGGATTTAAGCAATATGATTCGTAGGTGGGATGTTTGGCAATGTAAATTGATATTAGTTGGGGGAAGGTCAACATAGCATGCAAATCTCATATTTCAATCTAGATTACGAAACCAAACAACAAGTCAAGTTCTATTAGAATATACCCTATACTACTAGTTGGAGAACTAGGGCTAGGTGTAATTCTAATAGGACTTGGCAAGTCTAGGTTTCTAGGGTAAGTGGTATTAGGGAAATTGAATGCCAAGAGTCGAAATGGGAGTAGAGATGTGGATGTTTCACCTCATGTTACTTGCCATCTAGCCTTTAGGAAACTCTAGGCAATTGCACTAGTCACACTTACACTAGCCACTTAGATCTCACACCTACTTGTAGAAGAAGGGAGATGTATGTAGGAATAAAGGTGGCTAGCTAGGGATCCACTAATTGGACCTAGGAGCCATTTGTAAGATTGCCACATACATTCCATTTTCTCCTAGAAGCTAAGTGTCATCTAGCATCACAAAACAAGAAATCTATGTTTAAAACACAAACCACATGCAAAATAATGGGAAATGAGATATAAGCAAGAGGTAATCATCATAGAATGAAATTATGTTCAATACAAGTTATTTCCCCCCAACATGGTATCAAAGTCACATTTTAACCCGAAACAGTCCACCACTAGGGGCTTAGCTAGACATGCTCAAACAAAAGATAAAAGAAATGAGAAGAAGGGGATTGGAGTCCATGGAGCTCGAAGTAGCTTCTTCTTCTTCAACTCCTAGCTATTAACCTCCCTCCTCCAAGGTGGGTGAAGGGCACGAAAATAAAGGGGATTATGGTAGAAAACCTAGAAAACTAGGTTTCTATGGTGGAAATGAGGTGGAAATAGTGGGTGAGTGGCTTGAATGCAAGGAAGGAGGCAATGAATGCTCTAGAGTAGGTGGAGGGGAGTAATGGCAGCTAAGGAATCCAACCCTCGACCTCCAGCCACCTCCAAGGATTATATAGAGGTCTAGTGGTTCTAAGGTTAAGTGGGGCAAAATAAAGACATCAATGATAAAATTGGTGGGGCTCAATGGTAGAACGGTTGTGCTGGTCAGCACGGCTGTTCTAACCACCTCCCAGCACAATCATTCTACCCAAAACAACCATTTTGGCCATATAAATCAATTTCTACAAGTTTTGTGAAGAGTCTGTGATTGGGTCAAGTCCCAGAACGGCCATTCCTTGGTAGCACAGCCATGCTAGGTTCCTTCCCATGCATTTGGGTCTTGAAATTGGTCATCCATGAAGGTTATTTCATAATTACATTCTTTGACCACTTGGGGTATGTTGGGAGTGGTTTTGTCCTCATTTTGGGCTCTTTCAAGCCTGGGGAAACCCTAGACTAGGCCATCTTCTTTTTGTTCCATCAAGTAGTGGCCAAAGTACCTATATAACATGTAAAAAGTCTCCATTATTACATTTGGTAATAATATGCATATTGAGGGAAGTAATGTGCATTCTACTATGTTTAGATGTGATTGAGATACAAAAAGATACAAGATGAAGCCCTAAAATAGGGCTGCATCACCTACCATCCCCAAATTTTAAATCATGTTGTCCTCAACATGAAACTAAAGCTTGGGGAAAGTAGGGTATGTGTCACTACTTCTTAGATCGAGGGTCCAGTGGTAGGTCTCGCTACAGTGGTGGGACTTCCTATCAAGGTGGAGGGTTGGCTTGATGAGGAAGGTGTTGGTAGTAATGACCCCGATAGTCTTCCTGCGGGGGAGTGTAAGTCTCTGGATATGTAAAAGGGGCACCCGAGTAGTCTTCCTGCCATTGGGGGTTCATATATGGCTATGAAATGTGATACTGGTACATATGGTCGATTTGATAGTGCATCTATTGTTGATCTTACCACATGTACTATCGAATTTTCTGAATGGTGTGTTGGGTCTGTTGAATGCCTTCTAGTTGTGCCTATATGGTGGACATGTTGTAGGCATTATTTGTAGGTTCTTGCTGAGATGATGCTTCTTCTTCTCTTCTTATTACTCGAAGAGCCTCTCTTTGCTAGTAAACCACATTTGTCTCCCCAACCCCATCGGGTAGGACAGGAGCTCATGCTCTGTAGCTTTGTCTTGGATGCTCTTCCTCCCAATTCCTCAATAATTCATTTAAATTCTTAATAGGACTTATAGTGTCAAGGAGTGGGGATGTATGATAGGGAAGCTAAAGATTGAATCCAGGGACAGGAGGGTTGACATTATACATCATTGTTACTGACCATGGTGATCATTTGGGAGTGGATGAGATATCTCAAAATCAACAAATTTTTCTCCCTATGCCTTAGTAAGCCCTCTCAAACCACATCCTAGGTCTAGGACTAGGACTATGTAGGTCACAATCCCTCCCATGATAAAGGGGTATTACTTTTAGATGGGATTGGCCTCATTTGATCTATAAGAAGTTCCCCTAGGTTGATATATTTATCCTCTATCACCCCATGCATTACAAACACATCTATTTGTGAGCAGCTTCCCTGATTGTCATACTTGATTTACTATGTGTGAAGTTTCTTGTCCTATCACCCTATCATGGCCACATAGTCGATGTCTATTTCTCTTTCAATGTAGTCGTCATTAAGTTTCTTAGCTTCTTCAGGGTCCATGGCAAAGATGTTGTTCAATTGTGAAACTGTGACGACATGGATCTCATTTTGCAATCCAGATCTAATGGCTTCGTTTCCTCTATACTTGACCCTCCCCAAAGTGGAAAATATGTGTTTCCTAATCTCAATATATGTATCTTGTGTTGTATAGAGCACCTTATACAATGCACAATCCAACAACATGTTCCCCATGTACCATCTAATGTTGATGGCATCCATTATATTCTGGCAGGCATAGCGGGCTGCAACAACCTTCCTAGTCATTCTTTCTGGATAGAGAGGTTTCAATGTAATCTTTCTTTTTCTCCCTCTCTTGTAGGACACACCCTCAATAATCTTGCCAATACCTTTCAGTCTGTCCACCTCAAGTGAAGCTACAATGTCAATCGACTCTGGACTCAACTCCTCCTCATCAGTATCTTCATCCTATTCTTACACCTCATAAGTATGTGATCCTGAGCATGTATCAAGGTTCAAAGGAACTCTTTCTTCATATTGCTCCTCTTAAGCATCTTCCTTCTCATCAACTATCAGTTGTTTTTGGGCTCGTGGCTACTATTGTGGCCTCTCCATGGCTGAAGAAGTGGAGTGGATGGCAGGCGTTGGTCAGGTTGGAGCATGTGAAGAAGAAGGGGCAGTTGCCCCCTTGCCACTCCATGGACGGATGATGACCTCTGACTTCAAGGAGTCAATCATTTTGTCAACATCAGCATCATACTCCTCTTCTTCTGCCTCACCATATGTAGCATATGAGGTATGGTGGATAGATGAGGGAAGGCGAGAACCACTCATAGACACTAAAAGCTGAAGGCTGGAGTTGGAGTTTGAAAGGCGATGGCATTGGGCTTTGAGAGGGTATTTGGATGTCAGAGGATGCTTTCTTCATTTGCACCTTACTCTTGGTGAGTACTTGGAGGCTGCTCTGAGCCCCTTTCTTAATGACTTTTCCCATCTTCTTCATTGCTTAGTAGAAGAGGGGGGAATGAACTAGGTTTTTTAGATTTATGAGAATGGGATGAAATGAAGGTGGGAATGGGTTGGAGATGATGAATAGAGTCGTGGTAGAGGTGGAGAACTGGTTCGTAAGGTTTATTGGTGGTGGAAAATGGGTTGGAGAAGGTGGTTTTAGGGCACATGGGTTTTTGGGGTGGAGAGGATGAAAAGGAGATGGTGTTTTTTTAGAGGAAGTTTGATGATGGAAAAGGAAGAAGGAGGTGTGGTGCAGGTGAAGGAGGTGTTTTGGAGGTCGATTGATGGTGGAGTTGAGCTGGAGGAGGTGGATCAGAGGAGTGGAGGTCACTGTAGGTCATTGTTGTTTTGCCACGGTCATGAAGAGTCAGGACAAAATGTCGAGAGGTCATAGCGTAAGTGAAATAAGACCACTTAATTCGGTGCGGTCAGTCCTTGTCACAACTATGGTGATGGCCATGGGCAAGGTGGAATGTTTGTGGTATGGCATGGTGGGTTCCACGCTTGTGTTGGTGGTGTTGTTTGTCACTAAAGTTGACCCTCGCCACACCCATGGTCGCTGCTGAGTGCCACACCCATGTAAGTGACCACGGTCGTGGTGATCCTCTTTCTTTTCTCCTAAATTTACCTGTGATGTTGGCAAATTGCATCTCACCTATGGTGGTGTACAAAGGTTGAGTTGCCTTCTTAGTGCCATGCCTATGGCGGTTAGATGATGCCACGAATGTGGCGTATGCCACAACTGTGCTGTTTGTTGTATTTTCTTCTCGAATTCCCCGAACTCCTTGCAGGTTACCACCATGACTGTGGTGAGTCTTCTAAGTGCATAACTTCATAAAAAGTTCATAAATTTTCATATTTCTCAATGCAATTGATGTGACACCACATTTCTCTCTCATTGTAGCTATTGCACTCATCTTCTCAATCTCTCTAACTTGTCACCCTACCACATCTCAAAGTCAAAACAAAAATTACTAGATACAAGTGTGTGTGTATTTCTTGGAATGTGTAAAAGCAAATGAAATATAATCAAAAATTTAATTTTAGGTAAAAGTTCCCAAACCTAGGTCGGTTGCCTCCTACTAGTGCTAAGTTTATGCCTTTAGCTGGGCTTGTTGTTCTTTACTGTTCGTATGTACCAGAGAGACAATCATATGATAACTAGGATATGGCATTAGATACCTAATTTGATAATAATAAAGGCAAGCTTCCAATTTATTTTTTATATTCATTTATGAGATAATGAACTCCATAATAAATGTCTAGAGAGTAATATTACTCAATGACGTATGTCTTTAGGTAAAGTACCTGAGAAATGAGATCATACAGATGTTAAGAGTATCTATATATATATATATATATATATATATATAGAGAGAGAGAGAGAGAGAGAGTCAGGGTGGAATACACTCGAGTGTACAAATCGCACGCTACACTCAAGTGGTATTTTCATTTCAAGACTATTTTTTTTTGCAAAATGTAAACCATTGATCTTCATTGTTATACTATAATTAGGCTACATGCAAATTTTGAGCTCATTTGGATGAGTATAAGTCACTCATCTGAGGGAAAAAGGATCAACGCATGAAACTAATTTGAAATGCATAATTTTTGTGGTCTTCATAACATGGCCTATGAATGTCCCAATGGACTCAAAATTTTATATATGATCTATTCACATGATGTTTAAGAAGATCAAAAGATTAGATTTAAAAAAAATATTGCATCATGGAAAACTACTTGAATGTGTTCTGCTCCGGATACACTCGAGTGTATTCTAGCCTGACTCTCTCTCTCTCTCTCTCTCTATATATATATATATATATATATATATAATGTGTGTGTGTGTGTGTGTGTCTATTTGTGTATTCTCATTATGTCCCTGATTGGTTGTTATTCTAGAAGATTGATAGACAACAATAACACAGAAGATTAGTGTGTGAGTTGGTTGATGACTGAGTCTCATTGGTCATGATATGGTGATATCAAACTAATCACACAAATGCATGTTAGAGAATAGTGTATTGGATAGACCCACTGTGAGACTGACACATGGAAGCCATCATCATGGAAGTCATAGTCATGTCTTACAGTGATGGTGGTGGCTGTGGTTAGACCTGAAATGACTACATTCATCACATGTAATTGGGTACACTTTGACATCATCAAACACAGTCCTAAAACATGGGTTGTTATAACGGTGATGATTGGGTGACTTTGACACATGGGGAATGACTGTGAGGGATAGATATGGGATTTTTCCATCTAATAGGATTATGATATCCAAGACCTATTAATTAGACAGACTAAGAAAAGTATGGCCAAACGCGTGTGAGTCAATATGTGATATTCAGCTTACATATATCTCATGCAGTTTACTCTGGTTTAAGAAATAAGATTGAATAATAATGAGGGTGAGTACTCCATGCCTCTTGTTCAATTTGGATATCAGTTATAAAGGAAATATACAAACACTATAACACCATACACAGATTGTAGGTTGGTGTTGCTCCCCAACTTTCCATTCACTTGGGTAGCAATGACGTGTGACTAGGCACCACTCTTTGCTTGTGATGTCATAAGTTATGGAAATTCACTGCCAACAGGATATGGGACCTATATGGTCACACACATAGGAACTCATCTAGAAGAGGAGTTTGATCTTAAGTGATAATTGAATTGATTACTAAAGTGTTTAGGTATTTCAATTCACGTAGCAGATCGGATAACTATTCTGCCAAACGATAAGTTCAAGTATTGAGACAGTTCTTTGGAGTGTCAAGTTGATTGTATTGTACATTGGATGAAATTCTTCCTGACCTGGGTGCAAGATGCTCGTCTCACTTATGCGAAACGGTCATCTAGCTTGGTGCGAGAGACCCATATCAGTTGCACCAAATGGCTGTTTGGTTTGGTGCGAGATGCCTGTCTCAATTTCACTAAACACCCATTTTGAGGGTATGTTAAGTTGAGTACTAATTGGAAATGAATTGCCAACATATGTGCATAAGTGGAAGGTGCGAAATGGCCATTTTTCTTAGCAAAAGGACCGTCTCGCTAGATGAGACAACTGTTTCATCGCACACAGGTTGTGAAGCTTCTTGAAAAGTTGTAGAAATTCAAGATCTTCTTGTCCTTTCCACTCCCGCTTTAGTCCCGCATTGTCCGGGGAATGGGAGCCCTAACCCGAACCCCTCTCATATATATATATATATATATATATATATATATATATATATATATATATATATATATATATATATATATATATATATATATATATAGAGGGGATACTAGGGGATTCATAGAATATAGCTACTACACAGACAAATGAGAATCAGTTGCTCTGACAAGTGTTGTCCTCTCTGGTTCTGGTAACCACAAGATCCCAGTCAAGTCCTACCTGACTAGGGAGGGATAGCCATGGGAGAGCAACAACTGAGGATCATTGTTGTGGGAGAGCATGTTAGTGACTAATACACCAATGAGAGGGACAACTCCTTCATATCTGTTGTGTGTTTCCCACATCATCTTTTCACATGATATCACACACAAATTTGGTTCATTTTGATCTCACTTAGCCTCCCTTCATATTAATCTTGCCATCTTTTTGTTATTTTACTTATTGCATGATGTGAATTGCAGAGATGTTCCAAAAGGACCAATTTGAGGATTTCCCGACTCAAATTTCACATCATTTGGATTTCCGTACGTACAAACAGCTATTCAGAGTCTATTTCTGCTGAAACAGCAAAATGCACGACGTGTCTAATTAAGACACGACATGCGATATTTTAGGAAGTGATGCGTTCACCCAGATTGACAAATGCACGGTGTGTTCATCCTTGGGAACAACGTGCAAGTTTCCAGAAAATGCAGAATGAAACAAATACACTATGTGTTTTTTGCCAACACGTCATGCACCTAGGAGCGTCAAGTAGAGCAAAAGTTTATGAAAAGTTGCACGGTGTGCATTCATTCAGCACAAGCCGTGCAAAGCACATTCTGGAGAAACTAACAAAGGCTTTACACGTCATGCACGAGGGATGCACATCATGTCACTGTCAGTTTCATAAATTCAAAAATTTGATCCCTCAGTTTAAAACAAGGGGGGAACTTATGAGGCGGTTATACCGGGTGATAATTAAAAAGTTCTCTCATCCCAGAGAAAGTCTAGAGCAAAGGAGAGAGAGTTTGAGGAGAAACGAGGTGGTTTCTTGCAAAAGAACCCCCAATATTCTTCTCTTCTTCTCCATTCTCTTCTCCAAAGGTGCAACAGAGCTTCCCCACTCCATGCAGCTTCTTGGGAAAGGAGCTAGTCCAGTTTGGAGAAGCTGGAGAAGTAGAATTTCATCCAAAAGCCATAATTCTACCTTCTTGTGGTTACATCTTTGGTTCTTCTCATTTTTCTTTGCCTAGACAATGCTTGAACCTAAAAAGTTTACAACATTTCTGCAATACATGATTATGGATGAGTAAACTACCTTTCTTGGACATGGGAGAGTAGCTCCCATGTCATAGCATGTATGAAACATGTTAATTTCGTACTAAATACTATGTTGCTTGTTTTTCTACCTTGTGAGTATCGATTTTGTCATTTCTTGCATGTATGGCTGGCCACTTTATATGCTTGTGTTATGCTTTCTTACTTGATCTTAGAAGATAGGTAAGAATGTATGAATGTACTCATCTTGGCAACTCCTCTTCTACTAAGAGAGTGGAGATTATGGAGTTGAGGAGTAGGATGTGATCTAAAATGAAAATCATGCATGAGAATGTGGGTTTGAGTTGAGATCGTTGCACTTGCACCGGGAGGTGAAGTGAAACATACACCTCCCCTTTAAAACAGTACTTAGTATGTTTAAATTTCGTGTTCCTATGAGATTCTATGATGTGCGAAGTGAAATCTTAATGTCCAAGATCTATTCATATCGGATTTAAAACCCTTTTTAGTAATCCTTTCACTACTTTGTTTAAATCTGAAAATTCTATAGTTAAATCAACATCACCATCCTTTTTAAAACGATCTCGATTGTTGAACTTTAGTGCTATTGCGTTTGATTATTTACCAAGCTCCTTGTGTTTGACCTCGACTACAAATACCTCCTTATACTTGCAGAGATAGGTTAGTTGAGTAAACGATCCTTCTAAGGGTTGAAACTCATTAGTGTAAGAAGCCAACAAGTTTTTGGCACCATTGCTAGGGAGATACAATAATCTAATTTGAGTAACAAGTACTAATTAATATTTGAGACTAGATCCCCATTTCCATTTTTCAAATTTCCTTATACCTTTTAGTTGTGTTCTCAATTCCCCTTGCTATTTTTCAGGTTGTATGTGTCGCTCACAAAGGGGTCTTCAAACATCAGCATCGTTAGACCTTGATATCGAACATACTCTTTCAAGCTTAAGAAGAGCAAGGAGAGTTGAACCACCACTGCTAGGAGGTGCTCCACCATCATCATCACCATTTTCTTCACTCTTTGAGGAAACTACACCAAGTGATTCAACCATGGAGGATGACAATCCTTTGAAGAATTTCACAATGACGGTCGCCACGAACATTTGTGGGGCCATTGACCCGTCTATAGTTGAAGTGAACAATTTCTGTATTGCTCCTTCCATTATGCAGATGATACAATAGAACCTTTTTGGAGGTACAGATAATGAAGATCCAAGTCTTCATGTAGCCATGTTCTTGGAATGTATGAATACTTTCCAAATCAACGGGGTATCTTCCAAAGGAATGAGAATTATGCTATTTCCTTTCACCCTAATAGATAGAGCCAAGGCGTGGTGTTATAACCCCAATTTTTGGGTTCAAATAGTGAGAAATGTAATTTCTCATATTAAATATAATTGAACAATTAATGATGTGATTTGTTTTGAATAAATGGATTCCCTTCACAATAGCCTTGATTGGTTGCTTTGTGGGCTTTATTGGCTATTGGGCCCAATAACAAGGAAATTCAATGAGTAAAAGGATAATTGAATTTTTAAGAAAAGAAATATGTAGAAACCTCTAGAAGGCAAATCCAAAGAGGATTTCGTGCCTCTTGGGTTCCTTGGGTACCAAGGAGTCCAAGGTTGCAAAAAGAAAGCAATACAAAAAGAAAAGATTAAATAAGTATTTCTTTATGAAGAAAGAAATTGAAAACATTGATGAAATGCGGAAATTAAGTGAAAAGATGTATAATTGAGTTACCCTTTATGGAATTTCGTATCCCAAGGATTTCTTATAATAAAAGGGATGCCAATGAGGAAAATAGAGGAGAAATAAAAAGAAATTCTCAAAAAGAGATATTTTTTTAATGAGAAATAAATAAGATAATGTGAAATATTGCATAATGATGCATCTAGAAGGATAATAAGTATCCTTAAAAAGTAATTTCGAAATAATAAGGTTTCTTGGGTGCCAAAGAGCCCCAATAAAGGAAAGAAAGAGAAAAATACTAAAGAGGCGAAATAAGAGGATAATGTGTGGCTTTATTAATGAATTTTATAATATTGAAAGAAGTATTGTTCCTTTTAAAAGGAAATAGAAATTTTGAGGCCAATAAATTAAAAGGCAAGAATAATGAAAACAAAAGAGAGGTTTTTCGTGTTCCTATATATTCAAGTAATAAATAATATTAAAGAAGAAAGTAGGAGAGAGAACTTTGCTTCCTCATGAAGGAATTAGATTTCTAATAAAGAACCTTATTTCTTTTCCTTCTTGGGCAAGCACGTTAGGGCGTGGATGTCCTCCCTATATAAGGGGTCGAATCCTTGCCCAAGTCCAGGGGGACCTCGCATGGCTATCTCTCTCTTCCATCTTCTTCTTCACGTTTCTTTTGCTTTCAAACCCTAAGATAGACGTGTAGTGGAACCAAGGGGCAGCAGGGACTCCTGGAACCATCACGATCAAGGAAGGAGATCCCACGATGCCAAAGTGTTGTTCCGCCATCACCACCATGCCCGAGATTGTGCTGGACAACAGCAGCGTGGCTGCAGGGCCTGCTGCTGGTTGCAGTCGCGCCCAGCTCCATCCGGAGGTCCTAGCCGTGAGCCAAGGGCACCACGAGATGTGGGGAGATGCGACGGAGCTAAGGGAGCCAACTCCGGTGGCCGACGAAGTCCAGAGAGGGCGGAACAGCCTCACCCACTCCATGCCTGCCGCAGCGGCGCTAGGGCGCGCACGGGAGGAAGAAGAAAGGGGTCGTTGGACCATTTCTCCCCTCAGCGGGCTGAAGATCTACTGACTAATGCAAGGGCATAATGGTCTTTTAGTTATAAACTCAAGTAGGCCGCTTCGTTGCATGGGAGCGCATACGTGGTGCCATCTGATTGGTCCAAAAGTAAGTTTTTTTACAAATTCGTAACTAATGAACCATAACTCCGATCAAGACAAATTATATATGTATTTTGATCATAAAAATGCAAGGAAACCATTAAAAATAGTTTTATATCCTGAATCTGATCATAGTTTGAAAAGTAGTGTAATTTATCAACTTTAACATAATGATGACTAAAGAAACCCTATTTTGATATAATTAATGTCATTCGTAAGGTTTAATGGATCATTAGAGTTGATATTAACCTATTAAATGTAAAATGGTAAATTATGTTAAAAAAGGAGGAACTTTGCATGTGATTAGCCTAATTTGGAGTTTATATGCATAAATATGCTTGAAATGTGAAAATTACATAAAGTTATCATCTTTAATGATTTATTTAAGGAAAAATCATTAGATTTTATGATAGATGGATTTAATGTTGATCAATGGATAATTTAAGCTGATATTGTTAATAAAAGTGAAAATAAGATCTAAAAAGATGATCTTTTTATATAATTGGCTTAATTTAGGGTTTCGTGCGCGAATGTGCATTAATGAGCTTGAAAAACCCTAATTTAGGTAAATATGTCTTTTAAATGTTTTAATTGTTCAAATTCATAAACAAATAGGGTTATGATGATCCTAAATCAAATTGGGTATAAAAGACTATTAAAATGGATAGTTGAGCAATTAAGGTTCATATAAATGGAAAAGAGTATTTTAGGGTTTGTTAACCTAAAAGGGATAAAGTTCGAGGAATGGATCTAAGAAACCCTAATGAAGATTAATGAAACATTAATGCGGACAAGAAACCCTAGGAAGAGAATCCAAGTCAATAAAGTAGATTCTTGATAAAGTGTGTAATAAATAGAGTACATATTCTTTTCAGGAAATATGTGATGATTGAATTACTTGCTGGGATCTGTTGATTCGCTTGATTGTATATACATGAAGTAAATGTTGAATAATCTGCATGACTCATCAAATCAGGTATGTGGTTATGCTTATGACTATACCGAATAGTTTCCCGAGGATTTTATTGACATTTCCCTCAATGCATGAATTAACTGTTGGATGTCTATTTATTTCATGCAACTATAAAGTGACTATGATTATCACTATAAATGAGTATATATAACTGGCTAGATCCGGGTCCACCTCTGTTACTCTGAAAAGGCTAAAAAGGGGGTAATCCTAGAGCAAGGTCTAGGTTACCGAGGGTTAGAAATTGGGTACCTACGTGTAGTGCCATGAGTCTCATTATCCTGCAATGAGTTAAGGAGTGGGCTACTTTCGAGTAGTGCCATGTGACTCAACCCTAGAAACTGGTTCACCTATAGACGGAACCATGAGGGGTTTAATGGGGATCTACCATAAGGAAGGTAGGATCCAGGTCCACTGCAGGGATAGTACAAAGGATAGGGTACTCATGGATCGCGGATGTTATATTTAAAACGTAATCTTGATTGTTAAATGATTAATTGAATGATTACGTGGTTATCATAATTGCATGTTTATTGTTTTCCCCACATACCAGCTTTGGTTGACCGACATTTTGTTTGTCGGCGTTTTAGGTACAAGCCAAAAGGACAAACATGTAAAACATCACATTGTGAAATACATGAAGAAAAATACAAGGAGGATTAGTTAGCGTAGAATCATTAAGCGGATAGAAGTTAAAAATCCAAAATTTCAAAAGGTATGCAAAGTTTGTTTTCTTACAGCTTTTCAGTTTAGTATGTTAAAATTTGATAATTATTCTTGGTTAATTGTCGAACCTTTGATCCGGAAGTCATGGGTGCGGCTTCGACCTCTCGGTTTCCCTTAATTGGGGGTTATTGGGAGGTGGGGTCATAACATTTGGTATCAGAGCTTAGGTTCCTCGGTTAACCATTAATAATTATTAAATTTTACAAACTCCATAGAACCCAAGGGAGTTATTAGAGGATTATCCGAAAGACGGAGGTGTCTAGAAAAGGATCACGACCGGGGGCTGGCAATATTTTCCTCCGCACCGCTAGTCGGAATACGAGGACGCCCGGATCCGTGTGACTGCCTGGCCAAAGTCTTAGGGTATGAATCGAAATAAGATACCTTTAGGACTTCTCATCTTATTCATCCCTTCTCGTCACAAAAATTCTGATAAGGACCTAAAGGATTAGGGTTTTCTCTCTACTCCTCACCCTCTTGAGGTATGGGTAAGGTTAATAAGGTTTAAGGAATCCTCCATCAAATTAATGAAAAGCATGTAAATAATATGTCATGGACATAAGCTTAATAGATTAAGCACAAATTAAAGAATAGATACATGCTTAGGTCGTATGACGTAAGTTGTCATGTCCTGAGTAGAGACCTGAGGCTAGACCTTCTTGTCAGGAGGATGAGTCAGTCTTGGAGAGAGATCTCCATTACAAGTAGAGATCTGGCACATCCTCTGAGGATGATGCTAACCCTAACCCTAAGTGAAGGTTATATAGAGAGATGGTGTGATGAGTAAACCAGGTGTTTGGATGGACATGCTTTAGATGACGTATGGGCCATGCAAGGTTACCTAACCTAGTACCTTAGACGACCCAACCCTGGAAAGGGGAAGGCATGTTAGTGTGAAGGATAGATCCTTCATTGATGAGGTTAGTGAAGGACCTATAGAAACCCTATGGCTTATGCAAGTAGGGGATAGCATGCACTCAGAATACATCAGTGGTACGGTAGTAGGTTGAAACCCTGACCAGAAGGGCCCGATGAATGTCTTATGAGATAAGCATAAAGAGATATGGATAACCTTGAGCAAACATAAGTTGAACATAGGCTTCATGCTTTGGAGGTTGACCCTTCACGGAGATGGGACCTCTAATGGTGAGGTTAGTTGTAGTGTTATCTCTCTAGAGAGAGAGCAGGAAACCTAGCAAGAAGGTTGGACTCCTAGACTCCAAGATATAAGGAGAAGTCGGGAGTTGAGGATGATGCAACCTAAGAGGATGATAGTGATCACCACATGCTTAATCCCTAGGGTTTGCTGATGTCTTGGTTACCTTGAGAAGAACCAAACCCTAGAGAGAGGATGAGTCTATTGGTACCTCTATACCTATGGTATAGATGAGAAGAAGAGTTCCTTAGACCCAAAGAGGTATAGTATCAGGTTATGAGGCCTTGTACCTTGTTGATTGTCCTTGAGGAGGACTCAACTTTAAAGTGTTGATCAAGGAAAAAAAAATGACAGGAAGTGTATGTCATACCCGTTACATGTTTGGTTTGTGGTTAAGAGATAAAGTATGTAGTTGGACACCTACAAGTGAACCTAGGGTTCCTAGGCCTAAGAGGGGAAGTGGTATACCTAATGCTCATGATGAGAATTAAGTAGATATAGTTTCGAGCATGGTACTCCTCATGTATAGAGAAAAAAGGGAAGGTCCTTAAGTTTAAGGCATGTTTGATGAACCCCTCACAGCTAGGTTGATGATAAAGGAAGGTATGATTTCGATCCAGCTTTGAGGAAAGAGGACAAGTATGACCTATCATGGTTCAGTAGGTGATCTTCTTGTACCTTAATAGGTTGCTAGGGTTAAGTAGGCTCATGTGGATGTAAACCCTAGAGCTTTTGTGATCTTGTTGTCAAGGGATAGTTTTCCTCCCATCCTGGGAGAGGGACCCCTTTGGTACGATGTATATCAGTTTTTTTGGGTTAAGGTAACCTAAAGAGGTCTCATAGGATCTTGAGAAGCTATGTGAAAAGTACATGGTGTAAGAACGAACTTGTAGGCCCATAGATATCCATCTCTAATTGCATATGAATGTGTTACCATGGAGGTAACCAGTATGGGGCTTGACCAAGGTAGGCAGGTTGCCATGATTCCTATGAAAGGATGGAAACCAGCCCATGAATGCAGAAAGAGAGATGATGAAGATTTGGGTAAGGTTCTAAGTGAACATGTGCTATGATGGAGAATCCTAAGTCTATCCTAGGGTCAGGTAGGGATAAGACCGATGAAAGTAAGAGTTGCCTAATTCCCCAGTTGCACATGACCATAGGGTCGGGAGGTAACGACTATCATTGTCTGAGGGCCATGGGTTAGGAGATTGATCACCTTCATGAACTCATGGGACCCAGAGGGCAGATGAGTAGGGCACTCCCTTGATGCATGAAGGAAAAGGGATGACCCCAAAAGAGTCGGTACCCTATAGACCTAGAAGAGATGACCAAGGATTGTAAGGTGACCCAAGTAGGTTAGAAACTAGCTTTCCATGGAGGTAACTTAGAGATCAAGGTGATTGTAATATAGAAGCATGAACAACACGTTTCAACTTAGATTTAAAGGTGTATTGGCAAGGTGGGATGTACCATCTCTACTCTTGGAACGGGAGGAACTCTGTATTTGGACTGCAGCCAAATGCTTATTTCCTCTTGTTATGGGAGTGAGAGATAGGACATTACGCATGCCATACACCAAGGATAAGAGATGATTGGAACGTTGCCACGAGAAATGGGGATAGAGAAGATAACCTACCCTGGTAAAGTGAATGATACATGGATGGTTTGCAAACACTAAGAGAAATGAGGTGGTCACCTTATGAGGATGTTTTTATCCTAAACTAAGTGGAACTTACAAGTTATACCAGGTTGAGTTTGATCACCGTGATGATGAAATCAGAGAGTATTCTTAATGAAGATAGACATAGAGTTTGAGGTGAGATGATAAGTGAAATACATGGAAGTGTATGTCTTCAATGTTACCTAATACCTAAGGATGGGAAGTGGTAATGGATGCTCTGGTGAGATACATCTGACTTGTTTGACTAGAAGCTAAAAAAAAGGTTGTTTAGCTAACCCTAAGTGCGAAATGGAGAGCTATTTGGATAACACTCAGATGTAACAAGATACATTGAAAAGTTAATGGTTGTTTGGTTATCTAGTCTAGTCCTTGATACAATGAAAGGATGGTGGTAGAACCTCAAGTGCACTTCTTTGGAAAAGAAGGTGATGAAACCCCGACTAGAGTGGTTTAGGGTTTCAAAGGAATCGATCTTGAAGAATCATGACATACAGGAAATCATGATTGAAGATCACCATACACCGTGGTAAATGGCAATAGCAGTTTAGATACCTAAGATAAAGTTGCTTGTGGTATATTGTCATGCAAGCTGGGGTAAAGGACGAACCCCAGTAACCTAGTATATCGATATAGAGGACAAAGAGTCCCTGAGAAAGAATGGGATTTCATCACTATGAATGTTGTGATAGGTCTCCCCTAGACCAAGGAAGGTCGAGATGCAATATGGGGTATGGTAGATCACCTTACCTAGATGACATAAGAAAGAAGGAGTTCTGTCAAGGGACAGATCTGGTAGAACTACCCATGAGAGAGAGATGGTTCAACTACACCATGAAGTGTGTTCAAAGGTTCTTGAGTTTGACCTAAAGGTTCCCTTCCAAAAGGTGGAAGTAGGTACATGAAGAACTCAATGTTAGTACAATTTATCACCCCAAACTAATGGTTAGTATGATCCATATTAAAGGGTCTGATGAGAGCATATGTCCTCGTTCAGGGTGATAGCTAGAGACAGTTCGTGTCCTAAGAAAGATGTGATGATGATCACCCTAGCCAGTATCGGGATTCTAAGAAGCTCTGTAAGGGAGATTGTGTCGGTCACCACTTCAGTAAGGTGATGTTGGTGAAAGGACCACATGATGATTAGAAAAGGACCACAATGCATGAAGACGAAAGTCACTTTAATCATGCAATGGCTGAAAGGAGCCTAGAGACGACGAGAGTCGTGAGCAGATGCAAAGTAGACTAACATACAGTGCATTGTGGGAGAATATAATGTGAGAGTCCGACCCCTCTGAGTTGCAGCTGAGAAAGTTGAGTCCCGATACATGGGTCCATTAGAGATGGATGGGTGGAGATGGTTAGGTTTTGACCCTACCCCTCAGGATAGAGTTATGTGGGATGTTTTCCATGTGTCCAATTTAGAGCACTATGTGAGGTACCCCAACCATGTGCTGAGCAATGAACCTAATGAGCCCCAAGGGAGGCTGACATGGCTTGAGTCACCTGTGTAGTTTATAGACGCCAGGATGAAAGAACTCAGAGAAAAGAATATGTGATGATAAAGGTTCTTTGAATGCGCCATGAGTACGGTAAAGCAACATAGGGGCCAATGATGGACATGGAAAGGTCTTATCCTAAATTGTTTGTTTGCATGATAGAATTTTGAGGACAAAATTCCTATAAGAGGGGAAGGATGTTATAACCCCAATTTTTGGATTCAAATAGTGAGAAATGTAATTTCTCATATTAAAGATAATTGAACAATTAATGATATGATTTGTTTTGAATAAATGGATTCCCTTCACAATAGCCTTGATTGGTTGCTTTGTGGGCTTTATTGGCTATTGGGCCCAATAACAAGGAAATTCAATGAGTAAAAGGATAATTGAATTTTTAAGAAAAGAAATATGTAGAAACCTCTAGAAGGCAAATCCAAAGAGGATTTCGTGCCTCTTGGGTTCCTTGGGTACCAAGGAGTCCAAGGTTGCAAAAAGAAAGCAATACGAAAAGAAAAGATTAAATAAGTATTTCTTTATGAAGAAAGAAATTGAAAACATTGATGAAATGTGGAGATTAAGTGAAAAGATGTATAATTGAGTTACCCTTTATGGAATTTCGTATCCCAAGGATTTCTTATGATAAAAGGGATGCCAATGAGGAAAATAGAGGAGAAATAAAAAGAAATTATCAAAAAGAGATATTTTTTTAATGAGAAATAAATAAGATAATGTGAAATATTGCATAATGATGCATCTAGAAGGATAACAAGTATCCTTAAAAAGTAATTTCAAAATAATAAGGTTTCTTGGGTGCCAAGGAGCCCCAATAAACGAAAGAAAGAGAAAAATACTAAAGAGGCAAAAAAAGAGGATAATGTGTGTCTTTATTAATGAATTTTATGATATTGAAAGAAGTATTGTTCCTTTTAAAAGGAAATAGGAATTTCGAGGCCAATAAATTAAAAGGCAAGAATAATGAAAACAAAAGAGAGGTTTT
Source organism: Alisma plantago-aquatica (assembly GCA_963693085.1). Classification (NCBI taxonomy): domain Eukaryota; kingdom Viridiplantae; phylum Streptophyta; class Magnoliopsida; order Alismatales; family Alismataceae; genus Alisma; species Alisma plantago-aquatica. The sequence continues at coordinate 395,223,979 of OY856411.1, read as the reverse complement.
TCGTGTTCCTATATAATCAAGTAATAAAGAATATTAAAGAAGAAAGTAGGAGAGAGAACTTTCTTCCTCATGAAGGAATTAGATTTCTAATAAAGAACCTTATTTCTTTTCCTTCTTGGGCAAGCACGTTAGGGTGTGGATGTCCTCCCTATATAAGGGGTCGAATCCTTGCCCAAGTCCAGGGGGACCTCACATGGCTATCTCTCTCTTCCATCTTCTTCTTCACATTTCTTTTTCTTTCAAACCCTAAGATAGACGTGTAGTGGAACCGAGGGGCAGCAGGGACTCATGGAACCATCACGATCAAGGAAGGAGATCCCATGAAGCCAAAGTGATGTTCCGCCATCAACCATGCCCGAGATCGTGCTGGATAACAGCAGCGTGGCTGCAGGTCCTGCTGCTGGTTGCAGTCGCGCCCAGATCCATCCGGAGGTCCTAGCCATAGGCCAAGGGCACCACGAGATGCGGGGAGATGCGGCGGAGCTAACGGAGCCAACTCCGGTGGCCGACGATGTCTAGAGAGGGCGGCGCAGCCTCACCTACTCCATGCCTGCCGCAGCGGCGTTAGGGCGCGCGGGAGGAAGAAGAAAGGGGCTGTTGGACTGTTTCTCTCCTCAGTGGGCTGAAGATCTACTGATTAATGCAAGGGCATAACAGTTTTTTAGTTATAAACGCAAGCGGGCCGCTTCGTTGCATGGGAGCGCATACGTGGCGCCATCTGTTTGGTCCAAAAGTAAGTTTTTTTACAAATTCGTAACTAATGAACCATAGCTCCGATCAAGACAAATTATATATGTATTTTGATCAGAAAAATGCAAGGAAACCAATAAAAATAGTTTTATATCCTGAATCTAATCATAGTTTGAAAAGTAGTGTAATTTATCAACTTTAACATAATGATGATTAAAGAAACCCTATTTTGATATAATTAATGTCATTCGTAGGGTTTAATGGATCATTAGAGTTGATATTAACTTGTTAAATGTAAAATTGTAAATTATGTTAAAAAAGGAGGAACTTTTCACGTGATTAGCTTAATTTGGAGTTTATATGCATAAATATGCTTGAAATGTGAAAAGTACATAAAGTTATCATCTTTAATGATTTATTTAAGGAAAAACCATTAGATTTGATGATAGATGGATTTAATGTTGATCAATGGATAATTCAAGCTGATATTGTTAATAAAAGTGAAAATAAGATCTAAAAAGATGATCTTTTTATATAATTGGCTTAATTTAGGGTTTCGTGCGCGAATGTGCATTAATGAGCTTGAAAAACCCTAATTTAGGTAAATATGTCTTTTAAATGTTTTAATTGTTCAAATTCATAAACAAATAGGGTTATGATGATCCTAAATCAAATTGGGTATAAAAGACTATTAAAATGGATAGTTGAGCAATTAAGGTTCATATAAATGGAAAAGAGTATTTTAGGGTTTGTCAACCTAAAAGGGATAAAGTTCGAGGAATGGATCTAAGAAACCCTAATGAAGATTAATGAAACATTAATGCGGATTAGAAACCCTAGGAAGAGAATCCAAGTCAATAAAGTAGATTCTTGATAAAGTGTGTAATAAATAGAGTACATATTCTTTTCAGGAAATATGTGATGATTGAATTACTTGCTTGGATCTGTTGATTTGCTTGATTGCATATACATGAAGTAAATGTTGAATAATCTGCATGACTCATCAAATCAGGTATGTGTTTACTCTTATGACTATACCGAATAGTTTCCTGAGGATTTTATCGACGTTTCCCTCAATGCATGAATTAACTGTTGGATGTCTATTTATTTCATTCAACTATAAAGTGACTATGATTATCACTATAAATGAGTATATATAACTGGGTAGATCCGGGTCCACCTCTGTTACTCTGAAAAGGCTAAAAAGGGGGTAATCCTAGAGTAAGGTCTAGGCTACCGAGGGTTAGAAATTAGGCTACCTACGTGTAGTGCCATGAGACTCATTAGCCTGCAATGAGTTAAGGAGTGGGCTACTTTCGAGTAGTGCCATGTGACTCAACCCTAGAAACTGGTTCACCTATAGATGGAACCATGAGGGTTTTAATGGGGATCTACCATAAGGAAGGTAGGATCCAGGTCCACTGCAGGGATAGTACAGAGGATAGGGTACTCATGGATCGCAGATGTTATATTTAAAACGTAATCTTGATTTTTAAATGATTAATTGAATGATTACGTAGTTATCATAATTGCATGTTTATTGTTTTCCCCACATACCAGCTTCGGCTGACCGAAATTTTGCTTGTCGGCGTTTTAGGTACAAGCCAAAAGGACAAACATGTAAAACGTCACATTGTGAAATACATGAAGAAAAATACAAGGAGGATTAGTTAGCGTAGAATCATTAAGCGGATAGAAGTTAAAAATCCAGAATTTCAAAAGGTATGCAAAGCTTGTTTTCTTACAGCTTTTCAGTTTAGTATGTTAAAATTTGATAATTATTCTTGGTTAATTGTCGAACCTTTGATCTGGAAGTCATGGGTGCGGCTTCGACCTCTCAGTCTCCCTTAATTGGGGGTTATTGGGAGGTGGGGTCGTAACACGTGGCTTTTGTCTCTTCTAAAGAAGTCAATCAAAAGTTGGGACCAACTCCTAAATGCTTTCCTTGCAAAGTACTTCCCGCCAAGAAAGACAGCCCAACTAAGGAATCGACTCACCAATTTCTCTCAAAATGATGGAGAAACTGTGTATGATACACGGGAACGGTTTTAAGGATCTCCAACGCCTTTGCCCTCACCATGATTTGAACAACTGGCTGCTACTTCAAACACTCTATAATGTAATGTTCTACAACACCCGGTTGACACTGGATCCCATAGACAATGGTGCATTAATGACTAAGTCTTACATGGAGGCCTATGACATTATTGTAGACATAGCACTCAATCATTTCCAATGGGGATCAGATAGGGGAGCACAATCAACCTCTATAGGTAGTTCTTCAACTGGAAAGCAAGGAGGGAAGCATACTGTTGATTTCATTGATCTTATTGTTGCCAAACTTGATGTTCTTACATAGAAGTTTGAGAAGATGACTACTATGAAAATCCAATCTGCTGAAGTGATATGTGAAGCTTGTGATAATGCAGGACATACTTCTTCTTTATGCTTTGCTCCAAATGGAAATGAAGGGAGCTTTGAACAAGTCAATGCCATTGGGATGCAAGGGAACAAGCAGTATAATCCCTATTCCAACACCTACAATCTGAGATGGAGAGATCATCCTAATTTCTCCTACCAGAACACATGCAACACTCAGAACCTCGAACAAAGACAACAACAACCGCAACAACAACAACATTTCAATTGACCAGGGAACCCACCGGGTTTCAATAATAGGGGTTATCAACAACCTCAATAACCCCAAAGCTCTTCTTTGGAGGCCATGATGAAGAAATTTGTTTCTACACAAATGTAGCAAAATGAAGTGTTCTGGGGGAATGATAAGCTATTGAAAGATGCTATTGCCCAACTTTCCACTAAAGTGAATGGCATTTCCACTCATACCAAGATGTTGGAAAATTAAATAGCACAACAAAGGAGTCCACAATTCGGCTCTCTTCCAACCCAACTGGAAGTGAACCCAAGACAACAAGCAAACACCATAACTTTGAGGAGTGGAGCTGAAATTTAGAGACCTTGTCCACCCAAGGAGAAGAACATTGAGGTGGCTGATGAGGAGGAGTCTGACACTCCTATTTGCAGCAAGGATAAAGGTATGGCTGAAATACCACCTTCTTACAAGGCTAATGCACCATTTCCACAAAGGCTTGCAAGCAAGAAGGAGGATTTAAAGTTTAGGAAGTTTATGGACATCCTAAACAAGCTCCATGTCAACCTTCCTGTAGCTGAAGTTATTATCGGGATGCCATCTTATGCTAAGTTCTTGAAGGATATCTTAACTAAAAGAAGAAAGGTGGATCAAGTTGAAATAGTAATGCTTTCAGAAAGAATGAGTTCTATTATTCAAAATAGACTTCCACAAAAGATAGATGATTTGGGAGCCTTCACACTGCCATGCAAGATCAACAACACCACTTTTGACAAGGGTCTAGTAGACCTTGGAGCTAGCATCATTCGCATTTCATCTACTTTGTGGCAAGAGCTAGATCTTGGAGATCTAAAACCGACAAAGATGGCTATTGAACTAGCAGATCATTCCATCAAGTACCCGAAAGGTATTGTGGAAGATGTGTTGGTGCAAATTGGCAAGTTCTATATCCCTTGTGATTTTGTTGTTTTAGATATGGTGGAAATTCCTTCCAATCTCATTATTTTTGGTAGACCCTTCTTAAGAACTGTCAGATGTCTTGTTGATGTTTGAGAAGGCAAACTCACGCTCCAAGTTGGTGAGGAAGCCATGGAATTCTCTATTTATGATGCTATGAAGGAACCTTCATGTGTTGAAGAAAATTTTTTGTTGGATACTATTGATTAAATTGTGGAGAATGATGAAGGTATTGCTGATTTGATGTTAAACCTTTGTGATGATGATGAGGCTGCAATCAACAAGTCTAAAAATTCTAGAGTACTTCCCATTGCTAAAGCACATGATACTAATGAAGACACTCCACTTGTTGATGATAAAGTTGAAGGAAGTACAGTTGAGAGAAAGGTAGAACTTAAAGCCCTTCCACCTGGGCTGAGGTATGCATTTCTTGACTCTAATTCTACTTCCCCTGTTATAATAAATGATAAGTTAACCAATGACTAAAAAAATAAATTTCTTTCTGAATTACGTTTGTATAAAGATGTCATTGGTTATTCTATTAATGATTTGAAAGGAATTCATCCCTCCATCTACATGCATAGAATAAACATGGAGGATGATGTTAAACTGACTATTGAACTGCCTAGGCATTTAAATTAAAACATGCTTGAAGTGGTTAAGAAAAAGTATTCGAATTGATTGATGCCGGGATCATTTATCCAATAAGTGACAGCCCTTGGGTTAGTGCCATTCATGTGGTACCTAAGAAGGGGGGTGCAACTATCATAAAAGGTGAAAATTATGAGTTGATGCAAACACGTATCGTCACGAGGTGGCGTATGTGTCTTGATTACCGACGTTTGAATAAGGCGACTTGCAAAGATCATTTTCCATTGCCAATTATTGATTTAATGCTTGAATTCCTTGCAAAGCATTCTTATTTTTATTACTTGGACGGGTATTCTGGGTTTTTTCAGATTCCTATCTACCCTCCCAACCAAGAGAAAACTACATTTACTTGCACTTATGGAACCTATGCCTATCGCCGCATGCCATTCGGTCTTTGCAACGCCCCTGCGACTTTGCAATGGTGTATGATGGCCATTTTCTCAGATTTCATTGAAAACATAATGGAAAATTTCATGGATGACTTTAGTGTATATGGAGATTCTTTTTATCCATGCTTATGTAACCTATCATTAGTCTTAGCCCGCCGTAAAAAGGTTAACCTAGTGCTGAACTGGGAGAAGTGCCATTTCATGGTACAATCTGGTGTAGTACTAGGCCAAGTTGTATCTAACAAGGGTATTGAAGTTGACAGGGAAAAAGTTGAAGCCATTAAGAAGATGTCTACTCCATCTTCAGTCAAAGACATTTGTAGTTTTCTTGGTCATGTAGGTTTCTATAGAAGATTTATTAAAGACTTCTCAAAAATTACACAGCCGTTGTGTTCCTTACTTGCAAAAGACACCGAATTTGTATTTGATGATGACTACCACGTAGCTTTTTCCAAGCTCAAGGAGGCCCTAATTTCGGCCCCAATTATTCAACCACCGAATTGGGATGCCCCTTTTGAATTAATGTGTGATGCAAGTGATTATGCAGTAGGGACTGTTCTAGGACATCAGAAGGACAAGAAAATACACGCCATATACTATGCAAGCAAGACCCTTGATGAAGCACAAATCAACTATACAACTACTGAGAAAGAGATGCTCGCCATAGTGTACGCCTTTGACAAATTCCGACAATACTTGGTAGGGTCTAAAGTGATTGTATACACTGATCATGTTGCCATTAAATATTTGTTGAACAAGAAGGATGCCAAACCTCATCTTATTCGCTAGATTTTACTTTTACAAGAATTTGATCTTGAAATCTGTGATAAGAAATGCACGAAAAACAATGTTGCTGGTCATCTTTCTAGGTTGACTATAGAGGCTGGATATACTTTGCCTATTGAAGACCATTTGCCTATTGAAAAGCTTTATGCATTATCATCTACACAAGCACTGTGGTTTGCAGATATAGATAACTTTCTTGATACAGGACAACTCCCACCTGATTTGACATATCAGCAGAAGAAGAAATTCCTTCATGATGTGAAATTATACTATTGGGATGATCCATTGTTATTCAAGCACATAAGAGATGGGATGATCTGCCGATGTGTTGCTGAAGAAGACATCCCTACTATCATTGTTGAATGTCATGCCTCTCCTTATGGAGGACAATTTGGAGGAGAAAAGACCGTTGTGAAGATACTCCAGGCTGGTTTCTATTGGCCCACATTATTCAAGGACGTCAATCTATTTGTCAAATGTTGTGATAGATGTCAAAGAACTAGAGGTATATCTCACCGTGATGACATGCCCCTCAACTCTATCTTAGAAGTTGAAGTATTTGATGTATGGGGAGTTGATTACATGGGACCATTCCCATCCTCTTGTGGTTATCAATATATTATTGTAGCTTGTGAATATGTTTCTAAATGGGTTGAGACCATCCCAACCCAAGCACCAGATGCCAAATCTATAGTAAAACTTTTCCAAAAGATCATTTTTCCTCGGTTTGGAGTTCCTAGAGCTGTAATTTCTGATGGAGGCACACATTTTGCTAAAAAAAACAATTCAATAATCTTCTTTCTAGATATGGGGTAACTCATAAGATCTCTACGCCCTATCATCCTCAAACTTCTGGGCAGGTAGAGGGTTCCAACTGACAGATGAAAAACATTCTTGAAAAAATAGTCTATAGTTCAAGAAAATATTGGGCTTTAAAGATAGATGATGCACTATGGGAACACCGTACAACTTACAAAACAATCATAGGAACAACTCTGTTTAAGGTGATCTATGGTAAATATTGTCACTTTCCACTGGAGTTAGAACATCGTGCTTTGTGGGCCATCAAACTCTTAAAGGCAGGTGAGAAGCACCTTTTACAGCTGCAAGAACTTGAGGACTTCACCTTGATGCTTATGAAAATGCAAAGCTATATAAAGAGAGGACAAAGGCTTGGAATGACAAAAGGATCTATAGGAAGGACTTCAAGGAAGGAGATAAAGTCTTACTTTTTAACTCTAGATTAAAGTTATTTCCCGAAAAGCGAAAGTCCAAATGGTCAGGCCCTTTTCTTGTATTAAAGATTTTTCCATATGGGGTCGTGGAACTCCAAGGCAAGGATGGCACATTCAAAGTGAATGGACAATGTTACAAGCTATATACCTGTGGAGATGAAGTAGACAAGGGAACCTCTTGCTCCCTCCAAGATGCATGAATGAAGAACTAAAGAGTCTCACTCCATACTCTAAACAGAGGACCTCGTGGGAGTAGAACCCACATTAGCATAGATTTCTTTTCTATTATTCGAGTCAAGAACACTCTTTAATTTCATCAATAAGCTTGTCATGGATGAATGTAATAATTTAGACATAGATGTCACCACACCTATCATTACTTCTGTGTGTACTGAATGCTATTTCTGTAGAAATTCCAAATTGCACGGCATGTCTTCATCTGACACGACATGCAATCCTTGAGAAAGATACTAAAATCGAACTACTACACGCCATGTTTCTCATAAACACATCGTGTTCAGTTCACAAAAGAAGTTTTTGGAATGTTACACGACATGCTTAATTCAGCACGCGTCGTGTACTCATCACTCGATTTAACAGCAAAAGTTTCTAGAAATGCACACGCCATGCATGTCTAATACATGATGTGCGTCTGGGTGCAAAAGCAGATCTACAAAGGGGCAATTTAAAGCAGAACACACTGTGCATGTCTCATACATGCTGTGCCTTTTCTTTTTAAGTCTGGCCTAAAAGGGGGCGCACGACCTAACTTCTCAATTACCTTGAGAACTTAGTCATGCGAGAGCGAACAAACCCTAGCGCCAGTGTACTTTTCAGCCATGCAGCCACCATCTTAGAGCCACCGACCACTGTCTTCGAGCCAGGCCATTCACGCCGACCTAACGACGTGCACACTCGCCAGCAACAACCTCCTTCCTTCCTCAGCTTGCTTCGTTGCCACGTTCACTAGCAGCCGCCTCCGCCAAAGCGACCGAGCTCGCGCCTTCTTCTATGCGACCTTGTATCATCTACTGTCTTCATCTTCTCCACACCGAACCCAGTCCAGCCACTCCGAAGACCCTGAACGAGCTTCCCTCCTGCATGTTGTCCGCAACGGGGACCTCCACCGCAACCTAACCCACCGTCACCAACACCGCCTCTAGAGCACCACCAGCAGTAACACCACCACCCTCCACTGGTTCTCAGACTGAGTACACTTGGGCAATTCTCGATGTGCAACATCTTTATGGATATGTTCAGCAGCGGTTTGACCACATCGACGGTCGTTTGAACCAGATGGGCATGCAGTACACTGCGATGCACGACATGGTCCATAGGATGGACTTGTGGCATATCTCTCAGGGCCACTACTCCATCCCACTGCCATATCAGTCACCACCTCCATAGCATCCCAAATTTCCACAGCAGCCCCAGTTTCCCCAGTACCAAGACTCCACAGCCCAGTCAATGGACATTCCAGAGCTCGTCAATCAGTATTTCACTGATCAGGAGGGCAGTGGCTCTTCTTTTTTATATTGATCCATGACAAGTATCCAGTTGTGCACTCTAAGAGTTTGTTTGATGCAGTGAGGACACTACTAATTTCAAGCTTAAGGGGGGAAAAACTGGCCCATAATTGTAGTTTTTATTTTGCATTTCCTTTTGTTAGAGTCAGTTGTGTCAGTTTTTCATTCCATTTTGTTTTATGTTCTATTTTCTTTGATGGTAATCTTAATATGACTTGAGGCTACCATGTTAGAATGAACTCCATGCTTGATCTATGTTGTCCTTTATTTCTTGTGGCTATATGAAAAGATTTTCAAGAGCATGTATGAATCAAATGAAAAAGGAAAGTCTGCATGTACATGATCTTGTTTTTTGTTTGTGGTTTGAAATCTCAATTTTTACATCTTTGATTTCTCAATACATGTAACAATTTCAATTTTTGCGAATAGATCAACTTTGCAACACTTACTAGAATAAAGGATAATCTTGCCAAACTCTTAGTGCATTTACAATCAATTTTTTAGTGAAAAAATTCAAAAGAAAGATTGAAATCTTTCAAATCTTAACACTCTTGTTGACTCTTTGGTGTTGTACCATATTTGCACTATCATTTTTTTACCTTTACCCAATAAAAGATAGAAAATGGACCACATATCATGATATCCTAGTGTGAGTCCGATCTGGCAATGATGGTTGGGTGATATGAAAATCAAAAGAGGGTAAAAACAACACCCCAACCGGCATTCCACGTGAGCATAAGCCTAAATTAGCAGTTGAGTGTCGGAAACCCAAAAAATTCTACAATCATATCCTTTGAGAATATGAATTCAACTAAGTTTGTTAATGTTAGCACCGATTTCATCATCTTATATCAATACTAGAAAAAAAAATTGGGATGTACATCTACTAAATGTTTGGCTCGATTATCTAAATTCTATTTAGTGTTGTCTAGTTGATTATTTCATTTGATTTGGAACCACCATTGCTGAACTAAATTTCTCTATCTTAGATGTCTAAATTGAGAAGATAACAATGAACACAAATGCTATGTACATGGTTGGTTGAGCTGATTGCATATCTTCTTTTCATTTAATCCATGCATGAGTTTGAATATTCTTTCACCTTGTATGTAGCCATGTTCTTTTTGCTTAAGGACAAGAAATGTTTCAAGCTTAGGGGGATTTTTTGTGTGTTTTCCACATCATCTTTTCACATGATATCACACACAAATTTGGTTCATTTTGATCTCACTTAGCCTCCCTTCATATTAATCTTGCCATCTTTTTGTTATTTTACTAATTGCACGATGTGCATTGTAGAGATGTTCCAAAAGGACCGATTTGAGGATTGCCCAACTCAAATTTCACATCATTTGGATTTCCCCACGTACAACCAGCTATTCGGAGTCTATTTCTGTTGAAACAGCAAAACCCATGGTGTGTCTAATTAAGACATGACATGTGATATTTCAGGAAGCCATGCGTTCACCCAGATTGAAAAACGCACGATGTCTTCATCCTTGGGCATGACGTGTGAGTTTCCAGAAAGTGCAGAACAAAACAAATACATGACGTGATTTTCGCCAACACGTCGTGCACCTGGGAGCATCGAGCAGACCAAAAGTTTATGGAAAGTTGCACGTCATGCATTAATTCAACACACGGTGTGCAAAGCACATTCTAGAGCAATTGGCGAAGGTTTTACATGTCGTGCACGAGGGATGCATGCCGTGTCGCTGTCAGTTTCAAAAATTCGAAAATATGATCCCTCGGTTTAAAACAATGGGGGAACTTATGAGGCGGTTATCCCGAGTGATAATTAAAAAGTTCTCTCATCCCAGAGCAAGTCTAGAGAAAATGAGGGTGAGTTTGAGGAGAAAAGAGGTGGTTTCTTGCCAAAGAACCCCCAATCTTCTTCTCTTCTTCTCCATTCTCTTCTCCAAAGGTGCAGCAGGGCTTCCCCACTCAACATAGCTTCTTGGGAAAGGAGCTAGTCCGATTTGGAGCAGCTGGAGAAGTAGCATAATGTCCAAAAGCCAGAATCCTACCTTCTTGTGGTTACATCTTTGGTTCTTCTCATTTTTCTTTGCCTAGACCATGCTTGAACCTGAAAATTTTGTAGCATTTCTGCAATACATGATTATGGATGAGTAAACTACCTTTGTGGACATGTAAGAGTATCTCACATTACATAGCATGTATGGAACATGTTAATTTCATACTAAATACTATGTTGCTTGTTTTTCTACCTTGTGAGTACCGATTTTGTCATTTCTTGCATGTATGGCTCGCCACTTTGTATGCTTGTGTTATGCTTTCTTTCTTGATATGAGAACATAGGTAGGAATGTATGGTGGTACTCATCTTGGCAACTCCTTTTCTACCACGAAAGTGGAGAATATGGAGTTGAGGAGTAGGATGTGATCTAAATTAAAAATCATGCATGAGAATGTGGGTTTGAGTTGAGATCATTGCACTTGCACCGGGAGGTGAAGTGCAACATACACCTCCCCTTTAAAACAATACTTAGTATGTTTAAATTTTGTGTTCCTATGAGATGCTATGATGTGCGGGTCAAATCTTAATGTCCAAGATCCATTCATATCTTATTTAAAACCCTTTTTATTAATGCTTTCACTTCTTTGTTTAAAACTAAAAATTATGTAGTTAAATCAACATCACCATCCTTTGTAAAATGATCTAGATTGTTGAACTTTAGTTTTGTTGCATTTGATTATTTACCAAGCTCCTTGTGTTCGACCTTGGCTACAACTACCTCCATATACTTGTGGAGATTGGTTAGTTGAGTAAAAGATCCTTCTAAGGGTTGAAACTCGTTAGTGTAAGAAGCCAACAATGTCCATTCCTGTAGGATGACAAGAGTTCTAGTTGGTCCGTGTGGACTACTCTAGAGGTAGGATTCTGTTGGATGATGCTAGGGGGGCAACATCAACTCGTAGTCTGTGGTGAGATCTGAGGAGTCGTTGCAACAGTTGTCTGATTCTGATATTTGTAGAGGAGTAGTCAGACGAGTCCAAGTGAAACTAGGAGATGCACAACCACCGTCCAAGATAGATTGTACATCTACATCGATGAGGATCGTTGCTAGACTAGCTCCAGGACCAGGTATATCGTTGTAAAACCATCCTTCCCATTGCATAGTTATTGACGTGATCTGCTGGTCAATGGTAAATATGTTAGTAAAATTTTTGTTTCTGCTGCCTATCTGATGTCGTATTTCCCTACAATGGTACTAGACCCACATCAATTAATTATGTTTTGGGATAATCAATATGATCAAATTTTTAGTTTTACCTTGTTTAAATATTGCATGTGATGTGAATGTTTAAACTAGTTGAAGTTCACCTCAGTCTAATCACCACATAAAGAACCCACATGAATATATATATATATATATATATATATATATATATATATATATATATATATATATATATACACACATATATATACATATATACATATATATATATATAGAGAGAGAGAGAGTCAGGCTAGAATACACTCGAGTGTACGGATCGCACGAATACACTCAAGTGTTTTTGCATATCAAGACTATTTTTTTCAAAATGTAAACCATTGATCTTCACTGTCATACTATAACTAGGCTACATACAAATTTTGATCCCATTTGGATGAGTGTAAGTCACTCATCCAAGGACAACAAATCGACATGCGAAACTAATTTGAAATGCATAATTTTTGCGGTCTTCATAACATGAGCTATACATATCCAAATGTGCTCAAATTTTGCGTATGAGTTGTTCACAAGATGTTTAAGAAGATTAATAGATTAGATTTTCAAAAAAAAATATTGCATCATGGAAAACTACTTGAGTGTATTCCGCTCCGGATACACTCAAGTGTATTCTAGCCTAACTATATATATATATATATAATATATATATATATAATTTACACACATCGCCATAAAATCGGTTTTGATGGTGGACGTAAAGCGTGGTTATGGCCAAAACCCTAGAATTGTGTGTGCATAGTTGTGGTTATTTATTCATGTTTTTAACCAGTCTGCGTACTGAGCCTCTCACTTATTTCCAAATGTAAATTAATGGTCTTCTTCCTATTTCCCCTCAAATGTAATTGGAGGTTTTCCCATATACAATGTAATAAGAAATAGGATAGTTTTAATTTCTATTTTGATGTGAGATGATGATCAACACAAAGGCAAAATGGTCGGCTCGTAAGATGACCCGATCAATTGGATGACTGAGGAGGCCAGACAACATGAGGATAAATCGATCGACTGGTGGCCTAACTGGCCTAATGGAGGTTTCCAGACTCTACCTGAACCTGAGAACCATATGATCATTTTTGAAGAGGCCAACCGAGCGACTAGGAGGCAAGTCGATTAGTTCAAGAGTTGAATTGATCAACCCGGATTGGTTTGAGCACAGATCATCACCAACAATAAGTTGCATATGATGTGGACCATAGGTGGTAGTAATTCCTTATGGCTCTAAGGAATTACATTAGGATGGCCATAACCATCACTTATGTGTTTTATTTAATGCATGTTTTCATTTGTGGTTATATAATGTATATGATACATACTATATATGTGGTGATTGGATAACGTATATGTATTTATACAAACTCTCTAATTAAAATATTAAGTCTTAGATGCTTTCCATAAGCAACAAACATGAAAAGCTTGATCAACTAAGCATAGGCAGGCCCTAGCATGGTGTGTCGTCTATCTCGTGGAAGTGTGATGGTAGATATGTGGGTCTTCCCTAGAAGGGTGCATATTTATCGTGTTGGCTTTAGGGTCAGGCTTAACTAGGTAACCTTAATTGGATTAAGTACCTAGAGGCATGCAGATAATCATGGCAAGGAGTTACGCATATCATCTATTCAAGAGTTTCATATGATGCAATTGGCATGATTGCCTACCTGGTATAATCAAGTTGTGGGTGACATCCCTAGTTGGCTCATGATTTGATGAAATTAGGATCTTGGCCCCCTAGAATATTATATGCTACAATATTCTGAATTGGCTATCAATTTGTAAAATAGTGGGACCAATAATAATCAAAGACCAAATTAATATTATACATATTATCAAATCAACCAAATAAAAAATGTTTTGAAAATGTTGGAATATTTCTTTGTAGAATCAAATGTCAAACAAAAATACGTTCAAATTGTGATCAGTCCTTAAGAAGGACAAAATGGGATAAAGTTCCATGATTGGTTAAGAACTTTGAGAAATGTTCTCATCAATGAGCGAAAGCTCTATGAACTTGATAGACCAATTCCAGAGGAACCCATTCCAAAAGTGCCTAAGGCTAAATGGATGCTTATTGGAAGCGTGTCAATGAAGCCAAAGACATTTGAATACCTAATTCTCTATTGTATGAACTATGAGTTGCATGAAGAACATGAATACATGGACATTCTTGAGATGGTAACACATCTTAAGAATCATGTAAAGCAAAGAAGGTATAATGTCTCCAAAGTGCTAATTGACTGCAAACTGACAAAGGGAGGTCTTGTAGAACCCATGTTCTCAATGTGATTGGACATATGGAATGAATGGGATTTCTCTTAGGTCAAGAGTTGACCATGAATATGTTTATGCAAGTGTTGCATGAATCATATAGTCAGTTTATCAAATGTTTGGCATGTTGATGCCAAATCATGGAAGAATAAGGACTAATCCATGATGGTGATCAGCAGAAGTGAGTCCTAGGGAAAAAGTAAGGCCTTGAAGTGTTCTGAGGCTAAACTAAATCCCAACTCTTCTGAACTTAATATATAGAGAAGGCTAAGTGTAAAAGGAATATGTGCTTTTCACTTGAAGGATAAAGAAAACAAAGTGTCACCATTGTCACTTGTTTGTACATTGGAAAGGAATTATCCTCTTCATAGAGGATCTCAGAAAGAAGATATAGATTTAGATGTCTACTTCATAATTGAGAAGAAGTAAGCTAGAAATACATAGAGCAAGGCTTGCTTCCACTATAGTTAAAGGTTGTCATTCATGGGCACATAATAGAATTAGTGAATTGCTATTGTGTACTTGCCAAACATCATATGTTTTGTATGACAAGAACATTATTATCTTTCATGGCAATGCCCTGTGTCTCATAAAATATACTTGATAGTTGTAAATACATATATGTATGACACATATATTGAATGACTTGTTAACTCAAACAATGAATACCTATAGAAATATCATCTTGAGTGCATAACTGAAAAATGCATATCTACAATCCATATGATGTTTATTGTAACATCCCTGACCTGGGTTATGAACTAACCCTAGGTGTTCTGCTAAAATATGTGATTAGATATTTGTGGTTATCATGTGTAATGTAATTAAGCTTCTGAGGACATGTATTTCCATTTCAGTCCTTTTTTAACATTGTTGTAATATTGTTCTGTTAATTTTGGACTAATTTGCAAATTACCCAAGTTGAGGGGTTTTAATACAAATCGCACAGGTTAAGAAGTTCCTCTGATGTTGAGACATCATAAGAATGAATATGGTGTAGTGGTATGGATTCCACAAGCTTGAGCACCAAGATGTAACTTGCAGAGCAATCCTTGTGCTTTAAAACCTAGTTTTGGTGTAAAGTGCAATTTACCAAAAACTTAGGGTGCAGCATGTAAAATATACCCTCTAGAGTATCTATCATGTTTCTTGGCATAAAGTTAAGCAAATAAAATGAGGAGGGCGCCTCATTTGAATGATCAAATAAGAAAGATAACCTTAATATTTAAATAACCAAGTTTTAAGTAAAATGGCCCTTATATATATATACATATACATATATATATATATATAGCTTATTAAGATATATGGCTTCTTTTCCTTTAATCTAGGATGAGAGAGAGTCTTTTCATGTGAAAAGGAGGAAGAAATGTGGCCAAGGGTGGAGTGAGCATGAGTGGATGGGTTTAACAAATAAAAGAAATAACTATCTTTTCTTTGCCTTGATAATACCCAAAAATATATAAGCACCCTTTTTCCACAAAGCAAGGGAACGTTTCCCTTAGTTCATTTTCTCATCTTCTTGCTTTGGCCGACTAAGGAGAAGCACTGGAACAGAGTAGGATGACCAAGATAAGTTGGTAAGTATGGATCATCACCTAGCTTGAATTCATGGTGGAAACTCTAATACAAGGTTGGTTTGTTAGTTTTCCTTACATAACTCTTCTTTCTAGCCATCTTCTCCATCCAAATCTTGAAGAATGGACCTTAGAAAACCTTTGGAGCTTCACTCACCATTAAATCTACGAAGCTTGGATCTCTAAATCAGATCTAAAGGTGGGTTTTATAACTCTAACCTTTAAACTTTGTTAAATGCATCCTCTTCTCCTAGTATAATTGCTTATTCTTCTTCTTTAGACACTTTGGTGTGTTCTTGCTAGCAATTCTGTGAAGAACAGTCCCTATTCTTGAGGTAGAAGATGATGAAGTTAATTCCAAAGTTTATCCACAAACTTGCTTTAGCAAACGGTCTTCCACCTCTTGCACAAACGGTTTCCCAAACTGTTTGGGAGCAAACGGTTTTAAACCGTTTGAAAGCAAACAATTTCAATCAAGAACACATGGAAGCAAATGGTCCAAGAACATTTGGATGCGTTGACCAGGCATTGACCGTTTGGAGGTATGTTGTAAACATTATGGACTAATCACCCACCAAAAAGCATCCATTAATTCCAAGTAAATCACCAATTGAAGGTACATTAGTCACCTAAACCCTAATCGGGTTAGTTGCTGATTTCAATAATACAATCATGTTGAAGTTTGGGTTGAGTGGTCCAAATGGTTTCAAAACCATTTGGGGATCACCCAAACGGTCTCAAGACCGTTTGCTGATAACCCAAGACCGTTTGGAGGTCTAGGGTTAAGTGGGGTTGACCAATTGAGGGTCCAATCATAACAAGTTGATAAATAATTAAGTGTTGATTTGGTGACCAAACCTAGGGTTCAAACCTTAAGTGAACGACTTGGTGTTTTATGAAATAATGGGCAAACGGTCTCAAGACCGGTTGGAGGATGTCCAAACGATCCCAAGACCGTTTGGAGGTCTAGGGTTGACTATGGTCAAGTGATTATAAATCTAAAGGTAACAAGTTGAAGTGTAATTGATTAGTGACCTAATGATCAAATCAATGAACCAAACCTTAGTAAGTTGAGTTAGTTTTTGGTGTTGACTTGAGCAAACGGTCTCAAGACCATTTGGAGGTCATCCAAATGATCCCAAGACTGTTTGGGGTTAGGTCATGACCAAATTGATTGATGGTTCCATGGATTCAAATCAATTAGACTCATGTTGAGGAGTGTTGAAGGGTAATCGATCGCAAACCCTAATTCAATTGATCCAAGCCCTAATTGGTGATCAATTGAGGGTCAATTGAGTGTCAAATTAGTAGAGGGTTGATCTAATTAACTCAATTGATAAGTGGTTAACAAGAGCATGGTTGATTGAGGGGTTCAACAATGGAAACCTTAACTCGATTGAAGTGGTTGAGACACTTTTTTGTCCATGGAGTTTTGAGGTGGTTTGGACCAAACAGTCTCAAGACCGTTTGGGACCAAACGGTCTCAAGACTATTTGGGACCAAACGATCCCAAACCGTTTGGTGCTCATGTGGTTTCAAGATTGGTTTTTCCCATGCGATTTCAAAGTCAAAGTTGGCCACACGGTCTTCATGACCAAACTGTCTTCACCCCATCTTGGGCAAATGGTCTTGAGTGTGCACTTTATCAAATGGTTTCAAAAGTCAAACTAGACCAAACGGTCAACACCACCAAATGGTTTCAAGGTCTTTCCAAGACCGTTTAGGGAGTTTGTGTGCAAGACCGTTTGAGGTCTAAAAAGGTTAAGAACGTTTGATGCCTTAGTGGTCAAGATGGTTTAGTGGTTGATTAACCTAAACCTTATAGATACCTAAAGTGATTAAGGGGTCAAGTAATTAGTTGACTAATGCATGTTATTATCAATGGTGAACATTATAAAGATACCCTTGATGGGATAGAGTGACCAATACCCTTTGATCAAGTGAGCCTTAATGACTACATTAGTAATGACATAACCCATGATGTCAAGGTTGATTTGACTTAACCTAATCAAGGGTGATGTAATCATCATCTCATAGAAAGAGGAGAGAGAATACTCCCTATAGGAATGAGAATCAAGAAATAAATTTCCAATATGTATGAATATACCTAATTAGGGTATGATCCTTCATAGTGAGATCATGGAAACCCTAATTATGATGGTCAATGGATCTTAACCTAATTTGAGGGTATTAATGGAAGTAATCCTCATACATGATGAAGGTATGATCTTAATTCATTTTAATGTGAATAGTAAACCCTAATCTAGGGTAATGTGATATAACGTGAATAGTAAACCCTAATCTACGGTAATGTGATATAATGTGAATAATAAACCCTAATCTAGGGAAATGTGATGATGTGAACAGTAAACCCTAATTCTGAGTTATGCTTTTAAGCATGAAACTCCATGATTAAACTATGAAATGAGAAATTACTATTCCTAATTTAGTTAAAGGGGTTGGTTAATCCTAATTGAATTAAAAAGGGAAAACCCTAACCCTAATAAGGGCATAGTGGTACAACATTTGAATAGTAAAGTTATCTTTGCTTTGTAATGTGCTGATTTAGAGATAATGTGTTTATTATCAGATGTATTAATTATGCAGGTCTTTATGAAATGGTGAACATATCCAGGTAAGATCTATGATGTCACATTCATTGAAAGCACAATATAAGTTTTGAATGTAATGATTTGCTATGTTGGATAGTGAAAGGAAACATAAGAACTTGACATGCTATATGAGTCATATGAAATATCAGCATTGCTATTGTTCTGTTTATACTGTCAAATGACTTGAGGGCAGTATGATACTTGATAACAAGTGTTTTTGTGACTTAGGGGTTTGAATACCCATGTTCTTGAAACATAATGATGAAATGGTTAGGGATTGATATCCCAATGTTAATAATATATGATGTGAACTTGATACAATTAATACTCTTTCCTTATAGCAATTGTTTTATTGGTTTATGTTTGAAAACATGCTTGATGCTAAAAGAATGCCATAATGTATTTAAATAATCAAGTATAATGATATCATGTAGAGCCCTGACCATAGATCCATCATTTTCAGAAGTTAAATGATGGTGAAACAAGTTTTCCTAAGGGAACTCCTGGAGAGCATACTTTTGAGTATGTGGGGGTTATGGACGCGAATATCCTTACGTCCTAATGTAGGATTTGATGTGAGATGTACCTTTAATCTCTCAATCCTTCATTATATGTTTATGCCGAGGTGATGTATCACTAATCTCCCGATGATGTTGTTGATGCCGCATCGATGTGAGATTAACAAGAAATCCCTCGATGGTGAAGAGAGTACAGAACGCCACTATAGCTCTAATAGCGAAGTTGCCAGAATACCCTGGAAAGCTATTATGGCAGAGACACAAGATGTTCTGCATGTTGTACCTCACACTGACTGAGGAAGATGATGTCATAGGAATTCGGCTCTTCTAATGACCTATGTATGGTACCAATTGCGATTTCGTAATGGTCGGTTGGAGTATGAGAGGTGTAACTCATCTCCTCAGGGCATAAACATGTTTTGTAAAATGTAATCAGCCGTGTAGCATATTTGATTAGGTTGAATTACGAGAAGCAATGATTGATGTTACATTGTTTATAGTGCTCTAGTTAAAAAACCTAGTATACATGTTCTTCATATTCCTTATTGATAAATATCTTGTCATTCAATTAAGTTGTAATTGAAATGATTGCTTAAAAGAATATTGCTTCACTTTGTTTATTCAATGTTTTACCTGTTGTTGAATATTTATAGTTCTACTGCTCAATATTATTCCTTTATGGCAATAACACAACTTCTGGCGGAGAGTTATAACTCTCACTGGGACAATTATCCAATTGTCTCACTCCCGTGGGATTCGACTTTTTAGGTAGACGTCGAGGACGAAGGAACCCATCAGTGGGTGAGCAACAACAACAGCAGCAACAACATCAGGGACAACAATGATCCTCAGGTGGAGACACTATCTGTCAAGTCTTGTAGATAAAATGTCCTATGTGTCGTCTCTGTACTCTCAGGTCCTAGGAGTCAGTAGATGCTTAATATAGATCTAAGATTTTTGGCTTAATGCCTCAAGATTTTGTATACTGCTCATGTACAGTTTAACAGGGAAGTTGATGTTTGTAATCCTCGAGATGTGATTTTACAGAAATGTAATGATGGATCAGTTTGCAAATAACTTATCATGTTTCTTTATGAAAGAGTTTTACCGTTTGTAGATGTCTTTACAAAAAGTTTTAATTTTTAGTGATTTTTAATAATTCCACTGCTAGTTAATCGCTTCCACATTCGTTGATCTCGTTTTCCGAGGCGCATCATCACAATTTAGTGGTTTCAGAGTTCTAGGTTCGCCGAGTCTACAGAGACATAGGACTTAGGTTGTTGAGTCTGTTCTAGTGCCTTCCAGTATATCTGATAGTGTCTTCTGCTCATTTAGAAGGAGAAGATAAAACTAAGGATGTCTAGACCACACGAAGAACACGTTGCAGAGAGCAGTGTTGCTGCACCCAGAGGAGGTGCAAGAAATCCAGAAATAGAACAACTTGTGCCTGAACCACCCTAGTTCAATCTAACTGACATGAGGAACCCAGCCATTCAAGCCATGTTTGGGCAGTTCATGACTGCCATGACACATATGACTGATAGGATGCCTATACCTGCACCTAGGGCACCTACCCATCATAAAGGACAAGGATCTGATAAGACATTTGAATGACTTTGCCGAGTTGGAGCCACAGAGTATGCTGGAATAGCTGACCCAGTAGATGCTGACTTGTGGTTAACTGAACTAGAGAAGGCCTTTAGAATCCTGAACATCCCAGAAGCTGAGAAGGTTAGGCATGTTGTATATCTTCTCAAGGGGAGTGCTAGTCATTGGTGGACCATGGAAGAACAGAAATGGCAAGGTGTGGAGATTGCACGGGAAGTTTTCCGACGGGAATTTATCAACAAATATTTCCCTAAGACGTTTCTGGATGAGAAAATCTCTCAGTTTGAAAGGTTTAGGCAGGGACCTATGAGCATTATAAAATACGAGGCTAAGTTCATGGAGCTGTTGCGGTTCTGTCCGCACATGGCAACCACAGATGAGGAAAGGATTAGGCATTTTGAGAAAGGGTTAAACACTGAGTTGACCACCCCTGTGTCTGCTCTGGAGAATAGGGAAAGGTTTTCTACCTTTATAGAGTCTGTCAGAAGGGTAGATAGGTATGTTTCAGAGAAGAGATAGACCAAGAACAAGAGGATGTATCCCCAGTTCCAAGGATCCTCATCTAAAGATTTCAAGAAACCTAGGTTTTCTGTACCTACACCACCACCTAGATTCAGTACCCAGACAGAGTGGACGTCAAATAGGGGTAGAGGAATAAGTTTACCTCTAGAAGGAGCTCGTAGCTCAGCATCTATGTCGGTTACAGGACCACCCAGACCACAACAACTGAACATAAGTTGTTACATATGTGGAAAGATGGGACATCTGATGAAGGACTGTAGAGCTAGAGAAGTGAGTGTGACTCAACCTCAGAGGCAGAGTCAGCAAGGATCTCAAAGGAGACAGTTTCCAGGTAACGCTAGAGGACATGGACATGCGTACCAAGCTGGATCATTGGCACCTAGTCAACGAGCACCGAATCAACCACAAGCAACGACAAGATTCTATGCAATGAATCCACCTGATGCAGTGATCAACCCTCGGGTTGTGGTAGGTCAGATGGAATTATTATATTCTGATATGTCTACATCTTACGTTGTATCTGTTTTAATTGATCCAAGTGCTATGCACTCCTTTATCACTCGAAGAGTGATTCTTGACTACAACTTGACTATAAGTCATAGAGCAGATAGTTTTTTGCTAGAAACCCCGTTGATGGGATCTGTCGTGTTGCAGGAGGTATGTTCTCCTTGCATTCTCTTCTTTTCTGAACATCACATTCAAGTGGATCTTATACCACTTGAGATGCATGGATTTGATATAATCCTTGGGATGGATAGCTTAGAAAGGTATAAGGTTGTTTTGGATTGTGATTCCAAGCAAGTTGTGTTTGCTGATGATAGTGACAGATGGATCTTTCAAGGAGAAAGAAAGATTCTACCCACCTGTCTTGTGTCTGCAATGGTTGTTGAGAAGCTGATGAGGCAAGGATGTTATGCATTGTTGGCCCATGTGGTAGATACTACCATGGATAGTCCTAACCCTATTGAAGTTCCTATAGTCAGGGAATTTGAAGATGTATTTCCTAAAGAACTTCCAGGTGTACCACCGCCCCGAGAAATAGATTTCGAGATTAATCTAGTTCCGGACACGCAACCTATAGCACAAACACCATATAGAATGGCGCCTGCTGAGATGGCAGAACTCAAGAAACAACTTCAAGAGTTTCTTGAGAAAGGTTTCATCTGACCGAGTACTTCACCCTGGGGTGCTCCGGTCCTCTTTGTTAAAAAGAAAGATGGATCAATATGATTGTGCATTGATTACAGACAATTAAATAAAGTAACGATAAAGAATAAGTATCCTCTGCCGAGGATTGATGGTCTTTTTGACCAGTTGTGTGGTGCAACTATCTTCTCAAAGATAGATTTGAGATCAGGATATCACCAACTACGTATTAAGGATTGTGACATACCAAAGTCTGCCTTTAGGACAAGGTATGGTCACTATGAGTTCACAGTTATGTCGTTTGGACTAACTAATGCACCAGCTGCATTTATGGAACTCATGAATAGAATCTTCCGACCTTTTCTCGATCAGTGTGTTGTTGTCTTCATAGATGACATCCTGATCTATAGTAGAGATGCTCAGCAGCACGAACAACATCTTCGTCAGGCTCTAACTTTGCTAAGAGAACACAAGTTATATGCTAAGTTTAGCAAGTGTGAGTTCTGGTTACCAGAAGTTTCTTTTCTGGGACACGTGATATCTGCTTCGGGTATACGTGTTGACCCTAAAAAGGTAGAATCTGTCCTGCAATGGGAGCAGCCGAAGACGCCGATGGAAATCTGAAGTTTCTTAGGGTTGGCAGGCTATTACCAGAGGTTCATTAAGAACTTTAGTTCTATAGCTTTACCCTTGACTAGGTTGACCAGGAAGGATGTTCCTTTTGTTTGGAGTGATAAGTGTCAACAATCTTTTTAGTTGTTGAAGGAGAGGTTGACAAGTGCACATGTACTTGTGTTACCTGAGCAAGGGAAAGGATATATAGTTTTCTATGATGCTTCTAAGAATGGACTAGGATGTGTGTTGATGCAGGATAAACAAGTGATTTCTTTTGCTTCTCGACAGCTTAAGAAACACGAGGAGAATTATCCAACACATGATCTAGAACTAGCTATTGTAGTTCATGCCTTGAAGATCTGGAGACATTATCTTTATGGAGAGACGTTCCAGATTTTCACATACCATAAGAACCTTAAGTATATCTTTTCTCAGCATGAGCTTAATATGAGGCAACGCCGCTGGATGGAGTTAATCAAGGACTACAAGTGTACAATTGATTACCATCCAGGGAAAGCCAATGTGGTTGCTGATGATTTGAGTAGGAAATCAGCAACACCAGCTTTGGATAGAGCACAACTGAATTTCTTAATGTGCTCAAGGAGAGATATGCTTATATCCTTAAGATAAGACAATGTACAGTTGAAAATATCATTATTAGCCGGGTTGTTAGCTAAAATGCACATAAAACCTACTCTGAGATAGCAGATCAAGGAGGCACAACAAGTTGATGTTGTAGTTCAACTGATTAGATCGGAGTATGGTAGTGAGAAACGAGAAGGTTTCCATGATTTAGATGATCAAGTAGCTTGTTATCATGATAGAATAATAGTGCCTGATGTGGATAACTTGAGAAAGTTAGTCCTGGAAGAGGCTCATTCTTCGATGTATGCTATGCATCCAGGGAGCACCAAAATGTATCGAAACTTGAAAGATATGTATTGGTGGCCTGGTTTGAAGAAGGACGTTGCTGAGTTTGTTATGTGATGTCCTGTGTGTCAGCAAGTTAAAGCTGAACACCAGAAGCCTACAGGAACAATGCAACATTTGCCCATACCACAGTGGAAGTGGGATCATGTAACCATGGACTTTGTGGTTGGCCTAACCAGGACAACCAAAGGACATGATTCCATTTGGGTAATAGTTGATAGGTTGACGAAGATAGCACATTTCTTGCCTATCAAAACAACCAATTCTACTGAGAAGTTAGCACAGTTATATATCGATGAGATAGTGTGGCTGCATGGAGTCCCAGTTACCATTATTTCTGACAGAGGTCCCCAATTTACGAGTCATTTTTGGGAGCGACTTCATAAATCTTTAGGCACACAACTAAGGTTTAGTACAACCTTTCATCCTCAGACTTATGGACAGTCAGAAAGGACTATACAAACTTTGGAGGATTTTCTTAGAGCATGTGTTCTTCTGTTTACGGGGAGTTGGGATATGCACCTAAGCTTGATAGAGTTTGCCTACAACAATAGCTATCAACATAGCATTGATATGGCACCTTATGAAGCTTTGTATGGTAGACATTGTAGATCACCTTTATGTTGGTATGAAACTGGTGAATATCAACTGTTAGGTCGTGATCTTGTACAGCAGACCACCGAGAAGATCAAAGTAATACAACAACAGATAAAGACTACACATGATAGGCAAAAATCCTACGTTGACAAGCGTCGTAGACCTTTAGAATTCCAGGTTGGAGACAGAGTGTACCTCAAGATCTCACCTTGGAAAGGAGTTTTGAGATTTGGAAGGAAAGGAAAGTTACCTCCTAGGTTTATGGGGCCTTATCCAATCGTTGAACAGATTGGAAGAGTAGCATATAAGCTAGAGTTACCACCAGAGTTACAAAAGTTACACCCTGTGTTCCACATTTCCATGCTTAGGAAATGCCACCTTGATACAGAATCAGTTCTGCAACCTATGGAAGTAGAATTGAATGATGATATATCTTATGAAGAAGGACATGTATCGATCCTTGATAAAAGAATTAAAAAGCTGAAAAAGAAAGACATAAGTCTTGTGAAAGTCCTTTTGAATCATTGTGGTGTTGAAGAAGCCACATGGGAACTAGAGGGAGAGATAAGAAGGAAATACCCTGCTCTTTTCTCTTAATATATTTTTGTTGATTTCGGGGATGAAATCCTTGTAAGGGGTGGATAATTTGTAACATCCCTGACCTGGGTTATGAACTAACCCAAGGTGTTCTGCTTAAATATGTGATTAGATGTTTGTGGTTATCATGTGTAATGTAATTAAGCTTCTGAGGAACATATATTTCCATTTTAGTCCTTTTTGAACAATGTTGTAATATTGTTTTGTTAATTTTGGACTAGTGTGCAAATTACCCAAGTTGAGGGGGTTTAATACAAATTGCACATGTTAAGATGTTCCTCTGATGTTGAGACATCATAAGAATTAATATGGTGTAGTGGTATGGATTCCACAAGCTTGAGCACCAAGATGTAGCTTGTAGAGAAATCCTTGTGCTTTAAAACCTAGTTTTGGTGTAAAGTGTAATTTACCCAAAACTTAGGGTGCAACATGTAAAATATACCCTCTAGATTATCTCTCATGTTTCTTGGCATAAAGTTGAGAAAAAATATTTGAGGAGGGCGCCTCATTTGAATGATCAAATAAGAAATATAACCTTAATATTAAAACAACCAAGTTTTAAGTAAAATGGCCCTTATATATATATATATATATATATATATATATATATATATATATATATATATATATATATATATATATATATAACTTATTAAGATATATGGCTTATTTTCCTTTAACCTTGTATGAGATAGAGGATTTTCATGTGAAAAGGAGGAAGAAACGTGGACAAGGGTGGAGTGAGCATGAGTGGATGGGTTTAAGAAATAAAAGAAATAACTATCTTTTCTTTGCCTTGATAATACCCAAAAATATATAAGCACCCTTTTTCCACAAAGCAAGGGAACGTTTCCCTTAGTTCCTTTTCTCATCTTCTTGCTTTGGTCGACTAAGGAGAAGCTCTAGAACAGAGGAGGACGACCAAGCTAAGTTGGTAAGTATGGATCATCACCTAGCTCGAATTCATGGTGGAAACTCTAATACAAGGTTGGTTTGTTAGTTTTCCTTACATAACTCTTCTTTCTAGCCATCTTCTCCATCCAAATCTTGAAGAACGGACCTTGGGCAACCTTTGGAGCTTCACTCAAAATTAAAGCTACGAAGATTGGAGCTCTAGATCAGATCTAAAGGCGGGTTTTATAACTCTAACCTTTAAACTTTGTTAAATGCATCCTCTTCTCCTAGTATAATTTCTTATTCTTCTTCTTTAGACACTTTGGTGTGTTCTTGCTGGCAATTATGTGAAGAACAGTCACTGTTCTTGAGGTAGAAGATGATGACATTAATTCCAAAGTTTATCCACAAACTTACTTTAGCAAACGGTTTTCCACCTTTTGCACAAACGGTTTCCCAAACCGTTTGGGAGCAAACAGTTTCAAACTGTTTGAAAGCAAACAGTTTCAATCAAGAATGCATGGAAACAAACAGTCCAAGATGATTTGGATGCGTTGACCAGGAATTTACCATTTGGAGGTCTGTTGTAAACATTATGTACTAATCACCCACCAAAAATCATCCATTAAATCCAAGTAAATCACCAATTGAAGGCACATTAGTCACCTAAACCCTAATCGGGTTAGTTGCTGATTTCAATAATACAATCATGTTGAAGTTTGGGTTGAGTAGTCCAAACGGTTTCAAAACCATTTGGGGATCAGCCAAACGGTCTCAAGACCATTTGGTGATAACCCAAGACCGTTTGGAGGTCTAGGTTTAGTGGGGTTGACCAATTGAGAGTCCAATGATAACAAGTTGCTAAATAATTAAGTGCTGATTTGGTGACCAAACCTAGGGTTCAAACCTTAAGTGAACGACTTTGTTTTTGATGAAATAATGGGAAAACGGTCTCAAGACCGTTTGGAGGATGTACAAACGATCCCAAGACCGTTTGGGGGTCACCCAAGACCCTTTGGAGGTCTAGGGTTGACTATGGTCAAGTGATTATAAATCTAATGGTAACAAGTTGAAGTGTAATTGATTAGTGACCTAATGATCAAATCAATGAACCAAACCTTAGTAAGTTGAGTATGTTTTTGGTGTTGACTTGAGAAAATGGTCTCAAGACCGTTTGGAGTTCATCCAAATGATCCCAAGACCATTTGGGGTCAGGTCATGACCAAATTGATTGATGGTTCCATGGATTCAAATCAATTAGACTCATGTTGAGGAGTGTTGAAGGGTAATTGATCCCAAACCCTAATTCAATTGATCCAAGCCCTAATTGGTGATCAATTGAGGGTCAATTGAGTGTCAAATCAGTAGAGGGTTTCCGTAATCAACTCAATTGATAAGTGTCTAACAAGAGCATGGTTGATTGAGGGGTTCAACATTGGAAACCCTAACTCGATTGAAGTGGTTGAGACACTTTTTGGTCCATGCGGTTTTGAGGTGGTTTGGACCAAACGGTCTCAAGACCGTTTGGGTCCAAATGGTCTCAAGACCGTTTGGGTCCAAACGGTCTCAAGACCGTTTGGGACCAAACGATCCCAAACTTTTTGGTGCTCATGCGGTTTCAAGATTGGTTGTGCCCATGCAGTTTCAAAGTCAAAGTTGGCCAAACGGTCTTCATGACCAAACAGTCTTCACCCCATCTTGAGAAAACGGTCTTGAGTGTGCACTTTATCAAATGGTTTCAAAAGTGAAACTAGACCAAATGGTCAACACCACCAAATGGTTTCAAGGTCATTCCAAAAATGTTTGGGGAGTTTGTGTGCAAGACCGTTTGAGGTCTAAAAAGGTTAAGAACGTTTGATCCCTTAGTGGTCAAGATGGTTTAGTAGTTGATTAACCTAAACCTTATAGATACCTAAAGTGATTAAGGGGTCAAGTAATTAGTTGACTAATGCATGTTATGATCAATCGTGAACATTATAAAGATACCCTTGATGGGATAGAGTGACCAATACCCTTTGATCAAGTGAGCCTTAATGACTACATTAGTAATGACATAACCCATGATGTCAAGGTTGATTTGACTTAACCTAATCAAGGGTGATGTAATCATCATCTCATAGAAAGAGGAGAGAGAAGACTCCCTATATGAATGAGAATCAAGCAATAAATTTCCAATATGTATGAATATACGTAATTAGGGTATGATCCTTCATAGTGAGATCATGGAAACCCTAATTATGATGGTCAATGGATCTTAACCTAATTTGAGGGTATTAATGGAAGTAATCCTCATACATGATGAAGGTATGATCTTAATTCATTGTAATGTGAATAGTAAACCCTAATCTAGGGTAATGTGATATAACGTGAATAGTAAACCCTAATCTAGGGTAATGTGATATAATGTGAATAGTAAACCCTAATCTAGGGAAATGTGATGATGTGAACAGTAAACCCTAATTCTGAGTTATGCTTTTAAGCATGAAACTCCATGATTAAACTATGAAATGAGAAATTACTATTCCTAATTTAGTTAAAGGGGTTGGTTAATCCTAATTGAATTAAAAAGGGAAAACCCTAACCCTAATAAGAGCAGTGGTACAACATTCGAATAGTAAAGTTATCTTTGCTTTGTAATGTGCTGATTCAGAGATAATGTGTTTATTATCAGATGTATTAATTATGCAGGTCTTTATGAAATGGTGAACATAGCCAGGTAAGAGATATGATGTCACATTCATTGAAAGCACAATATAAGTTTTGAATTTAATGATTTGCTATGTTGCATAGTGAAAGGAAACATAAGAGCTTGACATGCTATATGAGTCATATGAAATATCAGCATTGCTATTATTCTGTTTATACTATCAAATGACTTGAGGGAAGTATGATACTTGATAACAAGTGTTTTTGTGACTTAGGGGTTTGAATACCAATGTTCTTGAAACATAATGATGAAATGGTTAGGGATTGATATCCCAATGTTAATAATATATGATGTGAACTTGATACAATTAATATTCTTTCCTTATAGTAATTGTTTTATTGGTTTATGTTTGAAAATATGCCTGATGCTAAAAGAATGCCATTATGTATTTAAATAATCAATTATAATGATATCATGTAGAGCCCTGACCATAGATCCATCATTGTCAGAAGTTAAATGATGGTGAAACAAGTTTTCCTAAGGGAAATCCTGGAGAGCATACTTTTGAGTATGTGGGGGTTATGGATGGGAATATCCTTACGTGCTAATGTAGGATTTGATGTGAGATGTACCTTTAATCTCTCAATCCTTCATTATATGTTTATGCCGGGGTGATGTATCACTAATCTCCCGATGATGTTGTTGATGCCGCATCGATGTGAGATAAACAAGAAATCCCTCGATGGCGAAGAGAGTACAGAATGCCACTATAGCTCTAATAGCGAAGTTGCCAGAATACCCTAGAAAGCTATTATGGTAGAGACACAAGATGTCCTGCATGTTGTACCTCACACTGACTGAGGAGGATGAGGTCATAGGAATCCGACTCTTCTAATGACCTATGTATGGTATCGATCGTGATTTTGTAATGGTCGGTTGGAGTATGAGAGGTGTAACTCATCTCCTCAGGGCATAAAATGTTTGTAAAATGTAATCAGCCGTGTAGCATATTTGCTTAGGTTGAATTACGAGAAACAATGATTGATGTTACATTGTTTATAGTTCTCTAGTTAAAAAAACTAGTATACATTTTCTTCATATTCCTTATTGATATATGTCTTGTCATTCAATTAAGTTGTAATTGAAATGATTGCTTAAAAGAATATTGCTTCACTTTGTTTATTCAATGTTTTACCTGTTGTTGAATATTTATAGTTCTACTGCTCAATATTATTCCTTTATTGCAATAACAAATCTTCTGGCAGAGAGTTATAACTCTCTCTGGGACAAATATCCAATTGTCTCACCCCCGTGGGATTCGACTTTTTAGGTAGACGCCGAGGACGAAGGAACCCATCAGTGGGTGAGCAACAATAGCAGTAGCAGCAACATCAGGGACAACAGTGATCCTCAGGTGGAGACACTATCTGTCAAGTCTTCTAGATAGAATGCCCTATGTGTCGTCTCTATACTATCAGATCCTAGGAGTCAGTAGATGCTTAATATAGATCTGAGATTTTTGGCTTAATGCCTCGAGATTTTGTATACTGCTCATGTACAGTTTAACAGGGCAGTTGATGTTTGTAATCCTCGAGATGTGATTTTACAGAGATGTAATGATGGATGAGTTTGCAAATAACTTATCATGTTTCTTTATGAAAGAGTTTTACCGTTTGTAGATCTCTTTACAAAAAGTTTTAATTTTTAGTGATTTTTAATAATTCTGCTGCTAGTTAATCACTTCTGCATTCGTTGATCTCGTTTTCTGAGGCGCATCGTCACAGTTATCTAGACTCTTTTGGTTATTGAACCAAGAGAGACATGAATGTCTTATTTTTTGTGCAATATGACAAAAGGATATTCACTAGATGTAGTGGGAGATCGACTATTCCATTAGGACTAGTACATACTGATGTACATAGACCTTTTAGAATGAATGCTAATGCTAGTTACAAGTACCTCATTATCTTTACTGATACAATCAGTAGATATTGAAATTTGTATTTAATGAAATACAAGTTTGGATCTCTTGAAGTGTTCAAGGACATCATAAATGAAGTACATAACTAAATTGGTAAAAGTATTAAGATACCTCGATATGATCGATGTTGAAATATTTTAAACCAAGAGTTTGAGGACCTTCTGGGAGATCATGATAGTGTATCATAATGAGCTCCACCTGAAACATATTGATATGTTAGAAAGAATGTATCACACCATGTTAAGTCATGGTGCAATTATCAATTAAAATCTAGCTATCTTCCAATATTGCTTTCAGGCACATGCTTTATACTAAAACAATGTACCGTCTAAAATGGTTTAAAAGACACCACCTGAGATATGGCATGGGAAGTGTCCCGATGTGTCTTTCATAGTGATGAGGATTGAAAGCTTGTATAAGAAAATAGTTTCTTAAAGGGTTTTTGTCCACAAATTACATGAATGTTATCTTTTTTAATACTACTTACATTCCAACCAGACAACAAAGTGTTTGTTGCTAGGATGGCTGAATTCCTAAAGGGAACATAGTTCCAAGGGAATCAATGGGAGTGAAAGTAAACTCAAAATGTTCGAGAAAAATAAGAAAACATTGAACCTAAAGAGGTACAACAAGGAACAATGAGAATCACAAACTATTATGGAATCTCAAGTTCCTTATGTAAACACAGAACTCATAGTTTTAGTAGAACGCCTTCAGTTTGAAAGATTATTATAACTCAAGAAGGTAGTAAGTTGATCATAGTGATGAGTCAACTACCTACCTAGAAACTATTGAGGAACCAAATTCTGAGAAATGGCTTTAGGCCATAAGATCAATGATGGACTCCATGCAGACCAACAAGGTATGACCTGGGTGGATCCACCTGAAGGGGTAAAACACATAGGGTGCATTTGGATCTTTGTATGAATACCAACATGGAAAGGTAGATTGGTTGCAAAGAGTTTCAAACTAGTTCCAATAGTTGAACGTGATGAAGCCTTTCACCAGTTATCATGGTTAAATCCATCTGGATCATGCTTGCTGTTGCAACTTATTATGACTGTGAGATTTGGCATATGGATGTTAAAACCGCATTCCTTAATTGGAATAATTAAGAGGATGTGTATGTGACACAAACTAATTGTTTTATATATCCATTAATGCTGATAAAGTCCATAAGCTACAAAGGTCAATCTGAGGATTGAAGCAAGCATCTCAGAGTTGGAATCTTCTATTTGACAAGACAATTAAAGAATTTCACTTGAGTTAGAATGAAGATGGAATCTATAATTACAAAATATTTAGTGGGAGCATATTTAATGGAAAATAATGTCCTTATCCTGCATGTGTTAAAACTTGTCAAGGAAAGTACCTTCTATATGAGGGGTTTAGGCAAAGCATCTTATGTGATAGGGATCGAGGTCTATAGAGATAGATCTGGAAAGCTTCTTGGCCTATGTAAAAGCACATACATTAGTAATATGTTGAAGGGTTCTTTTGACCTAAGAGTTATACATTGCTTATATTTTGATAATGACTCAATATTCCATTCCTATGTATCTAATATGTTTGTTTAAGACTAATTTCAGGCTTTAGGTACATCAAAAGATCAAATTATACAAGCCCTAGCTTGTTCAAGTTCAAGTCAAATGCAATGCAAGTGTGAAATTTGGGAAATCACTCCAAATGACCTTAGATAATTTTTGTAATCACTTTTATTGATGATATGACTTGTAACTAAGATGAGAAAAAATTAGGGACACTTAATTCCAAGGATTAATCACTCAAATATCAATTTAGAAAATTTGTCACATGCATTTCATCGGTCGAGTTAGAAACTCGACCGATCCTATGATTGATTTTTTGAAGATAACCCATCGATCGAATTGCACACTCACTGAACTCGATCGACTGACTCACTGAGAAAAACTGATTTTAGCTCATCGGTCGAGTTTCCTAGAACAAACTCGACCGATAGTTTGAAAATTGGCTTTGTCTTTTAGTGGATCGGTCAAGTTACCTTTATTGAAACTCGATCGAAACTATTGTATGAAAAACACATAAAAAGTGATCATAACAATTGGTGAGTATTTTTGGGAAAAAAATAGATCTGTTGCATCTTGGAAAATGGCTATATTTCGACCCTAAGTTATCCCACACCCAAGGGAACACCCCCAACTATAAATAGGACCCCTTATAGTTCATTCCAAGTTTGCTAATTCATGGTATTCTAAGTCCTTGATATAGTTTAGTGTGTTGCAACTCCTTGATCCCCTTTATCTCTCTAGTTTACACTTCATTTCGTGATTCTGAGTGAGATAGGCCTGTTGTAAGAGATCTACTTCCTTGTGCTTGTAAAGCTCTAATCTATTCCATCTTCCCTACCCCTTTCCTCCTTGAAGCAAAGGTGAAGCAAGCTACTCAGAGTGAAGGTGGAGTTGTTGTTCTTCTTCTTCAAGGTTGAAGAAGAGGTGAAGATCTTCTCCAGGTGAAGGAGAAGTCAAAGGCTGAAGATCCAAGAAGAGTAGAAAATTCCTTGAAGGTGAAAGACTTGTGCCAGAGTGGGTAAGACCTTGGAGAAGGTTGAAGACTCTTGTAAAAGTGGGTAAGTCCTTGGTAAGGTGGAAGACTCTTGGTGCTTGGATGGGTAAGTCCTTTGGTGGTCTTGTGTTGTAACTCTTATTGGTGAATATATAGAGAAAATCACTTGCAAAGTCCTAGAGGTTGACCTCTCTAGGTAGTGGACTGGCTCTCTCCTAGTTTGGAGAGTGGAACCACTCTACATGACCTTGTCAAGTGCTTTCTATCAATTCCTCTCATCTTTGCTATGCTTGTTAGTTAGGACTTCAAATTAGACTTAAGCTATTGGTTTTAATTTGATATAATTTGAAGGTCTAATCTATCTTGTGAGAATTTTTGAAGATCTATTCACCCCCTCTCTAGAGCCCTAGATCCAACAAGTGGTATAAAAGCCAAGGATCTTCTCCAACAATCTCCCATAAGATGAAAGGATGGGCGACAACATACTTGGTTCTCTCAACCTAGAGGGAGGCTTCTCCATGCGTCCTCCAGTCTTTGATGGCACCAACTTCCTCTATTGGAAGAGGTGTATGCAATTCTACATTCAAGGCATGAACTTTGACATGTAGAAGGTGATGGTGACACCTCACAAGGAGCCAACCGAAGCTATTACAACATGGAGTGAAGCTGCACTCAAAGAAGCCTAACTCAATGCCAAAGCCATAAGCATCCTCTATGCATCCCTTACCCCAATGGAGCTCAACCGAATCTCATTTTGGGACACCGCATATGAGATTTGGGACAAATTGTGCATCACCTATGAAGGCACAAATCAAGTAAAGGAGGCCAAGATCTACATGTTGAATAACTTTCTAGAGAACTTCAAGATGGGCAACAAAGAAGGGATTGCGGAGATGTACTCAAGACTCAATGTCATCATCAATGGGTTGGTTGCATTGGGCAACACTTTGGATAGAGGTGTTATCAACTCTAAGATCTTGGGAACTCTACCAAAGAGATGGGAGTCAAAGGTCACCTCCATTGAAGAAGTGAGGAGCCTTGGTGACTTCCCAATCGAACATCTCATTGGCAACCTCCAAGCCCATGAGCCAAGGCTTGATAAACAAGAAGAAGAAGCCAAGCAAGAAAAGAAGAAAGTCAAGAAGATCAAAGATAGTTCTTTCAAAGCACAAGTGGAGGAGGCCATCCTTCAACAACAACTTGCTTTCCGTACTTCTCTGTGATGCCCCGACCTCCGTGCCATCTCTAATGACCCCGAAGACCGGGGAGTCGCCCTCGGTAAACTACTCTTAACTTTTTCTTTTGTTGATCACTTAGATTAACTTAAATGAAAACCATAAAACTTGAATAGTATCGAATTATAATAAAATAGCATATTCGGCTTTCCATAAACCTTACTAAGAAGAAAAACAAGTTTACATGACATATTACATTTCTTATTCAGACTATAAAACACATTAGATAATTTAAAACTAACTACATATTTTACCACATTCTCCCTCTAACCCACCATATGCCCAAGGGCCGAGGGGAAAGGACTAAGAGACCTCTAACTAACTACTAACTACCTTCTATGTACTTGGATGATATGATCCTTCAGCCTCCTCGTGCTGACGTTGACCTGAAAAATGTTGTAGTAGTTTGGTGAGCTACTGGCTCAGTGAATAGAATTTCACCCAGCCATCACATAAAAACTCATTTGTGTTTATTATTTAGAATAATATACAAGAAATACTACGCTGAGAAGGTCTAAGAAGTTTAATTTAAATAACAGAAAATATCAACATTTCATTACGATAATAATTGATGCAAAGATGTAAATATAATTAATTAATAGAAAATACTAAAATTCCACTTAAAGAACAACTGCTGTGAAGCTAACTCATATCTTTCTTAACTCTTTAACTTATTAAAACTTTGTGAACCTATATGAACATATTTTATCTTATGCCCTGATCATATGCAGTGTACTCCACATATGAAGACACATAGCGAACTACGATCCCATCGTACAAGACTTAGCCGACACCCCGAGATAGATAAGTCTGATAGCTATCCTAGTCTGCTACAGGACTCTGGCTTTCTGGCCTCGACATCCTATGGTGTCGTAAACTGGACTCCTCCTCTAGTTGAGTACACAGGCGAAGGGTCTGAGATGCTCTATGGGCCTCAACTTGGTACGCTCTATGGGTACCTCTGGGTTACCACCGGGACGTCCGGTTCATGTTGGGTAACCTATTTTCTCTTAGGAGACTTCCTCAAGGGCTTTGTCTCCCCGCACGCTCTGTGGGTGTGTTCCGACCCCCGTATACTGGACCCACCGCCAGGGTAGGTCATTTCACCCCTAGGGTACAGACCTCTCAAAGGGGTTCTACGGTGTCAGGGCCCTTAATCTAATATTTTATTATCCTGGAAAGGCTCTTACTACATTGCATCTCTCTCTTACTTGTTCTGGACCTTGGTATCTCTATGGTACTTCATCTATTTGATTTTAGTTCAAATCACAATACGATATCTTTCTGGAACTGACAGAGCAGTATACTCAAAATCATTGTAAATACTGAGCAATCCTTATATCATGCATGTAGGAAGATTTAAAATTCATAAATAACCAAAACTCATATCAATTTGGCACATACAGACTGAATTCATGCAATTGAACATCTTATTGCACTGATAAGAGTAATTTACTTCACATATAAGAAATCATCTGTAGTATTTATCAATTATCTAAAAATTTTCAAAGAACGTGCACATTAACCCTAATCCTAGTTTGTGCATCACATAACTCAATTAAGAGTTACTTACGTATCATAACACGAATAATTAGCAATACTTGAGAATTTCTAGTAATATCTTAGAGAATGTGCCAATTCATGTAAATGTTAATTCACACACATTAACATAACAGTAAGCATGCAACTAGGGTTTATTTGCATATTTGTATGTTATCGTACCTTCTTTGAAAGGCATGAAAACATGCTAATTAGACTATTTTAATGGATCAAAGCTCTAATTGCATTTGTGATCACTTAACTTAACTTAATCATATTAATTATGCACTAATTGTATCTTATGTACTTAATTCAAGTTAATCAACTTGATGATGCACTAACCACCACATGAGCACTTAGCTTATCTCAATTAACTTAATTATGCACTAATCATGATACTTACAGGTTAACTTTGAAACAAGTCATAACAATCTCCCTCCCTTATAAGAATTTCGTCCCGAAATTCCTAAAAGAGAAAAGGAAACTTGTTACACATCTCTGACTCGAGCTCCCACGTAGCTTCCTCTAGGTTATGATTTCTCCATAGAACTTTTACTAAAGGTATCTCATGATTCATGAGTTTCTTGATCCTCCGATCAACTATCTGTATTGGTCCTTCAACATAGGACACATCTGGTCTGAGCTGTACAGGTTTTGGATCCACTATCTTCTCTGTACCAGGATAACATTTCTTCAGCATCGATACATGAATCACATCATGTAAATTAGCCAATTCAGATGGCAATTCAAACCTATAGGCTACAAGTCCAATCCTCTCAATGATAGGATATGGGCCCATAAACCTAGGAGTCAGTTTGCCTCTCTTACCAAACCTCAACACTCCCTTCCATGGTAAAATTTTCAGGTATACTTCATCACCAACCTCAAACTCAAGAGGTCTACGTCTCTTCTTAGCATAACTCTTCTGCCTATCCTGTGCATCTTTCAACTATTCTTTAATCACAATAATCTTTTCAGTGGTCAAATCCACTATCTCTGGTCCAAGAATTTGCTTTTCACCTATCTCATACCAACATATGGGTGATCTACACTTTCTACCATACAGAGCTTCATACGGGGCCATACCTAGACTGGAATGGTGACTATTATTGTATTCAAACTCTGTAAGGCTCAAGTGTTCTTCCCAACTTCCACTGAAATACAAGACACATGCTCTCAGCATGTCCTCAAGAGTCTGAATGGTCCTCTCTGACTGACCATCCGTCTGTAGGTGAAAAGTTGTACTGAATCTCAACTTTGTACCCAAAGCACAATGCAACTGATTCCAAAACCTGGATGTGAACTTAGGATCTCTATCAGATATAATTGAAACTGGAATACCATGCAACCTGACTATTTCATCCACGTATATCTTATCCAAATTTGGGACATCAAAGGTTGACTTAACAAGAAGAAAGTGAGCAGACTTAGTTAGTCTATCCACAATCACCCATATCGAGTCACAACCTCTCGGTGTCCTGGGCAACCCTATCAGAAAATCCATTGTGATATGTTCCCATTTCCATTCTGGTATAGGAAGAGATTGCAAGGTACCTACAAGTTTCTGATGCTCAGCTTTGACCTACTGGCACACACTACATCTAGCCACGTACTCGGCTACATCCTTTTTCATACCTGACCACCAGTACAACTCCTTGAGATTCATGTACATCTTAGTGTTACCTGGATGCATAGCATACATCGATGCATGTGCCTCCTTAAGAATCTATTCTTTCAAGTCACTATCTCCAGGTACACACAACCTGTCATGCTAATACAAAAAATTGTCATATGAAAACCTAAACTCTAGTCTTTTTCCCTTTGTCATATCCTGCATGATCTGCTGTAATTCACTATCATTCTGCTGAAGTTCCTTGATTTGATCATAAAAAGTAGGCTTGACTTGCATCTGAGCAATCAAACCACTATTTTCTGTCACCCCTAAGTCTAATTTCAACCTCCGCATTTCTACTAGCATGTCTCTCTTGAAACATTCCATAGAGAATGCATCAGTTGTTGAACTTGACTTCCTGTTGAGGGCATCTACTACCACATTTGCCTTTCCAGGGTGATAATCTATCATCACATCATAATCTTTAATCAATTCTAACCATCTCCGCCGTCTAAGATTCAAATCCCTCTGGGTGAAGATATATTTCAAGCTCTTATGATATGTAAACACTTGGCATGCCTCACCATAAAGATAGTGATGCCATTTCTTAAGAGCATGAACTACAACAACTAAATCCAAATCATGTGTCGGATAATTCTCCTCATTCTTTTTAAGATGTCTTGATGGATGAGCTACTACTTTGCCTTCTTGCATCAACACACAACTTAAACCTCTCCTGGAAGCATCACAAAACACTGTGTAGCCCTTATCTGCCTCAGGAAGGGTCAGCACTGGTGTTGTAGTCAATCTCTTCTTCAAAATCTAAAAACTTTTCTCACAGTTGTCTGACCAGACAAATGGTGCATTCTTTCTTGTTAAACGTGTCAGAAGTGGAGCTATAACCCTAAAGTTCTGGATGAACCTCCTATAGTAACATGCCAATCCTAAGAAGCTTCTGATGTCAGTAGGAGTTTTAGGCTGCTCCCACTATAGAACAAACTCGACTTTCTTAGGGTCAACACTTACTCCATCTCCTGAGATGACGTGTCCAAGGAAAGATACCTCAGCTAACCAGAACTCACACTTACTGAACTTAGCATATAACTGATGTTGTCTGAACAACTGTAATGCTATCCTCATATGCTACTCATGTTGTTCATCATCTCTGGAGTAAATCAGAATATCATCTATGAAAACCACTATAAACTGATCCAAGAATGGTTTGAAGATTTGGTTCATCATATCCGTAAAAGCTGATGGGGCATTAGTTAGTCCAAACGACATGACCAGAAATTCATAATGCCAATGTCTTGTTCTGAAAGCTGACTTAGGGATATCTGAAGCTTTTATTCTCAAATGATGATATCTAGATCTCAAGTCTATCTTCGAGAAGATCATCGCTCCACGCAACTGATCAAATAGATCATCTATCCTTGGCAGTGGGTACTTATTCTTGATAGTGATCTTAGTCAACTATCTATATTCTATACATAATCTCATAGTACCATATTTCTTCTTCACAAACAAGACTGGAGCTCCCCATGGTGAAGAACTAGGTTGAATGAAACACTTATCCAGTAATTCCTGTAACTGGATCTTGAGTTCCTTCAACTCTGCAGGTGCCATCCTATAAGATGGCAATGCTATAGGTAGACTATCGGGCAACACCTGGATCTCAAAGTCTATCTCTCTTTCAGGAGGTAAACCTGGAAACTCATCTGGAAAAACATCCGAAAACTCAGAGACCACTGGCACATCCCATAAACTGACTGTGCTCTTTTCTGCTCTAGTGTCTACCACATGTGCCAAGATTGTCTCACAATCCTTCTGCAACATCTTATCAGCTACAATAGCTGATATGATACACGTAGGTAAGACTTTCCTATCTCCAGAAAAGACACAAGAAAATCCACTCTGTTGAAAGACAGCCTCCTTCTTCCAACAGTCGAGTTGAACTCGATACGTGTCTAGGCAATTCATACCCAATATAACTTTAAAAGAGTTAATATCAAGGGGTATTAGATTAACCGCAATGGTGTAACCACCAAAAGTCAATAAACATCCAGGGAAACACTCTGTCAACACTATCGGTTCACCTAATGGAACTCTCAACAACAATTCAATTGGTAATTCTTGTATTAACAAGCTAAGCTTGCAAGCTAAAGAACGTTGTATGAATGAGTGAGTCGCACCCAGATCTATCAAAACTGCAACTGACATACTATTAAAGAAAAGCATTTCTCCTGTAATTACTCGAGAAGAAACAATACCTTCGTGTGGTGTCAGAGAGAAGAAGCATCCTGAAGCTCTTCCTCTCCCACGGTGTCCACATTCTCCTTCCCTTCCACTAGGTGCTTCACCACCTCGGGAACCTAAAGCTACAGAAGAACTGGGTCCTCCAGCTGGAGTCTATCTCGGGACATTCTGATACTGTAACTGGGAACCCTGTGATGCTATTTGCTGAATCTGAGGACATTGCCTTCTATAGTGTCCCACCTGTCCACATTGATAACATCCTAGAAATCTTATTCCCAAATACTGTCCTGAGTGTGATCTTCCACAGGTGTTACATGCTCACACCTCTTACCTGGGTGGACCTATCACTGAAATCAATGATCCATATGACATAGTTGGAGGTGTCCATGTAGGTTGTGTACTCCATCTTCCAGAACTGGATCTTCATCCACTTGGTAAAAAACTAGATCCTTATCTACCAAAACTACCAAGTCCTCGTCCTATCTTTGAAAAGAAACAACCACCTCCTCTATATCCACCACTACTTTGTCCTCTTCTAAGAAAGTCTCTAGATCTTTTCTTACTTTCAATCTGCTTACTAGTGCTAACTGACTCTTCTACATGTCTCGTTGCCTTAAGAAATTATACGAAATTCTTTCTTTTTCTTTGGCCAATAATAGATACAATATGCCAGATTTCATACCTCAATCCCTCCTGGAACCTTCTACACTTTTCTACATCATTTAGGACGAGCTGGGGGAAGAAGTTTACCAACCTGGTGAAGTGTGCCTCATACTCTCCCACTGACATATTGCCTTGTCTGATGTTCTACAGTTGTCTTATCTTCTCATTTAGAAAGGTAGGTGGATAGTAATTAAGATGAAATTCATCAACAAAGTCCTTCCAAGTCAGTGTCGTGTTTCTCCTTTTGTCTTCAACTCCACGCCACTAGAGTTCTACATCACCCTTAAGCAAATAAGCTGCATGATTAATTTGCCTTTCCTCAGACAGCTCCATCAGACAAAACACTTTCTCAATCTGCCGCAGCCATTCATCTGCCACTACAGGGTCTGTAGTTCCAGTGAACTCAGTACCTCCAAGCTTCTTTACTAGTTCATACGATCTCATCGAATCCTTACTACTCGAGGTAGAAGCTCATTTATCTGACTTATATTTTTCCTTGGTTTCCAAAAACATTATGTACATTCTTGCTACCTCAACCACCTCTTCACCACCACCTGGACCCATCTCTTGAGGATTGGGTCCAATGTGGCTCTCAGCTTGGTCCTCATGACCACGTCCTCTTTCTGCCATCTGCAATAGTATAACAAAATATTTCCTGTTAGAAAACTACAATTAGAAGAAAGATACTTAAGTCCTAATCCTATTGGTCTCTTATCATCCCCTGACCTTGACTTAGAGTATCTATGTACTCAACCTATGCTTTGATACCAAAGCTATTGTGACGCCCCGACCTCCGTGCCATCTCTAATGACCCCGAAGACGAGGGAGTCACCCCCGGTAAACCACTCTTAACTTTTTCTTTTCTTGATCACTTATATTAACTTAAATAAAAACCATAAAAATTGAATAGCATCGAATTATAATAAAACTGCGGAAGCGGCTTTCCATAAACCTTACTATGAAGAAAAACAAGTTTACATGACATATTACATTTCTTATTCAGACTATAAAACATAGCAGATAATTGAAAACTAACTACATATTTTACCACATTCTCCCTCGAACCCACCATATGCCCAAGGACCGAGGGGAAAGGACTAAGAGACCTCTAACTAACTACTAACTACCTTCTATGTACTTGGATGATATGATCCTTCAGCCTCCTCGTGCTGACGTTGACCTGAAAAATGTTTAAATAGGTTGGTGAGCTAGTGGCTCAGTGAATAGAATTTCACCCAACAATCACAGAAAAACTCATTTGTGTTTATTATTTAGAATAATATACAAGAAATACTACACTGAGCAGGTCTAAGAAGTTTAATTTAAATAACAGAAAATATCAACATTTCATTATGATAATAATTGATGCAAAGCTGTAAATATAATTAATTAACAGAAAATACTAAAATTCCACTTAAAGAACAACTATTGTGAAGCTAACTCATATCTTTCTTAACTCTTTAACTTATAAAAACTGTGTGAACCTATATGAACATAGTTTATCCTATGCCCTGATCATATGTAGTGTACTCCACATATGAAGACTCGTAGTGAACTACGATCCCACCGTAAAAGACTTAGCCGACACCTCGGGATAGCTATGTCTGACTGCTGTCCTAGTCTGCTACATGACTTTGGCTCTCTGGCCTCAGCATCCGATGGTGCCATAAACTAGACTCCTCTAGCTGAGTACATAGGCGAAGGGTCTGATACGCTCTATGGGCCTCAACTTGGTACGCTCTATGGGTACCTTTGGGTTACCACCGAGACGTCCGGTTCATGTTGGGTAACCTATTTTCTCTTAGGAGACTTCCTCAAGGGCTTCGTCTCCCCGCACGCTCTGTGGGTGCATTCTGACCCCCGTATACTGGACGCACCGCTGGGGTAGGTCGTTTCACCCCTAGTGTACAAACCTCTCAAAGGGGTTCTACGGTGTCAGGGCCCTTAATCTAATATTTTATTATCCTAGAAAGGCTCTTACTACATTGCATCTCTCTCTTACTTGTTCTAGACTTTGGTATCTCTATGGTACTTCATCTATTTGATTTTAGTTCAAATCACAATACAATATCTTTCTGGAACTGACAGAGTAGTATACTCAAAATCATTGTAAATACTGAGCAATCCTTATATCATGCATGCAGACAAATTTAAAATTCATAAATAACCCAAACTCATATCAATTTGGCGCATACATACTGAATTCATGCAATTGAACATCTTATTGCACTGATAAGAGTAATTTACTTCACATATAAGAAATCATCCGTAGTATTTATCAATTATCTAAAATTTCTCGAAGAACCTGCACATTAACCCTAATCCTGGTTTGTGCATCACATAACTTAATTAAGAGTTACTTACGTATCATAACACGAATAATTAGCAATACTTGAGAATTTCTAGTAATAGCTTAGAGAATGTGCCAATTCATGTAAATGTTAATTCACACACATTAACATAACAGTAAGCATGCAACTAGGGTTTATTTGCATATTTTTATGTTATCGTACCTTCTTTGAAATCGTGCATCTGATAATTTACAAAATCTGTATTGCCTGGTTTTATATCCCAAATTGTACCATTTTCTGTAACATCCCTGACCTGGGTTATGAGTTAACCCTAGGTGTTTTGCCTAAATATGTGAATAAATCTTTGTGATTAACTCTGAGCATGTAATTAAGTTTCTCAGAAACATATATTTCAGTATTTGCTCCTTTTTATTTAAAGTTGTAGCATTGTTTTGATATACAGGGACCTATGTGCAATTTACCCAGTTAAAAGGGTTAGCTTGCAATTTGCACATGATGAGATGTTCCTCTGATGTTGAGACATCATGAGAAATCTTTTTAGCAAAGTTTGAGGGATTTCCCAAGCTTGGGCACCAAGGTGCAGCTGTGGAAGCAATCCCGGTGCTTGAAAACCCTAATTTGGGATACAATGCAATTTACCCAAATGAAGGGATGCAAATTGTAAAAAATGTCATCTAAAGTATCTTTTTAGACTCTTGCCATCTTTTAGAGAAGAAATGATGAGGAAGTCACCTCAATTGAACTATCAGATTATGAAATATACCTTGTGATTGAATAATCATGGTATATGTGCAATAACTCTTTATGTATGTACTATATTATTAGATTGCTCTTCTTTGGTTTCTTTTTCTAGACCTTAAGATAAGGTTTGTCCTTGGAATAAAGAGGAAAGGACGAGCAAGTAATGAGGAAAGGACTTAGTTGGGATTATGGGGAAACTTATGGGCCTTTAATGAAACATCACCCAAGTATATGTATACTTCACTTCTCTAAGCAAGGGAACTTGCCCTTCGTTCCCTTCACTGTTCCATTTCACCAAAGACGACCAAAGACTGCCTTGGAGCTAAGGAGGACGACCAAGGGAAACAAGGTAGGTTTGGGACCCTTCTCTTGCCTAATTCCATGGTTAGAACTCGAATTCAAGGTCAATTTGGTGGCTAATTCTCGAAACCCTATCTTTCTAGCCATCTCTTTTCATCTTTCCTTGGAGCTTTCACCTTATCCAACCTGTGGGAACTCAAGGACGCCATTAGATCTTGGAGCTTGAAAGCTTGGAGCTCAAGGAGCAAGCTTTAGGCGGGTTTTATAACTCTAAACCCTTGCTTCATTATGTACATCTTTATATGCGGTTTGATGATAGCTCTTAGTGTTTCTCTACTTTTCCCTGCTATTTTGCAAGAAAATCCATGGTATATTCATACTGTTCTTGAGCTAGGAGATGAAGGCGTGATTTCCAAGAAAAACCCACCGCTTTTCACTCTTTAAACGGTCTCAAAAGTTTGCTCTCTCGGTCTCAAGACCGCGAGGTGAGCAAACGGTCTCGAGACCGCGACAGGGCAAACGGTCTCCAAGACCGTTTGGCCCCATTGACCGGGCGTGGACTGTATAATAAACCTGTTCCTAATTATATAGGATAATCACCCTCAAAATTTGGGAGGCTAACTCCAAAGGAATCAGGAGATATGACCTTTTTAAGTAACAACTTTAAATGAATTTATTCCTGATTCTCAAACGGTCTGAAATTGCCTTTTTGGGCAAAAGGTCTCAAGACCGTGTAAGGTCGTTGACCAGGCGTTGACCGTATGAGATTACTGTTCACAATTATGTTAATTAACAACTCACCATGTTTTATGGTATAATTCCAAACGGGCTAAGAGTTGAAGGGAGAATACTAGGGCTAACCCTAGGTGAAATCAGTACTGAAATTATGGTGACCTAGTTAGGGTTTTTAGGGTTGA
Organism: Alisma plantago-aquatica; assembly: GCA_963693085.1. Lineage (NCBI taxonomy): Eukaryota > Viridiplantae > Streptophyta > Magnoliopsida > Alismatales > Alismataceae > Alisma > Alisma plantago-aquatica. The sequence continues at coordinate 395,179,253 of OY856411.1, read as the reverse complement.
TTGATCTAAACGGTCTCAAGAGCATTTGGGGGTCATCCAAACGGTCTCAAGACCACGAGGGCAATCAACCATGACCATTTGGAGGTCTGGGGTCAAGAATAGTTGACCAATTGAAGGAACAATTACACCAAATTACATTACAATTAAAAATTGATATGATCATCAACTCAATAGGTCAGACCTTGATGAATTTGCACTAGAATCCAAAATTGGATGGGCAAACGGTCTCAAGACCGTTTGGAATTCATACAAACGGTCTCAAGACCGAAAATCACCCAAGACCGTTTGAATGTCTAGGGTTAAGAAATTTGACCAATTGAGGACCCAATTGCATATAAGTCATCAATTTAATCAAAATTTTGTTTGTGGATCAATCATGGTTCAACCCCTATCAAATCACCTTGGACTTTAATGAAATCTTGGGCAAACCGTCTCAAGACCATGTGGGGTCCAACCACATGACCTCAAGACCGTTTGGGCCAAGTTTGGGCCCATTTGGAGCTCAATTGAAGGGTTCAACCTTGTGTCAGTGCACATTGTTGAGTGTTGATGGGTGAACAGTGATAGACCCTAAACTAATCGACTTCAACCCTAATTGGTCAACAATTGAGGGTCCATTGAATGACCAATTGGTTAAGAATAACCTTAGTTGACCCAATCCATAGGTGGTCAACATAGCTTTGACCTTTTGAGGGCTTCAACATTAGTTGACATTATCGGTTGTATCATCGAATCTTGTTGATGGTCCAAGTGGTTAAGACCATGTGAGCTCACGGACTCAAGGTCGTGAGGAGGCTCGCGGACTCAGGGTCGTGAGGGGGCTCACGATCTCAAGACCTTGAGGGGGCTCACGGTCTCAAGACCGCAAGGGGCCTCGCGGTCCTGAGGTCAAAGTGGGCAAACGGTCAACATCTCTTCGCGGTCTTGATATCAACTTGGTCCTCACAGTCTTAACATTAGGTTGAGCTTCGCGGTCTTGAACCAATTAAGGAGGCTCGCGGTCTTGGAGTCTAAGGAGGCTCGCGGTCTTGAGGAGGCTCACGGTCTTGAAGTTATAATAGGGCTCGCGGTCTTGAAAAGTCAAATTGGCTAAACGGTCAACACTTTCAAACGATCTCAACCCAATTGAAGAATGATGGTTGAAGGTCAATCAATGTGATTCAAAGTTGACTTCTTTCAATCAATTGATGAAATAAATGGTTCAATGTTGCCCTAATAAAACCCTAATGATAACCTAGGATATTAAGGGGTTAATGGACTAAGGCTTGACCATGATGATAATCAATGGGGTGAATTACCAAAATACCCCTGAAGAGTAAATTAAGTAATACCTTGATCAAATCAAACCCTAATCACATGATAGTGATGTGTTGGGCTATGTTAGTCTATGATGACTTAATCCGACCTGATCTAGAGTGATGTTGACATCACCTAACCTTATGATGAGAGAGAAAGTACTTCTAGAGAGAGAAAGTACCTCTAGAGAGAGAAAGTACCCTTTTTAGGTGAAAATTCAATTAAAGCATCTCCAATGCACAGGAATGAACATAATTAGGGAATAATCCACCTGTGTGAGATCATAGAAACCCTAATTATGATAAATGATGAACCTTTAACTAATCTAAGAGCATCAATGAAGATGTTACTCATACATGATGATGTTATGAGTTCAATTCACCTTGATATGAATAGTAAACCCTAATTCAAGGGTGATGACATGTAATGTGAATAGTAAACCCTAATTCAAGGGTAATGGCATGCTTTTGAGTATTAAACTCTATTTGATGAGAATTAGAGATTCAACTCTTATGACAAGAGTAGGAAGTATATTCCTTATTTTTGTATTACCTTTATCAGTTGTATTAACCATGCAGGTTCTGATATGAAGGTAATCATATCCAGATATAGCTGTTGATGTTATATTCATTAAAGGCATGTTGTTAGCCTTATGAATAAGTAAAGTAATATGATGCCTTGTCAGTGGCATCCCATGCTGATAATGGGCTGTGAGAGCCATGAATACCATCAGGGTCATGCCTTAAAGATGACTTGTGATGAGGATAATGAGAAATGATGATTGATATGAGTTAGGCATGTTACATTTAGTATTCTTCTTTTATAGCTGCTATGCTACTATTATTGTTTGAAGAACAATGTATGCTGTTAAAGAATACTAAATGTACCTAACTAATCAAGTATAATGTAGAGCCCTGATCATAGATCCATCATTGTCAGAGATTAAGTGATGGTGAAACAGGTTTTCCTCAGGGGACTCCTGGAGCACATACTTTTGAGTATGTGGGGTACATGGATGTGTAGAACCTTACATCCTAGTGTAGGAAAGTGATGTAGATGTGTAATACATCCATCCTTCACTATAATTCCATACCGTATCAGTGGTAGGTAAACATGAAATCTCCTGATGACGAAGAAAGCACAGATATCCGTATCAGTGGTAGGTAAATACGAAACCTCCTGATGACGAAGAGAGTACAGAATGCCACTGTGACTCTAGAATAGCGAAGGACCAGTTTACCCTGGTGAGCTATAGTAGTAGAGACACGAGATGTCCTACAAGTGATCCTCTTACTGACTGAGGAAGGAGAAGGTCATGAGAATCTGGCTCTCTCAAATGACCTATGTATGATACTGATGTGACTTCTCAGCGATCAGTTGGGGTATGAGTGGTAAGCCTCATCTCCACAGGGCATAATGTTGTTTGTAAAAACATAATCAACCATGTATTATAACTTGTTAGAGATAACTCCAAGTTAGTTGATTGATGTTACATTGCAATAGTGTTTATATTCTCCATATCTCCTAAATTGTAGAGATCTTGTTAAACGTGCAACGGTTATAGAATACTTTGAAGGCTTTACTGCTTAAGATATTCTTTGATGTTATAATAAAGCTTCTGGCGAAGAGTTATAACTCTCGCTGGGACAATTATGTATAATTGTCTCATCCCGTAGACTTCAACTTTTTAGGTGGACGTCAGAGACGAAGGAAACATCCTACAGGTGATCAGTCTCAGCAGCAGCACCAGGGGCAGCAGTAATCTCAGGTGGAGATTGTCTTGCCATGTGGTGTAGTTAAAGTCAGCCCTATGTGTCCTCTGTACTCTCAGGTCTTGGAGTGTTTTGTATAGTGATCTTGAGATTTTGTATCTTGATGTATATAATTACTCAAGAAGTAATTATCCTGAGATGTAAATAGTTTATCTCTCTTTATGAAAGAAACTTTTATGGATCCAAGCTCTTGTCTCGAAAAGTTTTAATTTTCCATGATTTTTTTGTCTTCCGCTGATTACCGATTCGCTTCCGCTAAGTTTTAATCGTGTTTATGTCATGGTTTGGAGATCAGAGCCCACAACTAGTGGTATCAGAGCTCCAGGTTCAGTTGAGTCTACAGAGGCATAGAACTTAGGATGTCGAGACTACCTTTAGTACTCCTTCCCCATCTAATAGAATCTTCAGCTCCTCAGGAGAAGAAGATACATAAGAATGTCAGAACATCGTGATGAGCACGTGGCAGAGAGTAGTGCTAGTGCACCTCGAGGCGGTGCAAGAGTTCCGAGAATAGAACAACCTGCACCTGAGTCGCCAAGAGAGCCACCCCAGTTCGACCCAGCTGACATGAGTGATCCAGTTGTACAGACGATGTTCGGGCAGTTCATGACTGCCATGACACATATAACCGATAGGATGCCCATTCCTGCACCTAGGGCACCTGTCCAGCCTGAAGCACAAGGTATCGGTAAGACATTCAAACGACTTCGTCGTGTCGGAGCTACAGAGTACTTCGGAACTGCCGACCCTGCAGATGCTGACTTATGGTTGACAGAGTTGGAGAAGGCTTTCAGGATTCTTATGATTCCAGAAGCTGAGAAGGTTAGACATGCTGTATATCTTCTCAAAGGCAGTGCTGGTCACTGGTGGAATATGTAAGAGCAGAAGAGACCTGGAGTAGAGTTCTCATGGGAAGAGTTTCGTCGGGAATTTATCAATAGATATTTTCCAAAGACCTTCCTAGATGAGAAGATCTCTCAGTTTGAGAAACTAAGGCAGGGTATGATGAACATTAGTGAGTATGAAGCTAAGTTCATGGAGTTGTTGTGGTTCTGTCCGCACATGGCTGCTACGGATGAGGAAAGAATCAGAAGATTCGAGAAGGGTTTGAATTCTGATATGTCAACCCCTGTGTCTGCCTTAGAAAACAGAGAGAAATTCTCTACCTTCGTTTAGTCAGTCCGAAGGATAGAGAGATATGTGGTTGAGAAAAGACAAACCCATAAAAGATATCCACAGTTCCAGGGTTCTTCATCTAGGGATTCCAAGAAACCTAGATTCTCTGCACCTAACCCTCCACCACCCAGATCGAGTTTTCAAACTCAATGGACACCAAGCAGAGGTAGAGGGCGGAGTCAACCGCTTCAAGGGACGCACAGTTCTGCATCAGTGTCAGTCACTGGACCACCCAGACCACAACAACAGGAGAGGAGTTGCTACAACTGTGGTAAGGTGGGACACTTGATGAAGGATTGCCGTTCTAGGCCTGTCGGTGTGACACAACAAACCCCGAGACAGAATCAACAGGGATCTCAGAATAGACAACATCAAGGAGCAGCTCGAGGACGTGGACAAGCGTCTCAAGCTGGATCATCAGCTCCACCTCAACACCAGGCGACTGCAAGATTCTATGCTATGAACCCACCTGAGGCAGTGGTCAATCCACGGGTAGTGGCAGGTCAGATGAAACTTTTATATTCTGATATGTCTACATCCTGTGTTGTATCCGTTCTGATTGATCCAGGTGCTACACACTCTTTCATCACTCGTGAAGTGATTCGTAACTGCAATGTGACTGTTAGTCATAGAGAAGATAGTTTGTTGTTAGAGACTCCGTTAAGTGGGTCTGCCGTTTTGCAGGAGGTATGTTCTCCCTGCATCCTTTTCTTTTCTGACCATCGCATTCAAGTGGATCTTATACCACTTGATATGCAGGGATTTGATATAATCCTCGGGATGGATACCTTAGAAAGGTATAGAGTTGTCTTGTATTGTGAGTCCAAGTTGGCTGTGTTTGCTGATGAAAGCAACACATGGATCTTTCAAGGAGAAAGAAAGATTCTGCCCACCTGTCTTGTATCAGCTATGGTTGCTGATAAGCTGTTGAGGCAAGGATGTCATGCATTCTTAGCCCATGTGGTAGATGTTTCCAAGGAAAGGACCAATCTTGCTGAAGTTCCCATAGTCAGGGAATTCGAGGATGTGTTTCCTGAAGAACTTCCTGGTATACCACCACCTCGGGAGATTGATTTTGAAATCAATCTGATCCCAGATACGAAACCCATAGCTCAAACTCCGTATAGGATGGCGCCTGCCGAGATGGCAGAACTCAAGAAACAGCTTCAAGAGTTACTTGAGAGAGGTTTTATCCGACCAAGTACTTCACCTTGGGGTGCTCCGGTCTTGTTTGTTAAAAAGAAAGATGGGTCAATGCGGTTGTGCATTGACTACAGACAACTCAATAAAGTAACAATAAAGAATAAGTATCCTCTGCCGAGGATTGATAATCTCTTTGACCAGTTGCGTGGTGCAACAGTCTTTTCAAAGATAGACTTGAGGTCTGGATATCATCAACTCCGTATTAAGGATAGTGACATATCCAAGTCTGCCTTTAGGACAAGATATGGTCACTATGAGTTCACGGTTATGTCGTTTGGACTAACCAATGCACCAGCTGCATTTATGGAACTCATGAATAGAGTTTTTCGACCTTTCCTTGATCAGTGTGTTGTCGTCTTCATAGATGACATTCTGATTTATAGTAAGGATGCTCAGCAGCATGAGCAGCATCTTCGCCAAGCTTTGACCTTGCTAAGAGAACATAAGTTGTACGCTAAGTTTAGCAAGTGTGAATTCTGGCTACCATAGGTATCTTTTCTTGGACATGTGATATCCGCCTCGGGAATTCGTGTTGACCCTACAAAGGTAGAATCTGTTCTATAATGGGAACAACCAAAGACACCGACGGAGATTCGAAGTTTCTTGGGGTTAGCTGGCTATTATCGAAGGTTCATTAAGAACTTTAGTTCTATAGCTTTACCTTTGACCAAGTTAACCCGGAAAGATGTTCCTTTTTCTTGGAGTGATAAGTGTCAACAATCTTTCCAGTTGCTGAAGGAGAGGTTGACAAGTGCACCTGTGCTAGTGCTACCTGAACAAGGAAAAGGATATATAGTTTTCTGTGATGCTTCCAAGAACGGACTAGGATGTGTGTTGATGCAGGATAAACAAGTGATTTCTTTTGCCTCCCGACAGCTTAAGAAACACGAGGAGAATTATCCAACACACGATCTGGAGTTAGCTGTTGTGGTTCATGCTTTGAAGATCTGTAGGCACTATCTCTACAGAGAAACATTCCAGATTTTCACAGACCACAAAAACCTCAAGTATATCTTCTCTCAGCATGAACTCAACATGAGGCAACGTCGCTGGATGGAGTTAATCAAGGACTACGACTGTACAATTGATTACAATCCAGGCAAGACCAATGTTGTTGCAGATGCCTTGAGTAGGAAATCAACAACATCAACCACGAATAGAGCACAACTAAACTCTTTAGTATGCTCTAGGAGAGATATGCTTATCTCTTTAAGGCAAGACAATGTACAGTTGAAGGTGTCATTGTTAGCTGGTTTGTTAGCTGAGATGCATATTAAACCTACCCTAAGGGGGCAGATTAAAGAGGCACAACTAGGTGATGCTGCAGTTCAGCAGATTAGATCTGAGTATGGAAAGGAGAAGCAAGATGGTTTCCATGACTCAGAAGATCAAGTAACTTGTTATAATGGGAGAATGATAGTGCCGGATGTGGACAACTTGAGGAAGTTAGTCCTGGAAGAAGCCCATTCTTCCATGTATGCTATGCATCCAGGGAGCACCAAGATGTATCGGAATTTGAAGGATCTGTATTGGTGTCCTGGGATGAAGAAGGACGTTGCAAAGTTTGTTCTGAGGTGTCCCGTGTGTCAGCAAGTTAAAGCTGAACACCAGAAGCCTGCAGGAACAATGTAACCTTTACCCATACCACAGTGGAAGTGGGACCATGTGACCATGGACTTTGTTGTTGGCCTACCCAGGACAAGCAAAGGACATGATTCCATTTGGGTAATTGTTGATAGGTTAACTAAGACAGCACATTTCTTACCTGTCAAAACAACCTATTCTTCTGAAAGGTTATCAGAATTGTATGTTAAAGAGATAGTGTGTTTGCACGGAGTCCCTGTCACAATAGTTTCTGACATAGGTCCACAGTTTACAAGTTGTTTTTGGGAACAGTTACACAGAGCCTTAGGCACCAAACTAAGGTTTAGTACGGCCTTTCATCCACAGACTGATGGACAGTCGGAAAGGACCATACAAACCTTAGAAGACCTGTTGCGAGCATGTGTTCTCTAGTTCACCGGAAGTTGGGATCTACACCTAAGCTTGATAGAGTTTGCCTATAACAATAGCTATCAGCATAGTATTGATATGGCACCTTATGAAGCCTTATATGGTAGACGTTGTAGATCACCCTTGTGTTGGTTTGAGACTGGTGAGCACCAGTTGTTAGGTCCTGACCTGGTGCAGCAAACCACAGAAAAGATTAAAGTAATACAACATAAGATTAAGACTGCTCAGGATAGGCAGAAATCTAATGCTGACAAACGTCGTAGACCCTTAGAGTTCCAGGTTGGAGACAGAGTGTATCTTAAGGTCTCACCTTGGAAAGGAGTCCTTCGTTTTGTAAGGAAAGGAAAGTTAGCTCCTAGATATATGGGGCCTTATCCAATCATTGAACGGATTGGAAAGGTAGCATATAAACTAGAGCTTCCCCCAGAATTACAGAGGTTACATCCTGTGTTTCACATTTCTATGTTGAAGAAATGTCACCCAGACACCGAGTCAGTTCTACAACCTATGGAGGTAGAATTGAATGATGACATATCCTATGAGGAGGGACCAGTGTCAATCCTTGATAAACGAATTAAAAAGTTAAAGAAGAAGGATATAAGTCTTGTGAAAGTCCTCTGGAACCATCGTGGTATTGAAGAAGCCACTTCGGAGTTAGAGGATGAGATGAGAAGGAAGTATTCTGTCCTTTTCTCGTAGTATGTTTTATCGATTTCGGGGACGAAATCCTTGTAAGGGGTGGATAATTTGTAACATCCCTGACCTGGGTTATGAGTTAACCCTAGGTGTTTTTCCTAAATATGTGAATAAATCTTTGTGATTAACTCTGAGCATGTAATTAAGTTTCTCAGAAACATATATTTCAGTATTTTCTCCTTTTTATTTAAAGTTGTAGCATTGTTTTGATATACAGGGACCTATGTGCAATTTACCCAGTTAAAAGGGTTAGCTTGCAATTTGCACATGATGAGATGTTCCTATGATGTTGAGACATCATGAGAAATCTTTTTAGCAAAGTTTGAGGGATTTCCCAAGCTTGGGCACCAAGGTGCAGCTGTGGAAGCAATCCTGGTGCTTGAAAACCCTAATTTGGGATAAAATGCAATTTACCCAAATTAAGGGATGCAAATTGTAAAAAATGTCATCTAAAGTATCTTTTTAGACTCTTGCCATCTTTTAGAGAAGAAATGATGAGGAAGTCACCTCAATTGAACTATCAGATTATGAAATATACCTTGTGATTGAATAATCAGGGTATATGTGCAATAACTCTTTATGTATGTACTATATTATTAGATTGCTCTTCTTTGGTTTCTTTTTCTAGACCTTAAGATAAGGTTTGTCCTTGGAATAAAGAGGAAAGGACGAGCAAGTAATGAGGAAAGGACTTAGTTGGGATTATGGGGAAACTTATGGGCCTTTAATGAAGCATCACCCAAGTATATGTATACTTCACTTCTCTAAGCAAGGGAACTTGCCCTTCGTTCCCTTCACTGTTCCATTTCACCAAAGACGACCAAAGACTGCCTTGGAGCTAAGGAGGACGACCAAGGGAAACAAGGTAGGTTTGGGACCCTTCTCTTGCCTAATTCCATGGTTAGAACTCGAATTCAAGGTCAATTTGGTGGCTAATTCTCGAAACCCTATCTTTCTAGCCATCTCTTTTCATCTTTCCTTGGAGCGTTCACCTTGTCCAACCTGTGGGAACTCAAGGACGCCATTAGAGCTTGGAGCTTGAAATCTTGGAGCTCAAGGAGCAAGCTTTAGGCGGGTTTTATAACTCTAAACCCTTGCTTCATTATGTACATCTTTATATGCGGTTTGATGATAGCTCTTAGTGTTTCTCTACTTTTCCCTGCTATTTTGCAAGCAAATCCATGGGATATTCGTACTGTTCTTGATCTAGTAGATGAAGGCGTGATTTCCAAGAAAAACCCACCGCTTTTCACTTCCTTAAACGGTCTCAAAAGTTTGCTCTCTCGGTCTCAAGACCGCGAGGTGAGCAAACGGTCTCGAGACCGTGACAGGGCAAACGGTCTCCAAGACCGTTTGTCCCCGTTGACCTGGCATGGACCGTATAGTACACCTGTTCCTAATTATATAGGATAATTAACCTCAAAATTTGGGAGGCTAACTCCAAAGGAATCAGGAGATATGACCTTTTTAAGTAACAACTTTAAATGAATTTATTCCTGATTCTCAAACGGTCTGAAATTGCCTTTTTGGGAAAACGGTCTCAAGACCGTGTAAGGTCGTTGACCAGGTGTTTACCGTATGATATTACTGTTCAAAATTATGTTAATTAACAACTCACCAAGTTTGATGGTCTAATTCCAAATGGGCTAAGAGTTGAAGGGCGAATACTAGGGCTAACCCTAGGTGAAATCAGTACTGAAATTATGGTGACCTAGTTAGGGTTTTTAGGGTTGATTGACCTAAACGGTCTCAAGAGCGTTTGGGGGTCATCCAAACGGTCTCAAGAACGCGAGGGCAATCAACCATGACCGTTTGGAGGTCTGGGGTCAAGAATAGTTGACCAATTGAAGGAACAATTACACCAAATTACATTACAATTAAAAATTGATATGATCATCAACTCAATAGGTCAGACCTTGGTGAATTTGCACTAGAATGCAAAATTGGATGGGCAAACGGTCTCAAGACCATTTGGAATTTCATCCAAACGGTCTCAAGACCGAGAGGACAATCACCCAAGACCGTTTGAATGTCTAGGGTTAAGAAATTTGACCAATTGAGGACCCAATTGCATATAAGTCATCAATTTAATCAAAATTTTGTTTGTGGATCAATCATGGTTCAACCCCTATCAAATCACCTTGGACTTTAATGAAATCTTGGGCAAACGGTCTCAAGACCATTTGGGGTCCAACCACATGACCTCAAGACCGTTTGGGCCAAGTTTGGGCCCATTTGGAGCTCAATTGAAGGGTTCAACCTTGTGTCAGTGCACATTGTTGAGTGTTGATGGGTAAACATTGATAGACCCTAATTGAATCGACTTCAACCCTAATTGGTCACAATTGAGGGTCAATTGAATGACCAATTGGTTAAGCATAACCTTAGTTGACCCAATACATAGGTGGTCAACAGAGCTTTGACCTTTTGAGGGCTTCAACATTGGTTGACATTATCGGTTGTATCATCGAATCTTGTTGATGGTCCAAGTGGTTAAGACCATGTGAGCTCACGGACTCAAGGTCGTGAGGAGGCTCGCGGACTCAGGGTCGTGAGGGGGCTCACGGAGGGGCCTCGCGGTCCTGAGGTCAAAGTGGGCAAACGGTCAACATCTCTTCGCGGTCTTGATATCAACTTGGTCCTCGCGGTCTTAACATTAGGTTGAGCTTCGCGGTCTTTAACCAATTAAGGAGGCTCGCAGTCATGGAGTCTAAGGAGGCTCGCAGTCTTGAAGTTAGAAGAGGGCTCGCGGTCTTGAAAGTCAAATTGGCTAAACGGTCAACACTTTCAAACGATCTCAACTCAATTGAAGAATGATGGTTGAAGGTCAATTAATGTGATTCAAAGTTGACTTCTTTCAATCAATTGATGAAATAAATGGTTCAATGTTGCCCTAATAAAACCCTAATGATAACCTAGGATATTATGGGGTTAATGGAATAAGGTTTGACCATGATGATAATCAATGGGGTGAATTACCAAAATACCCCTGAAGAGTAAATTAAGTAATACCTTGATCAAATCAAACCCTAATCACATGATAGTGATGTGTTGGGCTATGTTAGTCTATGATGACTTAATCCGACCTGATCTAGAGTGATGTTGACATCACCTAACCTTATGATGAGAGAGAAAGTACTTCTAGAGAGAGAAAGTACCTCTAGAGAGAGAAAGTACCCTTTTTAGGTGAAAATTCAATTAAAGCATCTCCAATGCACAGGAATGAACATAATTAGGGAATAATCCACCTGTGTGAGATCATAGAAACCCTAATTATGATAAATGATGAACCTTTAACTAATCTAAGAGCATCAATGAAGATTTTACTCATACATGATGATGTTATGAGTTCAATTCACCTTGATATGAATAGTAAACCCTAATTCAAGGGTGATGACATGTAATGTGAATAGTAAACCCTAATTCAAGGGTAATGGCATGCTTTTGAGTATTAAACTCTATTTGATGAGAATTAGAGATTCAACTCTTATGACAAGAGTAGGAAGTATATTCCTTATTTTTGTATTACCTTTATCAGTTGTATTAACCATGCAGGTTCTGATATGAAGGTAATCATATCCAGATATAGCTGTTGATGTTATATTCATTAAAGGCATGTTGTTATCCTTATGAATAAGTAAAGTAATCTGATGCCTTGTCAGTGGCATCCCATGCTGATAATGGGCTGTGAGAGCCATGAATACCATCAGGGTCATGCCTTAAAGATGACTTGTGATGAGGATAATGAGAAATGATGATTGATATGAGTTAGGCATGTTACATTTAGTATTCTTCTTTTATAGCTGCTATGCTACTGTTATTGTTTGAAGAACAATGTATGCTGTTAAAGAATACTAAATGTACCTAACTAATCAAGTATAATGTAGAGCCCTGATCATAGATCCATCATTGTCAGAGATTAAGTGATGGTGAAACAGGTTTTCCTCAGGGGACTCCTAGAGCACATACTTTTGAGTATGTGGGGTACATGGATGTGTAGAACCTTACATCCTAGTGTAGGAAAGTGATGTAGATGTGTAATCCATCCATCCTTCACTATAATTCCATACCGTATCAGTGGTAGGTAAACATGAAACCTCCTGATGACGAAGAAAGCACAGATATCCGTATCAGTGGTAGGTAAATACGAAACCTCCTGATGACGAAGAGAGTACAGAACGCCACTGTGACTCTAGAATAGCGAAGGACCAGTTTACCCTGGTGAGCTATAGTAGTAGAGACACGAGATGTCCTACAAGTGATCCTCTTACTGACTAAGGAGAAGGTCATGAGAGTCCGGCTCTCTCAAATGACCTATGTATGATACTGATGTGACTTCTCAGCGATCAGTTGGGGTATGAGTGGTAAGCCTCATCTCCACAGGGCATAATGTTGTTTGTAAAAACATAATCAACCATGTAGTATAACTTGTTAGAGATAACTCCAAGTTAGTTGATTGATGTTACATTGCAATAGTGTTTATATTCTCCATATCTCCTAAATTGTAGAGATCTTGTTATACCTGCAATGGTTATAGAATACTTTGAAGGCTTTACTGCTTAAGATATTCTTTGATGTTATAATAAAGCTTCTGGCGAAGAGTTATAACTCTCGCTGGGACAATTATGTATAATTGTCTCACCCCGTAGACTTCAACTTTTTAGGTGGATGTCAGAGACGAAGGAACCAGCCTACAGGTGATCAGTCTCAGCAGCAGCACCAGGGGCAGCAGTAATATCAGGTGGAGATTGCCTTGCCAGGTGGTGTAGTTAAAGTCAGTCCTATGTGTCCTCTGTACTCTCAGGTCTTTGAGTCTTTTGTATAGTGATCTTGAGATTTTGTATCTTGATGTATATAATTACTCGAGAAGTAATTATCCTGAGATGTAAATAGTTTATCTCTCTTTATGAAAGAAGCTTTTATGGATCCAAGCTCTAGTCTCGAAAAGTTTTAATTTTCCGTGATTTTTTTGTCTTCCGCTGATTACTGATTCACTTCCGCTAAGTTTTAATCGTGTTTATGTCATGGTTTGGAGATCAGAGCCCACATTTTCAGTAGTGTATGACTAACTTCAACATTTACACTAAGCAATTTAGGTTCCGATGAACCATGTAAATTCACTGATCCAATCCACACTGATCAGATGCTAAATTAAATCATATGAAAGTGTAAAGAAGTAATTTATGAAATAAAAAGTCGGGCGATGCTAAATACTTCCTAATGCCTAATAACTGTTGTTATCAGCAAAAAATGTGCAATTAATCAAAAATTTCCAAACACTAGATGAGTGAAACCCTACTCACAGCGATTCGAGATGTCCAGATTCATCCGGAAATGCATCTAGAGACCAGATTCCAGGAAAATTCTAGTTGTCTTCAACCTTCGACTTATACTGTTCACGGCTCTGTTGCTCACAGCAAATGCACGCCTAGGCCAGGTTGACGGAAGAACTCCTTTGATAGCCAAATCGCAGCTAGGGCTGCGGATTCATGATGGGATCTCGAATTCAGAGTTCAAGGGAGCTTTTCCCTACTGTTGGGCGGCCCAAAAGGACCCCTTGGTTGCTATTGTATGCAGCAGCTAGCTGCAGGTTGGCCGTTTGGATAAGTGGTGGGAGGATGGTAGAGCTTCTGGTTGCTAAGGTGAAAAAGGAGAGGAGAAAGGGAGGAGAAGAAGGGAAGAAGAAAAAGAAGCTTGTGTTGTTGAATCAGCCAAGGAGGCCAAGAAATCGCCCGTCGTTCCAGCTGCGATTCGCGCTGCTACAGAAACCGACTAAAGAAAAATGATCGCTCGAGGAGATAAAGGAAAGAGGAAAGGAAAAAGGGGCTTATAAATCGAAAACTTGGAAAAATTACAGATCAAACCCCAGAAATTGAAAATGCTATAACGTCTGCCTCGTAGGTCCAAATCACACGATTTATTTTGCAACTTTTCAAGCACAAGATCCTCTACCTTCTCAAGGCATGAAAACAAGCTAATTAGACTATTTTACTGGATCAAATATCTAATTGCATTTGTGATCACTTAACTTAACTTAATCATATTAATTATGCACTACCTGTATCTTATGTACTTAATTCAAGTTAATCAATTTGATGATGCGCTAACCACCACATGAGCACTTAACTTGTCTCAATTAACTTAATTATGCACTAATCATGATACTTACTGGTTAACTTTGAAATGGGTTATAACATTCTCCCTCCTCCTCTCGTGAAGATGATGGCCCAAGTGAGCATGAAGCCAACTACATCAAGGGAAAGCAAGTCTCGTCCTCCTCTACTCCTAGATGCTACAAGTGTGGACAAAAGGCACACTATAAGAGTGAATGTCCCAAGTCAAGAAAGTCACACCACAAGGGAAGCTCAAAGAAGTAAGAGGAATACAAGAAGGAGAGCAAGTATAATAGGAAGTACAAGAAGGAGAAGAGATACAAGAATGTAGCTCATGCAACTTGGGAAGCTTCATCTTCAAGCAGCTCAAGCTCCGAAGAGGATGGAGAGTGCAACCTTGCACTCATGGCCTCTATTAGTGAAGAAATTGGTCTAGTAAGTGAGGTACCTTTGCATGAGTTATCTAAGGAAGCTATCATTGATGTGCTTATTGCTACCCATTCATCTTTTGCTAAGCATAAATCTACAAGAAAACAGCTAGGAAAAATCATTGATGATCTATATACTAAACTTGAAATCCTTGAGCTGAATGAGAAAACTAATCTTAAGAGTATTGATAATTTGCAAGGGAAATACCTTGATCTTGAGATCTAATACAATGGACTTGAAGTTGAGAATGGTATCTACCTTAAGAACATTGAAAATCTTAAGGAAGAAAACCAAAATTTCCAAAAATAGATTGAAATGATTAAATATGAAAATGCTAGGTTGCTTGGTCAAGTTCATGATTTATCTTCTAGACCTATATTGCCTAGTAATAATGTTGCTTCCATTTCCCTTGAGAAGGATTCATATTTAACTAAAGCCCTCTATCTTGAGGTCGATATTTTTCATGCTAGGGATGACATAACTAGCTTATCTTCTACTATTATTTCTCTAGATGATGACAAACATAGATTAAGAGCATCCCTACAGAAATTCCACAAAGGGAAGAACTCCCTAAACGAAATCCTTGACCAATCTACCAAACAAAGTGGTACTAGTGGTTTGGGATTAATAGGGGGCACCAAAGGGCAAGAGCAAAGCCAAGGGTAAGAAAAAGAGTAAGGAAACCTCTTTTTTTATAGGAGAGTCTTCCGACACTAAGAATTTTAATGTTTTGTTCTTATTGCAAATTTGATGATCATTACTCTACTTATTGTCCTTACAAGCCTAAGGGGACCAAACCAAAGATGAAATGGGTCCCCAAGCTAACTTCGGATCCCAAAGTTTGAGTTGGGAACTAACATTCTCCTTTCTTGTAAGAAAAAGGAAGATGGACTGTTGATAGTGGCTGCGCTAAGCATATGACAAGTGATATAAGCCATTTCAACAACTTCACCAAAAAGAAAGGAGGTTCGGTCTCCTTTGGATACAATAAGAAAAGTAAAGTCAAAGGTAAGGGTGATGTAGGTGAATCCTTGTGTATCAAGAATGTTCTTTTTGTGGATGGCCTACATCACAATTTAATTAGTGTTAGTCAATTATGTGACAATGGTTACCTTGGGTTATTTACTTCCTTTGAATGATTGATTCTAGATTCCCTCACCTACCAAGTTATATATAAGGGAACTAGAAGTGGTAATCTTTATGTTTTTATTCTTGACTCTATTAAGCCTATTGTTGGTAGATGCCTAGTAGTCAACTCAAATGATATTTCTCTTTGGTACCATTGACTTGGTCATGTAAATATGCATCAATTGAAGAAGTTGAGAAAAAAGGATTTGGTCAAGGGACTTCCCAAATTGGATTTTAAAAAGGATGAGGAATGTCAACCTTGTACCTAAGGAAAGCAAACCAAGTCCTCCTTCAAATGCAAAGGACTCCTTAGTACCAAGAGAGCTCTTGAGCTTCTTCACATTGACCTATTTGGACCATTGAGAACTCAATCGCTTTGTAGTTCCAAGTATTGCCTTGTTATTGTCGATGATTTCTCTAGATATACTTGGAACTTCTTTCTTGTTTATAAAAGTGTTACACTTGATATTTTCTTGAACTTTTGTAAATGAGTTGATAATGAAGCTTCTTGCCGCATCGTCTCCATCCGTAGCGATCATGGGGGAGAATTTGAAAATAAACTTTTTGAATGTTTTTGTCAAGAATCTAGTTATGCACACAACTTCTCTTCTCCTCAAACACCTCAATAAAATGGGGTTGTAGAGAGAAATAATAGGTTTTATAGGAGATGTCTAGGACCATGCTTCTAGAGTATGATACTCCAAAGAAGTTTTGGGCTGAAGCTATTAGTACCTGATGTTTTGTGCAAAATCAGGTTTTTACTCATCCTTCTTTGAAGAAAATCCCCTATGAGCTATGGTTTGGTAGGAAGCTTTCTATCGATTATTTTCATGTTTTCAGATGTCCTTGTTTTGTTTTGAATACAAAAGATTCTCTCGACAAGTTTGATCCAAAATCTTACAAGGCTTTCTTTCTTGGCTATATCACTACTAGCAAGGCTTATAGAGTATTTAATATTGATCTTGCTAAAGTAGAAGAATCCATAAATATTAAGTTTATTGAGACTAACCTATCTATTCCTAAAGGTCTTGTTCCAAATGATGATGTTACAGGTGAAGTAATTACTATTCTAAAAGAGCTCAACATCACCCAAAAGGGAAAAGAGGTGGTCACTCAAGAAGAAGAGAAATATGAAGAGAAGAAGGATCCAAACCCTCAGTTTGCAAAGAATCAAATAACATAGCTGATTTTAGGTGATCCATTTGAAAGAGCAAAGATGCATGCTGCATTCAACAAAGAATAAGCCAACAATGCCTTCATTTCACAACCCGAGCCTAAGAATGTCGAGGAAGCTCTTAGGGATGATGAGTGGATCCTAGATATGCAAGAAGAGTTTGAGCAATTTGAAAAGAACAAAGTTTGGATCCTAGTAGCAAGACCAAGTGAAAGAAAGATCATTGGCACCAAATGGGTCTATCACAACAAGCTTGATGAAAGCGGCAAAGTGGTAAGGAGCAAAGCAAGGTTAGTTCCTGAAGGCTATAATCAGTAGGAAGGTATAGATTTTGATGAAACATATGCATTTGTAGCTAGACTTGAGTCCATTCGTATGTTTCTTTCCTTTGCTAGTTATACGAACTTTCTTCTATATCAAATGGATGTTAAAAGTGCATTTTTGAATGGTACATTTGAGGAGGAAGTGTATGTTGCACAACCTCCGAGCATTGAACATGATAGTTTACCTAACCATATTTATTTGTTACAAAAAGCTCTCTATGGACTCAAACAAGCACCTAGAGCTTGGTATGAGAAATTAAAGAACTTTTTGTTAGATCATGGGTATATCTTGGGCAAATTGGATTCTAACTTATTTCTAAAGCACGCTTCAAACAATTTTCTTATCATACAAATATATGTTGATGATATCATTTTTAGTGGAACTAACCTTGATCTGTGTAAAGAATTTAGTGATCTTATGCAGAGTGAATTAAAGATGAGTATGATGTGTGAGCTCATGTTCTTCCTCGACTTTCAAATCAAGCAAACAAAAGATGGGAACTTCATCAACCAAGGAAAGTATAAAAATAAACTACTCAAATGCTTTGGGATGGAGAACACCAAGCTGATGGACACACCCATGTCAAACACTACCAAACTTGACAAAGATGAATAAGGTGAGAAGGTAGATGAGAAGCTCTATAGAGGTATGATTGGGAGTTTACTTTACTTAACTGCATCTAGACCTGATATAATGCTTAATGTTTGCTTGTGTGCTCGATTTCAATCAAATCCTAAGAAATCACATTTTATAGTTGTTAAGAGGATTTTAAGGTACTTAGTTGAAACCCAAAATTTTGGACTCTGGTATACTTAGTCAAGGGACTTTACTCTTATTGATTATAGTGATGCGGATTATGCAGGGTGCTTTATTGATCGAAAGTGCACAAGTGGCACTTGTTTCCTCCTAGGACCATGCTTGGTATCTTGGTTCTTCAATAAATAGAGCATAGTGGCATTATCAACCACTAAGGCTGAATACATTATAGCAGGTAGTTGTTA